>JAWWEU010000023.1:12548260-12646890 GCA_035583155.1 Acropternis orthonyx
GGGGCCTGCCGGGAGCGGTAGTGCCCGGCGCGCCGGGGCCGTGTGGCGGAGGGCGGTGCCGCGGCCGGGGGATGTGGCGAGCGTGACGTGACCGTGTCCGCGTTGGAGCCGGGGCGGCCGCGGGCAGCGTGACGTGGCAGACACCGAGCCAGGTCCCGGTCACAGCGCACCCGCCGCCGCCGGGCTCCCCTCGCGCGGAGGGATCCGTGCGCGCACACCGGCCGGGCCGCGCTCCCGCCCGCCTCCCCTCAGCGCTCCCCGCCGCCGCCCCGCGCCGCCGGAGCCGCCATGGGCCTCACCATCTCCTCGCTCTTCTCGCGCCTCTTCGGCAAGAAGCAGATGCGCATCCTCATGGGTGAGGGGCAGGTCCACGTCCCGCTGCCTGGGCCCTGGGGGAGGCCGCGGGTCACGGCGCGGGGATCGCCCCTAGCGGGGCCGCGCGGGGGGCGGACACGGCGCTGTGCCGGTCCCGGGGGCGCGGGGGGGGCGCGGCGGGGACGGGAGCGGGCGCGGATCGGGCCGTGTTTGCCCTTCTCTCCCCCGCGGTGTTGCCGAGCCGGCGCTGGGCCCCGCGGAACAAAGGTGGGCCCGCGGCCGGGCAGGGCCGCCGAGCCCCCCGGCACTGCGGCTCTCGGCAGGGTGTGACACAGCCGGGCGTGTGCGGCGGCGGCCTCAGAACGGCCGGATAATGGCCGGTCTTCGGCAGCTGCACGGAGCCCTACTGTCTGTATCCCGGCCATCGGGAAAGGGCGTTTCAGTAGAGCATCTGTGCGTGTTAATTCTCCTGTACCTGGTGTGCAAATCCATAAAACCCTCTAGGTTGCTCTTGCAGTGGTTGCTTAGTTTCACTGTCTCCCCGTAATTTTTTATTGGGAGTATCCGTTTATTTTGGAATTATCCGTTCCCTTGACACGTACTGTGTAAGAATTGGAGCCAGTGGCCCTTGAAAGATTCTCTCTCAGATTATGGTTCAAAAGGTCAAAGCCAACACATACTGCATTGGTATTTCCTCCTCTGCTTCTGCTCTTTCCTGCCCTCTTCCACCCACCTACCCACCCCTGGAAGCTTTATGTACAAATTTTTCACAAATTCTGTTACCAAAGTGAGTGGAATTTGGTTCATGGCTGTTGACTGAAGTAGCCTGTACTAAGAAACTATATATATAAAGTACTCCTTTGCATACAGGCAGCAATGGGACTGGGTTCTAACTGTGAAACTTCCTGGCACACACCCATCCTCAGTGCTGCCTGGGTAGGCACACCAGACACAGTAATGCAGCTTTTTTTAATTACAATTTTTCGTGTTCTCCATCCATTTTGTGATGAAGGAGTTCTTTATTGCATGCACAGTAATTTTTACTGTATCTTATCTCTTTGAAATTAGAAACTCTCATCCGTTGCAAAATAACCTGAGTAATTTTTGTCTTCGAGACAACTTAGTGCATCTGTTGGTTTCAAGGAGGTGATTTGGCTTTCTCTGTAGCAGCCAAAATCTTCACGTGATACTTAATGAATGAAGTAAAATCTCCAAATGAGCATGACTGTAGGATGAGGCAGTTTCCAGAGTATTTGTAGTTCTGTTGCATTCTGCTGAATACTGAACACGGGAAAGTGATGTCATACAGATCAGAACAGCTCATAAGGCTATAGTTTCTTCATTGGTAGGTAATCAGGTCAAATTCAGGTTACAGATGAGTTTGGAAGGTGCACTTTCTAGCAGTTGGCTCAAATGAATATTTTTTTCCTTTTTTTTTAAGAATTTTTATTTTAAGGCATTATTTTAAAATACAAAATCAGAGCATGGAAAAGCACCATATTTCTTAGGCAGCATAAGAGAGTAAAACTTGGGGTGTGTTGTGAAAGTGTGTCATTGGTGTTTAGAAGCAGAATGTTATACTGGATATGACATAATTTCTGTATATCTGTAACATGAAAAAGAAGCTCTTGATAGCATTCTGTGTCATATATCAGCACTTCGAAGAGAGATGTCTGAACGAATACTGAGACTGAATGAAACCTTTCCTCAAGGTGATAGTTTTCAGTGTGAGGTTGGAAAATGAGCTGTACAAGGCCAGGCATTTCACATGTAATGTACCAATGAAGAAGTAACTTTATGAGATAAGGTACTTAGGGGGAAAATATTATAAGTGAGTTGATAATGAACAGGTAATTAATTTAGAATTCTAACTTCCCTTTCAAAGCTTTCTTCTCTGTCTGCAGAATCAAAGATAAATTAGAATTAATTTAGCTCTTCAACTAACTTAGTGTTATTGAGTTCTGCAGAATTTGAGTGTTTCTCATCAGGGACCATTGCCAACAGCAAACACTTTTTTTTTGTTCTCAAATCACATTCATGATAAGGGTGGACATTTAATGTTATACTTTTACTGAAACTTTGTTTTTTAAAAAATGCATGTGTATAATTAAGTATTTTCCCAAAATATTAAGTTAATATTCTGAGGAAATGCATGGGGGGAAAAATCATGGATTTTATTTATAGATGAGAGTAAGATGAGGGAAAAGAAAGAACTAAAGGATAAGGTTGAATGACTGAAAGCCAGATTAGGCAATGAGGGCATTAAGGGTGGAAACACTGAGCCCTAATCCCACATTTATCTATCTGCAAAGTTCTCCATTCATGGTTTCTTGTCTTAAAAAAAAAAAGTTATGGATTCATTGTGCACCCTTCAGTATCATAATTTAGTATTCTGTGTCTCGATGTGGTTGTGCAAGTGTTAACTGCCATAACACCTACTCTGGAGCTTCAAATGCAAAGATAATTATTAAATACATGAGGGGTGAGGGGGGGAATGTCAGATTCTTTGGGAATTGCATCACTGTACCGATCATAACCATTTAGCTGGTTTTTTATTTGTGAGGGTTTTTTATGCCACTGTTGGTTTGCATGCTGTTGGCTTTCTGTAGTTTATTTGAAGTTCTGTGCTGTGATAGCAGAGGCAGCCTGGTATTCAGCCACCAGTGATCAAAGGAGGAAGTTAGTAAATGGGGAATGTGGTGTGGTCAGGGGTGATGTTCCCTGGACAAGCAAACCAGAAGCTTGAGATTTAGAAATACAACTGACAGGCTCTGAGTAAAACACAGAGGAGTACAGGGCTCAGAACCACAGTGATTTTAACAGCACCTGAAAACATTGTAGCTACTTTTTCTCCACATAGGGGAAATGGAAGTTTGACTCAGTTTAAAGATAAATGGTTACAAGTACAAGTCTGTGCTTCCCATATGTACTTTATTGTAATCTTGGTGCTTTGCAGTAGAACTGCTGAACATTGTACCCCGCATCAGGTTTCTTACACCTTGATCTTGACAATGGTCAGTCAGGCAGTAGAACCAGTGAAAATGTAGAATACGAAATTTACTTTATCTGACAATTTAAGATGTAGGTTTTAATCTTGGTGACATTTATAACATGGAAGTAGCTCATATATTTACATTTAGTGTTCCAGTGCAAATGTAAACGTGTTTATTCTTGGACTACTAAAAGCAACAGTTACACTTTCTACCAGCTCAAAAGAGTAAATGTGATTTAGTTCTCTGAAATGTCTTGTTCTAGAAAGAGTGGTAAATTACAAATTGGAGTAAGAAGTGTGAATGGAGACTATGCTTCTCATGACTTGCTTGTTTAGACTTCATAACATCTGCAGTTTGGCCAAGAGAGGCAGTTTTTGCAAATAGTGTCACAGCAATTTGCAGAAGTTTCCTTCCCTCAGTTAAACTGCCTTCTCAAGTGTGGAGCTGGAAGAAGAAAACCCATATCCATAACTCAGCCTGCCTCGGTGCAAAGTCCAACTGCTTAATCAGGGTTGTGAGTAAGAGTGGATTTAAGCAAAGTCTCTGGGCTTTGTGCTTGCACAGGTCCTGTAGCCTGCCAGCAGCACAGAAGTGTTGCTGGGTCCTGGCACAAGACCAGAGTGGGTAACTGGGACAATTTTTTTTTACTTAGCAAATAGTTTAAAATTCTTGACTAGTTTTTAATTTCTTAGTTCTGAGTCATATCTCTAAACGGTTCTTATTACCCTGTGTACATTCTTTGAAATGAGATTAGCTTTTTTCTCTGTCTTTATCTGTATTGTGAGTATAAACCCCAAATACACTCAAACCCTTTGTGTAGACAATGCCATCTTTCTTGCATTGCTACTTTTTTCAAATCTTGTCAGTGTTTGTTCTACTCATAACTGGGTATTTTTGTGGGGAAGGGGGAAAATGAGAGAAGAGTTTTGAGTGAGTGTAACTTTAATTGGTGGTTCACTAGGCTTCTTAATTTACTGGAAAATGATCACATATCATGTACAGGCATTATGTTTTCTTATCAAGATCTAGACATCCTACAAAGGATTCCTTGAAGTTGAGCTGTGTGCAAATAGTGTTGGTCTTCAAGAATTGTGCTGTTAAAAATACTGGTTTTCAGCATAGATGGAGTATCTGAGGGTTCCAGAGTTGGCTTAGGGGGTTTTCTGAGGCGACCTGACACTTGCTGGTGTGGGGGAAGTGCTGGCATTCACAGGTTTCATGACTTGCAAGTTCTTGTGTAACTTCTGCTGTGCCATGTGTTTTTTTGTTCGTGCTCTTGTGTGATTCTAGAAGAGACCAACACTTAGACAATAGCAAACTTACAACCATTAAATTTTAATTTGAGCATTTTGGGAGGTTATTACCCCTCACAGAGCTTTGGTTTTGGTGGTAGGTTTTCACACACCCCCTTTCTTTCACGCTCTCATGACATTAACAATTAGAACAACTTTTTTTTTTTTTTTTTTTTAACATGAAATAACATTACCAAAGAAACTGCATTGGCATGTTTAATCCTGGGCACATTTTCAGAATATAGGACAATTATAGATAGGTTTTTTAATTAGTTTGCTGTAACAGCAGTTTGTGTCTTGAGAAGGAGGAGGCTTTTCAAGAGTTTGGTTTCATTCTGAGTAAGTAGGTAATTTTGAATTCCATTTTTTTTGTGATGCTAAAGAAACAGTTATATTATTAATAGTCAAGTCCTTAAACCACTTAAAGCTTAATATATTGCAGTTGCTAAGAAGGAATTTAACTCAGAACACTTAAGAATGTCTGTTACAAAATGAGGATAAAATTTGGTTTCTTCTGAAAGTATTATTTAATTATTTGATTGGATATTTTTGTTTGGGCAGAATTTTACTGACTGTTTTAAGTTTCACTTAAAATAGACATTTTATTCAAACTGTTGCTGTGGTGTTTAGTACATGGTGTTTGTGTAGGTGCTTATTTTCTAGGTATTGGATTCTAATGTAAAGAATTCTATTTTGGGTTCACTTATGTGTTCTGAAATGTGTAACAATAAGCAGTTGCACAGTTTTGGAAAACCACAGTGTATATGTTTGCAATGTTGGTGATATGTCTCTAAAAATGTCTTTGAGTCTTCATTTTATTTCAATTTTTTTAAGGATCACATATTTATCACATAGCTTACATTGGAAAACAGCAAGCTTAGGTTTTGTTGTAGAAACAGAAGAGCAAATTTAAGTGCAGAGGACCTTCTGTAAAGATCAACAGTGGAGACTCCTAATGGAAGCATCCTTGTGGATCTCAGTGAATAGAAGTGATATCCTGAAGGAGAGTTACAGCCTTTGGGGTACAGGCAGAGGGATGACAAGAGTTTCCTGATGTGTGTTGTTCTGTCAGTGCTAAAGGGGTGAGAAACTGGAATAAGGGAAACAGAAGTGTCTTCCATGGATAGTGCCAGCTCCAATTGGTCCAGGTGCCTGTGAAACTGGCCTTAGCTGAAGGTTGAGTAAGTGAGGCATTCCCCAGCTTATGTGTGAAGTAGCAAATGTGTGATGAGTTAGAAATTACATGCTGCTTGTAGATTGTCACTAGGCTTTTAAAATCTTCCTGATTTACACAGAATAAACTTTCTAACTGAATGATGAAACTTAATCAAGTAACACAAATACTAAGAGAGATGACTAGAAACTTGTGAGCCCATAAATTGTGAATGGAAGTGTCTTACTGAGCTTGTTCTCTCTGTGCTAGGTAGCGGAGACAGAGAAAAACATACAGTAGTTCATCAACAATGAGATAAGAGTGTTTAAAAAGTGTTTCTCAGAAAAAAACCCTCTAATACTCTGCGTGTAAAATGGCATGTTTTGAAATTAGCAGATTGTAGTACATATTGTGAACTAAATCAGTTTTTCTGTTCCTTCTAGTTGGTTTGGATGCTGCTGGTAAGACAACCATTCTTTACAAACTGAAACTAGGAGAAATTGTCACCACAATTCCCACTATTGGTAAGATCACCAATTCTTATGTCTTCATTGTAGTTACTCTAAATGGGGCCAGCAGCAGATGCTCAGGAGTACAGGAACTAGTTCAGTAGCAGTACTTCCCCTAAACACCGCAAGCCTTGCAGTGTGTGTCTGAAAGATTTGCTGAGCCGCTTGGACTTGGATTTAAGTGATTCGTGGTTTTTTACCCCTTTAGTCTGTTTTCTTACTTATCTACCAATTCAGTACTGATAAGCTGTTTTATACATATTTGAAAGAAGTGTAACTTAGTATCTATCACAGTTAGAATAATGTTTTAACACTAGCATTAACTATTTCTAATTATTTAACTCCTTCATTTTTAGGTTTTAATGTGGAGACGGTAGAATATAAAAACATTTGTTTCACAGTTTGGGATGTTGGTGGTCAAGATAAAATTAGACCTCTTTGGAGGCATTATTTCCAAAACACACAGGTAAGAGTTCTCAGATGGCAATAGTTAAAGACCTGTTTTGTAAAGCCTCATTGTGTTCTCTAGAGTATGTACGGAAAGTTGTTTTCTTTCTTTCAGAAAGGCTCTGCACTACTTCCTGCACCTTCTGAGGGTACCCTCATTTTATGCTAGTTCAAGCTAGTTTGTTACCCTGAAGGCTTCAAGCCTAGTTGTGAGTGTAGCCTGGTAAGGATCAAGTCCTTTAGGATCTCCCAGTGTTCTGTAATGTGCCAACGGGTTTATTCTGAGGGACTCTTCAACTTTGCCATATCCATGCTTTGATTTGTTGGAACTGGTGTTGGCTCATGCATAAAACATGTTACTACTTATGTACTCTATGTACTCTTCTTTAGTAACCAGCCTTAGAATGCACAGCTTTTACTGTGCTAAGTCAGTGTATTTAGTGAGCTGAGTGTCTAAAATACAGTAAAAGATTTTGTTATCAGTTGACTAAAAAGTGTCATCTTCACATGGATGTGGTGACTGCTGTCAGTTTTGGTGACATAAATGTGATTCTTGCCATTGGTTCACAAGTGGTAAGGTGAGTTGCTTATTAGTATCAGAAAACTTTTGGAGTGGGTTTGGTTTGGGGGGTTTGTGTTGAATATAGAATTGTTTCCACGTAACTGGTGTGCAGCATGATGCATGTGATTGGTGCAGAAAAATAGAGAGGTCTGGATTTAAAAAAGGGACCTACCACTATACTGTTGTAAATAGAGTAATATTTAATTTCAGTTCCTTCTTACTGTCCTGTTATCAAATACTTTTAAAAGATAATGTTCTTTCCTTGAAGAGAATGATAAAAGTAAGGTTTTCAGACTGAAATGCTGAGAGTAAATAGTGTGCATAGGAGGACACCTGAATAACAGAGATGCCTTTAGAAATAGTGTTTGGTACAAACTTTTTAAAACAAATTTAGGCATTACTTTAAGGGTGTGGATTTTTTCAGTGAAATATGAGCTGGTAAAGTACTTGTGGTTCTGGATATAAGGAGTGAAAAGGGAGGGGGGAGGGTTGGCTTGTGAAATTGAGCTGGGGTTTTTTTTCCTAGCCTTATTTTGAAGTTGAGACTTAGGTAGTTGTTCAGATACACATCTTGCATTGCTTAAACAGAAATTTCGATCAAATTTTCTTACCTAAGAGAGGAGACAGTCACAATATTAAATATGAGTATTTGGGGATTTTTAAAATAGTACTGCATATTGGTTTTTCAAACCTTCTTGACTTCCTACAGGGCCTCATTTTTGTGGTAGACAGCAATGACAGAGAGAGAATCCAGGAAGCAGCAGAAGAGCTGCAGAAAATGGTAAATGTCTTTATCTTCTGAAGTACCAGTGTTAAATTTACTTTGTTGTATTTTTGGATGTTTGTCACCTTCAGTAAGAGACTTAGGATTTTAAAATTTTAGGGAGTTTCTTTGGTGCGTGTTGTATTCACCTGGTAATTCTGGATCATGTGCACTGAGTTGTAATTTCAGCTCTGTACAAAACTACTGATGTGCCAGAACCTTTCTTTCCTCCATAAAACCTTAATAAAAATGCAGCAGATAAAGAATTTTTGAAAAATAGATTGGTGCTAGAGAACCTCAGAAGAAAAGTGCCCATAAATTTAAACTGTTTATTCAAAGATTGTTTCCTTAGTTGTAGGAGTTGTGTTGGGTATGAGTTAGATTTCATTCAGCACTTCTTAGTGATTTCAGGAGCAAGAATGAAAATGTTTATAACCCTTAAATCAGTATTTAGGTTTCTGTGGTGTTTGTCAAAGTTACTGAAGTACTTAACTCAGGTAGTTTTGTAACATGACTGTTTCTCTTTAGCTTCAAGAGGATGAGCTGCGAGATGCAGTGCTGCTTCTGTTTGCAAACAAACAGGATCTGCCAAATGCCATGGCAATCAGTGAAATGACAGATAAACTAGGTCTTCAGTCTCTGCGCAACAGAACTGTAAGTGCTGAACTTTCTGGTTGCTGAACTCTTGTCTTCCTCTATTATGTATCATAAGCATAAATTTCCCCTAAAGGAAATGAAAGTTTTCACCTCTTTCTGTAGAAAGGTGCACATACCTGCTATTAAACTTCATAGTGCATCGTTTAAGTCCGTGTTCAAAACAAGTTATTTAGAGGTCTAGTGCAGTGTGTCCAGCCGTTCCAGGTGTTTCTTTTCTCATCTTTTTCTGAAAACATATTATTATAAGAACACTAAAGAGTGTGTATCTGAGTGTCACATACTGTCATAAGTTTGCTTGCATTTTGTCAGTGTTTAACTTGAGTTGTTGTTTGTGTTCTGCGTTAACAGTGGTATGTCCAGGCTACCTGTGCTACACAAGGAACTGGTCTGTATGAGGGACTTGACTGGCTGTCAAATGAACTCTCAAAACGCTAACTCCAACTGGATGACTCTTTCACCAGGGACATGTTTGATATAAGTGGTCTAGGCTTGTTACAACAAAATTAGTTTGCGTCTTGGTTATTACAGTATCTGGAACTGATATTTGGGCAGGATATTACAGCGTTTCAACTCATTTTGTTGCCAATTATTGTTTACCGAGCTACATGTTGCAAAGGTAGCAATATGCTTGGGTAAAAATCTCCTTAACTTGGAAAAAGTGTATCTTCTGATTTTATTCCCCTTGTTAGCCTAAATGCCTGAATATAGTTATTGTGACATCTTTAAGATCTGTTTTGAATACTCTTTTGAGCCCCAATAAATTAATGTTTTAATTTTTTTTTCCCTGCTACTCTTAGTTTACTGATGCCCTGTTTCATTCCTCAGACAGTCTGCTGATTTAAAAATGTAGCATTCCGTATGTATTTATTTCTCTCCCTTGCCAAAAAGATTTCCTAATACTGCTTGTTCCAAGCCAAGGAAATGCTCTACAACACTATACAAATCTACTGCACTGAGGAACATTTATTAATCCTTGGGTTCTGTCAGCCCAACTTGCCTTTGTGTGAATTGGATTTGATGGGTAGAATAGTTCTGTGCTGGTTGCGAAGAGCTCATGTTGAGGTTGTTTTTAATATTCAGCAGATTGTCTTCCTTTATATTGTATCTGTTTTTTTTTTTATGTTGCATGTTGCTTTTTGGTATCAGCCTGACTATTTTTGCCCAGTGTATAATAGTTCTGCTGAAGTTTTACTGTTTGTTGGTGAACATATCTTCATAAGGAAATTTTGGAAAATTCATCAAACTCAATGGATTAGTTTCTTCATAACCCACTTGGAATTATTCCTAATAAAATTATAAAATGTAGAGTTCTGTGTATGCTCTCCTTGATTCCTGAAATAGTTGAATGCAAATTATCACTTATTCTTTTTCCATATACTGAGCTTTCCTGCAGCTTGAATACGAACATCAGTCTCAGACTTTCGCTTGTTTGGAGCTGTGTAGAGCGGGGCATGGAAGGGGGTCAACCAAGTTGTATACAGTGCAGTAGAGTAGCTGTCATCGGGACTTACATAATTTCTGTAAGTGTCTTTTGAAGTTGTAAATCTAAAATTCCTTTTGAGATGTCCAGATATGAAAATACTAACAGTTAAAAACTTGTAATAAAACAAATACAAATTGCCTGAAAAGCATGCATGTCTGTTTCATCGCTGTATCTACGTGTCAAAACCAGCATGGGTTTAGCAGGAGAACCACAGCTTGGGGGGTTCTAACAGGAGAACCACAGCTTGGTGGCTAGCTGGGAAGGTAACCTGAATGCTTTTACAGGATTTGGTCAATATTGGTGCTGATAATCTCCCCAGAAAATCATCTCTATGCAACTGCTACTGTCTGTTTTCCTCTTTCTGCTCCCTTATACCTCTGTAGTTCTAAAGATTTAAATTAACATGTATTTTGAGGCTGCTACTAATGGATAGTTTAAAACCTGTTTTTCTGTTGCCTGTCTACTGTGTGGAGGCAAATACTGATCAAACCTCTGACTGAAATGTGCTATTGATGGGATGTGTTTAGGAACCCAGAGCACGATTCTGCTGCAGTTTCAGGCTGAGCACCTCTCATTTTCCTCACAGATCTTGTTACTGTAGCTATAAGAAATCTCAGTGACAAGGTCTGGTAAGATCAAGCTGGTTTAGGTTCAGAGCACCTTCCAGGGCAGCTCCTCTGTAAGCAAGGTTTGAGTTCCTAGGAAGTGTTGTTACTGTGAACACAGCCAACCAAGGAAAATTCCAGTTTTTGAAAATGGTCATTAACTGTCTTCAGTGTGTAACAGAAACCCAGGAGACAGTGTAAGGTGAGAAGGGTTTTGCCTGCACCTTTAATGAATTGCTCATTATTTATTAACCAGAACTGATATGCCCATGCATTGGATCAGTAGCTGTTAATGTGCACATTTCTAGCAATGCAGCTCCTTGAATTAAACCTTAAAAGGAACACCTTGTTCAGAAGAGACAGCTTGTCCCTAATGCAGGTTGGTATTTGTAGTCCCAGTAGGTTAAAATGAAACAATACTTGTTACAAAGCTAGAGGTAGGCTGTAAATGAAGCTATAGATGCTTAAAAACAATTTAAGCTTATTACCATGAAGGAAACACTCTGCTTGGTAGGGATTTAATTGCTTTATGAGTAAATACATTCAGGTGGGCTCTTTTGAGCCACTATGCTTTTGAGTTAGACTGTGTGTACAGAAAGTTCATATTTCAGAGTCACCATACTTGGTTTTGAGTATCAGTAGGTATAATTCTAATATAAAATGGATAATTTCTCCAAGTCTGTAGTGAAAATCTTGAGCCTCATTTAAGAGTGATGTAGTCTGTATGAGGGTTGAGGCAACAGCTTACACTGAAATGTAGTAAGACAAAGTCAAGGTTGTGTATCAGTAACAACACATAATACAGCCCTGCTCTCCAGAGGCAGATGAAATTCCCATGAAGATCCAATTTGTCATGTCTATTAAGATCTAGGTACTAACTTGGTTTGTCATTTCCCCATCAGAAGTCAAAAGCCTGAACTGAGCTGTTGTTGCAGAAGTTCAAAATCTTAGGCAAGCACAAGACAGCTAAAAATGTGTTCCTTATGCTACTGTAATGATAGGAAATCTTGAGTTCCAGCATCTGAAATTTCTCTTTGTGTAGTATCAACTTCTGTATTCAAACAATGGGTAAGTTCTACTTCACTGGGGAAGTCAGTCAGGTAATATTTGTACACAGGAGGTTTTATTTCAGTGTATCAGGTGGCCAGCCTAACTGTAGAGCAAAACATTGAAGGATGAGGGGTTTTTATTTTATTTGGCCATGCTGACACAATTTATTACATTCAGTATGTGCATGATTTGCTTTAATTTTTCTCATTGCTTACAGGAACGGCTCAGTTTGTGTAAAATGCAGGTTTAGGTATTGCCAGAAATGAGAATTCAGGGCCCAGAGTCTCTAGCTAGTCTAAGAAGTCTTTCTATAAAGGTCTGGACAAAGGCAATTGGGCTGCAATATGATCAATGTGATGAAACTTTGCACATCACCTTGTCTAAATGTGTCCTTCTCACCCATGTGAAGAATAGTATTGACAGGGGACTCTAGTAAGGAATTACATTCCGTATGCTGCTGTTGGACCTATGAATAAAGCTGAGCTGCAAAAACTGCAATGTTTCAGGCCTTTCCTCCTGCTCGGTGGGAGTGAAAGGACTTGAATTTTTTTTTTTATGCCAAGAATATGAGAAACAAGACAACTACACAATTAATTTGAGGTGTTGAAAGCTCTGATGCCTTAACACGTTGGGTATTTTCCCCCTTCTTTGTTTGTACTGTTTTTCTCCTCCCTTTTTCCCTTTTTCAGCCATACTTGGCATCACTGTTTGCTTTTCACAATACATAAAGGCATTTTACTGAAGGCTTGAGTTAAATCCTTCAAAAATAGCAGTGATACAAGAGATACTGATGTGTAAGAATTCAAATACTAACTGTTAGAGGTGCCTAAGAGACCCTTTGGAATGGATATGGTCAAGTTAAGAGTTAGGGTTAGTTGCCAGACCAGTCTGAAGGATCTGGCAGAATTTGATTGATTTTGTAGGTATCAAATACACAGGTAAATGTATCACAATAACCAGAACCTAAGAACGAACTGAGTCTCTGTTACCTCCAGAAGGTCAGTCTTTCCATGCCCTTAGTTCGCTAATGTTCATGTGACTGATGAGTTTGTCCACAGCAGGAGCCAGTGGGAAAGAAGAAACTCCTCTCTCCTGAGACAACAGCCAGGCAGGAGCAGCACCTTCAGTTTAATGCATCAGAGATGGGAAAGTCAAGTAGAAGGCAAAGAGATTTTCCTTAATGGCTGGTCTGGGAAAATAGAGTAACAAAAACAACAAAACCAGAAACAAACAAAAAAACACACCCCCCCACATTTACAAAGATGCAAAGGGAATCCTACCCAGTTTTTTGATGTGAAGGACATGGAGCATTCCAATTGCTGAATGAGGAACAAATACAGGTGAGTTTAGGTTTATGGAATAAAATCAAGAGAAGCTGAATGGGGTTTCTGCAAATCTGGGTTCTGGATGTGATTTAGAGAGGAAGAATTAATTGCTGGGCAAGGTCCAGATGTGTAGGTGGAGCTAAGGTGGGAGTTAAAATCACCGTATGTGCAGTAGGAAGCACCATATGTTACCTTACTCAGATGTAAATACAGCTTGGGAGCGTGGGGGCTCTGGGTCCAAGGTATACCTAAGGGTTGTCTTGCACGGCGAGAAGCTCACAGTTCTTTGGAACTGTGACTTTCCTAGATCCTACTGCTGCATTTTCATTCCAGAACAGTCTGACTGGTTCCTGACATGTTGCTGATACTGGAAGTCAGACTGCTCTTGTGTTTTACTAATCAAACGGGGGATACAGGGACTGGAGAGTGCAGGACCAGCTCAGGGGGCCACGTTTCCTCCTGAACACAGCCAAGGATTATCTGCCATGTGCGAGTGCCTATTCCAGTGCCATCTTTGTCCCTCATCGCTTGCTTCCTGCAGATTCCAGCTTCCCTCTCCCCTCTCTCTGTGGTCTGCCGGGAGACACACAGCAGCACAGGGAGGGGGAGGGACCTGCCTTTCTTGAAAGGGAGGTGGAGAACCAGACAAGTCTGTTCTCTGAGCAGCTCCATCTTCTGGTTCCAGGGACAAGTAGCAGATTTTTAATGTGTCGGATTTTGAAAAGACAAAGTAACCCAGTTGTAAGGGATAAGTACTTAAAAAGGAGGAAAATTACGTTCTTTCAAGTTACAAGGAGAGCTCAGTTAGCCTATGTAAGTAATACAATTTCATTTCCAAATTTCACAATTGCAGTCTTACTGTTCTAAGTGACAGACATTTCTCTTGCCAGCCTACAAGCCTGTATTACTCAGTGGAGTTTATTTTTTCCCTCATTTTTTCTCAGAGCTGGCAATTGGTAAAAGGCCTCTGACTCAGCTGTATTGGAGTAATTTTCAGTGTTTTCTGTGGTGTTCATACTGAATTTTTTTCTTGAACAGGCCTTCCAATTACTTTTTCTGCCCTTTAAGATGCCATATGCTTGGAAATGTTACATCTTCAGGTGTAAGCTTTCCTAAATTAGTAAAAATTCTTTGCCTGGGTTTACAGCCTCCATTCTGTTTGTAAGATTTTCTCCTCACTTTTGTATCTTGAGGTTTAATTATGAATTACCAATACTTTTATTACCAACTTTGTGGTTTAGAAGAATACAGACATTACCTTCAACTCATATGCAAGACCAAATGATACTTTTTAAGGAAGAACAGAAACTAATCAGGGATCCACCCAACGTACTGAGAATCTGATTTTACTGTTTATCAGCATCAACGTGTTAGATGCCCCCATACAGTAGCAAAAACCAGTAGTGATTTTACTGGAAATAACATAGAAAAGGCTAAAAAGAGCATATGTTCACAAGCTTCTGCAAAGCACCACCCTTCACAGCATGGTCAGTACTATGGCAAGAGACAGCACCACCAGCCCTCAGCAATGTGCTGCTTGAAAGGGACTGCCTGGTTTTAGCAGTGTATTAACAGTTGAGTGAATCTCAGCTCCAACCTACAGTCCATCAGAATGCAGTGGAGGTGAGCAGCTGTGCAAGTGTATAGCACACAGCTTTTACCAACCCAGACAGACTTTTGCCACGAAAAACACCAGTAAGTAGAAAAAAAATTACAACAGTGACTGACAATTGACACAGGGAGCTTTATTAGGTGAAAGAGGAACATCTAGTGAAACGGTTCCCAAATGCCCTTTGTTTCCTATGGACTAATGATGCAGGGCAAGAAGCTTGTTAAATGATTCAACCCCCTCCAATGAAAGTATGAATAAATACATTTTCCCACATCCAAATTATCTCCTACAAAATAAAGAAAACTAGGCTATTTCTAGAGGGAAAAAATGCAGGTAATAACACTTAAAAATTGAGGCCATCTTTGTATGCAAGAGAGGAGCAAAACAGAACCACTGTGATAAAGGTTTGCAAGTCACTTGTGTTTCTTTTTAAAGATTTAGGCACAGACAGCTACCTCCTCTGTTAACTCCTCTGTATCTGCCCCCACCTGGAAACAAGATGATATTGACAAAAAGCTCCCTCCAATCCAAAGCTGGTTGTCCTAAACTCTAGTATTCCTTTTACAGCCAATGACTCAAAACAACAGAAGGAACAGATGTTCAAAGTAGTCGCTACCTCTCCACATAGTCCAATTTCACCAGGTGCTGTGTGTACCCATGTTACAGGGGCAAGCAAAATGCTTCCAGATCAATTATAACCTTGAATTTAACATGGTTGATTGTTGTCAGAAAGTCTATTCACTGACAATTCAGAAGATATTTTCAGAAGGTATTAGGTACATTTGTTCACGCCACTTACTAAAAAATTGGGATATAGTAATGGTAAGTGAAGAAGACCATTTCTGAACTTATTTTTTAAAAATTGTCATGACAGTAATAGCAGTGAGGTTGAATCAACTAAATCCATTTGGGTTTGGGTTCTGTGTTTGGTTCTGAATTAAGCAGGGTTCAATTTATACACAGTATTACAAATCAGACTAAATTTCTATTTTTTAATAAAGTAATTCATAATCCTTTAAAAACACCAATAAAAAGGTATATGATAATCCAATTTTCAAAACCCTGTCTTAAATATATTTTTCCCATTAGTATATAAAAAGGGGGGAAATGTCATGCAAATATTCTGAACAGTGGGATAATATTCAGTAGAACCATTAAACACATGAACTTTTCAGTAATAGTTTTGGCTTTCCTTTTAGTAGCATACAAGTCAGGGTGTAACCTCAGTTCCCCAGCAGTACAGTGAATTTCTGGCTTGAAAACCCCCAAAAGCAGCATGCCAGAACTGCTTTATTTCCACTTTAAGTCACATATTAGTGCTATATGATCAGAAGGATGTGAAACACTTGGCAAAGCCTGGTGGGTTGTCACTTCTTCGTGACTTGGCAATGGAATGACTTGTTCAACCTCTAGAGCATTTTTGTCAATGAAAATGTAGTCCAGACATCCATGAAACCCACCAACATAGTTTGTATAAGCAGGTTCTCCACAAGCACTCAGCAGTTTGAAGGGGTGGCTTAGAGCCATACTGCACCTTTCTTCTTCCCCATTGGAGACCCAGTCCTCGTGATCTTCTGCAATGACACCACTGCTGATAAAGCTGTAAGTTCCTGATGACGGTGTGCTATTAAAATCTCCACAGAATATGACTGGGATACTGGGATACAGGTCACATGCAACGTGCCTGATGTGAGACAAGGCTACTGCAATTTGGATGAGCCGAATGTTCCCACCTAAGAATAGAAAAAAGTATTATTTCAAATACTGTGCAACAGCAATTGTCCAAGTTGCTCATTGAAGCCTATATTTCATAAGTTATAGCTCTGAAACAGCAATCTTACATTTTAGAATAGTTCTCATAAATAAAGAAGCCTTTGAAGTTTGCAACTATGAAAGTTTTTGAGAAGCAAACAATGTTTTAATTTAATCTCGCACGTGGAAGAACTCTGAACACTAAATACCCATATTACAGCAGCTTTTCATTTCAGAGCAACCATCCTAATAATGTTCCCAAAAGAAAACTTAAGGGAGGAGAATGTCTTCTAAAGGCTTCTGTAGCCCAGTCTGGTTGCCCTCCTGGCAAGTACCCCAATAGAGCTCCTGCAGGTACAACAAGACTGGGAAGCCACGAGCACACACAAAGCTATATTTCTGTTTTATGGTCCGCTCTGTGGGTGAAATGTGTGTAACATGAATTGCCTTGCTTTCAGCTGTATTTTATTTACTCCCAAGCAGACTAGGAAAATAAATATATAAAAGACCTAGGAGCCTGGCTTGATTCATCTAGATAAGAAGTAAGGCAGGAAACCTCAGTTCCAGAAAAAAAGGTTGTAGCTGCAAAAGAATGGTGGGAAATCTATTCTCCTGAGGAAGGGCAAAAGCCTTTACAAACCCAGTTATCCCAGATGAAGGAACGTGCCAAAATTACCTTTGGGGTGCCAGTATAGGTGGGTATTTGCTACACAAAGCTTCCTGGAAGGATCGCTTGTAGACTGAAGAACTGAAACCTTCAAGAGAAAAAGCAGTCTTTGATAAGTCTTAAATAGAGAGGTTATATTTTTGAAAATGCACTAGTCAGATTATGCCTTTATGGCAATCCAGTTCAAAGAATCTGAGCTTATAACAAATAAACTCAATTTAGGAGCTGTACTTCTCATTAATCTGCCATATAAGGTCTGGCTATCAGCCAAAATTACCACTACATCCAGATATTTGATGAAAGCTCTGTGTCTGGTTTGGCCATACTTTTTCATAAGATGTTGTTAATGCTGTACCATTCTTAACTACTTTTATTTTCTATTCCCCAATTTTCTCTGCAGCAGAACTGGAGCTAAATCTCCACTTTTAGCAAGCAAACTGTAGCATTGCACAGTTCTTAAACTGAACATAAATTTAGAGGTGATTTCAGTTATCAACGAAATCCTGTTGGTACCATTCAGTCCACAAGTATGAAACTTTTACCAGTGAGTGCTTCTGAAATTCCTGACACAGACCTCTACACCTTACACGTTTGTACTCGCACAGCATTCTGCTGGAAGACCCACTGGCATCACGAAGATCACAAACACATCCAACCTTATTTCTCTCCCTACTGTCACTTTCTCAAGTGGCATTATTAAAGCAAACTCAATTAACTCACTTAAAACTGATTTGTGAGATTAAAGTCTTAAAAAATACATATTCTGCCATATGAGAGTAAGTAGTGAAAAACTTGGCAGCCAATACCACCAAACGGGAATCACTACCTGGCCCAGAATCTCAACAGCTGCCTTCACTTTAAAACAAAGAAAATAATATATATATTTTTTTTTTAATTTTGGTAATTCCATATATTCAGTTAAGTCTCAGTGTTTTGTTCTCTTTCCTAAGTTGCTCTTCTGCTCTATCCATTACCCCAGAGAATGTACTCATTCTTACTAGATTCGGTAAGTAACATGTTTGGAAGTCCAGTCAATTTCTTAAGCTATATTAGAATAATGAGACACGTATAGGCTCCCATGATCTTTGAACTTATATACCAATTTTGTGATTAATAGTCATTAACGACCATAGTTTCAGTGTTTCAGACTGTTAATCCCTCACCTCCTTTCTCCTGTAGCTTGAGTCTCAACAAGCCTGGCCTGACTACACCTGCCTGGAGACAGAGGAGAAAGAGGGAAGAGGAGGGTCTGTCAAAGCTGGTACCTGCAGCACAGATGACCTCTGCAGCACCTTCTCCTGCACCAGAGGGTACTTGGCCAGCTGGTCACTGAGCTCCTTGTGCAGCGGCTCCCCGAGCAGGGCTTCGCTGAACGCGATGTCGTGCTGGCTGAGGAGGCTGAACTTGTCTCTGCGATAGAAAGTGGCCAGGCCTTCGTGCTGCTTCTCCTTAACCTTGAACAGCCCCTCGAGTCCAAAAGCGTCTAGCGCCGGGGTCAAGCTGTCCACGAAGACAGACTTATCCACCTCTTGCAAGCAGATGAGGTCGGCGCTGTAGCCTGCCAGCTCCTTCTTGAGCAGGTTCTGGCGGTAGTCGATCTCCAGCGCGTAGGGAGCGCAGTAGGGGTAGAGCACGGTGCGGGAGAACTCCGTCTGGGCGTAGGTGTCGGCCAGGATGTTGTAGGTCACGGCGCGGACGGAGCCCTGCCCGCAGACCTTCCTGGTGTAGAGGTGCCGGGCGTCGAAGGTGCAGGCGCCGGGCCCGGCCTCCACGGGGCCGCTGCTCTCCACCTCCCGGGCCGGCCCGAAGCGCCGCGCCCCGTCCCCGGGCGTGCAGCGCAGCTTCAGCCGCAGCCCCACCAGAGCGTTCGACGGCGTGAACACCCGCCCGTCCGCCGCCGCCTCCACCCAGGCCTCGCCCGCCGCGTCCCCTTCTCCCGCGGGGCGCTGCTCGCGGAACCAGCGGAACAGGCAGTGCTGCGGGGCCGCGAACTCGGCGCTCACCTTGGGGCACACGGGGAAGCCGGCGAGGAGCGAGCGCGGCAGGCGCAGCTCGGTGAGCGCGGGCGGGTTGCGCTCCACGCGGTACCGCGCGGCGCCGATGTGCAGCACGGCCCCGTCCTGCCAGGCGGCCGCGTTCGGCACCTCCTCGGCCACGGCCGCGCCGTCCCGGGAGAACAGCCGCACGGCCGGCGCCGCCGCCTCTGCGCCCTCCTCCGCGCCCTCCTCCGCCCGCGCCTTCTTGCTCTTCTTGCCCGCCTTGCCGTGGCCCTTGGCGGCGTTGGTGGCGATCCGCGCCAGCGCCCGCCCCAGCGGCTCCGCCTGGTCGCGCTGCATGTGGCGGGCGCTGCCGTCGGGCAGCACGAACCGCAGGCTCAGCTTGGGCTCGGACGGCACGCAGCGCACCACGGCGCGCTCCATGGCCGCGGCCGTGCCGCCTCCGCCGCCGCCGGCGGGCGGGGGCACGGCGGGGGAGCCGCGGAGGCTCCGGAGGGCGGAGCGGAGCCGGCGCCACATGGACCCAGCGGCGCCGCGGCGGCTTCCGCGGGGCGCGACCGGAACCGCCGCGCGGGGGCGGGAGGGGGGCGGGCTCGTGAGGCGGGGCGGGGGGCGGGCCGTGAGGCGGGGCGGGGGGCGGGCCGTGAGGGTGCGGGCTACTCCCGGTACGCCGAGGGTGGGATCAGCTCGCCCAGCTGGCCACCGTGCCCGCCCCCCTGGCCCCGAGCCCGCCGCGCTGTCCCCGCGGTTAAGACCCGGCGCGCCGTGTGAGCGACCCCGCCCGCAGACCCGGCGCGTTCCGCCCCCCTCACAGCACAGCCCGCTCCGCCTCAGGGCGCCTCCCCGGCCCACAGGTGTCCTGAGGCGGTGGAGGCTCTGCCTCCCAATTGCGTCTCCCCGAGGCAAAGTTATTGCTGCTCCTTCAACATCGAGGGGCTGGGTTTGTTTTCTGTTTGTGAGAAAGCGTCGTGTCTGGATTGAGACCTCGAGGTGAATAGCCCCGGGCTGTGGAAGCGCGGTGGGAGAGTTCCCGGGGCTCTGGAAAACCCGACCTAACACTCCGTCCCGCTGCTCCGTGAACGGGGGGCTCTGCCCACACAGACACAAAATGAGGGGGTTTAAGGCCTCCTATGGGCAACTGGGTAGCAAATCTCTGGAACTGCTTCCCATTTAGAGGTGTACAAAAAGCAGAAGCATAGCAACAGCCACCTGGTGCCTGAGGGTATTATAATTATACTTTCCCAGGCATTCTTACTGTGATCCGGGACACGGAGGTTTTTATCCTCGACGCAGGCAAGGACTGGCGGGCTCGCCCGGGCTGTGTCCGGCAGGCCGGCAAACCAAGGTAAAGCTTTCTCAAGTCTCTGCTATCTTTTGTTTGTTTGTTTGTTTCTGTTCTCAGTCACCAGAGGGATCGATCCCCTCGGCCGGGCAGAGCCGCCGAGCAGCCCCGGCTCGGCAGAGGGGAGGCGGCGGGAGCACTTCATGGTCCGGGACAGCCGCACCGCCCCGGCGGGAGCTGAGCCCGTCCCGGGACGCGTCTCTAGGACATACCGCTGGTTTAGGAGATGGCTTTGGCTTTCTGCTCCCCTGCGGGGACCTGTTGAAATGCGGTTGTGAGTTTGTGCGTCGTGTTTCCAGGGGAACCCGAGCGTCGGTCTTTTGGGATAGCCATACCCGGCCGCTCAAGCCACTGTAGAAGGGAGAGTCTTTTCGTTGAAGCCGAGCCCAGTCGCACAACAGGGTTTGGTTTTTTTATATTTATTTCCCTTATTTATGTTTTAAAATATTTTATAAAAGGCTATTATCAAACTTCGGTTTCCAAGTATCTTTAACCGTGTAAACCCAATTATCTGCTCCACATCCTCACCGCACCCCCCAGACTTGGGATTCTTATTTCAGACCCATATCCACCTCCGTTTTCCTGTTGCATAGCCCAACTGCCCACAGCTGTGGTCTTAACCGAAACTTCTTAGCTTTAGTCCAATAACCACCCCACCAAATTGCAAGCCTTCTTTGACTTAGGAATCAACATTCACGAGCCAGTATTTAGCCACAAACCCTCAGCCACATTAACCCCTTGCTTGTGTGTTTCATTTCAGTAACAAAGGTTTGGTCTTTGCTCAGTTTAGCCCTGCTTCTGAAGGTGCACACCTTGGCATATTGTAAGGGAGCATTATTTAGAAAGCCCAGAATTGCTGCAGCTTGAAAAAGTAAAGTACTGTCAAGCACCTGCTTGGTATTCACAGAGGGTCTTGTTCTGGTAGCTCAGATAAGCATTTCCAGACAGGTGGTTGAAACAAAATTGTGCCCTACTCTGCTTTAGGCAAAGCTATCACTATCACTAGGGTCTATCAACGGAACATAAGTTTATAAGCAAAGCAGAGTTCTCAAGCAGCCTCTAAAGTTCACTACAAGACTTTCAGCATCACAAAATACTTTCTATATAGTTTCCAGCTTTACACTGCTTTTTACAAGATGTTCATGCAGTTTCTTAACCTTTCTGTGCATGGAATAGAACTTTTAATAACTACTTTGCACATGGAAAATAAGCTTAATTTTTTTTTTCCTCTTTGTGAAACAAAAAGAAAATGCCCATTTTATATAGATGCTCTCTATAATTTCCTGCACGTCGTCTCTCTTAAACAGTGAAGAGTGTTTAAAGAATGACTTTCTCATAATTTTGCTCCTATTTGTTTGACATTGTCGTGAAGTTATAAGTCTATATTGATTTCATTATGATTTCATTTTCTTTAGAGGGTGCCTCCCACTCCAGTAGAATTCTAGGATCTTGTATGTGTAAATTTGCTGCAGCTTTATCTTCACAGTAACACCAAAAATCAAGGCTGCCTTGGAGCATTTTTTTTCCCCTCAAAACTTCAGAGATCACCCTTGTCTGAATTTGTTCCACATTTTCCAGTATGGGTGGACTTAATAAGGCAGTACGATTTTTTAGTGACCACAAAGCCAGCAGTAGGTAGTTGTGTCCTGAAGCCACAGGAACAGCAACTCTGTCTTAGCCCCATCAGAACAGAAAACGTGCCTACATCAGGGCCAGCCTGGGGCAGTCTGGTGGGGGGTTTAATTGGCCCCTTTCCTGGTGCCTTCTCTGTGGGGTACAGCTGATAGATCAGTACTGTCAGGGTTTTGTACTAGAACATTTTACTTTTATGCAGTGTCCTAATCGTGAGTTAATGAAACTGTAACATTGTTTTTTACTATTACAGGCTTTGTATGTACACATTGTTGAACTTTGCCATTTCAGACTATACACCATTTTTCTGTTTTCTGAAAGCTGAACTGTCATACCTAGACTGTCGAAATCCCTGAGGTGACCTTATTTTGTATCTTATGTACATTCAACTTAATTTATATATCTGTTGTATTCCAGAATCTTGCTTTTGTTATGGTTTTAGATGGAGCACTCAGATGAAGAACCTCCCAAAAAACGGACTTTGAGAACTTTGTTTCGTCCCACTGTTTCACCTTCCTCAGTCATATCTGATCTGTCACCATTACAGAAAAAACTACTGACATACAGAAGAAGCCATGAGCAGCAAGGGATGATTAATCAGATACTGTGAGTTTTGTGTCAGTCAAGGCATGTTGAAATGCAATTGAAAGAGACATTGCATGTTTGACATCTGACAAATAATAATGGTGTTTTTTTAATATAACTATAGCAAGACTTAGTGATCAAAGAGCTGGTAATCATGACAAAGCAGATTGCATTGATTAAAATGTTAACATTATTTTTAATATATTATTTGTAGTTTTTCTGCACTTCTGATTCTATGTTTTACTTTAGAATTGATCGAGCTCTTAAAGTCTATGACAAAACCATGGAAGAAACATGTCACAGAGATCCTGGACCTCCTATCCCAGAACTGCTTTCCATTGTGAGAAAGTATTTCTTTAATACTTGAAGTGTCACCTAGTTAGTTCTTTGTTATTGGGGCAGTTATTTTATTCCTTATAATTTACATAAAGATCCTTACCTCAGTCCTTAGTAGTTCATAAATGTATTTATGTACTCAGTCCCTTTGAAATGGATACCCATATATCTACAGAATAAAGTCTTTGTTTAAGAATAATAGTTGTTAAATTTTGTATTTCTGATATTTTTGTTTATTTGTGTGTCCTTAATATATGACAATTTTCTGGGTTTTTTTTATACAGGTGGACAACGAGGAAAAGCAACAAAAAGTGAGTGAAATTCTTTTATCTGTTTTTTTGGAGTAGGAGAATGATTGATCTCTATTCAGAGGACCAAGTATGGTATGTGGAATCAATATTGTCCTTTCAGAGAGACTACCTCTTTATGAAGCAATGTGTCCAGAGTAATCCGGTGGTTCCCATCCAGCAGCAGTGGCTTAACTCCGTGCTCACCTTGGTGCCACAGTCCCTTATGGAAGGCAAAGACAGAGAGCTGCTCACTGAAGAGCTTTTAGGGGAGATAGTAAGGGATTATGAAAAGAGCATGAGAAGATGTGTGTGTAAGTACCACAGATTACTCAGTATGTTCTTGTTTTATTTAGACCAGTAAAAAGTTAACCAGCGAAAGGTACAGTTCAAGCAAAGACAAAGGCAGCTGTAGGCTTCACGTCAGAAAGGTTGATTGCTGATGATATTACTTCATTAAGTCTCTAACCTATTCAGTTAATTTGCTGCAAGAATGTATTGCTGTTTGCTGCTAAAGAAAGCAGAAACTTTTTATGTACTATTGATTCTTTCTCCCTTTTTGGGAACAGAAGATTTTTTTTAAGCTGTTCATCCACCATCACATCCATAAGTTTTCTGATGGTGTTTTTGATGCATGAGGAAGCTCACAATAAGTATCTACAAAGATAATTACTTTTTTCAGGTATCATTCATACAACTGACTTCAGTTTTAAAATCTTTTAACGAGAGTCATGAACTGGAGTTTTGAAAGTGTTTTCCATTGAAACAGGGCCTATTGAGTATGACATCATCTTCTTCTAATGTTTGTTTGGTTTTTTTCCTAGTGCGAAGAGTTCTTATTAAACCAAATGTAAAAGGACTTGAAGAGGAAGAGGAGGTACCTTTGCCTGTGTTACCTCTGTAAGTGGACTAAGTTAGCATGGTTGACATGTTTGATCAGACAGTGTCTTTATGACTTCTACTGCATCATGTGTGTGTGGCATTAAGTAACTATTCATGTTAGGGAATAAGATTTTTAATAATACTTTTTATATGTTAGGATGTTTTATTCAAGTATTGCTTGAGCTCTTAATTTTTGCTTGTTTATTTTTTTGTTGGGTTTTGTTGGTTTTTTTCCAGAGGCCTGGATTTTTCTAGTTCATGGCATAACAGTTTTACCAAAGCAAAAAATCAAATCCTTTCCACCCTGCACATTCTCCACCCCACAATGAAAGCTCTACTGGATTTTGGTTATGCAGCATTCTCTTCCTTTCTTATAGTGGATTTCTCTAGTTGCAGGTAAAGCCTGTTCTGCTCAATTATTAACCCATACAGGTTTTTGAAGCTGGTAAAGACAAGTTTGTGTTATGACATGTGACTTTTCTTTTTTCTGTTACATATTTTATTGGTGCTTAAGTTGCTGGTAGTATCAGCCCCTTAGATTTATATTTTGCCATTAATTCTGTAAAAATCTCCTCATGATTTACTTATTCTTTATGCTGTGATCCCCAGAGAAGTCTGTTTAAAGCAGCATTTGAAAAATTGACTTCTCATAGTGGTATTATTCTCTGTAGGGAATTCTATGCTAACCCTGAAGTTCAGATTTGTTACTAGTTTTTGTCAGTTGAATTTTATGTTTAATCTTGGAACTTCAAAAAATTTTCATAGTTTTCAGGTAAGATAACTTTCAATATATTTTTCCTCATTATTTTTTTCTGGTAGCTCTTCTGTGTTTCCTGGAGTTTGGGGTACTTTCGCCCCCACCCCCCACCTCCCCATTAGTTTACTGAAGTGATGCTTAGGTTCCCACTGTGCTTTCTGCTAAAAAAAGAATGTGTTTGTAACACAGTATTTATTGTTGTTACTTTACTCCATGTTTGTTTTTAAAATTTAGTTTATAAGGTTGCCTGTAACTTTCTTTTCTAGATTGAAAGGACCAATTGACTGTAGATCTTTTAAAACTGATGTGTCTCTAAGCTGTTCTAAAGCAGAAGAGAAGGTAATGAGTACATGGTATCAAAGAGTTATCAATCTCTTTACTGAGAAGGCGGCCTTGGATGGTGTAAAACTGGATCAGGTTGACTCTTTCCATAACTGTGTGGCCATGCTTATGTCTAATCAGGTAAATATCTTTCCTCTGCATTATAAATTTAATGAGATCAAACCACTACTAACACTGTAGAAAAATAAAGGAACAATAGTCTAATCAAATCATTGTCATTCCAAAAAATTCAGAAGGAAATACTTTGCAAATATTTAATTTCTACTTAAAGCATGTATTAGTAATAGACTTACTGTTGTAGCAAAAATAAATGCATGGGCTTTATTGAAATGTATGCTGGTTCATTAGTTTACATCCTTTAAGGATTGGGACTAATACCCACTGGAGTTAGAAAAAGTCACGCTGCTTCAGTTATCTATGAGTCAAGCCATAAGCACTAAAATGAATGGAAATCCTGGATTACTGCGTGAATGGAAAGTGGGATAGGCCTTGGTCCTGTCAACTAATAGGTGATCTGTGTTATTACCTAGCTGAAAGAATTACTGGGAAGAACCACTGAAGCTTTTGTGAAACTTTTTGATCCTGAAGACAGAAGTCATCTGCCTTTATTTAAGATGGACCTGACTCTTGAAGAAAATTATATTGAGTTTTATCCAAGCTTTCAAGACTTAGAAAAATCAATTTTGTTTGTAGTAGATTCCGTAGGAGAGACTCTCCAGGTGTGCTTTTATCTTTATTTAAATACATCATCAAGTTGCTTAATATATGAAAATATTAGTAATTTAGGAGTCTGACTACCATGGCAATGGGAGCAGAATGCAACTTGTGGTATTTATTTTCCACAAGCATTCTACAGATCACATCATGAATTTTGCTGTCCAGCACTCCAGGCACTGAATCTCATTTTGCAATTCCTTGTTCATAAAAAATAGGTACATGTGCTACTGATTGTTTTAGTCTACTGTTTGGATCTGCAGTTATAATAATAATAATAACATTAATTATATGTGTGATGAGTTACAGTGAATTTGCATTAATGGTTAAGATCCCTACAGAAAGTGAAGGAAAATTAGTGTTGATGTTCCTTTTCTTTCTAAGAAAAAAGAAAAATTCTTAGATCTCTAAAAACTAATACACACAATGTCAGTAGATTTTCTTGGGAACCTGTCTGTGGCTCCAGAGAAAAGAACCTTTCTGGGGGCTTTGGATGTATCTGCGAACTGAGTGTTGGTCTTCAGTCATACATGATGGTACTTTCAGAGAAGTGTTTTGGGTTTGCTTTTGTATGTTTGCACATGTGATATAATTCAATTTTATGTAAGAATGGATAGTTTATTTGTTCTCCCCTTTACACGTTCCCTGTTCAACTTCTTGCATCAGAAAGAGTCGTTCTACTGGTGCAAGACGCACCTGACCTTAGTCATGATGAGGGTCATATTTTTCTGATAGTGTCTTCTGCAACTTAGATTTAAAATACATGTATCCTTGCATTGTTTTTTAAAATGTATGTAATCCAAACTTGCCCTTCCAATAGAATGTTCAAACGATCCGCTCTTGGCTGACGGGAGACACCGATGCTCTGGATGCTGAGCTTCCCAGTCATGTCATAGAATGGGCCACATCCACTTTAAAAAAAGCCATCAGAGACAACTTAGAAAGCCCAAAGGAACATTTTGAAAGCTACGGTGAGTGATAGCAGAGTATGTAAATAACTGTGTCACTTCTTTGTAGTAAGTAACTTGCTGTCATTTTAATAGTATTAATACATTATAATTGAATTGTAGTTGAAAGGTATGGCTGGCTTGTAGATGGAACTGCAGAGACACAGATAAAAGGATTTGAAGCAGAACAACACAGTTTTGATGAATATACTGCTGTAAGTTTTAATTCTACATCTTATATATAACTTTTGCTATACATACAGCAATAATAAAAAAGGGATCAGGGGATAATAGGTGCTTAGCCTTCATCTAAAAATAATGTGGATTACCTACACCATAAGTGATTTTCCTCCTAAACAATCTGTGGTAAATAGAAGAAAATATTACTTATTTTCTTCATTGTCTAATACTTAATCATGTAGCCAATTATTTAAACAACAGCTCTGAAGTGTAAAGTCTAATGTTTTTCTGAAGTTCATAGATGAATTCTTCACCCTCAAGAAGGAAATCTTGAGTTTACCAGAGATGATTTATTTCCCTATGATCAGTTTGAATTGTGAGGATTTAAAGCAAGGTTTGGCTAATTGTGCAAACAACTGTGCAAAAATGCTATTGGACAAAATAGTTGCAAATTACAGAGAGGAAAATGAAACGTAAGTAGAATTTTTCTGCTTGTGAATGCTGTATGTGTTAAATGCATAGTAGAAACATGTAGAAGAAATGCAAATATACCATAGTTCTGTTTAAGGAAGACTCTTGGCTAAATGGCAACCAGCTGGTGTATTTTTCTGATATTTTAGTCTCAAAAATGCATAGAAGAACATACTAATAGACTTGGATTATGGAGGAGCTAAAAGATCAAAGGACTTCACTACTGTTATGGTTTTTTTTAGTGTGAGTTACAGTACTACTGCACTGTCAAAGGAAAGCTTAGCTAGACTGTCTCATTACATGATAGACATCTCTGCAGGGCTGCTCTCAAGCTGCTCCTCCTCATTTATTACAGCATTACTCCATCCTTGGTGCAGAATCTGCCATTTCAACTCATTAAATTTCAACCCATTAATCATAGTCAAATGCATCAATCTTTCCATATCCCCTCTGCAATGACTCTCATCCTTCAAGAGAGTCAGCAGCACCTTGCAGTTTTATGATCGGCAAACTTGCTAATGGTGCATTCAACTCCTGCATCCAAATCATTGATAAATATCTGGAACAGAACTGGCCCCAGAAGTTCACCCTGGGGAGCACTGCTGGCAACGGCTGCCAGCCAGATGTAGCCCCATTTACTACAACCCTTTGAGCTCTGCACTTCAGTCAGTTCTTCACCCAGCACACCATGAACCCACCCCACAAGGATTCTGTGAGGAACAATATCAAAACCTTACTAAAATGAAGAAAAATTATATCCATCACCTTCCCTTCATCCTCTGCATGGGTGAACTTATCATAGGATGTCAGTTTAAACAGGAGGTTAACTTGCAGGTATGGATTAAGTCATGAGTAAACTCTTATTAAACTTTTAGGTTAAAATGAACGATTATGGTAGAGTTTTATAGTGATTCCACATTACCAAAATGACAAAATATTTACTATAGAAGTGTTTGTGTGTACACTAATGACACTTTCCTAAAGTTCATTGGCTAATAACAGGTAAATGTAGCATTTATTGCAGAATACCCCAAAATCCAAACAAAGCAATTACTGCAATTCAGTAAATAGTATTTTTCTAGACTGACTTGGTCATATTACCTTTTTAGTTTCATAAATAATGGAGTTTGTGTGTGGGTAATACTTAAAGAAGTAATTTGAACTTTTAATTCCATTAAAGCTGAGTTTGAAGCCAGCCAAACTAAAATGTTAAAATATTGGTATTTTATGTAAAACAAATCTGCAGGATATGCAGTGAATTTGAAACCATTAAGGAACGTGCATTAAAAGTTCCTGAGACAACAGAAGAAATGGTGGAAACAATAGATTACATAAAGAAGGTCAAAACCCAAGAGATTCCAGACCTGGTGCTAAGGAGCAAGGTAAGTGGCTATCCTTGAATTTTGAACCTTTTGTCAGATATGCTGACCTATACAAATAGAGAATTCACTCTGGAGTGCAGAGACTTTCATCTGATCATGGTGCATGTATGAATGATCTCAGTTTTACATCAGACAGAAGTGGGAAGTCCAGCTCAGTCTTTGGTGTATACCTTTGTTTCTTGTTCCTGCATGTTCTGCATGACAGTGAGGAAATGCAGCTTGTAATAGATCATGGCAGATGGTAAGACACAGTTTGTTGTTTGTACCTGGAGACTTCAGGGCTGCTTAAAAATCTGTTCGTGAAAATGTAACAGACAAGTGTAAAGAGCATTTTATGTGTAAAACAGTCATGATTTTGAACACACAAAACCCAATTTACTCTTCGAGCAGAATACAGGTGATTTGACATTAGCAGTAGCTTTTCTGTGTGAATATGTATCAAATTTTCTGTTATGGTAATGGATTTATAAATAACATATTCTGTTTATCTGCAAAAATGATATTTTTTGTATTTTTAATTATATTAGGATTTTTGCGCAGGGATTTGCAGACCACAGGAGTAATTTTTAGAGAACGAAGCTCATGAACAAGGCAGGGATTTGAATAATTTCATACATATATTTTGAATGTTAATATTTAATTGGCTGAAGTAGCTCTGAATTCTGAAAAGTTCATGAAAGTTTCTGCTTTATCTTTGGAGATAGTATTGTCCTACCTTATATTTTAAACAGTCCTATGATACCTAAAGTTTTGTGAAATCTTTTAACAGGAGTGCTGTCGGCAAATGAATTACCTCTTAGATGTTTTTTTCTTTACTCCTGAAGACATTGAACTAAATTCAACAGCTATACTATGGCCAAAGAAGATGAATCTCATTTTTAAAGAGCATGATGGTGTAAGAGCATTTTCTTAGTTGATGGTATATTTTGGCTGGTTGTATTTCTCACTTGAGCTATTTATTTATTATATATATATATACATGTATATATATATATAGCTATTATATTACAGCTTGGGAGACTACTATGTCTGTAAAATACTTTGTTTGCATATTTTCCTTTTTTTAATCCACTAAAAATAAATCAGTAAAATTAATTTTCTACTTCTATGCAGAGAGGCTATGATGCTTGTTCTAATTCTTTAATGAAAATGTTAGTACAGAGTGAATCTGACTTACTGACAGTCCCTCAGCAGTGTATTTCCCTGTAGCTGGCTGCTGAGTGACCTGAAATGTGCTAGAGCTTGAGGACAAGAACAGCTTCACATCAGGTTTTCATGAGTCTCTATATTTGCATTTTATGCTCTGATATGAGTTCTTATTCTAATGCAAAAGGAAAAGACTGGTGCCTTCTTTGGAGAACTTCTGTTTGCTTCACAATTTTGCCTGGCACTGGGTGTCCTTGTCTTAGGAGATCTCCTCTCCCTTGGTTGATTTCTTGTTTGATACCTTAAAATAACCTGTCTGTGTGCAGACCCAGTGCTTTAGACTGGTCTGGTGTTCTAGAATTTCTGCCTTTTACAGCAGTAGGTACATGTGGGATAACACTGGCTTTCATCAACTGTAGGTGACCTTTTGGGCAGTAAAATACTGTGATACTTTCCTTTCCTCTGTCTGATTGCTGAAGGAGGCCTTTGTGTTTAGATGGTAATATGTATGTTGGACTTAAAACCACCTTTACATTACCTTTTTTTCATTAAAAAAAAAAATCAATTGTTTTGTAGCTGATTGAACAGTCTAAAACTAAAGGAGAACAAGAACTAATACAGAAATGTGATAACCTGCGGGAGGAATTAGACAAGCTGGCAGATTCTGTGACAGAATTAGAAGAATATTCAGAACTGGATTGCATGCAACAGGTTTGATTAGCAGTATAAAAAGGGTAGAAATGTTTTGTGTGTTTAATACACAGGGGTCATGGGAAAAACTTAAAGGTAATCAGATATTTTAACAAATGTGAACTAAAACATTTATAAAATTGTGCTTAAGATAGCAAGGACTGAGGTATTACAGATGACAAAGTGAGTTACTTATTTTGCTCTTGTATAAAGCATGAAATTCTGGCCCCAGTTATATTATTTGCAAATAAGTTGAGTGGAATTAGCATTTCCTTTCCTATTTTTGATAAATTGAGGAACTGAAGGAATAAAATAGCATTTCAGAAAGAGTGTTTGGTAGCAATTTGATATCTTTTTTCCTATGAATCTCAAAACTTCTTTGTTCTGCTAATGAAGAGCAGATCGCTGGCTCCAAAACGTTGTGAATTTCTAGCAGTATTTTGTAATTGCCAGACCATGTCTTGCACTTTAATTAGATTATATCACATTTGTTCTTAGTAAGCAATTTTGTTTTTTAAAAATAAAACACTTCAAAGCACAAAACAGAAATCCTAAACTAATAAATCCCATCCCTTATGATATGCATATCCTTAAAAAAGTGTGTGTGCCTGCCTTCTGGAAAAGTGAGTTTTAAAGCTCAAATATTTTGAAAATACACTAAAATTCAGTGATGAGAAAACCAACTTTACTTTTCATAGTTTTCGTCTGGGTTCTTCATATTTTGTCTACTCAAGGATAAGTAGAAAAGTTATTAACTCACATTTTCTAAAATTTTAATATGAGGGCTTATGCTTTGATATGTAATTTTATTAGCTGTTTAGTTATCTCTCATGTCATACAATGATTTGATTTCAGTATGTGGCTGACCTGAGGACATTACAGAAAACCATACAGGACACTGATGAAACAGTAGCTCATATTAATAAAGAAGAGGTTCTGCTTGGATGGAAACCGAGTGACTTCCCAGTCCTCAACAACATAAAAGCTGAGATAGAGCCATATCATAAACTCTTTAATCTTATACTGAAATGGCAGCGAACAGAAAAAAGGTAATTCAGCTCTTAATGCTTTAATGAGGGAGAGTGAGAAAAACTCTCATGCTGATCTTGTTCATGTCAGATGTAGAATATGAATTCACTTTCTTGTTAACACGTGTTCTTAGCAAGCCAAGTATAATAGTAGTGTAACATACACATCAGGCTTGTTATTTTTAATTCAGCTAGAAAAAATGTCAGTTTTTTCTTTTTTATTCTTTAAATGTAATCATGGAATTATAGAATCATAGGGAGTCCTGAGTTGGAAGGTACCCACAAGTATCATCGAGTCGAGCTCCTGGCCCTGCACAGGAGACCCCCAAGAATCACAGCATGTGCCTGAGAGCAAAGGAGCATATCTCAGATTGGATTCTAACTGTATTGGTCATGCTGGTGAAGCCTATAATAGGACAAGCTCTGAGGAGGAAATTTTTTAGGAAGAAACATTTTCATGAGTTATAAGCTGTTTTGTGTAAGGAAACATTTCCTTTTGAAAAGGAAGAAGTTCAGTTAGAGAGCTTATGAACTGCATGTAATGAAAACTGTTTAACTTCAGAGCTGTCCAAAGTAATGTATAGGGGGGCTCAAATTATAATGTGCTATGGCTAGAAAGTATGGGGGGGGTTGAAAAGACAAGACCTAGTGTATTTTAAAATATCATATGTTGATCTCTATCTGGAGATTAACTTAAATATTTCTCAATTCACGCAGTTACTCAGTTTCAGTATGTGACTGACTTGAGAGAATTACACAAATGCACAGAAGAATGTGATGGAGCCACCTTCAGTTGTGCATTAGAATTTGGCATAGAATGACAATAACTGGAAAGAAGAGCTTTGCTTTAATTTAAATAACTATTAATGTACATCTTGTTTGTGTTGCTAAACAAAGTCTTAAGTATTTGTGGGATGCATTTGTTATTCAGTTTTCTAACCTTGTGTTTTTTCTCAGATGGATGGATGGTACCTTTTTGGAACTAAATGGGGAAAGCATGGAGGCTGAGCTTGATGAGTTTTCTAGAGAGCTATATAAAGTGTCAAGATTGTTCCAACAAAAGAAGAAAATGCCACAGGACAGGAAAAAGACACCGCAACCCAAAGAAGAAGTAAAGGCAGTAAAGTGTAATCCAACTCTTACAATGTGTTCTTCAGTTCTGGAGCAGATTCAAGACTTCAAGGTAAGAAAAAGTGAGGGATAATAATATTTGATGCTGAGGGACAAATGCTGAGTTGAGTGCTCAGTACAGGTAGATGGTGCAGTGTCATAGACTGTTACTACAGGGAGAGAGAGAGAGCACAAACTCTGAATTACCATGTCCAGGTTGTACTGTCCCCTTCATTTTAATAAAATTGGATTTTTTTTTGGGGGGGGGGGTGTTTTATTGCTTTAGGAATGTGAATTGTTAATGAGTGAACACATATAGGAGAAAAGTAATTTTTGGATGCAAAGAAACATTTAAGGATGTACTTGAAAATTTTGAAATGAGATTGTTATGTTAATGGAAATCAAATTTATCACAATATAGCTGAAAAATTGTTAATTTTCTCTTTTCTTCTTCGAAGACTGTGCTTAATAGCTTCATATGTCTTCTTCAGTATTTAATATCGTTATTTAGAAATGGAATGGGTAACTGAGTGGAGCCATCTGCACTTTTCAGAAAGGATTTTCTTATCATCAGCTACTGCAGCAGAATTTTAAATGCACATCAAAGATTATTAAAGAGTTAAGAAATAATGCATATGACGATTTTTTATCTTATATCTTTTCTGAATTAGGAGAATATTCCCACTGTGATTGTCTTTTGTAACCCTGGCATGAGAGACCGTCATTGGGAGCAGATGTCAAATATAGTAGGATATGATTTAACACCAGATGCTGGAACTACCCTGAGAAAAGTTTTAAAGCAGAATTTAGGTCCTTATTTGGAACAGTTTACGGCTATAAGTGTGGGTGCAAGCAAGGTAAGCACAGAGATTGGATAGTGACAAATATGACATCAGGTCTGTTAGTGAATACTTTGACTTTGTCTTTGCCCTTATGCAGCTAAAGAGATTTGCTGAGACTTAGATGATTAAATGATCCATTAGATGATAGGATGATACTGATGATTAGATGATAAAATGATTGCATGATAATGTTGTGCATGTAAACATTTGTATCTCATGTTACATTGTTAGTATTTCCCAAGTATCCTGCTCCTTGTGTGCTAGAAAGTGATATACTTAGGAAAAGCAACAACAAGTAATTCACTTGTGCTGTTAGAGCAAAATAGCTTATTCAGCTGGATAAGCTTACATACTGAATTCATGAGTTGGAAAAAAATCCAATTTGGTGACTACACCAACTATTTTCTTTTTAATTAGGAATATTCCTTGGAGAAAGCAATGCAAACCATGATGGAAATCTGGGATTTGGTTTCCTTCAATACAAAAGTGTATCGTGAGTCTGGTATTCATATTCTGTCTGCAGTGGATGATATTCAGGCTCTTCTTGATGATCAGATTATGAAAACTCAGACAATGAGAGGATCACCTTTCATTAAACCATTTGACAAGGAAGTCGGGGTACAATCAGTAATTTTTTCCAACCATTTTTATTTGTAGGATATTGTGCAAGAATATACCAATTGTATCACAGCTTTATTGTTTGAGTTATTAATGAAATGCTTTCATTGACTTTCCAGCAAGAAAATATTTTGAGTTTGTATGAGTCATACTTACCTTGTTTCTCTTTTGGAATTCTCTTTCCCACCCAGATTCAAGTGCAAAAAAAGGGGACATGATTATTTTTTTGCATCTTTTGTGATATCACTGTTGTCTTTAACCTTGCTTCTTAATAACTGGAAATTATGTTTCTATTATTGTTAATAATAACATTTAGTAGTCCTTGAGTTTTGGACTTGAATTTTGAACCATAATATTTTCGCCTGAGCAAGGAAACTTCTTGATGGCTGTGAGGAGGTTTTTTTAATCAGTCCTCATTAAGTTGCTAAAAGTTGATAGCACTAAAGTTATAACTGCATTTTTAAAAATTCATTTTGAGTAGGTAAAACTTCTGATCTTCCTTGACTTCTGTATATGGGGAAGAACCCAAATACTCATAAATATTTTTCTTTCATTTTGTTTATTGGTAGGCATTTTTTTTTTCTTGAGAGTTAGAATACCACAGTGTCTACCTTTCTTGAATTTATTGTCTCTAACATTATTTGCTTGGAAATATCAAGGTAACGTTCTTTAAATATTTATTAAGGAATGGGAAAGTCGCTTAATTCAAATTCAGGAGAATATTGATGACTGGCTGAAGGTACAAGCACAGTGGCTTTATTTGGAACCCATTTTTTCTTCTGAGGATATTATGCAACAGATGCCAGCAGAGGGACGTCATTTCCAGACTGTGGATAGATGCTGGAGAGAGATTATGAAGTTTTGTGCTGAACACCCAAAGGTGAGGGAAACACGCATTACTAGCAGGAAAGAGGAGCTTCTCTTGCAGTTTGGAGTCTTTTGGCAGGGAGTGGGGCAATGCTTATTTTTCAGAAGACATGCAATGAACTACAACATCAGTTGCCTAGGCTTTCTAGGAACCAAATCACATTGTTCTTGATTTGATTATCTTCTACTGTTTGAAGTATTTTACTTAACTGACAGTTTGCATGTGTTTATTGTTACAGGTTCTTGTTGCTACTTCCCTGCCAGGCTTATCAGAGAAGCTTCAGACCTGCAATGAGCTTCTGGACAAAATCATGAAAGGGCTTAATGTCTACCTTGAGAAAAAACGTCTCTTCTTTCCCCGGTAGGAAGAGTTTGGGCGATTTAAAACATCAGATTCTGAATGTTTCTTTTGTTGTGAATAAGGTCAGTCTTAAAAAGTAGATTGATAATGCAGGTGTGTTTTTTCTTTTTCTAACTTTTTTAGCTTCTTTTTCTTGTCTAATGATGAAATGTTGGAGATCCTGTCAGAGACTAAGGATCCTCTCAGAGTTCAGCCTCACTTGAAGAAGTGTTTTGAAGGCATTGCTAAGCTGGATTTCCTTCGCAATTTGGATATTAAAGGAATGTGTAGTTCCGAAGGCGAGCACATACAGCTGATTTCCACCATTTCTACTTCTGAAGCTCGAGGTGCAGTGGAGAAGTGGTTAATTCAAGTAGAAGACATTATGCTGAAGACTATACGTGATGTTATTGCCAAATCAAGAATGGTATGGGGGCTGTGATAATTTAGTAACTGTAGCACTTATCTTTATTTTATGACTGTGTTTTGGCTTTCTGAAACTCTTCCTCAACACGGGAGTTGATGAAGTTATGGAGCCAGGACCAAGTTAACGTGACTTGTATTTATAGATCAGTGACACAAGTAAGAGTTGAGTTGAAAATTTTGGAGCAACGCTGTTTATAGGTTATATCACCTTATGTAAATAATTTAGGTTTCTTTAGTTATAAATTAGAATTACAACACTTGTAACTGCTTGCTCCTTCCTAAAAGAAAATCATTAGTCAGAAAAATGTTTCTTTGAATGAAGTTAGCAAGTTATGAATATTTATGTAATATGGAAAGATAATTATATGAACCCTTAAAGTTATTGGATAACAAATTGCAAATATAAGGGGAAAAGAGAATTTAAATGTCCATTTGGACTTTGCAAAAAGGAAAAATAATATTTTTTAGCAAAGTATATTGATAGGATCATCTTAAATGTTTCTGTATTATGTTATGATATATATTCACATGTCTGTGTTTGGATACTGTATGTAACTCTTTCAGGCATATTTAGAGACTGAGAGAAAACAGTGGGTTCTGGAGTGGCCTGGACAAGTAGTGTTGTGTGTGTCTCAAATGTACTGGACTAGTGAGGTACATGAAGTTCTTTGCAGTGGATCTGAGGTACTGTGTAATGCATAATTTTTTTAAAATCCTCCTTAATATTTAATTTCAGATGATGTATTTTGCATAATCAAACATTTTTCTCCAATCAAAACAAAATTGGAAAATTTACAAACATATGAGTTTGACATACATGAATTTATATACAGTGATTTATGCCTTTCATGCAGGTACTTGAATATTCTTGTTTAGAGCAAGCATAGATCAAAATGTAGCTTTGCAGCATTAATACATAACTGAATGAGAGAGAAGTTTATGCAAAAACATGATAGTGTAAAAGAATAGCTTAATAAGCAATCTCAGTTAAGATATTTAGTCAACATGAAGAAGTCTGGAACAGTTGAAATGTGATATAATCAGTTTCAAAATTACCTTTTCTCTCCTAGCGTTTAAAGGGTTATTATGATACACTTCAGCTTCAACTTAATGATATTGTAGAGCTGGTAAGAGGAAAACTATCAAAACAAACAAGGACTACACTGGGTGCCTTGGTTACTCTTGATGTTCATGCTAGAGATGTCATCAAGGAAATGATTGAAAGTGGTAATTATCTTTTAAAACATTTTTCTTGACATGACTTTACACATAGTTAATGAAAAATAGGTAACCAGTCAGATTTTGCTGCCTGAAACAGTACAGCATTAAGAGGAGTTTGTATTTGGATATGAGCATCAACATTAATAATTTCAAAGCAGTTTAAAATCTAAATGTAATAAAAAATCCAGTTATCTGAAATTTATGTTTACTTTCAACTCTGTGTTTATCAGGTGTGCAGAGTGAAACAGACTTTCAGTGGCTTGCACAGCTCCGATATTATTGGGAAAATGAGAATGTCCGTGTCTGCATCATCAACTGCAATGTCAAGTATGCCTATGAATACCTGGGAAACTCCCCACGCCTGGTCATCACTCCTCTCACAGACAGGTGTTACCGCACCTTGGTACGACCTCCCACCAGTGCTCCTCATCCTTTATTTATGGGCTATGGTACTTCTGACACTGTTCCTTACAGCCATACTTTTAAGGCTTACAGTTTCTGTCAGACTCTGCTGTTTCTGGTAAAATGAGGTTTTTCAAAGGTTGTAATTTCTATAGAATATTGAATGTGAAAATCACTCCTAACAGCAAATCTGAACAGCTCACCACCCTGCCTGAAGTATTTGTGAATTGTTGTGGTGGATGTGGATTTTTTTAAACACAAAAAGACAAAACACCCAAGATTTTATTGCTGTGTAGATTATGAGAGCACAAAATGCTTTTCTGATATTTGGGGTTGCTAAATTGAGCGGAGAAGGATCCACTTGTGATCATGTAGTTCCTAAGACTACCACAAGTTTGACAACTTTTTAGTATTCCTGCTCTTCAGTAGAGGTGTTTATTATTGTAGTGGTTTATCCTCCACTAACCTGACATCTGAAAGTTACCAAAGCTGTCTCAGTTGTGGCTTTTCTCACTGTCATTTACTGCAGTTCCTTTGCTGGAGTATGGTTTCAAGCTTTAGTAGGCACCCGTGGTGAGGTTGTAACTGATGCTTTGTATCTGTTCGTCAAGGCATCAAGGTACATTGGTGTGAGAGGCTGATGCCACTGATAAGTTTCTTGTTTAGGCTCACAAACCTTCAATCAAAGCAAAGCAGTTGGAAGCCTGGCATTCTGGCAAATGAAAAGCTTGTCCTTTGCCCACCAAGGCCTCAATAAAGTATTCCCAGAGCTTGTCAATCAATGGAGATGTGGCCCTGTAACTGTGGAGTGTTTAGGATCTGCAATGTTTTCTGTCAGATTTTCCTCCTACTTGAGTGGAATATAGCAGAGAATATGGAATGCTAAGTGGAATGCACATACAACAAAGGGAACGGTGTGGAAAAGAAAAAGTAAAGAGGAAAAATGTATATTAAAGGAGAAACAGAGAGAAAAAAGAATAGCAATCAACTGCATCAAATTTAACTTGAAAGATGTATCTTTCAAGAAGGGAAAGTTTAGGTTCAGTGAAGTTTGAGTAACTGATCATGGTCATGATGATAATAACACTAAACTCTCTGTTAGGGTCAAAATTAAATTCTCTTGTTTGTATTTCCAAGATGAAAGTACATTACAGATTATTTTTTAGTCAATAAAACCATACTTTAGGTACAGTGACTGTATTAAATGATGGAGTGCAACTTAATTTTACTGTTTTCATTCAGAATAATTTCATATGAATGAAGTACAAATAATTTCCATAAACTATTTTTGTGGTTTAGATTGGAGCCTTCTATTTAAACCTCGGTGGTGCCCCAGAGGGTCCAGCAGGTACAGGTAAAACAGAGACCACCAAAGATTTGGCTAAAGCACTTGCTGTTCAATGTGTTGTCTTCAACTGCTCTGATGGCCTTGATTACCTGGCAATGGGAAAGGTAAATAGAAAATAAATGTATTTTGTATTTTGCTTTTAGGATGAAAATTGTAGGGTCCCTACTTTGCAGAGGCACCTATTTAAGTGTGGCACCTGTGTCCTGCTACCCTTGGATGCTGTATACCAGTCTCCACATGTTTCATTTTCTGTGCTTTATGAAATCCTATTAAGTTGCTAATTAAAACATGAAAGACATAACATGATTGGAATCTTCTGGTTTAGCTTTCTTTAGAACCAAGAAAAAACTTTGTTCTTCAGTACATCACAGATCTATGACATAAAGAGGCTTAGATACTATTATCGTAATTGTATTTGTGTGTGTGTGTAATTAAACTTCCAACACGATAGTCTCAGTTTCTTTTGGACCTTTCGAGGCTCTGTAAGCAAGATCATTGCTCTTTCTTCATTTGCAGTTTTTCAAGGGTTTGGCTTCAACAGGTGCTTGGGCATGTTTTGATGAGTTCAATCGCATTGAACTGGAAGTACTGTCTGTAGTGGCCCAGCAGATCCTGTGCATCCAGAGAGCCATCCAGACAAAGCAGGAAACATTTCTTTTTGAAGGAACTGAGCTGAAGCTTAACCCCAACTGCTTCATAGCTATTACTATGAATCCAGGTTATGCAGGACGTTCTGAACTTCCGGATAATCTGAAGGTAAAATAATAAAATAGATGCTTCTGCTTAAGAATGAGCTTTTCAAAAAATTTGGGGGACCCAGGTATTGCTGGTATTTATCCAGACTGTACCACCTGGAATGCAAACATACAACTGTTGCAAGATTTACACATACTAAGCCTGGGGCTTTTTTTGTTTTCCTCTTAAGTACTTTGTTCTTTTTGATGGAATTTGAAATATATTTTACTTTCATGTGTTTATTAGTGTTTTTCATGATTATTTTTCCAGGCCAAAGACCAGTGTCAGGCTGTGGATATTTGGATGCTTTGCAAGATGAACATGCAGTTACTGTTTGCAGCTAGAAATGCCATGATGGGATTGGCACTAATCCATACCCTATGAAAGTTCTGAATGACTTTCCATCCCTCAATTAATTACTTATAAATATTTCTTTGGGTGTGTATTTCAGGTTCTTTTCCGAACAGTAGCCATGATGGTTCCTAACTATGCTCTGATAGCAGAAATTTCACTCTATTCATACGGATTTTTGAATGCCAAGTCCCTGTCAGTGAAGATAGTCATGACCTACAGGCTCTGTTCAGAGCAGCTTTCCTCTCAGTACCACTATGACTATGGCATGAGAGCAGTCAAGGCTGTGTTAGTGGCTGCTGGGAATCTGAAGTTGAAATTTCCCACAGAAGATGAAGATATATTGGTGAGTTCCTGAGGGAATAATTCTTTAAGGAATTTTATAGATGCCCCCAGTTCTGAAGGCAGTTGCACCACGTCTCGTCACAACACTGATCCAGTGAAATGAAGATAATAAAATACACACACAAATTGCATAATTGGGCTTAACTGCTTGTCAAAGGCACCACTTAATTAACTAATCTTTGTTGCATATTAGACTATTTTAGTTGCTGAAGGGTTTATTCTGTCTTTTAATAGAAGCAGTAAAATATATATTTGTTTCTTCTAGCTTCTTAGATCAATTAAAGATGTGAATGAACCCAAATTTTTGTCCCATGATATACCTCTGTTCATGGGTATAACCAGTGACTTATTTCCTGGCATCAAGCTTCCCGAGGCAAACTACAACGTAAGTACTCTTGTAATTTTTCCCTGGTCATAATCATTTTTAGTTGTTTTTTGGTGATTTGCTCTTTAACCAAGTGCAATTAATACAGCGAGTTATTGCAAGATAAGTAAAATTGCTGAATATTTACAATGAAGTTTAGTACCAAAGAAAATTCTTTTATCTGTGCTCAGTATAATCCACATGTGAGTTCCCTTAGGTTCAGAAGGATTGTGTCCCACAAATTGGAAACCGACCTGCAGATTTGCCAAATTTTAGGCTCTCTGATTTCTTTCCTAATTTTTTGGACATAATTAAGTGAGATTAAACTTTCTGTTTGTATTTTATTTATAGCAACACTTGAGGCATAGCTCCTTTGACTGGCAGTATTTCAGTTACGAATTAATTTGAAACCCTTATTGATGAGCATAGACTGTTCTACTGTAGTCCAAGACAGTAATTTAATTGTAGCAATGATAAGATTATTATTTGTTTTGATTTTAGGATTTTCTGGAATGTGCCAATGAATGTTGCATTCGACATAATGTTCAACCTGTAACAACTTTTATGCAGAAAATTATACAGACTTATGAAATGATGATTGTTAGACATGGGTAAGATTCTCATCACTGTTTCACAAGCAGTATCTTTTGTAATTTTGACTTAGACTGTGGCAGTTTTTTATATGAAGTTATAAAAGGTCTTAAAGGGTACAAAATGTTCCTATTTGTATTGGAACAGTTGATCGCTGATACTGCTTTTAATGTCCCAAAATTCTTGTGCCTGGATGTCTGAGGAATTGTACTCTTGTTGATATCAGAAGTAGCCTAACATATACAATGATTTTAGGTTCTGACATCAGTATGATGAAGACTTAGGACTGTAAAAGTTAGTAGTTAGCACATCTGTGCCATTTAATTTCTAATTTCTAGTACAGAATAGCAATCGTCTGGAGAAAATATGTATAATACGATATTAGTCATGTGATGGTTAATATTCAACTCATTATTTAATCTTGTCTGTGAGACATTGTTATAGTCACATCCCTCTGCTGGGTGACTTTGAAAGTTTTCTGCTCTTGCAGTGTTATAAACTCTGCCTGGATTGAAATGAAACTCTAAAGTAATCTCATTCAGCAAATAAATTAACTAGTGTGGTCACAAAATCTAAGTTTTAGAGGACACGCATACAGTGCACGTGCAAATTAACTGGTTTTTCTGAAATGATGTTTTGTACATACAATGCAAATTTACTTGCTCTGATTTTTGGAAATTACATTAAAATTAGCTTTAAGCATATGGCTGATACTGTTGGCCTTCATGTGATCTGTAAAAGTAATTGCAAGACAAGTGTATTAATAGCAGATTTTTTTTCCCATCTAACAGCTTCATGCTGGTAGGGGAATCTTTTTCTGGGAAGACCAAAGTTCTACACGTGTTGGCAGATACACTCTCTCTTATGAAAGAGCGTGGTTATGGCAAAGAAGAAAGAGTAATTTTTAGAACTATGAATCCAAAATCAATCACTATGGGCCAGCTTTTTGGGCAATTTGATCTGGTATCCCATGAGGTAATGTATGTTTAAAAAATAGTGTTTCCTGCATATGTTGTCTGTTGAATTCAAGATTTCATGATTTTAAACGCAGATGAGAACACAACTGTAAATTTTATTTTAACTAATACTTTTATGGCTTGTTTTTAGTTGGCATATAAAAATGCTGTATGCAGTTACACGGGTTTAAATATGCAAAAAAAAAAAAAAAGCTATACCGTTTTGAAGGTCATCATCCTAAGCTCGTTGCATCCACACTAGGAAATCATATCAAACTTAATTGTATTCATTTCTCTGTCTATTCTTTACCAGTATAATCAAAGTAATGCAAAAAACTATGTAGAAAATTTATGAACTCATGTGTGAAACTTAGGTCTGGAAAAGGAACAAAATGGAGAAGTGAATATGAGATAGTAAAAGTTAGGGTGACTGGAGAGAAACAGATGCCAGGCAGAGCAGAAGCACTTCTAAGTTTCAGTAAATTGAGTTGCTGGCCTTTTTTGTTACAATATTTTTTTCAAGTGAAAAAAACCTCTATTTTTAAATTTGCTGATGTTGTAAGACCCTCCGTGAAACTGCGAAGTTGTGCACTGCTCTCTGCAGAACAAGAGAGAACAAAGAAAAGGGAGGGATAATGGAAGCAAAGGGAAGGGTTTCTGTGGCTGGAAGCTCAGGCTGAACGCTCCGTTCCTTGTCTCCCTTCCCGTTCCCACGTCTGCCCCCTCCAGTGGACAGACGGTGTTGTCGCTACAACCTTCAGGGAATTCGCCGTGTCTGAGACCCCTGAGCGCAAGTGGGTGATCTTTGATGGCCCCATCGACACTCTGTGGATAGAAAGCATGAACACGGTGTTGGATGACAACAAGAAGGTATTAAAGGTCTAAATAAAATAAGGTGGCATTTTGGAAACATTCTTCTATATATAAAACCCCAAATACAAACTGCAGTGCCTGGCATTTGAAGAGAGCAAGGGCAAGGTGGCATTGGTGACAAGCTGTAAGCTTCTTTTTTTTGTGGGTTTTTTTTTTCATTGGGGTTTTCTTGTTTGTTTTGTTTTACTTAATTGGAATCATAATCACAGAATCAACTCATTGCTGAAAGTCATTAAATCTATAGTATTTTCTTAATGCCATATTGTAATTCTGCAACATAAATAATTGAGACTTAAATTTCAAAAATTACAATTGCTTATATTCAATGTAAATCCCGTAGTTTCTAAACCTGCATAAACGCAGACACATTTCAAAACAATCCCTAGACACAAAGGGTTGTATTTTCAAAACAATGCCTTCTGAAGTCAAAGTTGTAACCTTACAGCACTTTTGTATAAGTGCCGTAAGAATATCAATGTGAATATAAAAAATAGAGACAATGTTTTAACTTTATCTAGATGATAATGTGTCAAAACACTCAAACTGAACTTTTCCTTTAGTAAGTAGTAGGAGTCATGGGTCTCCATCTGGAATGCTTCAGTATTAGCAACAGTAGCAGCAGATACCCTTTCTCCTCTATGCTGGCTGCCTTTTCTTTATCCTGTCACATGCCAGACAGCTTGTAATGAACGTGCTAGTAGGTTACTGTGGAGTACTATGATTTAAGTGAAGAATTTAGCCAAAAAATCTATTGCTACAAGTGATAAAATACTTTATGTAGTTGATCTTACCTTTGGTTATACTTGGTTTCTCTGAGTTCCATAGGCAGTGACATTTATAACTTTTTTTCCTAATCTTGCTTGTGATGTTTTTTTTCTTTCAAGCTTTGTTTGATGAGTGGGGAAGTCATCCAAATGTCCCCTCAGATGACTCTGATTTTTGAAACGATGGATCTTTCCCAGGCATCAGTAAGTTTTGTATTTAAGGAAACTATAAGACAAGGCTCAGTCTATTAAATGTACAATAAAACAAGTTTACCATTTTTCCTTAGCCTGCTACAGTCAGTCGTTGTGGCATGATTTATTTGGAACCTTCTCAGCTGGGCTGGAGGCCACTTGTTACCTCTTGGTTGAGTAAACTGCCTGAACCCCTGAACTCGAAGGAGCATCAGGATCTTCTGGAGGGACTTTTTGATTGGTTGATACCACCAACATTAAAAGTCCGTCAGAAACAGTGCAAGGTACTTTTTGTCCTTGTCTCCTGCAGTAGCTATTGACCATTTCCATTCTGTGACCCTGGGTGGGGAGTGACTGCTCTCTCATGACAAGCACAGTCAGAAAGAATATGCGACTTTTGGGACCAGTTTGGAAAGTTAAAATTAACCATTAATTCCACTTCATTTTCAAGAGTAAAATAAGTATTTAAAACACCAAATAAAAAGTCTTCCCAAGAGAATTTTGTATATTTTTTTTTCTTTAAAGATGTTAGGTTGGATAGGGAAGTACTTTTTTAAGTGCTAGGGGAAATGTATGTGTAGTATCCTGCAAACAGTGTGACAGTGCTTAGAATTTTGCTCATGTGTTGCTGTAGTTACTTCTGTGGAGTTTGTTTTCATTTAAGATATATGATTGTAATGGTCACATGGGGCAAGGACGTGGTTAGCAAACTAAAGATCTTGGCACATTTCAAGCACAGAGGAGAGTAAATGATCTTTTGAGTAAAAGACAGTGTATACCTTGTCTGTTAATGTTTGTTCAGAATTAGTTAATAGTCTAATTCTTTTAGTATTTTAGCTCCAAAAGGTAAATTAGCTGAACACACCAAGTGTAACAGCCAGCCTTTTGTATCTCTTAGGAACTGGTACCTACAAGCAATACCAATGCTGTAGTAGCTCTCACACGGCTTTTTGAAATGTTGATTTGTCCAACTGTGCAAGAAGATCCCACCAACAAAAGCATCCGTGCCTGGATCATGGTTGGTTTTTTAACCTGTAGAAAAATGTGTATTTGTTTCTGCATATGCCAGTTTTCAAAATAATTGTACTAATCAACTTTAATTTGGGAATAAGAAGCACAAAAACAATTTCACTACCTCCTTGCTCTCTCTCCCCACGCTCTGCAGGTGCCCAGATGAGACTGAAATCTCACAAGTAACAAATAGGATCAAAAATTTTACTATTTTTCAGTTAACTGGGATAGTGTTTTTGTTAAATGTGCTTTTTAACTAGCCAAGAAATTAGCTAAAGCAAAGTGTCTTCTTTCCCTTAAAGGAGTAAATGATCACGTAACACTGATTGGCTTGATTGAGTAAAATTTCCTTGGGAAGAGTATTGTCTGACAGTTATAATAGCTGGATCCTCTGTCTGACCCTGTGGTTGTCCTTAGATAAAACTGAAGAAAATAGAATGTAAAAGTAGTTATTCAAAATTGAATTAGAAAATTCCTAGGTCCTGATTTGTGATTAGAACTCTTCTCAGGCTTTGTCATGTGACATAATGCTTTAGTCAGTGGCCTTTATTTTTTGTCACATATATATATCCTTGAGTAAGACTTTTGTGTGCTCTGTCTTTAGTCAGGTTTCTAAATCTCTTTAGGTCAGGGCTATTCAAGGGCAATTTTTAACACCTCTCTGCTTAGCAGTATTTTTCAGAATTACGTTTGTTAATCAGACTGTACAAGGTTCATACAGTATGTCAATTTTTCAGACAATTGTTAATCTTGTTGCTCTTGCAGGGTTGCTTCGCTTTTGCCACAGTCTGGTCCATTGGTGGGATTTGTGATGATGACAGCAGGATAATTTTTGACAATTTCTTGAGGGACATTTTGTCTGGGAATTCTACCACAGATCCTATACCAACGAGTGTGGGAAAATGGGAGTGTCCCTTTGAAGAGAGAGGCTTGGTCTATGACTACATGTATGAGGTAGGATTGGCTGCTTCTGCATTCACTAAATAGATTCTTACAGTAGGAATAGAAGGAAAATACAGCTCAATAGCTTACTTTGTTGTACTTTTCTGTGTAGGGTTGTTTGTTTTTGCTGAACAAAATTTTTAAGAAAAGGAAGGATTCTAGCTGTGTAATTTAACACTTTATTACTGAGGTAAAGCAAACTAAATGTATGAACTTCTGAAGCCTTAAATATTCATTAATTTATTAAAATTCATTATTTTAATTTTTCAGAAGTGAAGTAGTAGAGAAAACCCTTCATATGTGTAACAACAATCTATTTTTTACACCTGTGTTTCTTCCTAGATGAAAGGCAAAGCAGGTTGGGTTAATTGGAATGCATTTATTGAGCAAATAAGTTATAGTGATAAAAATGTGAAGATTCAAGATATTATAGTCCCAACTATGGACACAGTTCGATATACCTATTTGTTAGAACTCTTCATTACCCATGGAAAGTAAGTTATTTCAACACAAATTTCTGAAGTTTTGGTCATAGGTAGAAATATATCTTATTCTTTCCTTGAGTTCATTGTTTTTATCAAACGCTCACAGTTTATTTGGCCTTTCAAAAATAGGCACTACAGATAATGCAATCTGCCTAAAAGTCTGGGTTTGGTTTTTTTATGAAACCTTATTATAATTTAATTATAGTCTTTTCATTCTGTTGATGCTGTTAAGACAGTCCAGAGGGTTTTTGTACCCTCTTTCTTCTTTGGCAATTAAATACATATTTTAATTTTTTTCCCTTTTATCAATCATATCAAAATCAGTTACGTTAGCCACGGTCAGATCACGTAAGAGAATGAAATAAAAAACAGCCTCAACTTAAACTCCAAAGCTGAAAACTTTATGAAGTTTGAACTAATGCAAGACCTATCAGGAGAAATTTAGCTTACATGTATGTTCATATACCCCAACACCAGGAGAATGAGGGAATGAATGAGAACAGTTTCTTCCCATTTTCTTGATTGTGAAAGCAAACGAGAATTGTGAGAGGGTTTAATGCATATATTAGTACACTTTCATTTCTTCTTTAGGCATGCAATGCTTTTAGAGGTAGAACAAGAAGGAAAAGCTAGTAAAACCTTTGACTTCTAGTTCCATTTAGTTGACAGTGTTAGGTTTCTGCAGTTTCTGTGTGTGCCTTCTCTCTCTGTGCAGACCACTGCTCCTCGTGGGACCAACAGGCACCGGGAAGTCTCTGTATGTCAAGGACAAGTTAATGAACAACTTGGAAAGGGAGCTCTACTTTCCCTTCTTCATTAACTTTTCAGCTCGAACCAGTGCCAACCAGACCCAGGTTAGAGGAGCAGATAATTGAAGTTCAAGAGGATGAACTATGGGAATATTTAATCTACGTTCCTGATATTCCTGTTTGCATTCTAGAACATTATTATGGCCAGGCTGGACAAGAGGCGCAAAGGAGTCTTTGGCCCTCCAGTGGGAAAGAAGTGCATTATTTTTGTGGATGATATGAACATGCCTGCTCTGGAGAAGTATGGGGCTCAGCCCCCTATAGAGCTTTTAAGGCAGTTCTCTGACCATGGATTTTGGTAATGATTTGAAATACAACTGAAATTTTTTTTTCCTGTATTTGCTGTTATAATTATTTATTCCCTTGAATTTTGTTTTCAAAACTTTCTTGAATTGGTTTGTAAATGTTAAGGTAGATTTAGTTTATATGAAAATAAATTATTTAAAGTTGAAACAACTTCTCTATTGCTCTCCAAGGACTTATGAGTTTAGGAAATTGATCACCAGTTGAGTTTTGAGGTTTTTAGAATGTTTTATTGCTGACCTTCAACAGCATTAGAATATATTAAATACATTATTCTTTACACCTCGATTTTATTTTTTAGTCTGTGTTTTTAATTGTTTTTGTTTTTCCAGTGCAGTTTCTTGTTCTTTTTCTTTGTCTTGCTCCTTAGGGTGAGTTGGCAGTTTTCTATACGTATGTATGTAAATATGCAGTTATATTAAACTTTTTATTTTAACCCTTACATTGGTTTTTCCTGTCATCCATGACATTGCATTTTATTTTGAAGGTATGATTTAAAGGACACCTCTAAAATCACCCTTGTCGACATACAGTTGCTGGCTGCCATGGGGCCTCCAGGTGGTGGCAGGAATCCTGTCACTCCTCGGTTTTTGCGGCACTTCAACATTTGCAGCATTAATTCTTTCAGTGATGAAACAATGGTTCGCATCTTCTCCACCATGGTAGCTCTTTACCTAAGGGCCAATGATTTTCCTTCTGACTTCTCCACAATTGGGAATCAAATTGTCACTGCCACTTTAGAGGTAAGAGGCAAATATCTTAATGGAAATTTCCTTCAATTTGTTCATTACAGTTCCTTTGGCTCTGTAAGAACAGAATCTGTTAGAACAGATTCTCCAGCAAGCAAATGTGTTGGAGTCTAACAGCATAAACTAATTCTGATGCAATCTGATGAGAAATACCTGCCTGATTGTATCAAAAGGCAACACTCTGAAATTGATCTAAGATGTATCCTGACAAACCAAATGTTTTGGATATGTAGTCAAGTGCCTTCAAATCACTGCTTCTATAATTTTCTATGCAAAACTTGCAAATTTCTTGCGAATTATTTTTTTGTTTAGTTTGGAAGAATTAATTGAACCGACATAAAGATTTCTAGTGCAGCAGTCAGTCAGTCTTGTGATTTATACATGGAATGTATTATCTAACGATATTTCTCTGCAAAAATGTCCTCACTTGCAATTCCTTTTTTTTTGCACATGGTACATTGCAAATAAGATACTCACTAAACTCTGTAACATGGAACTTCACAAATCATTTAGAAATTTCATACTACACTGGGCCTAATGGCTTTCCATTTCACAACATTTCTGTGACATTTTGGCACACTGGAGTCACTCCAGAAAGCTGCATGTTCCTGCTGGGTTCCTCAGCCTGCTATGATGTGCCCACCAGTAATGTAAAAACTGGGAGAGGAAGGAGCAAAGTGGAGAGGTGCTTTCTTCATTCTTAGTCTGTCTGAGAAGCAATTTTGAAAGGGTTGCAACTGGTAGTTACCATTTGCATGTGACAGCTTCCTGTGCCTGTCGGATCCCAAAGAGATTCCAGTCTCACCTACCTGACATTATGTGGTACAAGTACCACAGAGCCCACTTTAACACAAATTCAAAGACCATTATCCCAGAATCAGAATGTTACTGCAATAACAATACTAATTTGTCAAGGCAGATGAGACTGTATGTTAAAAGAATAGTGAACAAACACTTAAAATCTCTGCTTCACTTGAAGATCTTCAGATTTCATTAGGATTTAAGTATTAAATGTTTTTCTTGGAGAAATAAAGTTTTAGAAGACATTTAAGGATTATTATAATAACATAGTCTGTGTTACTGTTTTGTTGATTTTGTTGTTGTTATTTTCGGAAGGTGTATAAGAAAGCCATCAAAAATCTTTTGCCCACACCAGCCAAATCTCATTACACATTCAACCTGAGGGACTTTTCCCGTGTTATCAATGGCTGTTTGCTCATTAAGAAAAACGCAGTGGAAAACAAACGTGTCATGATTCGGCTGTTTGTCCATGAGGTGTTTCGTGTCTTCTATGACCGTCTGGTGGAAGACGATGATAGAGCCTGGTTGTTCAATCTAGTGAAAGACATTGTGAAAAATCATTTCAAAGAAGCCTTTGATTCACTTTTTGCACACCTGAAGCAAGGAAAGGCACCTGTGAGTATCACATTTAAATTCAGGACTAGAAAGTTATTTAATCGCAGGTGAGATTTTGAATCCAGTGTGCTCTGAAGTTTGAGCTGAATTTTGCAAAATGACATCAGTGGGGGGAAAAAAGTAAAAATGAAAATTGTTTGAAAGGATTTAATGGTTATATGTACACATTCTTTTCAAAAAATATTGCATTCAAAATGTGAGTAAAATTACTACTTTTCCTTAAATTTGTGTATAGAAGAAATGACTTTGTGGACTTAGTTGCCCATTTCATAATATACATCTATATAACGTTGGTGCAATCAGAAGGTCATTATTATGAGATTGTCAGTGACTATTTGAGCCAATTGTTTGCTAGGAACAAATTAAGAAGTAGTATATAGTTTAATGCAGGAAACAATTTTGAGGTGGGTATTTGTGAGTCAAAATATTTCGGAGTGCTTGTTCTTGTGTCTGGGTATTTGTCTAAATTCTCCTTTGTTTTCTAAAAGTCCAGTGAGGAATATGTTCATTAAATATTAAAGCTAGCTTCATAATTTGCTGAATATTTACCCTAGGTAACAGAAGAAAACATGAGAAGTTTGTGTTTTGGTGACTACATGGTTCCAGAACTTGAGGGAGATGAAAGACTTTACCTTGAGATTCCAAGCATTCAGGAGTTCAGTGATGTTGTGGAGCAGTGTCTGGATGAATATAATCAAACCCAGAAAACAAGAATGAACCTTGTTGTTTTCAGGTGTGTGTGATCTGTATTATTAAGAGCTATAAGCGGTAGCTGATAATTCAGTATACTCAATTTTGTGGACTGTAGTTTTTGGTATGTCTCCTCCCCTTAATGCATCCATAAAGGCATTTGTGGTGTGGGAGTAAAATGATTTTTCTCTTACTTCTCTGCTTTTCTTCCTAAAAGTAAATAATGAGAAGGTTTTCTCCTAAGGAGGTGCTTTGAATATTTTTTTTAGTTGTTACAGAAACACTGTGCACCAAATCTGGTGGGTGCTGTGCTTTTACTGGGCCTCTGTTACCAGTGAAGATGGGTGCCAGCTTTGCCTGCAGCCACTGGCCTTTCATTTCCCAAGGACAAGGATTCCAAGAGCGGGATGTGGCACAGCCATGGCCATGTGTCTGCTCTGGTGCTGCTCAGCACAGCCTTGCCCCATGTTGGGCACGTACCCAGTTGGTGCTGCAGCTGATCCTGTGGAATTCCACACTGCAGGCCCCTGTTGTCACCTTAACTTGTGGTCAGGTAGAGCTACAAGGCTGTGCTACAACCGAGAGAGATTAGAAGGTCACAAATCCTTCCTCCTCCCTGGAGATTACTGCCTCTTCCTGTTTGCCAGCATAACATGACATGTAGATACTTCATGAATGTGATTAGGGTTAACAGCAGCTTATTTTAGTTTAGGTCACTTTGTCAAGCTGGATTTGTGAGCACCTGTATATCCAAGTAGGCTGGGAGTTAGAAGAGCTGGCAGCCTCTGATGAGAGGCCAATTTCTGAGTGTGGAAGCAATATCGCAGTGGCCTCACTGAACAGCAGCCAGGAGAGCATGTTTGATTGTAGCCTTAGAGTTCAATCTCGTGCATAACATCTGGATTTGATTCCTTTATTTTTCTAACCAGTAAAAGCAAACAAGAATGTATGTTTCTTGAAATGCTTGCAAGTTTTTTTGAAACCACTTTTGACTGGAGCTCATGTGGCTTTAATTACCCTATGCCCTGTGCTTCAGCAGGTGATCTCTTGTAGACCTTGCTCCATGTTCCCTGATAACCTGTGCTTATGTTTTCACAAGAACTCTCAGTGATGTGCAGGTCCTGCTTCCCAAAGATGTTGTTCTGATGTGTATTTCACATACAAGTTATAAAACACTGTCAGAGGGAGTTGTTTGTTGATATAACCCATTTTCCCCCAGTGGTTACTTAAAAAAGATAACTTGGTAAACTTCAAGAAGTTAAAACTGGTAAATACTGTTATGATTTTGAAGTAGAGAATTAATCATTTTGCTTCCTTTGATGCATTTATCCTTATAGTGGTCCTGTTCTCACTGCTGCCTGTTCCTTTTAGTAATTTGTAGTAATTCAGCTAGGTACTGATATTGGTATAATAGAACTGTTAGTTTTATTTTATTTTGTGGGGCACACCCATGCTCTTTCTTCCTCTTCCTCTCCACTCTGCCCCACGCCACAATGAGAAATTTGTTTTGGAGATGCTACTTCTTTATTTGTTTCATAGATTTACAGGTGCATAAATGTATGTGTAGTTGTGCCATTCTGGTAATGTGCACGTTCCAAATGTAGGTACATGTTGGAACATCTGTCTCGGATAAGCCGGATCCTGAAGCAGGCGGGGGGCAACGCCTTGTTGGTTGGAATGGGAGGGAGTGGCCGGCAGTCTTTGACCCGTCTAGCAGCATTCATGGCAAAAATGTGCGTTTTTCAACCAGAGATCTCTAAGACCTATGGCACAAACGAGTGGAGAGAAGATCTGAAAGTGAGTATTAATAACCTGCCTACATTTTGCCTTAATTTTGAGGAAGGATGTTTTGGAATGTACAATATTTTTAACCGTCTTGCATTTTCAGAGACTTCTGAAGAGTGCAGGTGTAAAAGGCTTGAAAACTGTATTTCTAATCACAGATGCACAAATTAAAGAAGAAAGCTTTTTAGAAGATGTTGACAGTGTCCTCAACACTGGGGAGGTACCCAATCTTTTTGCAGCAGATGAAAAACAAGAAATTACAGAGGTATCGTTAGAAACTCTCTTTAATGTCATCTCCCTTTTCAGCTGTTTCGTCAGTTCAGTGTGCAGTGTGGCTTTTGGATACTTGCACTTAGTTCTGTGCCTTCTTTTTTGAGACCTTGGGTAAATTAAGCAGTTATTAGTAAACTTACGGAGTAGCTTATGCCAAGTACTAACTCTAATTCTACTCTGGAATTCTGTTCACAAACTCATTAAGTTGTGACTTATTTGTTCACAAATACTCTGTGGCCATAGTTATTTTTGGGTAGGAGAAGAATGTACATCATAATATTTCCATTGATCAGTTAAGCATTTTTATGAGAAAACATGGCCTGACTTTGTTAATGAACTCTTACTGACTAGTGCCATAGGGCACTGTTAGAATTTCATAGTCATGACACTTCTACCCAGAGAGAAGTTGGGCAAAAGGGCTCCATGACTTTAGGCTCAGAAGAAAAGATGCAATGTACTCAGGCAAACTTAAAAAAAATAATTTATAACTAAAATCAGACTTGAATTTTCACAACAGCAGTCAAAAATTGGGAGGGAGGGGCATCAATCTTTGCATACACCAAGTTGAAACTTAATGCTAGCAAACAAACTGTATGCTTGCTGTCTTCTATTTTATTTTGCCTGTTTCATTTGCAATAAAAGATTTTATTTCATGGTGGTGCTGTCATTGGCAGGATCGCTGTAGGACTTCAGATGTACTTAAATGAGAAATAATCGAACTTTTTTTATGCTCTGTATTATTCCTAAGGGTGTTCGTGCAGTAGTTCAGACTGACAATAAAGGTGAAGAACTCAGTCCCCTGGCCTTGTTTGCATGTTTTGTGAACTTTTGCAAAGAAAATCTCCACATTGTGGTGGCGTTCAGCCCCATCGGAAATGCCTTCCGCAATCGGCTGAGACAGTTCCCATCACTCATCAATTGCTGTACTATTGATTGGTTCCAGGTATGGGAAAATATTTGTGTTGTTTCCTCAAAAAACTACCTCAGTTTCCTAGGACTCTATATTTTTATGTCTCATTAGATTTTCTTTTGTCTTCTTTGTAGAAGTGCTCCTTTTTTTTTTTTATTTTTAAATTGCATAGTCATTTTCTGTAATGCTTTGGGAGCTCTTCGATGTGCTATCTCAACATTTCTACAACTAAATAAACTTATATTTTATTACTCAGAATTTCTGGAGTAGTGAATAGTCTTAGTTTGATGATGGTAATTTGTCATTTTGTTACATAATGCCTACATTTTAAAGGGTTAGAGAAACCATTTCAGTGTGATTGTAAAATCGTCTTAATTGCTGCTGCCTGTTAAGCAGATCATGCATCATAGGAACGCCTAGCAAATACAAGTCCTGTTGTGTATCTGTAGATCTTTTAGACCAGAATAAAACTTGTAGAGTTCCTTTAGTTAACCGTCCTTGCTGTCAGCAGTATTGCTCCTGCTAAAGCACAGTGAGCTGTAGAGCTTGGCCCAGTACAGATGTAAATTAATTTTTCTGCCAAAGGCTGGCAACAGGTACAGAAATTATTGGATATAAAGACATTGGGCAGCTTTGAAATAGAATATCAGACAGGAATTGCCAGAAAATACTGCTTGCTTCCTGAGCTAACCCTTCTATCAGTTCATTGTTCTTGAAATATTTCTGGGACTAGCATGGCTCATTCTGGTGTTTTGAATGGCAAAAACTGATTTTAAAGTACGAAGACTGCCTACAGTTGAATTTTACAAATTCTTTTCTCCTTACTTCTCCCTCAGCCCTGGCCTGAAGATGCCCTTGAACGTGTGGCCAGTAAGTTCTTAGAAACACTTGAGCTCACAGACACTGAGCGTCAGGGAGTTGTGCCCATCTGTAAATACTTTCATACTTCAGTTTTATCTCTCTCTGAAAGGTCAGTCTATTTCTTTTGAAAACAACCATTAATTAATAAAATAATAGGTGTTTGAGTTCAATTATCACTCATTTCTGTATTAAAGTTAACGTAACTATCTGCCTGCATAAAAATATCATATAAAATTGTTGAAATTGTTTACTCCTATTATTCATCAAAGAGCTACATAACTTTGCTAACAGTAAACTGAAAAAATAAATCAAACTTCAGAGTTATTCTTATCTTTTTCCTTTTTTTTTTTTAATAGGTTCTTGCAAAGCCTGGGACGCCATAATTATGTTACTCCTACTTCTTACCTTGAGCTTATTGCTGCATTTCAGAGACTTCTTACTGAGAAACAAGACAGTGTAAAGAAAGCCCAGAGAAAATATGTGAATGGGCTAGAAAAACTAGCTTTTGCTGAGTTACAGGTGAGGTAGGACAAATATGGAACTGAAAATAGAAAAAGTTTGTCAAATGCAGGTCTTTTCCAGGAAAAGTCAATCAAAAGCATAACTTCAGATTTTGTTTAGCTTGATCTTGAACAGTAAAATTATAAGAAATGAATTTTGCCTTTTCATCCCTTGTGTTAGAACACTTGTGCTGGAGGTCATACATCTCTAAGCATATATTGCTAAGCAGTATATGAACAGAGCTTCCCTTTCCTAGAGGGTTAACATAGTTCTTAAAAGTAGATGTGGTATGTATGAGATAAAAAAGAGCCTCAGAAATGTTTTGATTTAAAACTGTTCCATCTTTCTATCAACAAATCAGGTAAAATTCAAGTCTTGCAGAAATTACTGGAAATTGTACTTGACCCTTCTGAATCCTACCTGACTCTTTTGTGCATGCATAGGTTGCTGAGATGAAACAAGAACTAGTTCAGCTGCAGCCCAAACTGGAAGAGGCTAAAGTGGAAAATGCAAACATGATGAAGGTAGAGTTATACAAATACAACTGTGTGCCTTTTAATGTAAACATGTGTATACTGATGTCACTGATAGTTACTTTCAGTAACTAAGAGTTGAGTTGAGGATTTTGAGCTCACTTCTTGTTTACAGGGGTTTGCAGTATTGGGAAACATGCCATTACTTATGCTTGTGTCCTTAGAACTGAAAGAAAATTACATTCTTACTGTGAGATACAATATAAAGCCCACTCATGTGTTTTTTTCCTTAGACTATAGAAATAGAATCTGCAGAAGTAGAAGAAAAAAGAAAAGTTGTAAAAGTGGATGAAGAAATTGCTACAGAAAAAGCCGAAGAAGCTCAGACATTGAAAAATGAATGTGAGAGTGACCTGGCAGAAGCAATACCTGCCCTGGAGGCTGCAGTTGGTGCGCTTGACACTTTGAAGGCAAGCTGATCTAAACTTCAGCATTTGAAAATGTTATTTAACTCTCCCATTTATTTGGGGAAGATGGCACTAAAATGAAAAGAGTTGAAGTGTTACATTTCTTCAGTTTTGGCAAAGGAGTGGCCCTGTGCAGTCATTGTTCAGCACATTTCCTCTTATGCACTCAGAATACTGGGCAGAGAGGAGTGCATTTAAAAAACTGTTCATTTGCAGAAAAGCCCACTTGTGGGAAAAGTAACCAAAACCTGAGATGGCCATCAGTGGTATGAGCTGAATTTCCTCTTTCAGCTGAGTTAGTATGACCACCAGTGTGTCACATAGCATTTGTTTGGGACTAAGAATTCTCTGGATCTTTGGTTTGAAGGTTTTGTCCTTGTCATGACTTACATAGGATCTGAGAGTTGTATTGGTGAGAAAGTCCTGCAGGAATTTAGTATGGTAGGAGATATTTTAGTAGGAGTTTAGAAGAATAGAAGATGTCTTAGATGGCACAGAAGTGTATTAAAAATATTCTGGCCTGGACTGTTTAAAACATAATTTTATTTAATCATTACTGTACAGTTTTATAAGCATTTGTTTAATTTTTATTTCCCCTACATAGGATACATTGATGGATATTCTTAATTGTTATGCTAACACTGTATCATTCTTTCTAAAAGTCCTCTATTACCAGTTACATCGATTGGTAATGGTGTTACAATTCCTCATTTTTTCTCTCAATTCATATATCAAGTGATGAGAAATAATATTTGTAATAATATTTTACATGTCTTTTTTATTTTAGCCTTCTGATATAGCAGTTGTCAAAGCTATGAAAAATCCTCCGGCTGGTGTCAAACTTGTCATGGCTGCTGTCTGTGTCATAAGAGGAAAAAAACCTGAGAAAATTACAGATCCTTCAGGATCTGGAGGCAAGGTAAAGTGGCAGTTTGAAATAAAAATGTAATTCATGTTCTTTCAATGCCTGTCCAATAAAACAAGATTACCCAAGGTCCATTAAAGGAGGCAACTACTTATGGCCTCTGTCCGTCATTTCACTGAAAACTTTCACAGTTCCTTGTTTTCCAAATTTTATAATGTGCAAAGAGTGCACATTTAATTTGCTTGACTCATACACTGATAATATGTAATACCTAACTTCCCAGAGACACTGTTTACTTCTTGGTTTTGAGTATGATTTGAAGGAAATGTTTGTTCTGGTGGACTTTCTGCTCTGTTGGCATCTCAAGGAGATACAAGGTCATTAGTATTTAGTATGCATGAGTTTGAATTAAAAGAGGTTTTTAATTTTTTGTTCATGTGTTTGTTTTAAAGCCTCAAAAATATTTCCTACTGTGTTTTGTAGATTTTGGATTATTGGACTACAAGCCAGAAAATGCTTGGCAACATCAATTTCTTAAGGGAGTTGAAAAGCTGTTCTGAGAGCCCTCTTCCAGTAAGGCTTTTTCAGTGATCTTTACCATGTAGACAGGGCAAAAAAGTAAAATTAGAAAATACTATATTAGAGACCTCACCAATCTAGTCAGCTTCCGTTATCACCAGGGATCTTTACAACACAATAGGTTATCTGTATAGAATGAGTCTGGCCATGCAAAGTGTGTCAAACTTCCTCGGGGTGAGCCTTGTACTTGACGTCTCAGAAGGTTCCCCAGGGTAGTGGTCACAGCACCAAGGCTGCCAGAGTTCATGAGGCATTAGGATAATGTTCTCAGGCATGTGGTAGGATTTTTGGTGTTGTCCTGTGTCCTTTGGTGTTGCAGAGTCAAGAGTTGGAATCAACAGTCCTTGTGGGTCCCTTCCCATGTTCTGTGATCCTGTGAGTGGGAACAGTGTGTATGATAATTTCTCAAAGTATTCTTCCAGCCTCTGGGACTTTAAATGAAGGGTTTCCAAAGCTAGATGTAGTTTCTGTGTGTTTAGTAGCTTTCAGTGGATCTCCCTTCTGTAATTTCTCTGGTCCTCTTAAGCTCATGTAAACTTTCTGGATCTACAAGATCTTTTTATGAAGCATTCCAGAAGTCTATGTGAAGTAGCATGAAGAGCTGTCTCCTGCTTCTTCTGAACCTGCATCCCTTGAACTTCATTTCACATGTTCTGCTCTGGGGGTTGATCAAGGGTTTTTTCTGGAACCAGAGAACATTTGGTCCATGTCCAACCTTTATATGCCTTTTTGTTTATTTTTAATTTTGTCTTAAATTAGTAGAAATGCATTTTTATAATGATCCCCAAAGGTTGCATCTTGAGAAAAAGATGGCAAATGATGACATTAATGTATTTTGCACAATGGGCAATGTAAATTAAAGCTTCTATGTGACTGTAATGCTCTTAAAACTTGGGGAGCTGCCACATGGAAGATGTAGCAAATGCACGATTATAAAGGATAAGGGCAGGATTAGAGTGAAACCAGGACAAAACCACAAATAGTGATAGGAAGATCAAAAGAAACAGATGTGGTTTCTCCAACAGTTAACCATGAAAGGTTCTTCCCTATTTCATTGTGTAGAGAAATGGCCATCAAGCAGTTTGATTTCCAGGTGTCAGCCCCGAGACTTTGCTGAGCTCTAATGCTTTCCTTACCCAGGAAGCCATCATGCAGAAGATTCGGACTGAATACTTGACTAACCCAGAGTTTGATCCACAAGTGGTGGCTAAAGCTTCCTCAGCAGCAGAGGGTTTATGCAAATGGATTAAGGGAATAGAAGTTTATCACAGGGTGTCAAAGGTGTGTTTTTGATCCCAGTCCCTCAGTGCTATGGTATATTCACCCTAAGCATTGTGTTTCATATTAAGTTACAAAAACATACTCCAGGCATTTGTGTGTTGGTTGTAATTGAGTAGGAGATTGAACCCAAGAAGGAGCGTTTAAGAGAGGCTGAGGAGTCCTTGGCACAGACAATGGCACTCCTGAATCAGAAGAGGGAAGAACTTGCAGCCGTTGAAGGTCGTTTGGCTGCTTTGAAACAAACCTTCACTGAGAAGACTGAAGAAAAGGCTCATTTAGAATTCCAGGTTGATCTGTGTGCCAAAAAACTGGAACGAGCAGAGAAGTTGATTGGAGGCCTTGGTGGAGAGAAAACAAGGTCAGGTTAAAGTACAAATGTCAGATATAACAACCACTGTGGAATGGAATTTGACTTTCGGTTCTCTGAACTTTTGATGCAGTATTTCTGTCTGAGGACTGTACTGCCTAAGAATATCTGCACCCTTGAAATATTCCTGATTGTAAAGTAAAAATATGGGCAACAACATTGGGAGAATTGCAGAGAAATTCTTCAAAATAAGAATAAAATACATAAATGAGATTTTCATATTATCCACTTGAAGTTGAACAGTAACAACAAAAAGTTGGGTTTTAACATCAATATCATTCATGTGGAGGTTTTAGCACCATTTTTTTCTGGATATTCTGCTTGTCACAGATGGGATCAAGCTGCAAAAGATCTTCAAGAGGAATATGATAATCTGACAGGAGATGTTCTGGTATCAGCTGGTGTAATAGCTTATCTGGGACCTTTTACTGCTGCATTTCGACAAGAATGTACCAAAGACTGGAGCAAACTGTGCCAGGTTAGAAGCTTGTCTTAGATTTAAATAAGTGTTTGGTCTTTTTCAGACTGTTGCAAAAGGCTTCAAAAATCCCTTGTCATTTATTTAATATTAGCCTAGTAAACCTCATTAAGATCAGTGGGATCAATTCTGCTGTTCCAATATTCTGTAGATTTGAATTTAATTAAATCAGTGAATTTATGCTGACAGTAGCATGTCAGAAATGAGAGCACATCGTTGACTTTGTAGGCCTTTATTATTACTTCAGTAAAATCTCAGCATTTTCTGTATTTGGCTTTTAAATGGAAGAATTACATTTAAAATGCAGTTATGTGTAACATAAAAAACATTTCTGTAACTTGCACTGTCACATATTTGTATGTTAATTAAATGGTTGATTGTGCTGTTTGCAAAGGGACAGTTCCAACACGGTTATACAAAGGTAATTCATAAATCAAATGGTTTGGAGTCACTGATTGTGACATTAAACAGTAACAAATCAGCATTGGATGGCTGTAGGGAGTTAATGGAAGATTTATTAATGAGATGATTCCCAGCTCTGTTTGAATTTCTTGAGGTACTGCATTGTCATAAACCCCCACATTTAGAAAGTACTAAGTCCTGGACAATTCAAGAGAGAGTAAATATTCAGTGGGGAAATGTAGTTAGTTATTGAGACCGTGGTTTTATTTTTATAAAGAGTTTTACTTACACGTGACCTACTTCAGATTCATGAAAGGAAAGCCATATTGTCACTTTGGGTTGAAGGGACATGTAATAAAAGATGTAAAGAAACACAGAATAAAGATAAACGGAGTTTTCTTTTCTTTTTTTCTTTTTTTTTTTTTTTGTTCTTTTTTCCATTTTCCAGGAGAAAAATATCCCCTGTTCTGAGAATTTCTCTTTGAGTCAGAATCTTGGTGACCCAATAAAAATCAGAGCCTGGAATATTGCTGGTTTGCCAACTGACATGTTTTCTGTAGACAATGGGGTCATTGTTGACCATTCAAGACGTTGGTAGGTTACAAAAAGGTTTAATTTTCAAATCCAAACAATTTTCTCCTTTTGTAAAAAGAGAAAACTAAACATCTAGAGACAATTACTTTTCAAAGTATGATAAAACACCTCTACATTCATTTTTCACTGATCTCTTGAAACAACATAATCAAAATTATATCACTTCTCCCTCGGCAGCCTGACACAGAAACATGTCAAATAGTTTAAAATTTTGGAAAACTCCTGCAAGCACTGAGAAACTTTCTCATATGTTCCAGGCCACTAATGATTGATCCTCAAGGGCAAGCAAATAAATGGATCAAGAACTTTGAGAAGGAAAACCGTCTGAATGTTATCAAGATCAGCGACACGGATTATATGAGAACTGTGGAGAACTGCATCCAGTTTGGGACTCCACTGCTGCTGGAAAACGTTGGAGAAGAGCTGGACCCATCTCTTGAACCTCTGCTGCTTAAGCAGACCTTTAAACAAGGTGCAGCAACATTGACTTTGAAGTAGATTGCATTCATGTCCAGCCTACAGTTTCTGGAGCTGTCTGATGGTTCTAAATGCTGTACAAATCAAGAAAAACTGTCAAAGCCTTTTGCTTAAGGCACAGTTTTCCTCTCTGATGCTTGCTAAGTAGCTATGAATTTGGTTTTCAACTTCTATTTTCCTCCTGTAAAATGACAGGAAAGTGTAGATAAAGGCAAATGTTTCCTTTCCTTCTTACCTGATTCATCTTTGCTGGTTTTCATGTTCATAATTTAAAAAAAGGAAAATAGAGCTCAAACACTATTTGTTTCTCCTTTTGTTGTTGTTTCCTCCTTCAGACAGGTAACTCAAGGAAGGAGTAGTCTGTCAGAATATAATGTTTGAGAATAATTCCACAGCTCTCTGTTGCCATCTCTAATTTTGTTTTTTATATGCAAATTGAAAATACAGCATTTACTGGATTGACTTGATCTCACCTGCTAAGATTAGAATGTGGCCCCTCTGAATTCTCTGATAATTTTGCAGATTATCAGATCTATTTATTTATGTTTTCAGGAAATTTGTCACTGACAAGAAGTTTGCCTCTACTTAATGAAAAAAGTTGGGTTTTTCCTGGCAGTAATTGGAGTAGATGATTTTTTTAACATGTCTCCTCTTAATTTTAGGAGGGATAGAGTGTATCAGGCTTGGTGAGTCCATTATTGAGTATTCCAGTGATTTCAAGTTTTTTATTACCACAAAACTAAGAAATCCACATTACATGCCTGAACTTGCTACAAAAGTTTTACTACTCAATTTTATGATAACACCAGAGGGACTTGAAGACCAATTGCTGGGTATTGTAGTAGCAGAGGAGAGGTAAGTATCTCTTAATTACAGACAGCCATTAAATTTTTTTATGTCATAATTCCAAGGGAATGAGAGATTAATTTATTGCATAGCAAATGAATGTTACATGGTGTAATGTTGCTCAGTAACAGCTTTAAAAATTAAATTTAAAGTTTGTTACAGTAACAGATTGTCATGTTTACTGTGGGGTCAGTGTCCACAAGTTAATTCATGTAATAGATGTGAAATCACTGGTTTTTCATGGTGAAATTTTCTCCTGAAATACTCCTTGAATATTAGAAAACTTTATAAACATTGTTTGATGTTTAAATCATTATTGTTATTTTTACAACGGGACTGAGCTGCTGGGCAAGGTTGCAGAACTATGAGGATTTCATTTTAGTTTTGTATGAAATAAATGCAAAGTATCTCTGACAGTGATTATGGGTCATATCAGAACCCTCAGAGAGACAAAGAGGAGTAGTATCTGGGTTGTACAGACGTGTGTGTGCAACTGGGACAAACTCTGTTTGCTAAAAAATATGTTTCCAGCAGTAAACTGCTTCTGCATATCCCCATGGTGTTTTTTCGGACAGCAGGGATATAATAAAGGAAAAGTAGGAAGTACTGTAATTTGTGAAATGCTGGGATGTTAGAGATTGTTTCCAAAGACTGAATGGAAGTAAATCTATACTCAAAATGATAAAAAGATGTTGAACAGCAGAAGCTGAAAAGAATATTCATAAGCACTCATTGTAGAAAGAGGGAGTCATTCCATGGGCTTTGTTTGCAGGCAGTGGAAGATGAGCACTGCCTGATTTTGCTGTTTGTGTTTCTCTCTGTTAGGCCAGATTTAGAAGAGGAAAGAAATGCCCTCATTGTTCAGTCTGCAGCCAATAAGAAGAATCTAAAAGAAATTGAGAAGAAAATTTTAGAAACTCTACATTCATCTGAAGGGGATATTCTGGAAGATGAGACTGCCATCCAGGTCTTGGATTCTGCTAAAGTAATGGCTAATGAGATCACAAAAAAGCAGCAGGTACGGAGAGTGTATATGTGCTTTGCTTAATGATAGTTAGAAATTAAATGTTAAATTTGCAACTAGCAGAAGGACTCTGAGTTAGATGTAGAGCACAAGGAGCAATGCTGTACTTGTTAATGACTATCAAATGTCATCTCAGAATTTGTCTGATGATGAAATTTTGAAATACTTTTTTATATTCAAAGTATTTTTGTACAAAGCTGATTCATAGTAGAATAAGTACATTTTAAATACATATTAAATATATTAAATACAGAGTTTAAGTACAATGAGTCGTGTTTTTTAATATTGCAGATAGATTGATACTTTTGATGCATGGAATGTGTTGTGCCTCCTGGGTTTTCATTATTGTCCCCTGTAGCACAGGTAAATAGACCAGACAGTTCTATGGTGGGGCCAAGTCCTCACCTTGCCCGGTGTAGTCACCACCTATTGTGCTGGTCCCTTCTGCAACTTGAGAGTTGCCTTGCTCTGGTGTTACAAAGTGCTGCACAGAACTATTTTAGTGGTGCTATTAAGCAGTGATATTTTTGTACAAAGAATATCAGAAGCTGTTCTTTGCCCGCTGCTGGCTTAGGTTGCAGAGAAAACAGAGGCAAAGCTCGCTGAGTCGCGGGAGGCCTATCGGCCCGTGGCACAGCACTCGGCAGTGCTCTTCTTCAGCATCGCAGACCTGGCCAGCATCGACCCCATGTACCAGTACTCCCTGAGCTGGTTTGTCAACCTCTTTGTCCACTCCATTCATGACAGGTAAAAAGAGTCTTTCTGCTGGAAAATATGGTGTTTGCATTCTCTTTTTATGAGTTCTTCTCTCCATTTTGGAACCATTTACCTCCTTAAATGAAGCCTTTTGAAGCAACACATGATTTGTTAATGAAGTAATTGCTCTTGTTAGTTACTGTTTAAGTGAATCATGAACTGTAATCTGGTGCTGTGTTTAGCTATTTTTAATAATGTGATTTATACAAAGGGTGGAGTCTGGTTCTATCCTATGCTCCATTATGAGCACTGAGTGCCACCACTTAACTGTGGCAAACTGATTTCAGCTCATTATTTTGCTTGGAACTTTTAAAAGTGCTGTGAGATGTGAAGTGTAATTGAAATTTTGGGGGAATTGGAATCAAAGGTCGTTGTGGAGTCTAAAATAAATCCTGTGCAGCCCTAAATATTTTTGAGCTTTCTTAACCCATTGCCTGTTTTTAAATTTGAAGTCCCAGTTTCTCACTTCTCTTCTTTTTAGTAATAAATCCAAAATATTGAAGAAGCGACTTCAGTATCTGAATGACCACTTCACATACAACCTGTACTGCCAAGTGTGTCGTTCCCTGTTTGAGACAGACAAGCTGCTATTCTCATTTCTGCTCTGCTGCAATCTACTTCTGTAAGCTCAATGAAACCCTTACCATAGTCTTAATCAATCATTCTTACCATACATTTTTGTAACTAGACAGAATACTGAGATCTGATCTCAGCTGTTACTGCAATAGAAGCATTACTAAGTGACAGTGAAGTGTAATTAATTTTAAACAACTATTTACATTGTTTAAAATTGTATCTCAATTACTGAATATTAGCTGTAATTTTTTATTTTTTTTTTTTTTTTTTTTGTATAGGGCTAATGATGAAATAGAACGTCAAGAGTTTATGTTCCTGCTTACTGGGGGTGTGGGTCTGAAGAATGAGTACCAGAATCCAGCTCCATCTTGGCTGTCAGACAAGAGCTGGGATGAATTATGTCGTGCCAGTGAAATACCAGCTTTGGAAAGACTGAGGTATAGTAAATATTGATGTGAATTGGCCTTAACTGGTTTTGACCAACACATACGTAATATGCTGAAAGAAATATTTGCTGTATGTTTTCCAAATCAGTTCCAGAATGGCAACAGTGTAAAACTAGTCCTTTTTTTCACCATTGTTTTCTTCACTTATTTCAGTCAGTCAGATCATTAATTATAATATTATTTAATAAAACTACTTTTCTATGTTATTTGAGGCATTGCCTAAGGAAACTTTTCTTTTGGAATGTCTCCATGGGAGAGAAAGAGGGATCAGTGAAAGCCAGAGGAAGAATATGTAGCAGAATTCCAGTGCAGTTCTGGGGAAGGAGTTTTCACCCTGGGTTTAAATAGAATTTAATACTAAATTCTGGGGCCAGCATGTCTGTACAAGTCTTGCATATAAATAGCTGAGTCTGAATATTTGGAGCATTTGGATTTGAGTGCAGAAACACTGCTCTGTTAGAAGAAATCGTTTGAGGCTGGTGGTGTTTCAGCCCCTTTGGAGTTTTACAAACCATATGGATGATGATCCAGTCTTTAAACACTTCCAGAGTTGTCCATTGCAGAGGATGTGCTCTACACATTGTGTGAAGGAAAAGACATTTTTTTCCCTAGTTGAATTTCCTGGTCATTTTCTTCACTTAAAGTGTGGTGTTCTCCTGCAATACCAGAGGCAGAAATTTCACCCAAACCTGTGAAGGTCTAAGCAGTGGTGGCTGGAGGAAGGGACAGGACTTACTGTTGTCTGGAAACCTCTTAGCTGGAGTCTGTCTGCAGCAGCTTGGTGGGATTGGTGGGAAGAGATTTTTCATCATTCACCGTGAGCAGCTCAACTGTTGGATTATTTTTTGATGTATATGTGAAGAGGCTTATATGACAACACAATGTGATTGGTCTTTGATAAACATTAAAAAACAAAAAGAATCCAGGTATTTATAGTAACTGTGGGGTTTTATTCTCTAGGAGTCATGTCTCTGAAAATACAGAAGAATGGCAAAAAATTTATGACAGCAAAGAGCCTCAAAGCTTTCCATTACCAGAAGAATTGAATAATACATTGACTGAATTACAAAAGATTATAGTTCTTCGGTGCTTAAGACCAGACAAGGTAAAATGATCTGTTGTTGAGTGTTTGCAGATCATTCCCTGCCTTGCAGCACAGTTTGCACTGGCTGTTACAATAATTGTTTGTCCTATTTTATTAAGAAAATTAATGCTATTCTTATTTTTTTAAGTGAGCAATAAAAATATGACAAGTATCAGCGGAGAGCTTTTGTCTGACCTGATTTAATCTATTTTTATGTTCATTAATGGTTTGTATTTGCTTTTTTTCACCAGATTGGTCCAGCTATAACAACATTTGTTACAGATAAACTGGGAAAGAAATTTGTAGAGCCACCACCTTTTGATCTATCAAAAAGTTACTTAGACTCAAATTCTACAATCCCTTTAATATTTGTGCTGTCTCCAGGAGCAGATCCCATGTCCAGTAAGTATACACATTAAGAGAAAATAGAAGTGTAGCACAGCTTTTCACTTTAGGAACCTGAAATGCCCCTTCAATACACAAGGAGGGTTATTTTGCACGTTCTTCTAGTGGGCTTGACTGAATCGTGTCACACTGGTAAAATTCTGTGCTCCCTGAAAATGGGAACTTACATGTAGATGTAAACAAAACAGTAATAGAAGTTTTTAAATACATTTTTTTCTGGCCTATTTTCTTTTTCATGAAGAAATGTTAAAATCATATGCTTCCTGTTCAAGGCCTCCTGAAACTGGCAAATGACAGAGAGATGGTGGGAGACAAGTTTCAGTCCATCTCATTAGGACAAGGACAAGGACCTATAGCTACAAAAATGATTGAAACAGGAATGGAAGAAGGAACCTGGGTTTGTTTACAAAATTGCCATTTAGCTGTCTCCTGGATGCCAATGCTGGAGAAAATATGTGAGGAGCTTAATAGCGAGAAATGTCATCCAGACTTCAGGCTTTGGCTTACAAGTTACCCTTCACCAAAGGTGTGTGCACATTCCAACATTTTGCACTTAGGGAAAGGAAAAGTTGATGGCATTTTGAGGGAATTTTTGTATACCTGAATGAGCTGCTAATGTAGAACTTCTCTGAAATACAGCGAGGCTTTGAAGAGATAATTTAATCAAGAAAGGACATTTAAAAATAACTACAAACATAATAATATCAAGCTTCCTTTGTAATATTTTGGTATTGTGATGTGTGATATTTTGTGCACGACTGAATGGAACTGCAATCTGTCAGCATATATGATTAAGAAGGTTTTTTTTACTGTCACTGCTTTTGTTCCACATAAATTCAAAAACTGAATCTTGCGTTTTATTTGTGATGTGTTGAATACCAAGAAAACAGTTTAAAATACAGGTTTATTGTTTACAGCAAGTTCTGGCTTTCTTCATGCTTTGGTGACTTTCATACAAGCTGTTCATCGTAAAATGTATTTTCTTACACTTAATTGTTGATGTAACAAACACAGTAATAATGCTATATTGTTAATAAAGCATCTATTCCACACTTTCTGAATGCAGTTTTTCTGGGTTTTATTTCTAGTTTCCAGTAACCATTCTGCAGAATGGAGTGAAGATGACAAATGAACCTCCTACTGGTCTCCGGCTAAACCTACTTCAGTCATTTCTTTCTGATCCTATTTCTGATCCTGCATTCTTCTCTGGATGTCCTGGGAAGGAGCTGGTAATGTGCGCATTTCTTGAAGTTTTTGGGTTTTGCTTGGTAGTTTTGCTTGTTTGTTTGTTTGTTTTAATCCACAAATACATAGATTTCTGTCCAGTGAATATTATAAGGTGATCTTTTTTCTATGGTTGTGAGTTTAGGTTTTTGAGTTTAGGTAATTTCACATGGCAATATTTTAAATGGTTTCTTAGGCTTTATTAAACTACTTACATGTTACAGACACATAGTGCACAACATACAGGAGCTCTGAACAGTGCTAAGAAAGGCATATCTCTCATTACTGAGATCAGAAGCACTGAGGAGGTCTTTTCTTGCTACCAGGGACCAAGTACTACAGTGCCCATATGTTCTACTGGTAACTGATGAGCCACTTAGCTAATCATTACCTTGAGGGAAGTGAAAAGCAGTCAGAGATACGAGTTATCAATGTACACAGGTGTGAATGCATCTAAGGACTTGCATTAAAAAACACATCTGTGTTTTTTGTTTATCTAATGAGCCTTAAAAATAAATACATGATGTGATTTTAATTATTATGAAGTTTCCCTTTACATGGAAGAATGTAATGGCACTTGAAGGAACCGGCTAAATGTGCTTGCCTCTGTGGCAACTCTGTGTGTCCCTGTTCCCAAGGCAAATAACCACAGAGTACTCAGTGGGGGCTGTATTTGTACTGAGGTGGGGAGTGGGACTCACCTGGTGTTCTCTATAAGCAGGAGCTTATAGACTACTTAATAATAACTAGTTAATAACACTCTTTTCTTTTGCTTTTCTCAAAGGTGTGGGAGAAACTGCTCTTTGGAGTTTGTTTTTTCCATGCTCTTGTTCAGGAGAGGAGGAAGTTTGGGCCTCTTGGTTGGAATATACCCTATGGATTTAATGAATCAGACCTGCGGATCAGTATCAGGCAGCTGCAGGTAAAATCATGAGTTACTCCCTGTGACTCTGGCCTTGGGAAGCTCAGCTGGTGGTCAAAAGGAGCAGTACACTGAAGTTATGTCAAATGTTCATGGATATTCATGACTTCAGCTATAAAGGCAAGGAATGTCAATCATATCTTAAATGTTTTCAAAATTACGAATGAAACAAGAGATTTGTTCTTCATGAGATTTAGATTCCTACAAACATATGGAACTTAATGAGTGTATGAGTATTATCAAAGTTAAAATGTCATATGTAAGAGCTCACTGTGCTTTAAGCCATGTCACTTGTTATGGTGCTTAGGAGGAAGAAGTTTTTAGTTAACAGAACCTCAAACTATTCTCCTTCCCCCAGATAAAATGTTGAACACTACTTGACCTTGAATCCTTTGTAGGCACCATGTGGAAAAGTCAGGAGAGGTAAAACTGAATTACAGAAATTAAGTCTGAACCATTGGAAAAGTTACCAAGAAGTTAATGAAAGAGATTATAGGGCACTGAAAACTGGAAGAAAAATTAAGTGAAATCCACTTGTTTATGACACAGAAAAGTGTCCATCTGGAAGAGATGGTGAAACCATCCACTTGTAAATAGTTCAAGAATTACTTGGAAGACTGAGTAATATTGACAGTCATAAGAGGCTTTTACTATTGATTCCTCTTTATTTAAAATAGTAATTTTTACATGAAAACAAAATATTTCAGAATTTGAATTTCCAACACTTAGGGAGAAAAAGCTCCATAAACTACAGCTTTGCCCATGCTATAGCTGCCAGCCTTCTCAGTCTGTTGGGTCACCCTCTTGTTCTGCAGACACTGCAAGCCTCTAGAATCACCCATGTCTTGTGTTTCAGTTATTCATCAATGAATACAGCCACGTTCCTTTTGAAGCTGTGTCTTACCTGACTGGGGAGTGCAACTACGGGGGCCGGGTCACAGATGACTGGGACAGGCGTTTGCTGCTGACCATGCTGGATGACTTCTACAACCCAGACATCCTTGAGCATCCTCGCTACACCTTTTCTCCCAGTGGCAACTACTATGCTCCACCAAAAGGCACATATGAGGAATACATTGAGTTTATTAAGGTAAAAAGCAGCAACAAGGTTTTGAACTGTTACGATGATGAAGCACTAAGCAATGCTTAAAGGCTTCTCTGCCTTAGGAAGGTGGAATCGCAGCACATGAAACTGTGTGCTCAGCTTCTTGCCTAACATCCCAGTATGATCCTTGCCAGGAGCTAGAATGTCTCTGAGAGGGAGAGGGAATCAGTAAGTAGATGGAAGAACCTGTAGCACAGATAGTCGAGAATTCATTGGAAATGTCTTCCTATATGATAGGTGATGGCTCTATTTGTCTGCAAATACCTGCCACTAAGGTCCTTATCCACCTGCAGTTTAGTCAATGGTAGTTGTTCACTCAACTTCTAAATAAACCTTGGATTTGATTCCTAGTATGCTGCTTTATCTCATGCAGATGTTTATTATTTTGTCCTAGAGTCTTCCCTTTAGTCAGCAACCAGAGGTATTTGGCTTACATGAAAATGTGGATATTGCAAAAGACCTTCAGGAAACTAAGATCCTCTTTGAATCTCTGCTTTTAACACAAGGAGGAGGCACTCAGGGAACTTCTGGGGGTGGTGACAGCACTCTTTATGCAATTGCGGATGATATTCTCAGCAAGGTACTGTATTATACAAATGACTTCCATTTATCTTTTTTGCAAAGCAGAAATTCCTTAATTAGAATCTTCAGTGTCAAATAGATTTCACATTGGAAGAAAAACCTTCTGGGAGGATTTTGGTGAAAAGTGCAAGTAAGAACTTGTGTGGTTGTAACAGACCACGGCTGTATTTCAGTTGAAACGAGTGTTATTAAATAGGTAGAATACAGGAAATAGAAAACAGAGCAAAGAGAACTTCAAAGAACAGTTGATTCATTCACATGAACAGATTTAAAATTAATAAATTGAACTGCTTTCATAACTTTTCATTATATTAAAAATTCTAGGCCATTTCTAAAAGATGAATATTAAAGACCTCATAATTTTTATATGGATTGAACTACTGAATACTGTATTGATAAGATACTTATCAGAAAGTTTAGTGATATTGTTACTCTGCACATTTTCACATTTGCATACCTTGAATGTAAAACCAATGCATAATGATATATGGGGTGATTTCCAAATATCTTGTCACTTACAGCTTCCAGATGATTTTGACATTGAAAGTTGCTTACTTAAATATCCTGTGAGATATGAAGAAAGTATGAACACTGTGCTGGTTCAAGAAATGGAAAGATTTAACAAGTAAGAATGTTCTATGATTTAAATGTACCCAAAATAATTCTATTTGCAGAAAAAAATGTCCTGTGAATCATACACTGTAAACCCCTTGTTGTGTGAAATATTTCATTTCTTTTGTTCCCTTCTAATTGTCTGCAGAGATATCTGCAGTCCAAGCACCATCGCTCCTTGTGGAATGTCGGAGTGTGGGATAGCTGTCAGGGAAAATGACCTTGGGGCAAAATGAACTGAAAGAGAAAAACACATGGTAGAAGAAGGGAATATGAGGAAGTTCTGGGAAAAGAAAATGCAAACAAGACTTTTATGTTTTTATGGTTTTTTGGTTTTTTTTGTAACTTCCATTTTCTTTTTCACCATCTTTATCTTCAATTATGTTTTATTTTCCTTGTATTTCTGACTTGTAGGGTAAGGGGCTTAGAAACTGTAATACATGTACAGTTCTAGTTTATGAAACCTCTTCCCTGATAGATGAAAATATTTCTATTTATTTCTTCATTATCTCATATGTTTCTGTTTGAAATTTTTCCTTTATTTTCCCTCCTTTTTCTGATGCCTTTTCCCCCTTTACCTTATTTTCACAATTATTCTCCTAGGATTACAAACCTATAACCACTTTTATTTTTCTCTTTGGTTCCCTAATCTTTTTTTTTTTTACTTTGTTTCTTATTTTTCCTTCTTATCTTTGTCTGTCTCTCCATTCCTTCTTTCTGTTTTTGTTGGGGTTTTTTTTGTTTGCTTGTTTTTTGTTTTGGTTTTTTTTGTCCTATTCCTTCTCTACTTGTCTCTTCACATATCCTGTTCCATTTTCTCCCAAATGCTCTCTGGCCCTCAGTCTCCAAGTTATCCTTGTTGCAGACCCTATCCACCTCTTCTTTTGGAATCTAAACCGTTTTCCTTCATCTAGTTTGGAGTTCCAAATTTATCCTCTTACCAAACAATACAGAGCATATCAGAGATAACAAAGGTGTTTATTTCTGTTCTTAATCTTAAATAAATCTGCACAAATGCGCAAATCCACAACTTGACAAATGTGGCTAATTGTGTAGATGTGTATATACATACATATATATATATATATATGTGTGTGTGTGTGTGTATATATATATATATATGCATCAGGTATACAATTTCAATAGATTATTCCATAATCTATTTTTTAAATTTCTTTCCAGTGGCACAATGATGCAAAACATGTGAAAAATGTTTTACTTTCTAATTCTAGTTTAGTCCAAACTATTCGTATTACCCTGGTTAACCTGAAGAAAGCCATTAAAGGACTGGTTGTGATGGATGCTGAGCTGGAGGCTCTGTCTGGCAGTCTCCTTATTGGAAAAGTTCCTGAGAAGTGGGCACAACATTCATATCCAAGCCTAAAGCCATTAGGGAGCTACACTGTAGATTTGCTAGCAAGGCTCAAGTTTTTACAGGTAAGATACAAGAGGCAGTACTGCCAGTTAGTTAATCTGCTTCTGCATATAATTTGTCCTTTAGATTAAAGTATTATTGGGAAAGGAGTGATAGGCTTTGTTTAGATTTTGCAAGTATATTTACGTGGAAAATGGTCAAAGACTGAGTGTGGGATTTCACTCTTTCTGATTATTGAATGTGTCACTTTCCTCTTTCCAGGATTGGTATGAATTAGGGAAGCCTGCCGTTTTTTGGCTGTCAGGATTCTATTTTACTCAGGCTTTCCTGACTGGAGCTATGCAAAACTATGCTAGGAAGCACAGGATCCCTATTGACCTTCTGGGTTATGAGTTTCAGGTATGGATAAGTTATAAATTAATATTTTATTAACCTGAGTCCTGATGCTGTGGTGAGCTGGAGTAATTAAATCCTGACTGGAGGGTTCATTTTGCAACTAACTCACTGCAGTCTGAAGACATTAATGTATTTCTTTGTTAAGGCTGGCATACCATCTATATATAAGATATATATGAAATGTATATACATAATATAACAACTGTAGAAGAGGTATATTCTAAGTAATGAAAAGTAATTCTATCATTGGACCTGGACCTCCACTCCAGAAAACAGCCTATATGGTACATATTTGTCTATGATTAAAGCCTCCTACAATAAAGGTCATTAACAAACCCACAGAAATCTGCTCTCTTTATGGTTTTGTATGAAAGTAGCAGTGAAAGGAAGGTGTTACTATATTCTTCTCATTTTGGATTGATCTGAAAATTGGCTGATGGCATAATAGCTCAAAAAGCGAAGAGCTGTGGAAGTTTAATAACATGGAAAACTTATTTCTTGTAGGTTATTCCTCAGGATACTGCTGATACTGCACCAGAAGATGGTGTTTATATCCATGGATTATTTTTAGATGGAGCTCGCTGGGACAGGGCCAAGTCAGTAGCCAAGTGTTTTACTGTGGTTCTGGAAAGCTTTCTTACATGTTTAAACAAGATTGGCTTGAATATTTTGCCTGATACTTTTCATATTATTGAAATAACACACTAAATTAAATACGCCTTCATGCATGGAAAATGGGGAATTAAAAACAAATAAACAAGCAACAGTCAACCCCCCCCCAAAAAAAACCCTCAAGCCACAAATAATTGCTTTGTTGCTTTCTCTCACCAGGGGAATGTTAACTGAGCAGTATCCCAAAGTGCTCTTTGACGCCATGCCAATCATTTGGATAAAGCCAAGTGAGTGTGATTTCTCTGATGTAACCTATTCAACAAGAAGTTGCAACAGTGCTGTGCTTTTTTACTGAAGATCAGTGTCCTCTCCCAAGTACCCAAATGTGCACAGAATTCACGTTCATCTGGCCTGGGACTTTGCTGCTAAGAGCAGGGCCTGCTTGCTGGACTCTGTCCCACTGTGTCTGAGCCATGGGCCTGTCCCACTCCCCACAGATATTTACAGTTATGGATTAGATGAAAAGACTAGTTAAATGAATTTTTTGTAAATATGTTTAGTTGCTTCCCAATCTATTTTTCAACAAAGGGTTAATTTGGGTAGGAAGGCACATGGTACTTGAATTCCTGTTTGTACTCCAGGTGAAGGGAGCTTTTACAGAGACTCAGTATTTTACCTCATGTGATTTAGTAAGGTTTGCTCAGGTTATTTTTAGCTGCTCTGCCAGCTGTCTCTCATACAAGTAAGAAGTTTTTCACAACTCCTGTTTTCTTTGATCAGGAGGAGTAAATCCCTGCTTTTACTTACTCACCTAGTCAGGACTTTCTACTGCAGCTGTTGTGACTTAGATGTTGTCAGCAAATTGGCAGTCTTAAAAATTTCCACTTTTCCTGCCTGTGCTTTCTCTTGAGGTTGGATGAATCTGTTCAGACCTGCATGATTTTAGGCTTTGCACAAGTTCCATGTAAGCAGTCTGGGCAAACAAAGAGTTCCTGCAGAGTTCTGTCCTTGGATCTTGAGCAACTTGAATTGCAGTTAGGTTCTGTGGCAGCTGGACCGACTTTCTGTAGAGCTATTAAAAGCTCATGTATAAACTATGCTTTAACCAGGTAACTATGCAGATTTTTAGTGTGTCTTTGAGTATTACAAAGCTGCTAAAATCCCAGGAAGACATTGAGTCCTGAAAGCAAATTGTGGATAAATTAGTTGGGTTTAAAACCAAAACAAACCACACAAAAAAAGTGCCAGATAATTTTATTCTGCTGCTTGCACAACAATTTTGCATTTTTATTTTGCTTTGAAGGTATTGTTGTAAATACTTAATATTTGCATGTAGATTATGTTTCTGACAACAGATCTGCTGAATGTAATGGATTCTTTTGGGGGGTTTTTTCAGCTCCAAAATCTGACATAAAGGAATCCAGTGCCTATGTCTGCCCACTCTACAAGACAAGTGAGCGCAAGGGAGTCTTATCTACCACTGGTCACTCCAGCAACTTTGTCATCGCTTTGAGGCTCAACACGGACAAACCCGTCCAGCACTGGATCAAGAGAGGGGTTGCTTTGCTCTGCCAGCTGGATGACTGACTGGGCAGTTCAGATCCAGATTGCACAGGATCCTGTCTTTTTGTTGGCTTACACAGGAAGTGGAACATAGTTTTGTATATTTAGAGGGCATACAAATATTTTCTGATCGTCAGTATTTAGTCTTAATTAAGTATGTGTTGTTATTATTAGTGTCTTTACAATGGATAAACAAACAACTAGGATTTTAGCCCTTGGTAATATTACTGTTGTGTTAACATCAGTTTTATGCATTAGTTAAATACCACAAAATATGTGTTAATGGAAAATGAAAGTAGTCTGCACTTTCTGAGACAAACATTACAGACAATAAACTTGATTCTTCACATTTGTTTTCTTTAAAAATGAAAAGAAATTACTCAGGCATTCTTTCTAGGTCTCCTCCAGCAAAGAACTCTTTCCATCTCACATTCAGATACATCATCATTTCTTTGTACAGATCCCTCTGTAAATACAGTAGGAATAACTCCATCCTACATCACTATTACAGCTGGGCATCTGAGTCCCTCATTTCCCTGCTTTCTGGGTGTTACACCAGTGTGTCTGTCTTTCTGAAACTGCTTTTCCCTTTAAAACCTCTGTGTTTATTCCTCATTTGTTTTTCTGTTTATGTTACTGTGAATTGTGACTAAGCAATCAGAAAAATAATAACTTTAATAGCATTTTTGGTTGAATTTGTTTGTTTATGTTTACTTTTACTGGGTTTAGTTTTTCTTTTTATACTGTTTTACTCTTTTAAGTAAGCTCCTAACACTGTCTTCAGTTTTCTCTCTTAGGACAGCACTGAAGAATTTTCTTTTCGTATTTTGATAGTTACTGCTGTAGTTCTGAAATTCTCATTGTAAACACAGGAGCATTTTCACAAGGAAACTGGACTTTTATTTCCTTCTTTTGTTGACACCATTTGTTAGGCCAGATTATTAAACACAACTGGCCTGTGTGAAAGAAACATGGACAAAGTCCCAGCCTATCTCATGATTGGGTATTTATAGGGAGCTATTAATGGACATGGGCTCTGCAGAGATCACTTGCAGTCCTGAAAATATCATTTCAACTTAATAATTGCTTCTTCAAAGTGTGAGGTCTTCCCTCTTTCAGAAGGTGAGGAAAAACAGTGTATTTTCTCAATTCATAGGAAAATAACTAGTATTTTTACAAAAAATAAATAGTCTAGATTTAAACTGTTTCTGTACTAATTGTGCCATAGTATAGTTCGTTACTAACAGTCTGTTTATGCTGCTAATATTCTCTTTTTGCTACATGTGCAATTACAGAGCAAGGCCTTGCAATCACGCATTAGGTGGATCAGGTAACAAATGAAAGGCTGTTGCTGTGAATTATTGCTGTCCAACTATAAGATATTTCTAGAATTATTCCAAAATTTGTAAGTGGCATGGTGACTTGCTGTGCTCATTCATTTTGACAATTTATTTATTTGCTTTCAGTTTAACTCTTTTATTTTATTTTGCCCTGTTGTTTTGAGTATTTGAGTGTCTAAATGACTTAAGAGGGAATGACTGTTTATCTAAAAACTAAGCTTTGCCTGGTTTTGTTGCTTTCCAGGAAGCAATGCCGGAACAAGCAGCTATTCTGTACATTCAGTCTGTGGAACAGAATAAAAATTATGGGCATGTTATAGTAGAAAATCGTTACTCTGTTCTAAATAGAATGACTCTTTGCAGTGCAAACCTAAACCCTTGGCAGAAGGCTGAAGCTTGAGACGGAGAAGTTCTGATTCATTTATTTTAAACTCTGTTTAGTTTCTCTTGATACTGTAACAGTGATTGCTATTTCTATTACCTCAGATTTAACCTGAAGATTTAACATCTGCTTCCAATTAAAGAGCAGTGTTTCCCTACAGAAAGTGATCCAGGCTGTGCTGATTTGCCATGTATAGTTCTGTGCATGTGTTTGATGATGATTCCGATGAAGAAATCCCTGCCCAACGAGCTATTCAGGAAAGCTTACAAGAGATGCGTAAGACTGACACCAGTGGCAGCACAACAGAGGGGGAAAGGTAAGAAGTTATTACTTCTGTTTTGGGGGTTGGCATTATTGTGAGCATGTAGTGACCTCACTTTCCTTTGTGACTCCCTATGTTGTACTGCTCTGACCTCATCTCATGGATATTGGAAACCACTGGTAGCTCACTTGGTCTGAGTTCTTCTTAACAAGTATACCTATTTCCTTGAGAATATGGAGTGTCTGAACCTTTCAGATGATGTGTTACATCAATATCTGAATGAGTGCCAGGCTTTATGAATAAGTTAAGTCAGTGATGTAAAATTAGATTGGTATGGTATCTTCCCCTCATCTTAGTATTTAAGTTTTTGGGGGTGAAAAATCCAGTATTTATGGTGTCATGAGAAGACCAGCAAAAAAACCCTGTTTTAATGTGATAAACCCACACAAAATTGATGTAACTTAGAGAAATGGAACATAAAGTCTAGACTTGAGTATTTAAGTTAAGGTATAATTGTATCCTGAACCTCACATTAATTTTTACTTCTCGTTCTATGCTTGCTCTGTTTGTGCAGTTTCCAGTCTACTGCAAGTAAAGAACATGGAAAAATAATTGCAGCAATTCGGACAGTTAAGTACAAATACACCCCACTAAGCCTAAACCCTGGGAATGGCTCCACAAAGCCTACATTTTAGGTGTTTGATCACCTGATTTAAGTGCAGCTCTTCTTTATATGGACTTGGGAAGAGAAAGGCAACTAAAACGAGGACATCCAAAGCTAACTTATTAGATAGGATTATGGTAATGGGATTCTACTGCTTCATCTCCTGAAATTAGGGGGTAATTCCAGGTCTTTCTTTTAAAATATTAATTGATTAATCAATTAGTACTTCATAAATGTATTTTCCACTTTGCAAGATACCCAGATTAAAAGCCTTTCTCTACTTGGAGTGTTGCAATACTGTTTCTTAACTGCAAAACTTTAGAGTATTCCAATAGGAGATGCTCTTAATTTGCTCCTCTGAAACTTCTACTTTTTGAGGTATAATTGATTTATATACTGCATTCCAGAGAGAACTAAACAATGATTGTCAGTAGAACAGTTGTTTGGACACTTGTCTGGTAGAGGGAAACCTTCCATGCAGTCCTTACACGTCATAGTACTTATATGGATATTAATGGAGTGGGAATCAAGAAACCAAGTATTTTCTGGGAAAACAAATGCTAGAGATGTTCCATACATGATGGAGAATGTGTCTGGCCTTTTGAATTCTTCCAGAGCAGCAAAGAGTGGGAGCAGTCTGTCCCCTCACTCTGTCATTGTAACTCACAGAAGAGCAGGAATGGTGGGATAAAGAAGAAGAGTAGAAGCCTCTACTTAAACAGGCCTTCCAGCCAAGAAAGTTTGGCTGTTTCTTGATCAGATATAAAATTGAGAACATAATCACTTGTGTAAATTAAAGATCCAGTAAGACTGTCAATAAAAATAAGAATAACAAGACAGGTCTCATTTCTGTTAAATCAGCTTAATTTCACTTATGCCAACCTAAATATATTTCCTACAGTTTCACTAAGACACCTGTTTATACATAAAAATTTCATGTATTATTGCTCATGAGATGATTGTACTTAAAATATTTTAGTCATGTTATTATAAGTAAGTTTTTTTCATATGTAATTCCAAATGCTTTATGAGTCCATGTCGATCATTGATTGTTCCATTCATATAAACTTCCCTCTGGGAAAAAATTTCTCTGACAAAGCAAGTTCTTTATTCTGGACAGATTGATGGGTTAAATGGCACTCAATATTAGTTGACTGAATTTTGTCTTGTGGTTAGTAATGGGAGATATGCATCTGTCTTAAAATATCATAGGCCAAGAAGAGGCCTTGAAGAAGCTGGTGAGGCACAGCTCTGCTTTTGAAGAAGCAGATCAGCAAGGTTGGCTTCCTGTGCATGAAGCTGCAGCACAGCTGAAGAAGAATATCCTTGAAATAACATTGAAAGGTACAGAGTTCTTCTCATTTTTCCACAAAAAAGTTTTACAAAATTGAGTTTGCTGAATCATTCAGCTTCAAATGTGTTCTGATTTTCTGTATTTCAGCCTCCCGTGCCAGTACGTGGGAACAGACCACTCTAAAAGGGGAAACACCTCTCCTGGTGGCTGTAAGAAATTGCTTTGTGGACAATGTCTGCTTTCTCCTGATCAATGGCTGCAATCCCAACGTTAAGAATGAAGAGGGAGATTCTCCTTTAGTTATAGGTGAATACACTTTTTTAGGGGTGGAGAAGTGAGGGAATTAGGTGAGGTTATACTTACACGTTTTAGGTTTCAATTTGGCTCAAATCAATGTCTACAATATTTTGCTATAAAGGGTAAAAATTGTAATCTCAGCATTGAATGTGTCTGCCCTTGTCTGTTGTTCTTAGATTATATCAAGGCTTCAAATGAGCTGTCAATTCCAAGTTAGGGTCTGTCCCCACAAAGTTCTTAGCACTAATAATTCAAGTTTTCCCTTAAAGTAGAACTGGAAGAAGATAAATGTATTTCCACAAAGTCTGATCCAATGCAGGGAGCCCCAGGTGCCTACCACCTTTCATTGCTCTGTTGCAAAGAGTTTGAAGTTCAGATTGAATGTACATTTTTCCCTCCAAGAATCAATAAGCTTTCTCCATGAGGTGCAGAGTGTCATCCTCTGCTTTCCTTGGCATCATGTCTGCAGTGCTGCCAGGTAACCAGGTCCTTCTTTATGCTAGCACAGCCCTTCGTGTCTGCAGGCATGAAGCACTTTCTGCTCACATGGTGTCTCTTCCATTGCTTCAGGCTCTCTTTCTTCAAAACCCATGGTAATTGGTTTTATTTTCAAAATTATACCAAACCAACCTGATTAATGTATGGAGAGCACAAAACAGTGTTTGTCCCTTTTGGACCTTGCTGGCACTAATCCAAGGATGACAAGGGAAGAAGCCAAAATTCTTAGTTCACTTCTCTTTAATTTTTTGTAATTGAGGAATAAGGCCCCATAGCCAGGAGCATTCTTTTTGTGAAAGCCACTTTAATTTTGTGCACAAGAATCACAGTTCTTGATTTGTAGAGACCTGTATCTTGCCAAAATATTTTTCAAAAGTGTTCTGTGTTCATTTCCTTTGCTCCCCTCAGTATGGGCTATGATGCCATCATTCTTATTGAATCCTAGCCAAAAAAAGGAAAGTGTGTTCTCATTATCTGAGTTCTAAAGGAGCACTCTTAAGTTTCTTGGATTAGCCTGTACATTTTTCAGTATTGGAAGGGTGTTTTATTCCAAACTATGGCTAAAGGAAGAGAAGAGAGCCTACCAGCCATCTGTAGGACCTGCAGTCCGTCCTTGTGAAATGACTGAAGCTTCTCCTCAGGACCATCTGCTTACAAAAGATGTAGAGAATTCCTTGGTAATTTTGAAGTGCACCACATTAGAATGCACCATCCCCCAGGAAGGGGATGTATGGGATATATCTAAAGCAGCTGTGTAGGTTCCAGATAATGAAACATCACAGCTTATGTCACAGGATGCTGTCAGTGGTACTTCAAGCAGCTCTGGCACCTGAAGTTTTTCAGCTTAATCTGTCTTGATGAAGGACTCCTGCTACCCTGCATAGTCTGCAAGATCAAAGAGAGAAGGAGGAAAGGTGTTGCCTATTCATTCCATCCCCTGGAGCCAAATGATCATTTAAAATCCTTACTGACTTAACAGTTCAAACTTATTAAGCTGAGAAGGCATATGACACAGTCATTTAAACTAGAGCTCTACTGGCAGCTCCTGACTGCACCACCTGGATGTGGCCTCCATCTAGTGGTAAGGAAAGCTGCCTTCTGTTCCATCACCAAACACAACAGAGGATTACAGAGAGAGAGATTACCATAAAATGCTTCATTTGTATAGTCAGTGGTGTTCTGGAAGCAAAGAGCAGACTTGCTGATAAGTTAAACCTTTCAGTGTAGGGTGACATTTCTCAGTGTACAAAAAGCACAGCAGGAACAGCTTTCCTGGGCTGCCACATAGCAGAAGCCACAGTGCACAGAACAGCATTGAATGACATTCTGTCTGATGCTCTGCTTATTGTGTTACAGCAATTAAACAGAATTCCTATGAGATTGCCTCTTTGCTGATAAGGTCTGGCGCCAAAGTGGATTTGCAGTGTGTCCACAAGAGAACTGCTCTACACGAGGCAGCCAGACTGGGCAGGAAGGAGCTGGTAAAACTTCTCCTTCATTCTGGAGCAGATCCTGACCCTCGCAGTGGATATGGGCTCACACCTCTAGCACTGGCTGCACAGACAGGACATACAGAAATTATGGAGCTCTTACTGCAAAAAGGTAAGACTTCACTGTACAGGATCTTACAGGAAGAGAAGGCTCAGGGTGGGGGTCTGTCACTAGGGTTGTAAATGTCAGATGGGATGGTGTAAAGAATGCAGAGCCAGATTCTTCTCAGTGGTGCCCAATAACAGCATAAGAGGCAATGGACACCAACTGAAACCTGGCAAATTCTGCCTTCTGAGGGTGGCTGAACATCAGGACAGATCACTCGGATTTGTGGAATCTCCTTCCTTGGAGATACAAAAACATGACGGGGTGTTTGTCCTGGACAACCTGCTGTAAGCTGACCGTGCTCGAGGACAGGGCTGGACTGGATGCTCTCCACAGATCCTTTCCAACCTCAGCTACTCTGTGGTTCTGTTTTTAATAACATGTAGCTTCAGTGGTGGTGTTCAAGTGAATAGAAATTGGGAGCCACATGTGTGGTACAGAGTGTTTAAAAGCCAAATGGGACAAAGTGAATCCCTGTTCCAACAGAGAAAATTATTCCTGAATGCAGAGGCAAAAAATTGTTTTTATCTCAGTACCCGTATACACATATATACTCTCCTCCTAGGCTAAAGTATTTAGTCTATTTACATATATTTTTATTAGTCTTCTGCAAGTTCTGTGATTGGATTAAAACTGATTAAGATACACCTTCAGAAATAGCAGCAGAAGTAACTTGCCTTACTAAAGAAAATTAAATGCTATCTGCCTCAAGATGGTTGTTGTGATGTAGTTAAGGCCTTATAAAAATATTTTGTAATGTTAATATATTAATATTTTGTTTTGCAAATATTTCATATTTGTAATTGTTTTTAAATCGTCTATTGTTTTCTCATATAGACAGGTCACCTTAGGGAAGGCCTGGCAAGACATTTATTGTGGGGAATTTTTACATGATGTTTCAGCAGCACTGGAAGTGGATTGCATGAACTGTTTGGATACTGGGTTCTCTCATATTTACAGTTATCTGTCTGTTTTCATAAAGTAAAAGAGTTGAAGAGCATTGTATGTAAGACAGAAAGCAATTGTTTGGACGAGTAAGAACAAATCCCTTGCTGGCCCAGTTCTAGCAGCAATTCTTACCATGTAATTGTGTTCAAAGCAATTTGGACCTTCTTGTTCCCAGGATCGCATTAAACACATCTGAGATCAAGGATCCAACACAAAGGTTTATGCCCACATTGGTTTTATTTGGTGAGGATCAGAATTCACAATACCGTGTCACTGGAGGGTTGGAGACATTAATTACAGCTGGATATTTACAGTGACTCCTGTGAAAATCCTTGCTGCTTCTTTCCAGGTGCAGATGTTCTTTCACAGGCAATGGATTGTGCCTCTGTATTATTTGAAGCAGCAGGAGGAGGAAATCCAGATTCTGTGAGTCTTTTACTAGAATATGGGGCTGATGCCAATGTACCAAAGCACTCGGGTCATTTGCCAATCCACAGAGCTGCATATAGAGGACACTTTCTGTGAGTTAATATATTTAAAAATCAAGTAATAGTGACACCAGAAATATTAATTTTGCTAATTCTACCTTATTCAAAGCAGGCAGTAAATCTACAGCTTTGTACAAGACATAGTTCTTGACTGTGTAAATATGACTGTTCTGTGTCTGAATGTAAGAGACCAGTCAGGATAAAATCAATATTTTAGGATGAATGCTCCAATCCCTGAAGTATTTCCCCACTTGTCACATATAATAACACTGTCCAATCTGATGTTGAGGTTCTTGGGACCTCCTCACTTTAGGTCAGTTTCTCATTTCCACCCCATGACAGGAAAGCAAATATAACAAATAACAAATAGACTTAGGGAATAAGGGTTATTCCTATTTTAAAGATAGTGAAGTTACTGGAAGATATTTTAGCTGCAGTCACAATCATTAAGTGAGAAACAAGAATCTGAGGATTCTTAATTCCTTTTTTAAATATTTTAAATATATACATTTAAGTTTAAATGTAACTTAATATATTGCATTTTAGATTGTATGTATTCATGTTAAAATATAGTGTATTCTATTTTTACAGTCATGCTGAATTTTGAAGCCCAGCAATGCAGAGAAATTCCAAGATGAGTTAAGTGAACCAATATGTTTAAGACTCTGAGATTCTTCCTTTTTTTTATTTTTCAGAGCCCTAAAATATTTAGTTCCAGTTACTGATTTTGCTGCCATTAAAGCAAGCGGGATAAGTCCGGTTCACTCAGCAGCAGCAGGAGCACACCCTCAGTGTCTGGAGTTCCTCCTCAAGTCTGGGTTTGATGCCAACTTTATGCTGGATCAGCGAGTCCGCAAAGGCTACGATGACCACCGTAAATCCGCGCTGTACTTCGCAGTTTCCAACGGGGACATCTGTTCCACGCGGCTACTGCTGAACGCGGGAGCCCTGACAAACCAGGACCCCATCAACTGCCTCCAAATAGCCCTGAGAATGGGCAACTACGAGTTAATGAACCTGCTGCTCCGCCACGGCGCCAACGTGAATTACTTCTGCCGAGTGAACACCACGCACTTCCCCTCGGCGCTGCAGTACGCCCTGAAGGACGAGGTCGCGCTGAGGATGCTCCTGAACTACGGCTACGATGTCCATCGCTGCTTCGACTGCCCCGGGGGAAACCACTCCCACTCCCAGTATGTGACTGCCGGCTGGACTTCCACTGTCATCAAAGACACAATGGTAAGTGCAGCAGACGGCTCCGGGTGCTGTTCTACCGCCAGTAGCCTTCCTCAAACTAAAGGCACTTAGTGCAGTGTCAGAAAAGGATGTTTGAAACCGTTAAGACAGTTTATACATGAAGATAAGAATAGACAAGGCTTTAAAATTAAATAGATGTTGCCACGAGGCCTGGTTCATGACAGCAAATGATTGCAAACCGTATTTCTGAATTGTGAAAATATAACTAATGGTATGCTAATGATCAGTAGGAACTGGTTCTCCAAGGCAGTCTTGTCCGTGCTGTGAAAGCAGGGACTCGCAGGCTGGCTCCCTGCCTTGTCCTGTACCATAACACCAATACTGGAAGGCTGTTCTAAGGACCCTGGAGCTGTCAGGATAAGAAATGAGCAAACCTGGACCAGTCTAATGAGGTTCCCAGAGACACCCATCGGTGGCATTGTTTTGCAGTTTGTAAAGTCCATCTGAAAGTAATAAACCCTTCTTTAACCTAAAGATAAGGGTGAGGTGTGCACTGGGCTGGTGGATCCCCCTGTTCAGCATGTTGGGACACAAGTCTAAATTCCACTTAGGGAGTCACAGTGCTTTTTTTAAGCTCTTAGTTACCAAATGTACAGCTGCTTAAGTTTATTTTTGAATTTAGTACAAAATACCAATCTCTCAAGATTTTCAGATTCTCATAGTGAGGCTTAATGCAAGCTGTGACAAGCTCTAGAGCCCCCTGACTGACAGAACACTCATTCTCCCTTGGATTCTGCTGAAGTTATTCAATTGCTCTTGTCCTGCATAGACAGAAGTAATTTACAGCAGTATTGAATATCATCCCATCAAGCATTCTGTTTCTCTCAGTTCTGTGAAGTGATAACCTTGTCATGGTTGAAGCATGTGTCTGGGAAAGTAGTGCGAGTGATGTTAGATTACGTCGATCATGTGAAGATCTGCTGGAAGCTCGAAGCAGTTCTCAAAGAACAGAAACTCTGGCCAGATATCAATTTCATTTTAAGTAAGTAGCTCTTGATATTTGAAATGAAAACAAGCTGCTTTGGGATTGGGGCCTTTTTTGTTGATAGTATTTTACTTCTCATTTCTAGCAAATCCTCGCTCTCTGAAGCATCTCTGTCGTCTGAAGATACGGGAACGCATGGGCCGGTTGCGTCTGCGTTGTCCTGTCTTCATGACCTTCCTTCCACTGCCAAACTGCTTGAAAGACTACATACTGTACAAAGAATATGACCTTTATGGACAGGAAAACTTCACAGGAATCTACAACCTCAACTGTACATAAGTATTAGCTCTGTATTTTGAAGGGAATGTTAACATGGATAAGACTGTTTTGCACCTGCTTTTTTCTTTTGGGATTTTATCTCCTATGTGTATTAAGGAATGTCAACATTCCCTCCTTGCCCCCTGAAGAAAATAGGGAGAACACCAAAATTAAGTATCAGTGATCCCATTCTCTCTATCTCCTGGAATATGGCCTACCTGAAAGTGGTGGTAACCACCTGTTAAATGCCTACTGTGACAGGTTAAGGAAATGCAAAAGGCAGGGCTGCAAACCTTATGTTACCGCTGAGTTAAAGGCTGTTGTATCTGATAACACTACCTCTATTGCAGGGTTAAACCCAGTCTTTAAAGGTCAGGGATTTAACTAAAACCAGAAAGGGAGGTAGTTCTTTATTTTCTCTCATAATTCCCCTTCTCTTGACAAGAACTAGTTTTCATTTGTGAAGTTCTACAGTCAAGTTCTGAAGAGCAGCATAAGTAGGGGGGGTTTTGTCACCCCATGAACCACTCCCACATTCTAGGCAACGACACAGGATTAAGCTACAGCAACTTCTGCTTATCCCAGCAGCTCGTGTGACATACCAGTGTTTCAACAAGGCAGCACTGCTGACAGAGGTGTTAGTCCTGCAGCTCATGCTCAGGTGCTGTGGACTTTAGAGAGAGGGTAACCAGAACTAGTGTTTCCCTTTATAGTGCTGTCTCAAGCCATGCTTGCAATTTTTGGAGTTTCCCTCTAGAGAGTTGCAGCTTAAGCTTTTGGAGCACTGTCATTTTAGCAAGTCTTATAGAAGTATGAGGAATACCTATAGCATGCCTGTTCTTTCTAAAAATACTGCAAACATCAATCCATATTTTAGAAAAAAAAGGAGTTCCTCAACACATTTGGCATTAGTAGTATTTATTCCTTCATTATCAAGTAAGCATAGACTTTTTTTTTTCTAGTTATACATGCATCTTTATCACGGAAGTTAACAGAATTCAAAAGTCTGCTTTTCCCCAGAAAAATCTACAAACCTTATAAAGTACAAATTTAACCATAATGTAGTTATGATCCATGGCTTTTTACATGGTGTTTATCATATAGTAACCTAAGAAAGGCTGTGAAGGTAAGTTGAGTACCCACGTTAGTGTTGTGCTGGCAAAGCCTCTGCCCAGGGGAAAGGTTCCTGCCCTGGGGGGCAGCACCAGCACGGGCACTGCACAGCCCCTGCCACGGCTCCTCCTCAGCTTCAGTCTTGGACTGTTGCAAAAATAAGTGATCAGCATTCCCGAGTACAACAACCTCCTCTGAGGTTTATGGCTAGTACTATGAAAAAGAAGAGAACTGAGCTACACTTGACAACAGAGGGAGATAACTGCATGTTAAAGGTTTGCTTCATGGAAGGGAACACATCCTGTCACCAATAATGGTACTTCCTGAAAGTCAGTATAATGAAAAATGCAGGAGGCTTTTGCATCAGTACAAGTCCCACCCATAAAGTTATTATAGTTAAGCTTTTTTATTTCAGATGCTGACTGGAGCCCTGGTACAACAGGATTACTATCCATGTTTCCAAGATTAAGACACAACACTCAGAGTTGACATAAATATGCCATTGGTGGTTTTTAATACAGCTATTCAGGGAAAGTGTGCAAGTCAGTCTCAAACATTGCAAAATCACTTACACTTCACCAGAACAGGACCATTCTAGAACATCATTGTAAGAATTTGACCACTCCACTATGAAAATGAGCAGAAAGATTGTACAGAGTCCTTGGCTTGCACTATAAACTTCATTAGGAATACAAGTGCATTCACAATGACACACTGACTTATTCTTGTCATGACAACTGAGAGACCACTGTGTCAAGGGGAAAAAAAAAAAGTCAACTTAGTGCTTGATTACAACCAAAAGCCTTGGAGATTAATTAACTTGTGAGAAGTTTTGTAATATAAAGCAAGAGAAAAAAATATAAAATATCAGCTCTTGCTGTTAGACTAGGCAGTATCTCTACTAAATCCACTAAGCAGTGGCAGGTTTTTTCCCTTATGTGAATTATTTCTGAAATAACAAGAGATTATAAGATATAATTTTCTCTATTGGCTTGTCCCAAATTCTAATTAATCAGAATTTACTTTAAAACATAAACACAGTCAAATTTACTTCTCTATATCAACATAGATAATTGTAGCTTCATAAATAGCTTCAGATGTTTCAGGATTTTCAGCTCTGGGTTTACCTCCATATAAAGAAGAAATATGACAACTGTATAGGGGGGGAATGTTCCCTAACCCTGAAACATTACTGTTGGATAGGAAATTGTCTTGATACAATTTCACACCTAAACAGATTAAGGAAGTAAGACTATGACATTCAACTGACTTTACAACTAGCTGCTCCTAACCAGTTACGTATATGGCCAAGTTGTACATGACTTTGCCCTTGTCCTCTGCCTTAGACTTGGCCAAATCTGCCACTGTCCACAGAGGAGTGCCAGGTATTATCTATAATGCAATAAAATGCATACCCATAAGCACACTTGATATGTTTTTATATAACATGCCATTACATACATGTACAATGTATGTAGCTGGAAAAAACTGTCAGCACGACTTGCCTGTTCTGCAGCGTGTAAATCTACTCAGTGTTAGAAGCTTAACATCCCTTTACCTAAGGGATACAAGTGGGGCAGGGACTATGAGGCTGCAATTAGCAACATAAATTAGTCCTGAACACCACTGCCCATTCGGTGCCTGCATGAAGTCACTTCAAAATCATGGACTTCAGAGAATATTTTCAGGAGTGACTGAAATAATAGTAGATGCACATGAAGCAAACTGCAGCTTCAGCTGGAAAGATCGGCCTTTGAGTAAAAGGCAACAGGAAATAATTAACAAGAGAAATAAATTACAGGAGAGGAAACCAACCAGTAATTTAGTTACAATAATAAAAATGCTCAGGTGGTGAAATCCTGCCACAGCAATTCCCAGCAGAACATGAGGTGTTCCCACTAAAAGTCATATTCTCAAGGAAAATGCTAAGCAATCTGGTCTCTTGTTTTAATTAACAAAACAGTTTCTTAGTAAGTAGTTGTAAACCTCATAGAAAAAAGGTACCAAATATTTTTTTTATTTTGGGAAGGAGGCCATGAATAATACCTGAGCAGCTATTGTTGCCTTGAGATAGTTCTAATTACAGAGCTGTGTGATCGTCCCCTTAGGCATCGCTCAGTAATTCTCACCCCCTGCCAACTCAATGCACCATTCCTGTCTGACTTCCCCCTCTCTGCTCACCTGCCATTGGCTCCTGCAGCTTTCAGCATTATCCCAGACACTCTTATACCTTCTTGCTCATTTTACAACAGTGAAACTCCCCTAAACAAGCAAAAACCCAACCCACTCATTTTGTTCATGCAGATCAATCCATTTCCTTTAAACACTCTCTTCATTTTCCCTTCTTTTAGTGGTTACAATGAGAATCATCCAACGCAAGTGAAATGCACGTCACTCCTATGCTGTCTGTTTTAAAAAACTACATTTAATGGCATAGATGGAAAGCCAGAAAAGCAAATGGAGTAATTCCAATCATTTATTGCTAAATCTGGAAAGTCCTGTATGATGGTGAATTCACTTGCCAATTTCATTCTCCTTTCTTCCTCATCTTTGCAGACTTAGATCTAAAACAGTAATGCTGGCTTCAAGAAAAAATACAGTAATTCCATTTTCTGACATTTTTTCAATTAAGGCTAATGCAAAATAAGCTACACATCAGAAATGCTTTGTCATGAGAGTGCTCATCTATTACCTGCCTTCCCTCTGGAGCCTGGGCTACTGCAGCTTAAGTGCTCAACACAATCAGTCCTTCCCTGACAAGCTGGGGACTGGATCTGCGACACTGGACATGACTGATTTCACAGGCTCCTTGTGCTTTTTCAAAACTACTCCATCTTCAGTATGTAGTTGAGAAAGACACAAGTCATATGCAGTAACCTTGAGCTATGCTGTAGATATTTGGTAGGAAACAGAAATATGAGTAAATAAAACCAACCAGAAAAACCAAACGAAACACAAACTGGAACAATTTGCAGAGACAAACTAGCTGCACTGCCACTACCTGTAAGCCTTGATTTAGGCCCAAAAAGGGAAAAAATTGGCTTGGCAGCGTTTCTGTACATTTTTATGGGCAAGAATAAATACAGTCTCTTAAGGATGAGGGCTGAGGAGACTAGATATGAAATAAAAATGCCACTCTCTCAAAAGAAGCCTCAAGGGGGTGTGGTCCATGTAACTGTGGTAGCCAAATCTGGCTACAGGGCAATAACCATTTGGCCTCACTGGACAAGAGCAGGTATTTCTGCAATGACTGGCTGCTCTGGGGCTGAAAAATGCCCTGAACAGGGGCTGGGAACTAACTCAGGAAGAGAACCTGGAGGCTCTCTGCTGCTCAGCTTCCCCCTCCTTGGTCAAAGCAGGGGCGCTGTGACCCCTGTACTGTTACAGGTACAGTGACCCCTTTGGAGGCCGCTTCATCCCCTCCCCAGCTGTAGTGCCACCAACATCTGCCAGGAGCTGCTCCAGCTCCTGCTGCTCCACCTCTGCTCACCCTGCCCAGGTGCTGCAAGGACAGGCACCTGCTCTCCTGTCACAGGAGTGATCAGTGAAGTCCTGCACACACAGTTCCCGTCTCCAGCACCACGGGCAGGAGGAGCTGCTTTAGCCAGTGCAGGGCACTCTGGTGTGTGAGAAGAGCCCTCTGTGCATCTACACACATGACCTGAGATTCCTCACTGACTTTACCAGCACTGAGCACCTTCAGCTCTGAAGGGTTGGGCCATCACCAGCTGCTGGGGAGATACTCTGAAAATTGCTTCCATTCCTGAACACCAGAAATGCCCTGCAATAAACTGTAAACCACTCATAACTGTTATATTATAACCTGGAGTATAAGTATATTCTTCTCTCTCTACATATCCTGTTATGTTCATGCCACTATTAGAGAGCTATCTTCTGTTCCACTGGATTTTAATATTTATAGTAATTAGTGCAAAAATAAATATTTCTCTTCAAACAAGTTTTCTCTTCTCGATCAAAAGGTGAATGCACATCTAATACTCTACAAATAAATATTACACAGGGTATGGAATATAGAGTGCAGATTACAAGCTGTAAACAGACACTGCTTTGACAAATGCTTTCCAGGATTGACTCTGGGATGTAGGATTAGCATCATCTCTTACTTCAGAAATGGCAACTTCTGTTTGCGAAATCACTTTCTATAAAAAGACTTACAGAGCCTCAACTCCTTTTCAGTAGATGTAGGGTACTGGAATCAAGGCATTTACAGATACTGAAGATTTTTCAAATTATGGAATTCAAGATGTTCTTGCAACTCTAAGCATGGTTTATAAAAGTGAACTTGAAGGCTTACAGCTTTTTATTCCAAGTACTGGGGGAAAACCAAGAAAATGGCACTTGTGCTATGTAATACACATTACTCCTGTAATTTGATGAGGAATGCTTTTCCTCATGCAGCAAAGTTCAACTGCATCTGATCAGTTCTTACCTAGGTCTGACAGTATCTTTGTCTCCTTGCTGAAAGAAGTCTTTCAGCATTATTTTCACAAAAAAACCCCCAAACAAACAAACAAACAAAAAAAAAACCAAAACAAAACCCCTTACAATATCATACAGTGCAAAATGAAACAAAAAAGATCCTTCTTGCCTAGAACTATTGCACATCTTCACTGATGTTAATAAGGATTTTTCTTTCTAAATCTAAGAACAGTTATGTGCAACAAATTGGGTAAAGCTTAGCACTGTGTTATTTGGAAATCCACTTTTGTTTCCAGCAAGGTGTTCTCCATAGTGCAGTGTAAAGAACGAGTTTCATGTACTGCTGAAGCCCAATGGGAGTTTTAAGTTTTGCTTCAAAAGCAGTCAATTGCACAGAGAGGTAAGTGGGGAAAAGAAACCCCACAGTTTTTTCTGTACTGCAGAGAAGCCTTGAGAAAACGTATTTGTAATAAACATGGCAGCATCACCATGCTTCATCTGGCATACAGGAGAGAAATTATACTGACAGGAAAATGGAAATCACTTAACCAACAAAAGAAAAATCAAGGCATAATAGGGTCTATATATTGAGAAGTCCTTTCTGTAATACAACAGACCCACCACCTACATCTCACTTCTTGTAGAACTTGTGCCATTTCACCAGATACATCCGTGATTCCGATTTTAATGAAGCAGGCAGCCTTAGGCTTCAGATTCTCTCTTCTTCTTTCCATCTTCTCCTAAATCACTGTCTTCTGACTGGCTACTGCTCAGGACTACGAACTGTCCTTCTCCACTGCTCGGGTTGGATCTGCTGGAAGCAGCTATCAACCGACTCTGCTCCTCCAAGTCCTGATTTGAGGAGAGGGGGAAAATATTACCCTTAAAGCCATCTGGAATTGACACAGGATGTCATTATTGTGATTTCTAAACTACCAAACTATTAGTGGACAGCTTTGTACAGAGAGAATTAAAAGACTGAATAGGAAACCAAAACATTCACCTTTCAGTAGCTGCATTATTAGAACTGCTCCCACATGAACACAGCTGCACCTCCAGCCCACAAAGCACAGCAGGCCAGAAAAACCATCCTCAAATGAAATTACTTTGGGCCTGTGACAGATGTTTCTTCAAGCACTGCTCTTTAAGTATTCCCATAAAGATGGTTTTTTTCATTTATCTCTTCAAAGAGTTCACTTTAAAAACTACTACACAAAAATATACAAAATCTGTACAGGATAATTAACTTCATAATGCTCTTTAAGCTCATACTAAAGAATGTGATAGCAAAGCAAAAGAAAGGAAGTAGAAAAGAATTAATACTAAGAAATAATGATGAAACATACCTTTTCGATTTGCTTTTGTTTATTCAGTTCTTGTTGTTGTTTCTCTTTGACTCTCTCTATTTCTTTCTGCTTTTCTGATGCTTTTCGATCCTAAAGCGCAAAAATGTAAATAAAGTAAGTAACAACCTGAGACATTTGATACACTACTGATTGATACGAGCTTGCTCAAGACTGTGACATTACTGTTTGGATTATTCTTCTTTTAAAGGACTGGCATGGTTGTTAAAAGTAGAAAGCTGAATCCTATACTGAATATTGTTCCACAGTAGACATTGGTCAGTCTTTTTATTTGAGTTTAAATTCTAGGAAACAAAACCCTTGAAATACACAACAGCATTACTGCATTTTTAAGTATGTTGCAAATATGTTCTATTACACCTATTAAATATACCCTCTTCCTTCCATTCACAAGTAAATATAAGAACAGATTCTTACCAGTTCTGCATGAAAAGCTATCTGTTTGGCCAGTCCAACAGAGTCACAAATCTAAACACAAAACAGACAGAAAATAACAAAAAAAGGCTAATCAAAATACCTTTAAAACTAAGCCACCATCCCAAATCAGATATAACAGCATATTAAAGCACTTACAGGTACTTAAACTGACAGGTTTTACTGTATTTCAGTACATAAACAAAAAATTGCTTAGACAGCTAGAATGGATCTAACATCCTGGAGTCCATGTCAGATTCAAAACTGATACAAGTTATAACCATCAGCAATACCTTTTCCCCTTCATTATTTGATTCAAATATATAGCAGATGGAAGTCTGGCGGCTCTCAACTCTCCCTCCTGAGGTTCTAAGCACAAATCCAAAGAGGCGCTTATTCTCCTGGTGTGTAGCATAGAGAACTACACTGGGCAAAGGGAACTGCCAAGAGGATCAAATGTGGAGAGATTAAAACTGAGTCCAAATATTTTCTCTATGAGGTTTCAGCATATTGTACATTCATTACCTTCAATATCATAAATGCACAATCACAGCACAAGAAGTTAAAACCTGACCAAACATGTAATTACGAAACACAAACAGTAGATTAGACAGCAAGGACTACATTACTCAAAAGACAGGCAAACTTCTAAAAACACACTCCAGGTAAGAAATGGGGACCACATTTGCAGTAACTTAATGTCACAAAGGCAAAGAAAGAAAAAAGTGCTACCTGAAATATCATGACATTTTCACATGCTTAAGATTTCCTTTTATGGAAACGAAAATAATTCAGAGCCTCCAAAAAAATGGAATGATTTTTAAAATGCAAAGAAATAAAATGACAGACCATGAATTGTGCATAAAGAGGGGGAACGGTTCTGAGATATGAAAAATAAAGACTGCTATTACTGAAGAATTAAACTGGCTTTATTTCATATCCTAACAAGAATTCCACTTACTCCTTTCAAGTCAATTTTTTATAAAGAATTAGAAAACAAACCAAACCAGAAACAATTCAACACCCTCAATGTAATTATGCATTAAAAACAAAAACCCCAAACAAAACAAAGAGCCAAACACACCCTTTTGAACTTCAGAACTAACACAACTCCAACCTTTATGTTCTCTCATTACTATTTTACTCTCTCAGACTGACCTGTTGAAATCACATCCCTTAAACCTGATTAGCAGGTGGGTTTCTCCCTATTTTTACATATCTGCATTAGTCTCCTAATTTCAGTGGAAATTTGTCTCAAAATCTTATGCTATCAGTGATTTTAATAATATTATTTTTAAAGTAGAAGAATTACATTGCTGGGTATTTATCTTAAAATGTAAAGTTACTTACTCGTAGTCTTGTAACTTGTGTCTGTGGATCAATTAACCTAAAAATTTGGTTTTAAAGACAAACCAGAAAGTAAATTTTACCAAAGTGAAAGATCATTTTGTAAATAAACATTAGTACAAGTCAGGTAGCAAACTTACTTTAAACAGTCACAGGTGACTAACAAATGTGACTCTGTCATCCTGAAAACGTTATGGATGGCACGAGCTGCCAGGATTTGACGCATTGTTTCATAAACAACATCTGGACTTTCATCAGACTTCACTTCCATAGAGCCAAGAAATCTTACAATAAATAACTGATGAAGAATTGAATCTAAGAAAAAAGAAAAGTATTGAACAAAGCAAACTCCATTTTGGGTTTCCCATTCAAAACCAAAGCTGGACTGTGGTCCAAACTTCTCTTAACTTGGACAAATTGCTCATACTCAACTAGAGGTACAGTAACTAAACACATCTTTTCATTTGGTTTAGTGGAAACAAAAAATGCAATGAGTTCTTTTTACAACAGACTTTCAGACAGTAGTATGATTTATCTCAACTGGTCAACACATTGCAATGTAATCAAGCATTCTAAAACTGGTGTTAAATTAGAAGAGAGAAACTAGAGATGAAAACAAACAATTAATTTAAAATTCTATTTTTATTTTGCATTGAAATAAAATTGTTGTTTTACCTTCTGTTTCAGATTTTGAGCCTCCAGATTCACCAAAAGGATTTGTGCGTCTATTAAAAAAATGAAAACATTAAACCAGGAGTCAGATTACAGGAACCACTCAGGGATAAATAGTAGTCTCATGCTGTGTCAAATATCAACATGTAGGGAGTTCACAGACTTGTGATGTGGAGGAATATTAATCTGGAGTACACAAGGACAGGCAATTGAATCAGGAGCGAGAGATAAATTGCTGTATTTGAGGGGCCCCATGATGGGACAAATACCAGATATTATTGTCCTATTGCTGCCATAGAAAGCTTTGCTCACAAGGTATTTTTTTTCATATTTGAATTAAGCCCAAATCAAAACCTTGTTAGTGTTTGAAAAGGTGTAGTTTTAGGGGATGAAGTTTCACAGAACAGCTTCAGGAAGCACAACCAAAAGCTGGTCCTTATAGCACTCCATAGGAGCACCCACTTCTCATCACTGTCTCAAGGTGTTGAGTTACTTACTGAAGAGAAGTCACTGAGTTTGTTTCAAATGCAGCTTTCTGAAAACATCACTGGGGTTTTACTCCTAGAGGGTTCAAGAGAAATGTGGCTATTTGTGGCTCTCAAAAGCAGAATTGCTATTGGTTACAAAGAGAAGTGAAAATACTCTAGGCTTCCAAGTCTACATTTTTCAAAAGCAGTGAAGTAATGCTGAAAAGAGCACAGGAAATGGGGACACTGTATTGAAAACTCGTAAATGTGAAATCACCCTTTCTCTTTGGCTAACTGGTAGCTGAAAAGCTACTGGCAAAGGTTCAATAAACTTCAAATTAAGTTTTATATGGGAGTAAAGAGGGTGTGACCTCTCAATAGTGTTCTAACAGTAAATTCCAGAACTAAGAGAAAAAAATTGTTCAGTTACGTGTCAGACTGACTGCCAGCTTTATCAGTTACCTTATCAAAAATCTTTTAACTAAGAGATGTCTGGCTTAAAGTAAGAAAATTGTTCTAAATAGAAGTCTGAAGTCAAGCTGGTTTAGATAAAATGGATTCTATCAAGAACCATCCCCTTAAATGCTGACCTGGTTAAATACACTACAGGCAAATTCTTTCTATCAGCATCTTCTATTGCTCACAATTTTGTCATTTAGGAATAAACTGGAACAGTAAATGCAAAATCTCACAGGATCTCTCAAAAGGCAAAACTAAAATTTAAATACATGTCATCAGTATCAGAAACCAAGGAAAGTAATTTTATTTTTTTAATAATTAATATTTCTAAAGCCTATCTGTACAAACACTGCAGGGATTTATTGAAAGTGATGGTTAATTGACAATGCTGAGCACAACTCTATCATTTCTGCTACAAAAAATATGATTTTTTAGAATAGAATTATAACTGATGACATTAACTTAGGTAAAGTATTAAACTTTCCACTTCCTGGAATACAGTTCAAGTCTATTTTAGATCAATATATTCTTAAGGATCTAGTGAGCCACCTGCTTCTCCTGCTATACCAAACAACAAGAAAAAACTGTCCAAAAAAAAAAAAAAAAGAGTCAAATATATCTAATTTTAACTCTTAAATCTGTGAGATGCAACTGAAAATTCAAATATTTTTCTAGCGGGCAGGGGGATATAACACATTACTGTGACTGGAGTCACACATTTCAGCTCTTTGGCTTTTTGCTGCTGTTGTTAAGATTAGCTGGATCTGCAAATATGTTTTCTTAATATCTGAATTTTGTAGATACAGCTCTAGAAATGCAGTGCAGATTTACAGGTCTTAGGTTTGTAGTAAACCTCCCACTCAAAAATAATAACAAGGAGGAGAAAATGCTTTTATGTTTTGAGATGAACTCTTAGGTAATTTTAACTTGTCTGTATATATGAACACTCTAGAAGCCTAGATCATTTTCACTCACCTTTCAGGTTAAGAAGAGTGTCATCGTATGCCATCATCACCTGGAGGCAGGGCTACCAAATTTCTCTTGAGTTTCCAAGAGGAAATAACCCAAGCTGCTGGGTGAGCAAGCAATAGGAAAGGAAAATACTTGGTGAAACCAAAAGATTAAAATAAATCAATAAATAAAAGCATTGGCTGTTAAAGGAAGAAGAGCTGCTGCAAACAGAAAACTACGCCCTGACTCTAGTGCATGTAATTAAGCCTTTTTTAACAATTCCATGTAACAATTAAACAAACTGTTTTTCTTCACTGGCCACTGCACACTTTGTGAGATGAGACAGGGAGAAGTCAACGTGGGTTTTGGAGCTGCACCTTAAACATGGTTTTGTTGTTCTGAATTAATAACATTAACTTCAGGAATTCTTTCCTTCTCTCTGCATTTCCTACCTGCCCGATTGCCCTGAAGATTTTGCTTGGCCAGGCAGATCTTCACTAACTGGAGATATTATGTCAAACTGTATGGGAGTGTCGGGTGCAACAAGTGAATCCAAGGCAAGTGCTGATAAAGCTGCTGAGTCAGATCCCAGGGACCCTGTGCTGCTGGTACGAGCTGCAGGAGGACGAGATTGTCTACAACAAAAGCAAAACATCAGAACGAGGGTGTCTGAGTTCAGATTACTTGATAATAAGTTAAACCACAGAGGAGACCAATGCAAGATTCTAGAACTTAGATGTAAAACAAAACAAAAACTAAAAACCTGAAGATCAGGGTACAGTAAACAATAACAGAGTCTATGTTGCTATCTAATTTAAGTAAGTTTAAGTTACTACTTGCATTAATAATTGCATCAGATTGTTTTAACATCAGTATATAACCAATGCGATCTGAGGTCTGCTTCCAGGAGTTGGACACATTAAGAAAAATCTCATTATGAAATCACACAACAAACCAGACATAGGATGCAACCAAAGCTGTCAGCCAGCTGGCACCAGCATTACTTGGAACAATGGATGCTGAACAGCCCTAGGAAGGTGAGTGCAGGAAATGTTCCTGGAGCCTATAGAAGGTTTAGTTCTGAAAATAGGAAGTTCTGTAGGTTTGTTTGGGATTTTTTTTTCTCTCTAGAACTTTATCCAGGATTCTCTTTATAGATGTGCCCCAGTCATGAACTTACACAGCAGGCCTCATGCTCTCGTGCCTCTGCTGAAAGGAGGGAGATGGAGTGACAGCCTCCAGAGCTGACTGATTGACACGGGCAGCAATTTCCTGCAATGCAGAGGGGGGAAAGTAACTGAAAACATGTTCCTCAAAATAAGCTCTCAGATTTTAGTTTTATTTATATGCAATTGACAGAAGTTGTAATCCCAACCCTTTGTGGGAATCTTGCATTCTTAAATTTTCACTACACAGCTGCAGTAAAGCAACAGATTTTGTTGGGCCAATTTCCCTGTTTTAGCATGTAAAAGTCACTATGTGAGTTTGTATCAATATGAATTTACAATATAAAGTTAACCATAAAAATAGCATTAATTTATGTACCAAAATCTCCAAGTGAAAAAAATTATCTGCTTCCAAAGTTTTTCCTACATGCCAAATAACTCTATGAAGTAAAAATATTTTTTCTACAAAACTGCTATGCTCCTAAGATTCATATCCATAAGACTGTCAGTTCCCTCTAGCAGAAATTAAATGTATCCATCTGAATGCTTGTGCTATTACTTTTTATAAGAGCACCACGTACAAAGACAGATGAAGATGCCAAAAGCTACACCAAATATAAAGGTCATGTATTTTTAATGCTTTCTATAAAAGCATTTAGATGAAGGAGACAGTGTTCTCTATGCATTCATACCATGAAAAACTTAACATTAGACATGTAGGAAGTACTTGGCTGAATTCTGTGCTATTCAATTAGATCCAGATGACCTCTTTACTTTTAGATAATTACATCTTATCATATTACTGATAACTATAAATTTTTATAAAGTTACCTCAGGGTTTTCACTTAGATATATCTGTTTAGATATGTTGTTTATGGTGCATATCCACTGAAAAAGAGAAAGAAAAAAGAAAATTAATTTCTCTCTTTTTTTTTTTTTTTTAACAAACTTGATTAAATTCTTGAGTTGGCTAGTTTCAGCACTTTCTACTTTCTTTGAAGTTTCAGGAAATCAAATATTCTGCATACCCAGTTTGTCATTAAATTCACTACCATCTGCATACTGCACTTTACAAACAATATCAGATCTTACTTTAAAAAATTATTTTAGTTACACTAGAGATCAAAACTAAAGAAAATTTAACTGACAACCGTAAGGAATTTTTAGAAAAATTAGGCTTCTCTGGACTCCATTATTCTGTTCTGCAGATGACATTGTTTCCTCAAGACATTATAAAGATTCAGTCTGACTTTTGTGGAATTTGCTCATTTCTCTTACATCTGCAAGCTAGAGTCTGTTTTCTCCCTCTGCTCTGGAAAAACACCTGCTCCTGTTCCTGGCTTTTCAACTCTTCTCTGAAGGAGAAAAGTAACTGAATATACGCAGCATCCAGCTGTGGTTACAAATACACTCCTTCTGCAACAGAAACTCACTTGGGTTACAAATACACTCCTTCTGCAACAGAAACTCACTT
>JAWWEU010000023.1:12646990-12680017 GCA_035583155.1 Acropternis orthonyx
GGTTACAAATACACTCCTTCTGCAACAGAAACTCACTTGGGTTACAAATACACTCCTTCTGCAACAGAAACTCACTTAGGCCCCATGTGAACGTTCTATGAGCTTACCTCTTCATAGTCTTTTTTACTTTCTGCCTGTAAGATTGAAGACCTGAAAGAGGAGAATGAAAAAGACAAATTTATCTATTTAAAATGTCTCACATTCAGCAAGGACATTCCAATTTTATCTTTGTACCCTGAACAGTAAGTTACGACAGGCTGAAGATTCTGTGTATGTGCTGAGTCGACATTTAATTGGGGAAGGGAGGAACCTGTGCTTTCCCTTCAACTGAAAGCAGAAAAGAACAAAGTTCTCATTGTGCCCATGTAATACTTAAGTACTCACAAAATGCAATAATATATGATTGTGAACTGATTACCACAATCTTACTCTGAAATACTACTCAGCTACATTATGGAGCTTACAAACAAAAATCCAGACATCAGTTACAAGAATATCCCAGATTTTGCTTCTAAACATCCACAAAACGTATCTGACTCAAGGCAGATCAGCTTTCTTTTCTTAGGGAGTCCAGCATTACTTGCAGGTAACAGCAAAGTAAGACCACTTACTTTTTGCCATCAAAAGATGTTATCTGGAAACAGTACCGTCTGTCTTCACAGTCCACAGCCATCACAGAACAATTGTCTATGTCCATGACAAGTCCCCCAGCTACATCACCTCTGGCCTGGCTCATCAGATTTCCACCCTGGGTGAAGTAAAACTGCCTCTCCCAACTGGAAGATACCAGCCCTGTCTTACTGAAAGATAAGAAGAGGTCCTCAGTTGGAGGATTAGGAGTTTAGCTGAGCTGAAAGTCACTTGGAACAAACCATTCCCCAGTGAATGTTTTAGGTCAGTGTTACAGCTAAATTAATTCCATCTCCACCAACTGTTGTTTTTTTCATGCTAAACCTATTGCTGGGCAAAGAATGCATAAAAAATAATAACAATTGCTTTCTTAACTTATGTGGAACAATTAAGAATAAAAAGGCATAAGTGCTTCAGTTTTGATGATCAGCTTTCACGGTACAGCTTTACACAATATGTATATTCAAATTCCATGCATTACCAATGCAATTGCTAAGACCTCTGAACTCTGCACTTACATTGGTAAGACTAAGTTTTGAAGAACTTTGTGTTAAGAACTAGCTTAGTCATGTTAGATAGCCCCTTTTTCCAAGTATTTTGTACCATTCAACAAGATTTCCAAAATTTTGCTTAGAGCATGTTGGGGTATTCTGTTGTTTGTTGGGAGGTTTTTGGGGTGACTTTTTGGTTAGTTTTCCCCACACCCTCTCAGAATAACAAAAAAGGAGCAATCTGAAACCAAAACTCAACAACACTTGAAGTTTAGCCTCTCTTTTTGCTCAGATACTCTGTAATATTAACTGCTGCAATTGTGTTCTACTACAGAAATTCATGCCTCATTGAGTATTTAACTGCTGTTGTAAAAGTAATCTCCTTTTTTTTTAATTCCCTAATTATATAAATTACAGAAAAAAAATTTGAGTCTTACAACTTATTTTTCATAACTCTGAAAAACAGCTGCCAGACTTCACTAAAGGCACAGCTCCCTCCCGTGGGCAACAGGCTGCTGCTGGTGCATGAAATCCAGAAGCTCATTCAAAGGCTACTTCAGTTAACAGAGGATGTTTTGCTTTGTTTATATCAAACTTATGATATTTTATTAATAACTTGAATCCCAAAGCCTTAACGGATACTTATAGAAGAATCCTGATAGATGGAATCTTGTTACTTTCCTGTTACAATGCAAGGAAATTACACTCATAAACATTTTATTTTTTAATGTGAAAATTCAGGCAAAATTAGACTAAAATGAGGATAACTACGCATTGCATCCAAATGACACTACGTCAATGCAACAATGAATTTAGTACTAATTAGATGAAGTCCAAAGACAGAAACAGAATAGCTCCCATGTGACTTATGCAACTAAGAACGTAAAATCAGCACAGGTAATGTCAACAACAAGTATTTAAGCTATTTTAGCTCTCCTTTCCCACGATTAAATATTCTGGATTTTTTAAGTAACAAGTTAGTCTTACTTTCTTGCATTGAGATAGCCAGCTTTCCGTGTTAGATTTCTGTGAACAGGAAATTTCGTAGGATCAGGATCAGGCAAATACAGTGGATCACTCGCTACTTCCAGGTCCTCTATGGTTTGTTGCATGTTTTCTACTTCACAATCCATTTCCCTGCGAACACTAAGAAAAATAATGTGTTATCAACAAAGATAACTTATTAATAAGTAGAAACAAAAAATAATTGTCTTGATAGAAGTTCAAAATTCAACAAAAACTTACTTTTGTACACTTGTGCCAATATTGGTCAAAAATTCTTCCAGTTGCTCACTAAGATTTTCTGAACCCATTTTAAAAAAGCTTATCTTTAAAAAAAAAAAAGAGAGAAAATTTAGTCAATAATCAAACTACATTAACAATTGATGAAGTCATAGGAGGTTTAAGTATCTCAGAGAAACCTGTTTTCATCTCTCACTCCCAGCAAATGTCCTCAAATAAACCAATCATGAACTTATTTATATGAAGCAAAAACAAGCCAGAAAGTTTTTTAGCATTCCAGTCTTTTCACACCCTTGACTGAAAACAGTAGTGATGCCACTTTTGATGATTAAGCCATTTCAGAAGAGCTGCCATAGGAATGAGGGTAACTGAGAAGGTACATTTCCACAGGGACTTGCCTGCACGAAAGCTCTAATCAGCTCTTCCCATCAGCAGAATCAAGTACACAGCAATGAAAATTTAGGCAGTGTATCAAATTCAGCCATCTGGGTTTCAGGCTAGAATTAACCTTTAGATTTGTCACCAGATGCTCCTAAAAGATTCTCCGATGGGAGTGAGGGCATATCATGATGATGAGATTCATGCAGGGAGCAGGCAATGACCAGTGCTGTTCATGGCAGCAGCTGTGGCAGCTACAGGGAATGGATGGGGTGGGTCTTTTCTCCATTTCCTTCCTTGGATTGCAGAAGTGTACTGAAATCTATTGCAAGACCATCAACCCTCATGAAGTACTTTTACATCTTCTTTCAGACCTACAGCTTTCAGAATCCGAAATTACCTGAGCTTGCATGTATCCTAGCAAGGGTTCTAGCAGAGAAATTTTCTTTTTGTACTGGAGAGTATTTAATGCACAGAAATAATGCATCATAGTCTGATGCTGCTTTTTCCTGGAAGTATATACATCTTCTGTAACTTCAGCCTTGATCTGAAGAGACACAGATAGGAGAGGGGAAAGAAAGCAATGTTTGAGACTTGGCACTGATCACATGTCTTCTGGACAGCTTTATAGCCAGCAAGGAAAAAACAACAATCATGTTCTGCCCTCTATCACCAGCAACTGTGTATTTCACTCTGCAATTCTGCTGCTCTGATTTATATGTGAGATACATGAAAAACAAATACAGCTTTCTGCATGGAAAGCATGGTTATTTCTTTACAAAGCCAAATTGAATATGGCATCACAAGGTTAATCCTAAAGCATTATCAGTGTTATAAGACAGGCATGTATTGGAGAACCTGAGCTTCTGTCTAGGCTGCTAAAACATAAACTATCAAAAGTCAGGTGGAATCTGCCATAAACTGTCTTGCATCATAAATTTATATAAGATGAAAATTATTTCTTATCTCCTCTAAAAATCTTTACATTAACTATTTTGTTTCACAAACCTTTTCATTTTCCCTTCTCTTTGACAACCGACTGTATCTGGTAATGGCAGCATCATGGTCTGCAATCAAGAGAGAATTTATGATCATTTTGATAAATTAATGACTTATGAAACAGAGCAGAAAACCTTTTGTGTTGCATAGACAGACAAATGCAAAATTCTGTCATATTAACACCCTCAGGAATTGTTCTGGTCTGTTTATAATCATTTCACTGCTACAAATACTTGGGCTGAAGAAAGACTCCAACCAGACTCACATGTTGCCAAATTGTTAGAAATTTCCCTAAACACCTACTATTCTTCAAAAACAGAAACATTCTGTAAGTAGAGACAATACATTATGAAAACCTTCATCTAATCTTTCTTGCTGCTAAAGTAATGAAGCGATTTACACTGAGAGAAGTAGAATCCTTACTTAAATAATAAGTTCTCTACAAGGATATAGTAGAGTTAAAAAAGTAACTTCTGATAATAGGGAAGTGAACTATCAGACTCATTTGGGGGAAGTAAAATTTGTTTATTCACCCAGTCCTGACTTCAGTAAGTGAGCTAGCAACTTACTATTTTTAGTAATTTTGGTAGCATAATCCCACATTACTTCATAACCACATACACATTTTAAGTATTGTAAAAAAACCTGTCAATTTGCCTTAATGCTTCAGTCCACAAAGCAGGGATTTACAAGTGAACCAAGCAAAGCTGAGTGCCTAAGTATCACTGAAAAAAAAAATCACATCTTAATTAGTCCCCTTAAGGCCTACAGGCTTAATTCCACCAGTTTTCTGAATAAACAATCTACAATAATACAATTGTCTTGTAATATATATAAGATTAAATATTTTACACTTACCATTGCTTGCAATTTGGAAAACTTCTTTTAGAGTTAGTATCTCTACAAAACAACACAATTTAAGTAAGTTGTTATTAACATAACAGTCATATATTAAGGTTTCTCACGTAATGTTTAACTCCTGAGCAGTTGTAGTTAACACCTTGTACCATACTGAATTAGGCACTACAGGGGCCAGGCAAGTCTGCTCCTAGCTGAGGCCTGGGGATCATTTCTGGGGCTGGCTCCAAAAAAAGTACAGTACCGTAAGAATGTAAGGAGGAGCTTCTTTTGAAAAGTCCATGAAAGATGTTATCAATACAAATGTGCCACCAGCTGAGTTCTGGTCTGAGCTGGGGAAGTGAAAGCACAGGAGATGGGAAGTACCAAACCCAGAAACAGATCGTGATTCCTCCTCCCTAAGATGAATCATGTTCTGGCTGGTTATTTAGTCTCACTGTGACAAGGAACTGAAGCAGCACAACACCTTACACCTGTTCTGATCCTGACTGTGGTTTGTGTAATTACAACATAAACAAGCAGAGAGCTGTGGTCGACTTTATGGCACAGCACATACAAAAAAGCATGGAAAAGCTGTACAGGAAATGCCTATGAAGTCCATAAAGAAGTGTGGTGTCATTACACACTACACCAGCTGGTGGCTAAAATCTTCCAGTGGGAAAACTTATTTTGTGATTATTGCCTCAGGGATGCTGTTTCGTAAGTACTAATAGCAGATTTTTCCAGATTCTGAAGAGTAATATTCATGATCCCTTGCTCAAAAAGCATTATCTATTTAATCCATAATTTTACAGTAAACTATTGGCAAAGAAGTATTTTCAAGATTCATAAAAAATTAGAAGACTTATGGAAGACATGTCGTTTTTATTTCAATTTAGACTTAAAACATTCATGCATTAGGTATACCCACTCTAGAATTTTCACAACAGGGTTATTGAAATTATTTTGCCATACCAGTCTATTCACTCCAGCATCTGTATTTTTTAAACCCGGCAGAGTAAGACACAATTGTTACAAAAATAAGACGCTGGAAGCACCTTATGCCTGCACATAAGAAGTGACCTGTACTACCAGCAGGGTTGAAGAACCATGTCACTAATTCTTAATATAGTAAGTACTACAACCTTGGCACATTGCCCTTTGAGTTTAGTCCAGCAATCACATTTATGTCATTATAATATATACAAGTATTTCCTGAAAATGCAAATTACCTGAAAATTATTCTTTCCTAATGTTTTTCAGTAGGTGCAAAAAGTTCATCTTAAATAAAAGATAAGTGCTTCCATAATGTAAGCAATATTTTTGTTGAAATAATAATAGTGTTAAGTTCTTCAACTATAATACTCTCATGAATAGAAATAACTTACTTTTTTTATAATGGGAAGATGCATACTTTGAGAGCTGAAAAATAAGTGGTGTATTCTATTTAGTGAAACGAGCTACGGAGGTTAAATGCTATGTTATTATTGCTGCTGTTGATAAAAAGCAATATTTGGTCAAGTCCCCTACCTTTTAGATCCCTTTCTTTAAACTGGGTAATAGGAAACATCATTGCATCTGCAAGCTGAGTTGAAAGTACTGCATGGCAAGAGCTGAGCTGAAAAAGACAAGAAAAAACAGGGAAAGCTTAGGAAAACAGTGCTCAGACCAAATCGAATCCTGACAGGTTGACATGAATTTCACTCAAACGTAATTTTGTGCATTCCTTTTTTTTCCAGCTCTTTTTTTCTAGGTTCCAGATCTCACCACGAGCTATTTACAGAATACCTTTAGAGCTCAGTTTTTGTCCAAACTTTTTGAGCTTTATGCCAAGTTACTGGGTCATGTGCAAAGATGGCCTCATATATTCTGATGAGCAGTCAGTTTATTTCTCCAGTTTCCCTCCAGCTACCTCACAGTCCATTTTTCACAGTCTACAGAGGTAGAACAAAATGTGTTCCTCCCCCCAAAATGCTGTTTAAGTAGCACTAAAAGTGAGGAACAGGATCACAACAAAAATCCTGATTCAGCTCTTAATGGTGCTCAGTTGCCTGTCCTAATTTACCACAGAGAGCAGGAGGCTCCTTTGTCAATCAGGTACCTAAAATCAGGCAATACAAATACCCTCATGAAAACAGTCACCAGCTGCCACTGTGGAATGTTTCTGGCTGTATCTGCACTAAGTTGAACCACATTCTTTCTCAACAATGTCTGCTCATTTTGCTGAATTCATTCTTTATGTTCAGGTTACATAACTTTAAATAGATGCTGCGATATACAATTAAGTGTTACCTCATTGACAAATGAATGCCATTTCTGTACCTCCTGTCTTAAAAAAGGCTGGAATAATGAAACAAGTTAAAGCCTGTACCTGACAACTTTAGCAAAGCAAATAGAAGCACTTGCCTCATCAATCACTTTAGCGAATTGCTGCAGAGTGGAAGTCATGACTTCATCATCTCCCCCAAGTGGAAAACGCTGAGAGAAGATAAAAAGAGTTGTTTGCAGTGTTTTCTGCCATTTGCAAAACTCTATTAATCGTGCCTATGAATATATTAGGTATTCCATTATTTTAGAACATTATACAACTAAGACACACTGACACAGTTCACTTCATTAGGTGGAGAAGGAAGATAGGGGAGCAGCAGGCTCCTAAGAGAAGCAAATTTTTAATGTGCATCTCAGAAAAGAGGGTCCAGCAATGAAGCTTTAGCAGGGAACCCTTCATGCTAGAGGCTTCCAAGGAAGAAAGTTATGGATTCCATAGTCTTTGCTTTCAGAGATAGACTTATTCTCCCAGAGTAACTTATGGTTGTCAGTTTCAGATTGCTATGCAATCTCTTCTGTGACTAGTAAAATTAAAGCACTTAAAGGTAAACAGGTTTATAAAACAGAACCATTCCAGGCAAATCCCAAAACACTGATCCAAATGTCAAATATTTCAGAACTTATAAATATTCTTAATGGTAAGAGGAATTAATTCTAGTTTAATTGGAAGAACTAATATAAAGATGGTAAATTCTTTTGGTAAAGGTTTAAATCACCAACTATAGCAGTTCATTTTATATGGACCAAACCTAAATACATCCTACACTGTGCTCTGGGAGATAAAAGGCACAGTCCTGACCACACAAAGACAACAATGATTTACACAGTACCTGCTTCTCATATTCCTTCAGAAGCTTTGAAGTCAGGTGAGTTGCTGCACTTAATTCATTCTGATGGGAAAAAAAAGCAAAAAACTAAAATCAGTAAAGTCAAGCACTTCAAGTATATACAAATTAAAAATATAGCCATAAACTCAATTGTTCAGAAAAACACACAAAATAGATTCTTGGTTTGGCATAAAAGTGCAGTTATTTATAGATGATGAATGAAACATGAATTATATTGTGGGTAAAAGATCATCTTCCACTTAATACATACTATTATGTACACAAAGATCATTTAGAAACACTTGGGAAATACAAGAGAACTACTCAATCAAAAAACCTTTTTACTTGTCATACAAAATTCTGTTACAAAAGAAATCACAAGAATTTAGTCTTTACCACTCCCTTACAGAAAAATAATCATTAATTCTTATTTTATTTCACTTCTCCATTTAAGGAACATAGACATTAAAAACTCATATTTCTTATAATAATTTCAAAAAAAGCAAGAGATTTGAAATGTGTTCAAAAAGCTTTCTAATACATTGAAGAATTTCATGAGCACTACCTGTGCATCATATATTCTGTGCATGGCTTGAAATAACTGATTGATGTAATTGGATATTGCAGCAGCATCTTCTTCAAAGACTCCCAGCAAAGAGCGAGTCTGTAACAATGAAACAGCCAAAAGATCAACACGGCAAGTTAAAAAGGTAGCATTTAAACCTAATGGAGTTTCAGAGTTAAATAGCATTGTTTCAGGTCTCAATGAAAAGTTTACAAAGCCTCCAACACTGTTTACATGATGATACCTGTTGCATGCCAAAGAATCTTACAGATACCCAGGCTCGGCCTCACTCCTACTGTCAGCCTCTCTCCAGGGTAATACAGTTTCAGAAAGGAAAGGACCAAGGGATATGGACAACTGTGGTAAAAGTTGAAGCTGTGGGCGACTACTGAACCCACTATGGTACATCCCTAAGGGAAAGCATAAAGATGATTGGTATTAAGCAGCATGCCAGGAATACATGGTGCTTCTGCAGTGAGTCCAAATAAAGGCTGTGGCTTTCCCATACTGTCCAACCTGCACAAAGAGAATTGCTGGCTGTGCTTGGGCCTATAATTCACCTGTGCAGTAACTGCCAATTCTGTATCAAAAGGTTGAGGAACTAAACACCAAACCAAAACAGACAATACAACTTACATCTGGTTGTCCTCAAGACACATGTTTTCACCAGTGAAAGGATGTGAAAAGATCTGTCCTCTTGTCCTTACTCTAGCTTGTCAGTCTGTCTGTTCCTTATCTGGTGTCACCCACAAGCCTGATGAATTTGTGTTACTGCACTGCCCACATCACTGATGAAGGTGCTCAACAGCATCCACCTCAGACATCAACCTCACTGTCCACTTATTAGACTTCCAAACACTGATCTCTATCTGTAACCCCACCTAATTCAGCCAGTTTTTCCACTCAGGTCAGTCTGAACCTCTCCCTTTAGGCCAAAAGAATGTTAACAGAGACTATGTCAGAATCCTTGTGTAACCCAAGGTGAATGGTCCCCTGCTCTCCCTGTGCTGAAATGACAGGCTCAGGATGAGAAGGCAATCAGGTTGCTCAGGTATAATTTGCCCTTAAGCTTAAATGAGATGCCTGAGCTGGTGTTCTTGCATTCTTTTTGCACTTAGAAGCAAGATTACTTCACAGCACAAGGATATCGAATGGCTTCCTTCCACCAAGACAGAAACCCCAGAGGAGGAAGAGCAGAGGATGTACCTCTAACTCTGCACAGGCTCCATTGGCTTTTCCTAACCTAAAACATGGGTTGGGATGCTTGGATGTAGAAACAGGGGTATCGCTTGCAAGAGCCACAACAGAAACACTTTAGTAATGTTTTAGCAAAAGGACTGTCCTTTATTTTAAGGTTTACACTAAAATTGATGCCCAGACAGGATATTGAAAGAATTTTAAGTACAAAATTGTTTGTTTTCTCCCCCCAAATAATGATTGTTAAACATCTGAAATTAGAAGTTCTCTTAATCTTCCCTAAGCTGAATAACTGTAGTTTCCTCAAAGAGGAAGGGAAGAAGCTAATGGGGCCTGTGAAAAAAGACTGATATAAGAAGTCTTGACACCAGGACAACCTCTCTAATGAGATCAGCAAAAAGCATGGATCACACTGCATATCATTTGGGGGAGGGAGTTGTTATTAGGAGTTCTGGCTATGTCAAAGACTTGTCTTGAAATTACTGACTGAAGCCTTTAATCCATCTCCCCTTGAAGCACGAAGGTCTTTTTCAGCTACTTCTCTTTCTGCTTTTAATGATAGTCAAGGAGCACAAAGTATATTATTTTACCATTCTTTTCACATGAAATTCTTTTATTTAACTTGAATTAGATGCCTGGCTGTCTCACAAATATTATCATACTACACAATGCCTACAAGATATTTAAATATTAAAAGTATAATCAAACAGCATAACTCAATAAATAATTTTAATGCTGGTTCTAGCTTATAAAACAAGTGGAAAGGGGAGGTGGAGGGGCAAAAAGGTGGAGGAGAACTCAAATGTTTGCCAGGTGTGGCAACATGTGTCATCCTAATAGGCATGACTCTCCCATTAAAGGAGACAGACACAAAAGAATGCAAAAGAAACAATTACATGGTACTATAACCACTGAATTATGTACTCAGGACCTTTAAACCTGAACATAAATAAACCTGAACTTGTAATTTTAAAGGAGTATCATGCAAGGTTTCTGGATTATACTTACTCTTTAAAACCAAACACTGAAGAAAAAAGTATTCCTATGTTTTATGTGTTAAAAATGTCAGTTATTGATGTTCAGCCTTCAGACTGACACTGTATGATACACTGATGGAAAGACATTAACCTGAAAGTATAAACAAGTTATGGCAGACCATTACTTAGCAGAAAATTAGGGGAACTGTTCACTTCTGTTTCTAATAAAACTTAGCACATTTTGCATGTTCTTTAGGATGCTTTCAATCCATGTTTATGAACAGGTCAACAGGAAAGTACTAGTGAGAAGATGCACAAAGAAACCACTTCATTAGAAGTCAATGAACTGTTAAGGTTTCTATACCATCATATATGACAAGTGATACTGCAAGAGCCTGTGCTATCCAGTCTCTTGGCTTTTTGTTGTGCAGTGCTTTGGGAACGCAAATCAGTCTGAGCAGAAACTCTAAGTATACACTGAGTATGTGTGTAATATGTGTCCTAAGTTAATACCTAAATTGCTCTGCTTTGCATAGCAAAAGACTATGTAAACTTGGCATTTGATTTAGGCCTGACAACACAGTGGTTAGATTTTTATCCTGTGACAACGGGAAGTGAATAGGGTTTGAAATTCTAGAAAAGCCTTTCCTTCCCTCAGACACAAACTAAGTTTGATAAGATGTTTATGTACCTACAGTTTGTGTCTGGAACATGTCTAAAATCTGGGCCACAGTTCAGCATTAAGCACTAACCAGGGCTGATAAGCTTTTTCAGTACTACAGTATCAACACATCAGTCATGGCAACTCCTCAAGAGGAGGGTTCTGCTTTCTTCAAGCAACATTTGCTGCCTTTCCATTGAAGTGATTTTTAAAGTAACAGAAATTAAGTAAAATAACAGAAATGGACTAATGTAACAGAAAGCTACAGAATCCTTGCTATATTCTCTTAAGAGGTAGTTGCGGAAATTTACCTGAAATATTAGGTTGACTAAAAGAGGTAAAATTTTCTACCTAAAATAGAAGACTATACCAGCAAATCCAATTGTTTGAGCACATCAAACCCATTGGACTAAATTAGGCTTTCTAGTCCGTATCACAAATAACCTCAAAAGATCCCAGAATTTGCAATTATGTTTCAATAAATTACGTTCCTTTTTTGAATGTGCTTCCCAAATGTCCTCATATGATCCCTCAGTTTATCTTACATTTGACATTTCCTATAAATATGAGTAGTTCTGACTTCCTTATACTGAGAACAGATCGATCAACAAGAGGTAATTTTTTAAAAATCACTATTTTTATAACGGTTTCAAATATTTTTCCTCTTCATGAGATGACACCAGGTTTAGTCCCTGATCCAAAGGTCACACTACAGGCCAGATCTCATCTCACATGTAGTATTTGAGCTATTTGGGGCACTGTCCTTGGGAAAGCAACAATTCCCTTTCTGCACAGCCTTCTATTACCTTCTCCAAGTCATTCCACCCCTTGACATAAAATTGTTAAAGTGACCATCATTTTAAGGGTTTAAAGTTCCCTATTAAGCAAGTGAAAGTTTTTCTTCCTATAGCCAAGGAATCCAAACCACAGACACAGATGCTATTACAACACAGGACGTCTTCCACACTATGTAAACCACGCATCAGAACAAGCATCTTAACTCGAAACTCTGCAGTAAATGGAAATATATTGCAAACTTTTTTCCCCACCTCTACGAAGAGCAGTACAAGTACTTGCTGTTGCTGCCAGCGACAGAAACCAGTGCAACTGAATCAAGCCTTTGGTGCTCTGGAGACAAATGTCACCGCACTGCGGGGCATCGCTGACAAAGGTCAGGCGGCACCGGGGCAATTAAAGGCCTGCGGGCTCCGTGTGCTCCGCACCCTCTGCCAGCACCAACCTCACCAGGCACCCGCTTGCACACGCATCTGTTACACCTTCACGCGGTTTCCGTAAAAGCCAAGGGCAGGGAAAACCGTCTTCAGCAGCGAAGGCGGGTTTTGTCATCACGGGGTGCCCAAAACCACTGCCGAGCGCGGGGGCAGGTGCGGGGCCTGCAGCACACGCAGCGCCCGGCGCGGGCCGCCCCTGCGCGGGGTGAGGGCGCGGGAGGCACCGGCCGTGCCGGGAGGGTCCCCCGCGGCCGCCCCTCCGTCGCTGGGCCCGGCGAGCCGCAGCTGGGCCCCCCCTCCGCTCCCCGCCGCGCCCGCCTCACCTGCGGGCTGTCCTCCAGCGTCTCCTCGATGGGCAGTTTGTCGATGCCGGGCATGGCGGCGGCCGGGCCGGGGCTCCGCTCCCTCAGCGGCTCCGGACCCGCCACGGCACCGGCACCGCCGCCCCCGCCCCGCGCGCCGGACGTCCCGCCCCCCCCCCCCCCGCGGAGCTTTCCTATTGGTCCTCCCGCCGGCCCGCCCGGCCTCTCATTGGCTGGCGCGGCCGCCTGTCCGCCCGCGCGCGCGGGGTCGCTCCCGCCGTGAGGGGGCCACCTCAGGGCGGCGGGGGCGATTCCCGTCCTGATCCCCATCCCCATCCCGCGAGCGGAGCGGAGGCAGCCGGGGCCGTGTCCCCGCTGAGGTGACCGCCCCGCGGTGCGGGTCAGGGCGTCAGGAAGAGAAATGCCCGCCCCGGCCTGTCTGTGCTCTGGGAGCCGTAGTCCGCCCCTCACGGAGAGCCGCCTTGGCGGCCAGCGCTGCTGTGCCCCCGCCGGGATGGAGCACCTTTGGAATTCTTCCCATGGCACCTGGAGCAGTCCTTTTGGGAGGGCTGCTCTTATACCCGCTCTGCGGAGGAGTCCCGGTCTCTTCTACCGTGCCTGCAGTGAGAGCACCAGGGGAAATGGCCTTAAGCTCAGGCAGGGGAGATTCAGATTAGATATTACTTAAAAATTTCACTGTGGTGGTGCTGGGCTGGCTGTTAGACTGGATGATCTTTAGGTTCTCCTCTGACCTTACTAATTGTATAATTCTGTCTCTTTTCACTGAGGATTTTATTGAGAAAGTATTTCCATCCCTATGAACGTAGTATTTTTTGCTACAAAGTGGTAGCTTCTGCTGAGGACCTGGTGTTCCTCCTTGTGTCTTTAAAAAAAAAAAAAACCACCACAAAGAAACAAACAAAAAACCCACAATGAAACAAACCATTGCTGATGACAGACTTTCCCCTGCAGAAGCAAGAGTTCAGTTCTGGTGGGCTCCCTGCTGTCTTAAATGAGTAAGTTCGGTGCTATAGGTTGGTGACCAATCCTAAATGCTTAAAAACTATTGTAAGGACTTGCTGGAATTGAAGCAGAACATTGGTTGAACTTGCAAACTGGTCCAACTCTGAAATTACTTATCATCATAGAATTGCTAAGGCTGGAAAAGCCCTAAGATCAAGCCCAGCTGCTAACTCAGCACCACTGTGCTCACCACCAAACCATGGCCCCAATTGCCACACCTACATGCCTTTTGAACACTCCAAGGGGTGGTGATGGTACCACTTCCTGGGAAGCCTGGGCCAATGCCTGACCACCCTTTCCCGGAAGAAATTTTTCCCAATATCCAACCTAAACCTCCGCTGCACAGCTTAAGGCTATTTCCTCTTGGCCTATTGCTTGTTATTTGGGAGAGGAGCCCAACTCCCACCTGGCTAAGACCTCGTTTCAGGTAGCTAGAGAGCTAGATTTGATGATACTTTTTATATGTGCTTATTATTAAATACAGCTGGGGGTGAAAAAAGGAAGCTGTTCCCTTGATGGTTTTGCCTTTCTGGGATCAGATGAACTTAGTGTAAGACAGGATTAGAACGTGCATGAAGGCATCCAGCAGAGCAAATGACTAACAATTGTGCAGTCTTGCTATGGAGACCTTTCTTTATGTTCTATCAGATTATGGTTTACCTTTAAAAGCAGATAAAGGAAAAGGCTGGTGTTGAATTACAAACAACTAAAGATTTTTGAGGTACGTCTTTTGTTTGTTTGTTGGTTTGGGGTTTTAGGTAGGTAGTGTTTTGTGTTTTTTTTCTGGTAGGGAGTGGTGAAGAAATTTCCAAGTTACTATTCTGTTCAGTTAATTCATTTATAAGCTCAGATGGTGACTCACCTGACTAAAGCAAGTCACACCACTTCTCTCTTTCCTTGTCATATGAAGGTAATAATTCAGAATTATCTTACAAGGTATTATAAAGACTAAGTCCTGTATCTGTAATTATGTGATAGAACATTAGCATTGGTTCATGACCTGCTTTCTGCTGTTGTTACCAGTTAACTTGTGGCTAAGTTTTACAGCAGTCTCCTGTAAGAAACAACTCTATTTTGTATTGTAGGATGCATTTTTCTATTAGAATTCAGGAAGGTAATAACTTTAAATGGAATTGTGTTTGGTTAGATTTGTATATTTACAGCTGTGGTAGAGTTAAAAAAATAACCTTTCTTAGCTGCTATCAGTAGAAAACAGCTCTTTAAGAATTAAGTGATTTGTAGAAGAAGAAACAAATCCTAACAAACATACCTTTAATATGCAGAAATGTGCTTTATTATCCCCAGTAGCATGTAAAGATGCTGTGGGAAAGGTGAGATGAAAGACAAATTTTTGGAGTGTAATAAGTAATCAAGAAAGATTAAATACACCATTTATACCTTTTTAGAAAGCTGAAAATATTGTCCAGTGAAAGGTGAGTAACAATGGGTAAGAAGAGCAAAAGGCAGCAAGGCTAATGGCTGGGGCCTCCGATGAAGGCCCGCAGGAGCTCTCGGTGTGGTCTCTTGAGCTGGTATAAACAGCCCTTAGAAGCTTCACATCTCTAAAGAATAAGAGCTTCATCTACTAAACAGATGAACTCCACTGTCCTTGGGCAAAAAACAGTGGTGCAAAGTCTGAAAGGGAGATTAGTTTGCTGCCTCATCAACTATGTGATGCTGTAAGAGGATTGGATTTGCATATCCAAGGAGCAGTGAGTTCTCCTATTATTGATTACTTAGGATTCTCAACTTAATGTTTGTTGTATTGCTCTAATTACCCTTAGAAAGGTATTTAGCTAAAAATCTATAGATAATTTCACATGGGTTGCAAGACAAGTATTGATCATTTCTAGTGGGCCAAAATGATAAAATACAGTTTCAAAGTGAAGGCTCAACCTCTATTTACACTTTCAGTGGGAAGTCCTAGAAATTTAATCTGTAATACCAGGCATTCTTGAATCAAGTTTTAAACTTGAAGTATTTTGTCCTGTGGAAAATGTATCTTCATCCTGATGCCTTACAGAAAGGTCTGTTGACTGTTTATCTTGATAACAAATAGCTTTGTTCTATAGCTCAACAAACTTCTCTTCAAAGAAAGCCAGCAGCTTTTGAATGACAGACCTGCAGCCAGACTTTGCAGTGGCTTCATCTCTACATATATGTTATTTAAGAAATACAGAATGGTTTGAGCTGGGAGGGCCGTTTAAAGATCATCCAGTTCTAATGCCCTTTTGGAACATTTTTCGCTGGATAAAGTTACTGAAAGTCCTATCCAACCTGACCTTGGATTTTCAGGGATATAATGGAATTTTGGTATAATGCAGACTTCTTATCTCTAGAATAATTTGTCTTTTTGTGTGAATGTTTTATAAACAGTTTTGTGGAGCTGCATTAGCATCATAAAGGTCTCTTGGATATGTGGTGTTTCTCAGAAGTTGGAAAGCATAGTGTGAGCATCTACCTTGTCACCCCCTGAACTGGTACTTGTGTTCCTATGTGCAGTTGCAACTGTGAACTCTGTTTAAAAACAAGAGTGTTGATATGTTTCAGTGACTGCATTGCAGTCTCCAGCTCTGATTCAATTCAACACTGAGCACATGAATGTAATATGATTAATTTAGTGGTAACATGGTTTCTGACTCCTATGACTTTGCTGAAGGATTTAACAGCTGTGAAGCCCAAACACTGGATGGCAGTATTGGGTGAGCTCCTGACCTGTGCCAAGTGAATGAGTTAACTGGCTTTGGCCTATTTTATGAAAATGCTTTTTGAGAGCTACCAAGATCTCTTTTCCTTGAAAACTCATTAAAAACCTCTGAAAGACTGTTTCCAACTGGGAGTTAAAAGCAGACTATCCTGAAGGATGGGTTTTTTCCATCTTCCACAATCTCAGGACCAGAAATAAGGTATAAATACTGGGTTAACTTAATGGTTGGCTTTGGGATGATTTGTGAAATACACATGCCTCTCATAAATGTCTCTCTTACCAGCATGTCCTTGTCTTTTTTAGTAGCTCTTGGTAGCTTGCTGAAGAGAACACCTACAGACTTTGAGCCTCATTACAAAGCCTTTATCTCCTTTCTCCCGATTCCTCATATTTTTTTGTAATTTTAAGTGTTTGCTCAGTAGGATTTAAATATACTTCTATTGGCTGTAAACCTACAGGAAGGGAGAGACATCTACCAGAAAAAGCCTGTTCTTAACCCAGTAAATTTCAGCGTACTGCTTCTAGTACTTAAAGTTTTGCTTTTATGTTGCAAAGAATTATCAGGAACTGTCACATCTGGTATGTTTCAGAAAAGCTGCAACAAAGTTATTTTAATAAGAAAAATGAATGCATGAATTATTTAAAATAGTTGGTGCAACTGTTCCTATTAACTAATCCAGGCACTTGGAAGGCAATTACACTGCGCTTTGACAACATTGCCAACCCACTGCACAGTGCCTTATGCCAAAAGCTATTGTTGTTTTATTGACCACGTTCACCATTACATATGCATATGAAAAAACAGAGGCATTTTCATCGGGATTACCCTAATAGCATTAAGAGATTATTTTTTAAATTTCCTTGGAAGGAAATTCACTTAAATGAGATTACTTATTACTTGACTGGTTTCCTATCATGCTGCTATGTTTAGGTAAGTGGAGTCCATTAGAGTATAAAGTTTTTTAAAAAACTGATTTTATACATTAATGATTTCAAATAAAAGAGAAGTACTATATTTGTGCACAGCTTCTTTTCAGAAAGTTAAGTCGATGCTCTGGTTAGCAGAGATAACACTTTTTGTCCCCCTTGGTGGCCCCCCTAGTGTCACCATTAGTTGCTAATTACTTGCAAACAAATAAACAATTAACTCCTCGTGCCTCTTGGTGGGAGAGTTTTCATTGACATGCTAAAACTTTCTAATAAAAGATTTTAATTAATGACGTTGCAAATCCAACCCCCTTGTCAACATAGCTATAAGGACTTGTGGAGAAATGCAAGTGCAGTGTCCCTGCTATGCTGGCTGAGGGGGAGAGCATGGCCGGGCCATCGCTGTGTGCTGCTAATACAGCAGCGGCTCAGAACCTGCACAGAGTGTCTGGGTTTGTAGAAAATAAAACCACACAGTGCTCCTTTTCAATTGAAAGTATTTTGGGACTGGAGGATAAAAAAGATGGCATTCCAGCTGTGAAACCTCACAGACCCTGGATGGATGCATGCACCAGCTTGGGTAAGTCAGTCTGTTTTGTAACCTCTTAGACTTTTGCTCTCTAAAAATATTTGCATGTTTATATTGGAAACCAGTAAATTGAAGCTCTCCTTTGCTTGCTTTTTCTAGTTTTAGGTGATGACAGTAATCCCCGTCTGCAAATCCCTGTTGTTTGCTACGAAAGTCCATTATTTCATGCTAACAGTGATCCAGTACAAGAAGAAAAAGTTTTGAAATGTGAAAAATATTTTTCAGTCACTGAAAGACTGTCTTTCAAACGAGAATTGAGCTGGTACAGGGGTAGAAGACCAAGAACTGCGTTCACTAGAAACCAGGTAGGGCTTTTCTCAGTATTTAACAGATGAGTAACAATGTAGTTTAGTGAAGTGTTGGCAGAAGCCTGGAATAGCTGACTAATGCACTGTGAGGTATCTCTGCAGAGAGATAAGTAATCAGGAACTAGTGTAAATTAAGAGGAATGTTGCTAATTTCAGCAGACCTATGTTTATGCCTGGAGTCAGAATTGTGCAAACAGTGCTTGAAGTTTCTTGTTGAGCAAACTAAACCTGTTTTTCTCTATTTATTTTCTGTATTACTGCTGTGGAGGTAATGATAACTATTCAACAAGTGTGGTTTTAACTCCTCAGATTGAAGTCTTGGAAAACGTTTTTAAAATGAACTCCTACCCCGGCATTGATATTAGAGAGGAGCTGGCTCGCAAATTAGATTTAGATGAAGACAGGATTCAGGTAATTAAAAATTTATTTGAACTTTTCTGCAATTCCATCTATATGTATTCTCTGGTTATATAAATAAGTAGTTTGACAGCAGTAGCAGTAATGTTAATAATCTCAATATAAATCAATGTGCACACATGTAGTATGCCTTCAATGACTTGTGAAATGGAAGCCATTTAATTCTTTCTGAAATCTAAAACCTTATTCCATAGCACTGATGAGACATTAATCACTATAATACTTCCATGATATCTGTTCTGTTAATCTCTAGTTATCATGTACAGAACTTGGTCATTTACTTCCATGCTTTAAACCCATGTTTATATTATGCTTATCACCATATTGGAAAAACAAATATGGAACAGATATTGAAATAATTTGTATGATTGTCTAAGCGTGAGAGTGTCAGTAGAGCATAGATGTGTTGAACCAGTGTTTGAACCTCTGTCTTCATCTGGCCAATGGCAAAATCTACTCAGGGATGTTAGTTGTTGATTTCCATGTAGTCCAATATGAAAAGAATACTGTAAACATTAGAATTGGCCTTCATCTTAACGTTTATCAAGCTTTTGATGCAGTATTATATTGTGATTGATGAGGAAACTTGATATTGCAATTAGTTAAGCAACTGGTAAATAGCACCATAAGATGTGTGTGAATTCCAGATGTTTGAGATCTTCCAGGGTTTGATTCTGTCACTGAAATTAATCCTAATTTTTATATTAATTACAGTGAAGCTGGTCCTCACTTTGCAGTTAAGCTGGGGGTATTATTTTCTTTGTCTGTGGTGTTATAATTATAGCAGGTTTTTTATATGTTTGTTTCAAATATTCTGCTTCTAGTGCTGTGTTTCTGAAAAGCATGCCTTCTCTTTTCATTTTAGATCTGGTTCCAGAACCGACGTGCAAAGCTGAAAAGGTCACACAGAGAATCTCAGTTTCTAATGGTGAAAAATACTTTCACCTCCAGCCTGCTAGAGTAGAAAGGATGCTTTGGTGTTACAATACTAAAACAGAACGGGAAGAATTACTCATAACCTGTATTAAGTAATGAAATAGTAATTATGATTTTATGCCCAGATTTGAAAGTTTATTATAATATTCATTCAAATAAACTGTAAATACTTGAAGTATTATTATAATCTACTTTTTGTGGAAAAATTGAGCTTTTTGTCTGTATTTTAATAAGTATTTTCAGAGAAGGTGAGATATTTTTGCAGTTAAAAAAAAAGCAAACCTTAGGTTGCACAAGATTTTTCAGCTACTATGAATTACTACAGCTTAACTGAAGATGACTTGACAAAGCTTCATGGTTTTAGAGAAAGTCTGTTTGAAGTCTGAAATACACAATAAGCAAAATAGATTTTACTGCCTGAAACAGATTATGTATTACACTGGAGTTTAAATAACTTCTTTATGAAAACTATCATATTCTTTATAAATAACATAATTTTTAGAAAAAGGTATCTCAAATGGAAGGGCTAATATTCAACTGACTGTTCATTTTAAACAATCACTCAGTTAAAAGAAGCTGAAAATTACGATCTTTTTATATAATTTTAATTAATTTAGGATATTTGCCTGTTTAATACTTCAATTTGGATATCTCCTCTCTTGTCAGTATAAGTGTTCCAGTTACAGAAGTTGCCCTATTATCTTTTAATGACAGAATGTAGCATTTCACAGGATCAAATCAGCTGGGACCAGACCAGACCTCGAGATCATTGCCATTAATTTTAGGGTGTTGAATTCATTTTTATCAACCATTACATGAAAGTTAATTATCCCCACATTTGATATTCAGCTTGAAGTCAAGGAGATTCTTATATGAAAAACCCCACCCAACTCTTCATGGCCGTAATGTAGGAAAAGCATTGTAAGTCCAGGTTAACACTGTTCTTTGCTCAGCAGAGCTCTGAGCACTTGCCTAAAGTGCTGACGTCCTTCAGTGAGACTTCAGCCTGTATTTCTTACCAGACATAATTTCTACATTCTATCATGAACAGACACAGTATTGCCCTTCCTTTCTCGATGCTTTTATCTGTGATATCTGCTGTCCTATAGAATGAAAGGTAAGTTTGAGAAAATGGGGCTATGGAAAAAAATTATTTTATGTGCTAGGAAAAGCTGAAGGGAAGGTTGATCTGACTTCAGTCCATACTTAGCATTTTGGATGGTAGGTTGAGCTGTGAGAGTTTAAATAAAAACATTTCAGTATTTTCTGAAAAATATTACTGAAAAGCTGCATTACTTTTGAACTAGCCTACAGGTATTGGCCATTTTATGTCTTTAACTTAAGGATCATGCCTTCATTTTTGTATAGAATCCTTAAAATCTTGAATTGTCTGACTTTGCTCCTGGAAATCTTAGTGTCTTATTTTAATAGGAAAATAACCAACTTTTATCCAATATTGAAATGTTAATTTTCTGTGCTTTGTTGGACTTGGGAAATAGGATTCCTAACTGAACTTCTGTTGTATCCTGCATTCCGAAATACTTAAGAGAACACTCACAAATAAAGCAATTTAAATTGAGCCAAACCCATTATGAATAGTTTTTAGAGAAATTGCAATATCAATTCAGATACCTGCCTGATCTGGTAAAGACAATATTGGGCATGCAATTCTTGTGTTTTGTTTTTCTTCACACCTCAAAACATGTATTGCCCATAGCTTAACCTTATTGCAGGTAATCTGAAACTATTGTCTACTTTACTGCTGGAAACAAGGTTTCCAGCAGCAGCAGATTAGACTAATCTGTACAGATTGATGCCTAAGAACCTTACTCTATTATCTGGCAAACACCTAAATACACCTAAATGTCTCCAATAATGGAACTTGTCTCAAGTGACGGAAGTCTGACCAAGCAATTCAAGAGGAGTAGAATAGTAGCAGAATAATAACAGCAGCAGCAGCCCGGGTATCCAGCTCTCAATTAGCAAATGTTACCAGCAGGATTGTTTGCTCTGAGGTACTGAGGGGCAAAAAGTTTAAAAGCACAGTTGTATTATTTGCTTCATCTTGGCTTAGCTTGTTCTTCCCAGAGGAAAGGCATTGGCAAATCAAAGGAGAACTTTTAACTTTACGTTTATACTTACTTTGACCAGAGTGGGTTTAAATGGTGCCCATCACTTTGTCAAATATAGCTGGATTTTTCACTACCTTAAAAACTATTAGTCTGGACTTCACAGGATTTTTTTAGTCTTATACTTTCTGATAATATGCAGCTTTCTGGGCTCCCTTGGCAATATGCCTGACTAGGCACAGCCAGTCCAACAGGAGTGAATGAGACTGTTGGAGGAGGCCATGCCTGCTGGAATCTGGTCCCAACTCCAGTTTTGCAGGGCATGCCTTGCAGTGTTTCTGTGTGTCTGTCTGCCCTTCAGAATGTAGAAAAGTCTCAATCTTTGTCATTGCTGTTCTGCCTTAAGGTCATGAAGCCACAGCCTTCTTTACTTCCAGCCATGCTGCTTTGCATTGACTCCAGTGATCATTTGACCCTGTGATAACCTGGTAAATTTACTAAGACGGTGAAAAACTGTTCTAAGAAAAAAACCTGATTAGTCTTGCTTAATATTGGTAACCTGTCATGTCAACATCCATCAATAGCTACAATTTAGGCTTAGTCAGGTTGATACTGGGCCTCTGTCATTGACTGTAAATGACGCTTTAACATTCTAGTAGTGTTTTCCTGAAACAAGTCCAGTGCCTGAGATTTGGGATTATAAATTGCATAATTTTTAGTTTTAAATGTTGTTTTTCTCTCAGTTTAATGTCTCTTAATTTTTTTTTTTCTAACTACGAAATTCAGCAATGCCCAGTGCTGTCCAAAACAGATGAACTATGGTTATGGTCTAAAACCAGATTTATGTGAGTTTATACCAAAGCACCAATGCTTCTGAAGTTCCATTGTGCTATTACTTGCAGCATCCATAAAAGCATAGTTTGAAATTTCAATGTTAGCATCAAATGTCCAGATTTAGAACACTATACATTAAACTGTTGTTTAAAACTTCAAATCCATTTATTTAGTTTGTTGAGTCTGTGCTTACAAATAGCAAGCAACACCAGCAAACTAGATGTTATGATTTTTCTGGTGTGTGTGGGTACATCTGCATTTTGCTACTTGTTCAAAGTTTTGTATTGGAAATACTTCTGAAGAGATGGAACCTGTGACTTATATATAGTTGTATGTAAGAAGATTAATGCTGTGCTTATAACATTATCAATAGGAAATGTGGTTATAAAAATAATCCAGCATTTCTATGTGACTGGATTTAACAAAAGATTTGTACAGAAGCATCATAAAATCATTTGCAAGCGTCTTAAGTTTACCTAACATGAAAATAAGCTAATTTCAAACAATTGAGATTAATTCTCAGATTTAACTAATAATCATAAAGTCAAAGCTTTCTAGTAATTGGTTGTAAAATAACTTTTTTATTCCTTGAGTTGACTTAGTTTCCCTATTGATTGTTAGGTTGATGGTCTTTGTCCCTTTCTTTTAAAGGACTTAATGTTACACAATTAGATGGAAAATATAAGGTATTTTATTTTCAAAAATACTTTGGAACAATGGTGATTGATCTGAATTATTATTTCATGTTCTGTTATTCATGTCATGGATTCACCTTGAATCAAAATCGCATTCTGTTACTTTTATTTGAGCTATTTAGAATATCTTATACACTTAATTGATAATGGAACAGTAAACAAAGTAGAGATGATCCTTATGTGAGGGGCAGCTGGGGCTGTTCAGCCTCTTGGAGGGGTGTCAGGATCCCACCTGATTGCATTACAAAGGGAGTTCATGTGGTCACAGTGGGCAAACAGGATTGTGGGTGAGGGAAAGGAATCCAGGGCTGTTGGAGAGCACCATTCATGTACTTGTTGAGTTTTGAAGAAGCAGTGCACTGGATTTCTGATAATATCTGGTTTTTGCAGGATGCTGTTTATTAAGCAGTGAGGTAAGAACGTGATCAAAAATGCTTAGGGATCCACAGCCTTTGGTATAGCTTGGTGTAATTGCCAGTGACTTTCATACCCTTAGGTATGTTTTATATTAGATCATATGGATGTACTGTGGTGCTGGTATTAGAGTGACAAAGTGAGCCATGCATTGCCTGTGCCTTAATAATAATAATTAAAAAAATATTAAAAAAGGAACAAAAAGGTAGTGAAAGATTAGGTTTGGCCAGTGTGTTTTGATCCATGTTGTGAATCAGCAGACGTAAAGTGCAGTGCCTTGAGCAAACAGAATGTCTGTGGATTCATACAGGCACCAGTAAATGCTTTTGGTATCAGTTTTCAAGCAGGGTCATCTGGCTTGGGATGTTGTAAGGATATGTATGTGTGTCTGGTAAAATGGATACAATACCTAGGTTTAGAGGGAAATAAATATTCCTTCTTTTTTGGCTTTATGTTCCAGTGTTTTTCCTTTCCTAGCTCCTCTGCTACTGCGATGGCTTGAGAACCCAATGAGTATTGTCTGTCACTCTTTTCCTTAATCTTATGCAATTTGGAGCAAAAAGGACAAAAGTTAGCAGGTGGTATAAGATAGTCCTCTTCATTAAAAATTATCTATGTTATTAGTCTTGTTATTAATCACTATAAAAATTTTGTGAATTTGCCATTTTTTAAACTGCATGTTTCAAACTCATTATCTCACTGTGACCTTTAGAAAAAAACCCTCCATAACCTTGCACCGACTCAATTATTGTACCTTCTTTTTCTCTAATCCTGTCTTGCTCTTTTAGCACCAAATTTTTATTTTTTCCCGTCCATGTCTAAGGTTTTAAATGCCTGTGCCCATTTTCTAGATTCAGGGGCAGTCTTTTGTCTGTGTATAACAAAATTAAGTTTTATATATTAAATGAATATATATCTTTTAATGTTAGGTTTCACGCTTTTAATCTTTAGAATTGTGTTGCATGGATCACAGCAATACTCCAAAATATTCTGGAATTCAGTTTCTATGAATGATACCATATTAAGGAAACTAAGAAGGTAGCAGATCAAGTATTTTCCAGTAAAGCTTGTTGGTTATTTATTTTGCTTTTTCATATTAAATCAGACTTTGAAGTCAAAAAATTTTGAAACCGTTTCGGTCTGTACTCGAACTGCCTATAAAAGTGCTGGGCTGCTTCTGCCCTCTGGTGGTTGGATTTAATAATTACAGCCGTGCATGTCCCCGGGGGTTTAGTCCCGCAGCCCCGGGCTGGGCTGGGGGCACACGGGACCCCCCCGGGGCACTCGCTGCCCCCTGGGGACTGGATTTGTATTCTGCGTGCCTACAAGTGCTTGATGTTGGGCCTGATTTTCAAAAACTCCATGAAAAAGCACAGTGAAAGTGGCTGGGTGCTTGATATTTTTGATAGTCTGAACAGCCAACCTTTTAAAATCTTGCTTCGAATATTTTTACATTCAAGAAGAGTTCTCAGGAAGAATTTCTTCATGGAGAGGGTTATTAACCATTGGAATGGGCTGCCCAAGGAGGTGGAGCCATGATCCCTGGACATGTTCAAGAAACAACTGGACATGGCACTTAGTACCAGGGTCCAATTGACAAGGCGGTATTTGGTCAAAGGTTGGACTTGATCTTAGAGATCTTTTCCAACCAAAATGATTCTGTGAAAGCATTTGGCAAAGTAGCTGGCAATCCTAAAAAAACCCACCAACTCATTGTGGTGTAAAACTTAGAATGATCTGGTATAATATCTACTGGTATAATTATTCTGAGATTATAAATACAGTGTTGTCAGTGCAAGGATTTGCCAGGCAGAAACACTTATTGCCACCAGGATTTTCATTTTTCATTATTTTGTCATATTAGAAGGGTAAGAAATTACTTTGTGCTGCTTAAATACTGTGCACTTCTTAACCATTTTTCTTGCATTGCAAAACATTCAGTCAGAGTAAAATATTTTAAAAAATGATAGTGTCTAATTTCTGTCATGATTCAAATATTTGTAAGTTGCCATGTAGATATTTGGATTGAGACATGCAGTGCAATGCAATTCTCTCATTTCAGAGATACAGCTTATTCTGTGCTAGGATGTGGCTATCTGACTATTTCTGCAAATTGCTCTAATTGGTTTTGGCAGAGAAAGGAAATTACAGGGAAGCATTCTCAGGAGGCCTCAGCAGTAGAGTGCCAATGTTTGTGGATGGAGACTAAGACATAAATTGGTCACATGTAAATTACAATTTAGAAGGAGTGGTGTTTTCAGTGGTTGCTACTATTACAATCTAATTAGAAACAATAGTTATCTATTGTAACTTACCATATTAACAGGCTTTAACTTTCCATGGAAGTACTAACAAATCTTGTTCATTGCAGTCTTTTATTATTTGCTTATTCATGTTACTCTTTCAAAAACTGAGCAGCTAACTCAATCCTGATATCCAACTGCTTCAAATTTGTGTTTTAAAATCATGTGCCAGACTGTAGATAAACAGAACCTGGAGTTTGTTTGTTTGAGAGGTAGGGCTGCCAGCAACAATTGTCAATCCTAGCAGAGCCCTTCCCCTGGTGTTTTTTTAGCCCAGTTTTGTAGAATTGCTGTGCGTTCTTTTGTAAATCTGTTATAAAATGTTTTAAAATTACACTAGAACATCTCGGAGAATATCTCTCGTATAAACAAAAATTGCAATTCCCATATGCCTCTAGCCTTGATATTTTCTTTTGTTTATGTATTTCCCTTGGTGGGAGTATAATGAGGTGTTATTGACAAAAGGTTTTCCAATCTTCTTCCACTACGGTTGCACAACAGTAAGATTATTTTTTTTAATTCTTCCAGCCATGTTCCTTTTGTTCTGCAACAGTATCTGTTACTAGTGTCTCTATGCATTTTAATTGCAAAAATTTTCAAAGCATTTTCTTCAGCCTTAATTACCCTTAGCTTTTGGCCTCAAATAACAAATGATGTCATCATGAAGTGCTTGAGCAAATAACTCTCCCTCAGTTAAATGGGAAAGGGTTTAAGGCAGGTTATGCTCAGTGAGGGGTCCCTTAGTGTGCTAGGATTAATTTTGCAGACATTGCCACAGGATGCTGTTGAATTGCAGAATAGACTGTTAAATCAGGTTAGGGTCGTACCCCCACCCCCTCCCTCCTCTGTATTTCCTTGCAGAAGGAAAATTACAAGCTGGCTGGATGGAAAGTATTGTGCTGCAATAAGAAAGGGCTGAGGAGAACTAAAACTGAGAAACTTTTGTAAATATGTTACTTTTTTAGCATTTTTTGCATTTATTCAAACTGCATTGAGGGGATCTTGGTTTGCATTTCTCATAGTTGTTCAAGATTAAATCTCTATATTGCTGCAATATATAATTTTAAAATTGAACATTAAAAGTTATTCAACTGTTGTTAGAGAATAAAACATACATAACTTTGGGGATACAGTTGTTGGTTCAGAATATTTCTAGTCAACAGAATTTTTTTTTTGTAAAATGACTAATCCATGCAATTTTTAATTTTCTTTGCATCATAAATCTACTTTTCTCTAAAAGTACAGTTTCCCATTACACCTAATCCAGGGTAACAGAAGACTGCTGCTGAAAGACGCAGTCCTGCCCTGCTCCATCATTTCTCAGAGATGACATGTGGCCACAGGGTGAGTCAGTTCAGCTTCCTTCTGAAGCAGGGAGGAGTGGGTTTGGTGGCACATCAGTAAATTGAATAATCTCAAAGAACTGAACTGTCCCTTTATTATATTGACACAAATGAACAGATACAAAACTAAACAGAAATACAGAAACTTGACATTTGACTGCAAAAATTCTCTGCCACTAGAAGCCTGTATACAATATGGGGAACTGTGAGGTCTGGGGAGTGGCAATATTATATGAAGATTCGCACCCATGGATCACTAATAAATTGTTAATTTGATGGTGATCAGAGGTAATTTTCATTTAATGACTGCTTGGTTTATTTCAGTCATTTCCTTTTCATCATAACTTACCCTACATCTGATGCTAACTTGAACCTTTAGGAATATAGGACTGAAATTTCTTTGGTCATTATGTGCAATTTCCTGTAGAAGAGATTAAGTCATCTTGAAAGGTCACAAGACCATTCACTCTACTCTCTGAACTCTACAAGCCTCTAAACATCCCCAAATACCTGAAGACAGACTTGATATTTTTCAGAAAGCTCAAACATGACAGTGTGACAAAAGCAAGTGAGCAGGAGAGAAACACTACTGCCAGACAGTACTAGGGTTTCTGTAAGGTCTGGCTTAGTCAGCACTAAGAACTGGATGCTCGATTTCAGGACTTGTTGCAAAGCATCTGGATATAGAAGTGGTGGCTGCCAGTGTCAAAGCAGAATTCAGGCATCTAATTCCACTTTCAAGTCCCATCTGGACACAGCAGCAGCTACTGCAGAAGTGCCAATAAATGTGCAGACACCACAGGAGGCAGCTGTCTGCCAGGACAGCTTGCTGTGTGCTCTTTGCCACTCACCAGAGAGGAGCAGCTGGTTGGGTGGAATTGTTCTGCAGACTGGCACCCACTCGTACTGTCTGCGTGGCCTTAGGAAGTAGACTGTGTGTCTACAGAAAGCAGCAAATTAAAACCAAAGAATGCTACACATAGGGGGTCTTTTCCCGTCTTACTAAGGGGCAGTCTTTCCTGACTCCAAATCTAATTATTGGTTTAGCCCTGAGCATATGTGCAAGAAGTAAAAGCAGGCATCTTTATGACTTGGTGCTTAAGTTTGCTCATCTCTAAAATGGGACTAGTAATACAGATTTTGCTTTCAGAACTTTGTGTTTCATGAATTTTTGTCACATTTGTCAAGTCCTAGTGATTTAACAGTTGCCTCGAACAGGGTAAGTATTCATAGCAATTGATAGATTTGATTCAAATTTCAATTCAATTTTATGGCCTGGGGTTGCTGTCTTATCAGTTGATAACCCTTCACTTGATCCTAACCAGATCATTTGAAATTACGGCATGTTATAGTACAAAAGATTGCATCAGAACAGAATTTCTGTGACCCCTGACACTGGTGGGAATATTCATACCCTTGCTGAGTGTCCACATCCATTTCACACTTTTCCAGGTCCGTTTCACACTTTTTAGTTTTATTCTTAAGGTTTGATACTGGATGCTCTTCCTTCCTCTGTCATATGCTAGATGCTCATGCCATAGATAAAACCATCCCCATGGAAGTGGGACAATTTTGCTTGAAAAGATCTGGTTTTCTGCCTTCAAGTATCCACCAGATGAAGTTCCAGAAGACCCTCTCATTGAGGGGTTTCTGTTCTGGGATCTCTTGGCACACTCTTTCCTTGTTCCCTCTAGCCCTCTAGCTTATCCTTATTTCCCAACAGTGGGTGATGTCTATCTGTGACAGGAGCATGATGTTGCAACAGTTGCTTGTCTGACTGAGCTAAATATTCTCCAAGCTTGATGTGTGCTTTCTGGACCAAAAGTGAGCTGTTCTCATCATTTGTTTTGCAGTCAAGTTCAATCTCCTGGGAGAGAATTCAGTGCTAGAAATATGAGCTATGGATGGAGCATACAACTTCTAAGTCTAAGAAGGAATTTTTGCTGAGTGATAGAAAGATTCGGTAGGAAATTTTTAACTGTATTATCAGAAATTCTTATTACATGAGTTTTCAGTTTTTGATATAAATTGCTGTGTTCTCACTTTCTCCTCCATCTGGGAACAGCTGCTCAGAAAAGGGAAGAAAAAAATAGTTTTTAGCTTTAAGCAAGAAGGGAGAGTAGCAACCAAAACCAGCTGTAGAATGCAGGATATTGATACCCATGACTTTTGGATATTATGCATTCTATACTACTTGGAAATAAGAGACTGTTGTGCAAAGGACAAAAGAGCTTACAGACAAGCAGAGTCCCGACAGCCACTTTTGCCCTTACATTAGGTTGCAGCAGTTTGGAGAATCTACCTAAAAACATTAACTGTGGTCATTTGATTCCTGCTTCTCCACTACTGTTTTCCACAAAATATTTCACTGGAAAGAATTCTAAATTCATATAAAGCAATTAAATACTTCTGTATTCAGCTAGTTAATTCACAGAACTAATTTGGACATGGCAGTATGGAGGAACAGTTTTTCAGATGTGTCATTTTGTTATTAGCTTAAGCTGAACTATTGGAAATGGGCTCAATGCTGATTTTGTCAGATGGCATTTTTGCTTTGTCCTACTAAATTTGAGGTCTTAGTAAATACAACTGATCACTTTGCTGCTTTCTGCAAGCAGTGACAGCTGAGAGTTCTTCAGTTATTATGCTACATAGGCAATGTCAGTATTCATTCTGACTTTGTTTAGGTTAAAATCATCATAGGCTAATGCATCAATAGCACAGATAATGCTAATTTTCCTTTATAATTACAGCTTCTCCAGCAGTCTAGATCTTGGTTCACAGAAAAAGTCAAACAGTTCTCCCCATGGTTTAGAAGGAGATGTGTTTGCAGATCAAGAGATACGTGTTCGACAGGGAATCACTGCTTGTCATTGGTGGTTATGGGCAGCAGAGGTAGTATTGACCTGGAATTAAGCTGTACATATGGCTTACTCTCTTTAGCCATGATACTGTGTTGTTTTATGTCCTTGTTATGCATTTAAACATAAAAGAACTTTTTATTTACAGGTTTTACGCAGCCTAAAAAAAAACCAAACCAAAAAACTTCCATAGTTTTCAAGCTTACTGGGTCACTTCTGAGTAGTACAAGGAGAAAGTAAAGCAAGAATACCCAGACAGAGGTGCATGGTGTACCGGCAGAAAACATGTGCTAAGCTGCCATTCTGGTCTGGGATATACTTGACCAAAAACATATCATAAAATCAGTGAAATTCCACCTATAGACTTAATAGTCCGTTTTTCAGAATTTCTGCCTGCAGAGGAAGTGGAGATCAAAAGTAAGAATCATTTGTTCCCAGAGCCTTAAAGAACTATGGCCTAATCTCCAATTTGTGCTAAAAAAAAATGCTTAATGGCAGAAATGTAATTTGTGTTCATGTCACAATGAAGAGCTATAACCATCCTGAAGTCACAAACCTGTTTTCAAAGGTAATTGTGATTGCAAGGACTGTGATCCATCAACTTAAACAAGCAGTTTAGGAGAGTTTTACTGTATGATTTTCATCAATAGTCACAAAGAATGAAAACCCTATGATAGGTGTAAAACCAGTGCTAGTTAAAAATTACCAGCTGGTCATGTTCCCTTTAAACTGATTGCCTTAGTGGTAGCTTTATATACTATTTCAATCCCAGCTGTAATGTCTTGCTTAATACTGATGGGTGTGTCTGTTCCATTAAGATTATGGTTTTGTCCAGGATTAATCATAGCAATAGAATGTACTGAAATCAAAGTTTTCAAAAATAATTGGAGTTAAGTGATGTGTAAAAGTGATGTATGCTGAGGCCCTGGGCTACCTCATCTAAAATTGAAATTAGGGATACTTTGAGCAAACAGTTAGGCCTAGTGATCCCCTGAGGTCCCTTCCAAGCTAAACCATCCTGTGGTTCTGTGCTTCGGAGGAGCCTTGGGCTGCTCTGCCTCTTGCGTGATTTCAAGAATTTCAGGCAAAGGCGTTGTAATTCGTGTGATTCATAGGTATATGAGAGGATCTTGCATTTCAAATGTATTAGAAATGTGATTGATTTTATTTTAAAGAGAAGTGTTTTGGTCAAGGCGTATCAAAATTAACTCCTATTAAAAAGCTGAGATATTTATCACTATATACAACTTCCATTGCGTTTTCTGCAACTGAAATTTTGTGGTAGTATTTTATTTCTCCAGTTTGTCTTCCTTAATTAAAGAGTAATTAAAGAGTGGCTGAGGGAGCTGGGGTTTAGCCTGGAAAAGAGGAGGCTTAGACATGAGCTTATCACCCTGTACAACTGCCTCAAAAGAAGGTTGTAGCCAGGTGAGGGTTGGTCTCTTCTCCCAGGCAACAGGATGAGAGGACATAGTCTGAAGCTGTGCCAAGCGAGATTTACGTTGGACATTAGAAGGAATTTCTTCACAGAAAGGGTGATTAGACATTGGAATGGACCGCCCAGGGAGGTGGTGGAGTCACCGTCCCTGGAAGTGTTAAAGGAAAGGCTGGATGTGGTGGTGGTCTAGTTGACATGGTAGTGTTGGACTTAATAATATCAGAAATGTTTTCCAAGCTAATTGATTCTGTGATTCTGTAATGTATTAAATACTGTCAAAGATCTATGATTGATCTTTGGCTTGTGGCCATGATCTAGTGAAGCACCTGGGCCGTTCACCTGCGGCTTTGTGTCTCTAAGTGGCACCTCTCTCCCTGGCAGTGCGGCGAGTGGCTCAGCAACACGGTACCGCACCGGTAACGAAGGTGGGGACACCGGCCAGGTACCGGCTGGACCCCGGTGTCTGCAGGAAGGCGGCTGCAGCCCGCCGCTGTCCCGGGGAGGGGAAGGGAAAGAAAAGGAAAGGAAGCAAAAGGTGTTCAGCCGGAGAAAGCGGGCGAAGGGGTTCCTGCCCCCTCCTATTGTTGCCGCTTGCGGAGGCTGGGGCGGGGGCGGCGGGGCCGGGGCTCGGGCGGACCCCCCGCCCCCGGGCGGGCGCGCATGCACAGACACAGGCACGGACACAGACACAGGCACAGACACACGGACACCGGGGCAGCGCCGGCGCTGCCGGGCTCGCTGGCACCATGGCACCGGGGCTGCCCCTCCGCTCCTTCCTGCTCGCCCTCGCCGCCTGGTTCGGCGGTCCGCGGCTCGCCGGAGCAGCGGGCGGCAGGAGGGGCGCGGCGGCCGATGCGTGCGGAGGGAGGGTGAGTGGAGCGGGGCGGAACTGCAGCCCGGAGCGGGGACGGGGCGGAGGGTCCGGCGGCTGCGGGTCGGGCGCTGTCCCGCGGCCGGAGAGCCGCGCTGCTCCGGGCGGCAGGGGATGGAGGGATGGATGGAGGGAGCGAACGGGATGTGCGGCGACACTTCTGCAATTAATAACGCTGCCCTGGGAGCGTTAACCCCCTGCATCTGGGACTTAATTGCGGTCGGGAGAGAGGGTGGCATTGCCCGGGCAGGGATATTTATTGGTTTCTCGCCTCGGGAGGGAGGCAGCCAGCTCGTAGCCCGCGAGTGTGAAGAAGTCACTCAACAGGTCCTTTAGCACGCTCTCCGCTTCCCCGAGCCGACCTGCGCCGCGAGGAGGATAAAAGCGATCGCTGGGGCTTTGTTATTTTAATGATTCGAGGCCCGCTTGGGGTCTTAGCTCCGGGCCTGATCATTATACAGAGGATGTAGGAAATTTACGGGAGGGGGAAGGGGGAAGGAAGGTGATAAACGTTTTGTTACCGGTCTTTGCCTTTTGTTCCTGTTTCTGGTCTTTTGCTGTCAGACTTTTCTCGATTGCTTTTCGTGGGGGGGGGGGGGGGGGGGGGGGGGGGGGGGGGGGGGGGG
>JAWWEU010000023.1:12680027-12893877 GCA_035583155.1 Acropternis orthonyx
CCCCCCCCCCCCCCGCCTTACTATTTTTAATAACTTTTGAGTTGTGTGTTTTGGTTTGTTGCTTTCCTTTCTCCTGATATTACAGATTTAGTTGAAGCGTGGTGATCCGGGAATACTGAAGGGAACACAACTGACTTTCATTGCTTTTCCTTATTGTTAGACTGTCACTAAGGATTTTCTTGGTTTCAGATCAGATCCTTTGAGAATGTTGCTGCAACACACAGTTCAGAAGTTTGTAGGGCATAGTTTAGAAAGAAGAAAGCATCAGGAAACATGTAAAAGAAGAGTGTGGGAAATATAACAGACTTCAAACCCTGTTTAAGCTTAAGACCTAAATCTTTATGTTGGATGGAACTGTTAAAGGTTTAGAATCCTCTGTTAGGCCTCTTTAACTGAGAATTAGGAATAAATGACTTAGTATGTCTATCAGAGGTAGGCACGATACCACACAGGCTCATAACAACTACTGTGTATTTTTGAGTCGAGTTTTGCATCAGCTATTAAGCACTATTAAAAGTCATAACACTTGATGAGTGTATTTTGACGTTTACAGAAACATGCAGATGCAGTTTATTCTGCGTTTATTTTTTGCTTACATAATTAATGTCATTGTGTGCATTAAACAGGAATGTACCACAATATAGTTTTAATATAATGATTTTGACTGGCTTTTAGATGAGCAGAACTTACACTCATTCCAATGAGCTTAACCCTCCTTTGTCTTTATTACTCACAACAAATGTACCATCTTAGCTTATACAATATTTGTACTGGTTTCTGGTTTGATTATACTTTCAGCTTCAAGTTCACACTTCCCTAAGCCAATTTGTGAGATACCTTGTCTGATTGTGTAGTTGTAATTTCTCAGTCTGATTTTGTAACAGGGCTCTTGCGTGTGATTTCCTCCATAACCCAGACAGGGAGCATTTATTAGAGTAATGACTGCAGGATGGTACCCATTGTCTCAGTTAGGTAGTATTTATCTTGGGCTGCATGTAAGTTTTGAGTAGACTTGACATACTATTAAATGACTGATGGCCCCTCTAACACATTATCTGCTCTGGAGCAGGGTTGCCTTTGAAGTAGTACCCTGTAGGAAGTAAAGAGACTATTTGCTCTATTAAAATTCCTTGGTATTTCCTCTGTTTAACCACAGGCCACTTCCCCTCTGCCACTCTAAACACTGCAGGGACACTGACTGATTGAAAAGACACAAGCCCTAAGTAATTGTATTCTATTCAAATAGATATTCTTATTGCAGGTTATTTATAAGTAGTGTGTAATGAAGGTATGCTAAGGGCATGAATAAAACTTAATGTTTGATATAGAGAAAGTAAAAATGTAGTTTGTATTAAATGAAGTGGTTAAATTGAGGTAATTCTCAATGGCATAAATAATCTTAAAAATACCTTTTAACTTTAGTTGTTGTTGAAGGAGAAAGAAAATGTAGATTGCTGGGTGTATGTGTGTGCATTTAGATACACACACATTGGATATTTTCCTCTTAAAATGTTAGGTGTGTGATGCACTTCTCATGGTGAATCTTTTTTTATCATTTGAGTGTAGTTTTTGAAAATCTGCATTCCATTTTGCTGCATTTATACAATTAATGCTCGTTTTCCTTTCACTCTTCAAAATACAGTTTTAAGTATCCCAAATATTTTGTGGCAGTAAATGACTGACTTGATGAGAGCATGTTACTGGACTGTGGTTAACTGAACCTGATGAGGAAGTGTTTATTCGTTTTATTCATAGTTCCTGGAATTAGTCTGAATAGATGACATTTTCAAAACTAAATTTCTAGATTTATTTTTTTTCTTTTACAGCTTCCATTGTAAAATATGTGCCTGTATTAATGACCCTCTCTAGTAATACCCCGGCATTTGTCTTGCAAAGTCAGCGTGTGTCTGCAGCAGGCAAGCAGTTAATACCAGAGCAAGTAACAACACTACTGTTGCTAAGAATTACCAGATTTCAGTAGATCCAGGATTTTAGAATTTGGATTGACTTTGCTAAGACTAGGATTTCTTTCATTGATGTTTAACAAAAATTTTGCTGTATTCCAACTCTTAATGTTATTTCAGATTAAGGTAGAATATTTGCTTAAAGCAGAATAGTATTGCCAAGTAGCTTTCCATCTGGATTATCTTAGTATGTCATAATGCACACCTTGATCCAGAAAAAATAAATCAGGGAAGGGCCTCTTTTAATCTAGAATAAGTATATCCACATGGGGAGCTATTCTGGAAAAGCAGTGTCTGAATTTTTCTCATCCTAAAAGCAAGCCATGAGGTGCACAGAGAAGACAGACTTGGGATCTGAAGGTGATTTGAGTATATTTCAGATTCATTTATTCAGTGTTAAACACATGAGCAACTTTACTCTCAAGTTGTTTTGTAGATTCTAATGGGGCTACACACATGAATAATTTTTTTCATGTATTTAGTTCCTCTGAAGTTCCTGGCACTGAACCATGCTCAGTATAAAGCTTAAATTTAATGAGACTGTATGATGAGAAAGAATAAATAATACAGCATTTTAGCAAACCTCTCCTCCTTGTTAGCAGGGTGTTGTACCTTCCTTTGCTCTGTTAAGCAAAGCTTCTCAGACACAGTGGGGGTCCCTGTTCCCGTGCATTCTCCCCTGAAACTCTCCCTGTGTCACCTTCTGTGCTCTTTATTTAAGGAGCTTTCCATTTCCTCTTCTCTTTCATAGCAGAGACTCTGAAGAGCCCCATTTCCTACCGTTCCACCATCCGGAGCTCTGCCTGACTCATTATTCCTTAGGCTCATGCTGCTATGTCCCTACATTTATCTCATCAAGCATCCCAAAGCAGACTCATGCTCCTCTACAGCTGGAATCTGCTCAACACAGAGATAGGTCTTACTGAAATACTTTTCCCAGCTAACTGCATGTTTTGGCAACTTTAGGAGAAAGAATACCCTGTAAAATGGTAAGAAATAATTTACCAAATTTTAAATTCCTCCCTTTTATTTATTGTATTCCAACTATTAAAATCAGATTTTCTCTTGCAGAGTATTTTAAAATTTTTAGAGGTATTAAGCAGAAGACAGACCTTAGCTGGAGCATGGTGGAAGGTGTTAATGTTTGCCATAAGGGAGTTCTTTAATCCATGGATGGTCCCAGAATTGGTTGAAAGCTCTGCAGACCAGATGCCAGCAGTTCTGTATCTGCCTTATTTCTGGGATTTTTAGAATCAATACATTTATCTCTGCAGCATATCGAACAACGTGATAGCATTTCAGAAGTGATGAGATGTGTCACTTAAAGCTTAGTGCGTTTCTCTGATTAGACATAAGGCAACGTGGCGAGTGCAAGGCTTTGCAAGCATGGTCAGCCATGCAGGTAGGCATCTGTACCACTTTTGTTTAGCTTACAATTTGATTTCAGGATCCCTCCAGGGTTTGTTCTTGAGGGTTTTTTGAGTTTCATTTATCAAGTAACGTAGCAGAGAATGTGATCCTATTTTTACTCTGGTGTCAAAAAGCATTGATGATCATCTGCCCATTTAAGTGAATTTTAAGTAGCACAAAGTAGCCTAAATATATTAGTGTTTAAATTAGCAGATGAATGTTTCCTCATACTGGGAGGCTGTATAGTTTAATGCTGTCTTAGGATGAGCATTCAAACAACCTAGAGAAAAAAATGACAGAAACATATGCCTGTGTATGTAATTGAAGCTAACTGTCAATATTAACAACAACATTGTTGTTCCTTATGTGTTTGTATGAAACTGGGAAATTTGAATATGATGCTAATTCATCAGCTGTTAACAGGGTTTCTGCAGTTGAAGTTGCTTAGGCCTGTTACAGATTTGATGAATTCCCTCTCTAGAACATGTCTCTTACATCAGATGTTGGACTCCACTCCTTGCATTACTTTCCCTTGAGTAGAAATGTAGCAACTGCTGTACCAGACTTGTTAATTTAAAATCTTGAGACACTTACTCAAGAAAAAAATCTGCTTTAATACATTAATACTTTATCGTCTACTGATGAAAAGATGTTGAGCAGTCACGATTAGATGATACTAGCTTTTCTTAAGTTAATTGTTCGGAAATGTTAATATAACATGGATGTTGCTTAATTAGAACTGCAACATTTAAAGGGTGTTTAATAAGGACCAGCTGTCCTTTCCAACAGATCAGTTTGAAGATGATGAAACAAAGCTTTGATGTGAACTTGCCTGCTTAATTCTGCTCAAAGGCTGAATTCTACCCATAAATTCAGCATATGTTTTTAGAAGCAAACAAGATAAGAGTGTCAAGTATTACTGCAGAACTGTTAAGCCTGAATGCTGTTTTTAGTTTTTAAGTCAAAATGTTTTTTCAAGCATCTTCCTTTGTTTTTATATATACTTCTACCAGTATGATGAAGTGTATTTCAAATATATTTTTTCTTAAAGTTTTGGTTAATGCTGATGTTCCTGTAGCATGTTAGTTTTGCATTTAAAAATGAACATTATGCATTAATACATCACACCTAGGAAAAACCGCACGGTATGGTAGACTCCAAGAGTGTGAGGGAAATCAAATATGCAGTTAGGAATTTGTTGTCCCAAAGTTTGATCTGATTATTAAAAATAAGTTAGGGTTGGATTAGAGATTTATCAGCCATCAGGAGATGGCTGTATTTTTTTGAATCCTCTCTCACTTGAACGCTGTCACAGTGTTATATCACTGCTGGATTTGAGGAATTGTTCCAGACAAACTGTTGTTATTCCTTACACCGATAAAGGTGCAGAAGTCCTGTGGGTGTGCCAAACACTGCCTCTTGGTGCTCTGTTCTTGACAAGTTGTTCAGGTAGTAAGAGGATACCAAAAGGAAGTGTCTGCATCCTGATTTGGTATCCTGTTCAATGGTCACCTACGTTTTTCCTAATCTCTTGGATGATGATCAGGATTTTTCACCCATTTGAAACTCAGAATGCTCTGTTAGGTTCTAGTAAAGGACACATACCACGTGGCTGACTCTGTACTTTTTAAGCCCCTTCCATTCCTTTGTAGGCTCTTTAGGTAGTAGGTGATGCACATCTTCAAACACATTACCGTGAAAGAAAAGGTAAGTATGAAATCCTTCCCTTGGTATGTTATCAGTAATAAGGGCTGGAATCATGGCTGGCAAAACCTTTTGAATAGATTCATGTTGAGAAGAAAGAAGGAATACAACAAGATTAAGTATCAATCTGCAGGTGTGCACACAGTTTAAGGGACAGGGACTGCTTTCTTTTAGATGACCAGGGAATCCTTGCTCTTTCTTTTCACTGGTAGGACATTTTACTTCTGAATAGCCATTAATACCTTCTGGGAGAGGGCCATGCACGACTAGGACAGGTAGGAAAAAAAAAGACTGACAGGTCACCTACTGCATGAAAAACATATTAATGCTGGCTGTAAGTGAGCAACATTTTGAACAGAGTCAAAATCTATGAGTAGTACATAAATGGATATGGAACATATGGAATATATGTCATAGCAATCTGTCAAATATATGTTACGATCTCACTTCATGTTGCCGGTACAGTTAAAAGCTGTTAGGTGCATGAGCACCCTTTACTGTTCTTATGGCTATGGATTTGGTCTTGGGCTGTTATTCAGTAGGACAGCAAATCTGGTTTTGGGGGCACATCACTGGTGCTGCTTATTCTAATATACCCAAATAAATGGGAGAGGTAGATTTGTCCTAGGAGATTTCATGGTAGATCAGGTGTCTCTTGCAGGCCTGAAAGCATAACCTCTGACATGTGTGTTCTGGTTAATTCAAGAAGAATTCTAGAGTTGTGTGTCCATCACTGATCTGAATGAGACTTGTACTGCCTGGTGATCTGATACAGAGGTGCCTGTGAAGTGGTGACCTCTGAATTGACTGAAGCAGCTTTTTGTTGGCAGCGTGGAGTCAGCAAGCCAGCAGTCTTGGGTCTCTGCCTGGCCTTTTCCTTTCCCTTTACAGTGTACAGAGCAGAGTGTGTTGCAGGAATGCCGAGGTCAGTGTAGTGTCTTCAAGGCCAGTGCTGTTGAAATGTGTTCTTCTGTTTTCTGTGGCCTTTGTATTCTGATGACCTCACATTGAACGTACAAGCTCCTTCTGTGCTCTGGGTGAGCAGAAACAATAAGGGGCAAATGAGGAGCCTGTGGAGTTCAAAGGGCTCCAACTAAATATGTGTTTTGGGACAGAAGTTGCTATAGATGGTGGGTATTACACCAACAACTGGACAACATCAGTCTAAGTGTTGAGGCTGCTGCCTGAAGGAGATGACAGGGCTGCAGTTCTGCTTGAAGCTGCACATTTTGGGCTTTAAGGTTTCCAAATAATTGATTTGTAATGATTGATCTGTATGATACTTTATTCCTCAAAATTGTGTGTAATAAACATTTCCATACCCAGTGTAATATGGTAGTGCTGGGTTTTCCTCATGGTTGGTGGGCAGACTTGGATTTTAATTTCTGACCTTCCTTCTGTTCTCCACTCTTATATCAGTGGGAGGGACTAGATATTTCTGATCTTACTTCTGACTACATTCAAATCCAACCAAGCAATCAATGACTTCCCTGACTTTTTTTGTACACGGCTGTGGGAAAATTCCTGGTTGGCTGGCTATGAATTAATGAAAATCCTTAGAATGCCTCACTAATGATAGCTCCTGTGGCTTTAAAAATGCTATTCCCTTTTTTAATTTGAGGGAGGTCACAGAGGTTTACAGAAACTAAGAAAAGAAAACTTAACATCTGGTTGTGCTCTGCTGATGACTGCTTTTGTGTGAAGGAAAGTTATGGCGTCACCTCGGCATCAAACACTTTCAAGGTGATCCTTTCTAAGAACTCTTTGCAAAAACCTTCTTCACTCAAACTGTTTTCTAATTAACTTTGCTTTGTATTTTTAAATGGAGGACTTTAGTTCTCTATGGGAATCCCAAACTCATATTGTTACTTAAAATACACCCTATCTTTATAAAATAAACTTATTTTCTTGAGTTTTGTATATATCATAAAAATGTTTTTATATGTTTACTAATATTTTCCTTTAAAAAGTTGTGGAACTCCAAGATTAAAACAAGCAACTGGGTTGGATTCTGGGTTTCATGAAATGAAATTTGTTTTGTGTTTGCATATCCGTAGTAAAGTTCAGTTTCATCTATTTGCATTTAAAATGCCAAAGAGTAATCAGATTTGTGAAAGTTCCCTTTTTAAAATTTTAATTTTACAGGCTAAAAGAGAATGATTCCCCCCCCCCCTAAATAATGCAGATTAAAATTATGTGTGGAGTTAGTTTAGCTCATAGAAAGGCACAGTATGAGCATGTTTAGGTCCAAACAGTAAATCTTCTAAATTGTTAAAACTACAAGTTATCAGCTGCTCAGTTAAACATATGTGTGCCAGGTGTAACTGGCCTGGAATCAGAAAGCACTGAAAAATACAACTTTAAAGACTTTTAATAGTCACATTAACTTCTTATATCATGGAATTCTTTAACCAAACTCTATGCAGGCCTGTGTTTGTCATCTGCTTGCAGAAAAACACCCCAGTCTGTTTTCCTTTAAACATGGAGTATTAAGGGTTTTATTGTGTTATTCTGTTTAAAGAGCTGAAATCCTACCTGTTAAAATCAGTGGCAACTCTTTGACTTCCATTATGGTGGGATCTTCTTTCATACTTAAGTGGTTTGATGCTTTGTGATTGCCCAGCACTGAACTGCTGTGACTGACTTCATGCAAAAGCTGGTACAAACCTCTCTCCTGGTGCTTTTCTGTGCATATGGGAATGTTACTGCCTACTAAACTAGGCCAGAAGTTCACAACACAGATCACTTCCACAGTGCATCCCACGTGGAGAGGATTCGGTCCATGTTCTCAGCCAGTCAGCCTGACTGGGAGCTGAGAGCAGGAGCAGGACGGCTGTGCCAGTGGGACGTCGTGCTGGTGTTCCTGGCTCAGCCAGGGCAGAGCACTTGGCTGGCATGGCAACTTCTCACGCTGAGGCTTTGATGGTAATTGCTCTCTTCAGTCTCAGTGTTGCACAGGTGTGTCCTGGAACAAACCCACATAGTGGGTTCTCAGAGAGTGGGCAGTGCACTGTAAAGTTGCATCTTAGTTTATCACATGGGAATAACTTCCTTTAGTAACAGGCTGTTAGGGTTAGACTTTTTTTCCCCCCTCCAAGTATACCAGTGTAACACTGGATACAGCTGCCCAGCCAGTGAAGGATTCCATCCTTTTCCTCTAAGGTATTAAGGTGCCAGTCTGTATCTCATCTCAAAGCCCTTGTAAATCCTGCCTGCACTGCTTCCTATTCCTCCAGTTTTCATGGGAATCAGTGTTACCTTCCTGTCCGGGCTTGCCCCTAATTGTAGACAGTAGTAACAAGATGAGGATGGAAGTTGGAACTGGTAAGTTGTGCAATTTATGCTGAGCATAAAGAGTGCCCTGTCTGGATGAACTTTAAAAGTGGTATGGGAAGGGGGCATTGCCGAATTGCCATCCTTTTTAGCGAAGTTTTCAAGCTTGTGCTGGACTTTGCCTTGAAATCGGAAAGATACAGGGTATAAATGGGTGATTTAAGCCTCACCCTGCAAGTGTGAGCAGATCCTTAGAACCTTGGAGTGGGATTCTGAAAATGAATGGAGTGCCCTAACTCCTATTAACTTTCAATGGGATTTGTTCTCTTTTGTGGCTCAGGGGTGTAGTTATGTTTTATATTGACTCAGCAGTGAAGCTGGTTAGTGAAATTTTCACTCCCATCTGCTTCCTCCCACTTTGGTGTTGCTGTTTGCCCTTCCCTCCCCACCTGCTTTAATGCATCTAGTTGTGAGCTGCATTGTAAATCAAATTATTAAAACAATTTGAATTGAAAGTAACCTTACTGTTTTTATTTTCTCTTTTTTAACAACTGAGGTGATTTCATGGATAAATTGAGGTCCCCATGCAGTTATGTTAAGTATATGTTCAGAGATGGGGAACTACAGCGTGGAGGAAGAGCCAGGGACTGGATAGGGGAGTTAGGAAATCCCGAAGCTAATTTTGTGATTAGGTCAATGTTCCATGTAACTATTCAGATGCTTTTAAAATTCCCATCCTTGAGCCGTGTTAATTTAGATACGTTTAAAAAATTATCTCATCCAAAGAACTTGAGGTTTAGTGTACTGAGCATGTATGAAACTTCAAATTATTCAAGATTTTTCATATGAACATTGTTAGCAGTGAATTTTTCACAAGAAGATGATAATGTTTCAGAGATCACTTCAGCATCTGTTGAAATGCTGCCAACTCTGTGGTGAAATACAGAGCTCACAGTAATGTTATACAACCCTTCCTGGCAGGAAGTTAAGAGTTGTGTATTCATTTGTAACCCAAGGGGGGACTTCACTACACAGCCTGTAGTTTGGGAATGGAATTTGGGCAGATTACCACTAAAATTACAGAACAACCTGCTACGTCTTATTAGCACTCTCTTTCCTTGCTCTGAAGGACAACATCTCCTATTTTGGGTACTTATGGAGTACAGTTAAGGATTATTCCCCATTATAAAGGGCTTTGATTCTATTTACTCTGTCAGAATTTTGTCTGAGACCTCCTCATACTGCTTCACAAGGCATGTGTTAACAGCCCCATAAGGGGAAAGGGCCAGACACTTAGCCTGATGCTTTAGTTAGGAAAGAATATCTAAGGTTTTGCTTTTTCTGTTGTTTATTGCAAAATATTACAAAAACTTATTACAAGATAAATTTTAAAGACTCAGTAAAGTGATCTATTTCATAGTTACAACTTTGGTGATGTTTAATAATTACCTTAGTTTACCTTTTGACAGGAGTAATAGCTTAACTGCAAAAAGAGTTAAAATAAGAATCAAAAAGACAAAACAAACACCTAACTCAGCCTGGCCCTAACAGGTGAAAAGTTATTTTTCCATGCTTCTTCAGAACATCAATGGAAAAAAAACCCTTTATCTTTTATTCATTAGTTAGGAATAATGCAAGTTGGGATAGCTTAGGTTTCTCCATATAGTTGCATTTGTAGGAGTAATTCCCTAATCATGCCATTCACTTTTGGGGCTCTTTTTCAAAAAGGGCCACTGGCCGTGAAATGTCATGCAGAGTTTGAAAATGGGACATTCAGCTCACTAAAGAATGAGCTGCAAGGACAGAAGTTTCTTTTTATTACATTCTGGCAGTAAATGTAGGAATCAAAGCCACAATATAAGTGCTGGAATAGCACCCGATCCTGTGTAACAATGCTGAGGGATGTGGATGATGAGTGCTCGGTGTAACCACACTACCTCTGGTATTGTGTTGTAATTATTGTTTATTATATTCCATCCAACCCCAGGAATTCCAGTGTACAGTTTATTTGCTTGTTTGTGGGGAGCTGACTTGGGGTTACAGGTGTGATTGCCCCTCTCTTCCCACTGTGGTCAGGTTTTGTTCCAACAGAGGAAATCTTTGTTTCCTTGTTTATATTTTACAGTCACATCCAGGTAATACTCCTTTTTTAAGTTATTGTTTATATTGGAAGTGAAACTTGATGATCTTTGGATCTACTTCTCAATTTACTGCAATAATACAATTTTATATCTTCCTGTTCATTGTTTTAGGATTAGCTATTTATATGTTCAGTTTAACACTGATAAAAAGAAGTCAAGTAAAAGTTTGTGAGAAATACAGGTTCAATTTAACTTTTTAATCTGCATTTAAATGCTATCTTAAAACTTTCATTGCGTTCTGCCTTCTTAAATCAGGTGACTGCTAGAAGGAAACCTGCTCATGGTATTGGCTTTCTGCATAGAGTTAGAAGTGATAGCTTTCTGCAGAAAAAGATCAGTTAGTGTGTGTGTATCTTAAAAACAAGAGGCTGAAAAAATAGTGTAAATACTTTTTTGAGTATTTTGAAATTCAAAAGAAATTTTGTCACAGTTTGATCAAAGTCACATAACCTATGGCTCTGTTTTTGTTACACATGCTGATGGTCTGTGGATAACATTACATTTTTTCAGCATGAAACTGAACACTTCAAATCCCTAAAGCAGGCTCAAATTTATGGTTAATAAAAGAATTTATTGTACTGGATGTCATCTGTTATATCACTCTGGGAACAGAAACTGGCAGTGAGTGGACAGGAAATATTTCCATTTCAAATTGCTTCAGTCCATGGTCTGGGGCAAAGTGTCTGGTTTCAGAACAATCACTGTGGATATCGATGTACTAGAAATATTTAAGTAGAGCAGAAGACTTTTCAAATAGATTTTTTTGCTTTGTAGTGTTTCATGTAAAGATGCTGCTTGTTAGTGTCACATACTTTCTTTATTTCAGCATTGATCCCTTAACTTTTGCAAGGCAGAAGGAACAGTGGTAATGTATTTTCAGGTGGATTTCTCTATGTACCAAGTGAATGGCAATTTGATGAGTTGCTGTTCAGTGGCCAAACTACTTCAAAGTCTCAGACCTTTGTATTTGTAATTGGTTGGGTTTTTAACAGTGTGAATTCCGTTGTGTTGGTTGGGATCTTTCAGCTAAATGGATTCCTTCAAGTTGTCTTCTCCAAACGTCTTATAAGGTGTGAAATCCATGGATTGTAACTTTAATGGAAACTTCAAGCACTCAGATTGAAATTTTGGTATGTTTTTCATGTGCTAGGTAGTACTTAAACAGCTCTGCATTTTAAAGTATTTGAAGTGTTTAAAATAATTGTACATTTTAAATGGGTATATTTGTCTAGGAGCATTAAAACCAGGGCGCAGGCAGGAAAGTTTTACATTTTTACCTTTATCATGTATTAACATCCTGAAATATTCAATTTTTCATTTCATACTGTTGTGTATTACTATGTGGCTACAAAAGTTTCAAACCAATTGTGTGTTTCCCTCATTAAAAGATGTGTGGCAGAGGCAGAAGTGTTTTTGGGTTTTTTTGTTTTTTTTTTTTTACAGATGCTGCATGAGACTGATTAAGTTATTGAAATTGTCAGTTTAATCTTTTTTGTGCAAACCAATTTACCGATGTTATTTTGAGGAAAATTATGTGAGAAAAGTATATGAGAAGAAAATAGTACCCTGTAGTGGCCATGTGAACACTAAATCCAATGATAATGTTCATTTGAGTCCTTTTTCAGGTGATTAATTATGTTTTGTTTTATGCTTTGACTAAGAGGCAGAAGGAAAAAGGATTTCATGGTAGTGTTCAAAAGGAAATAATAAAATTCTAGTCTGATTCCTTCTGAGAGTGTGGATACCTTGATGTGACATGGGTGTATTTGTAAATAGAGAAATCAGTTCCAAAGCTTTTTATTCATTTTTTAATTATTGTTACTCATTATTTTACAGAACCCAGGTAAGCAGGGAATTCGGTACATATCATGTTACTTAAAAATCAAGAGAAAAATGAATATGAAAAACCTAAAATCATAACTGATGATTAATTCACCTGATTTGACATCCTGTTTCTGACATTAAAATTCAGTGTCTTGAACATCACCTTGTGGGTGACAAAAAAGCTCAGTGTTGTGCCCCTGTAAATGTACCTTTGTTCATCCTTAAATCTTGTCCATATTAACTTTGAAAAGGTTTTTCCCCCCTAAACATAAGTAGATTATAATTTAGGTTTCAAAGGGTTCTTGTCAAATTTCTCTCAGCACTTCCTACCAGTTACCCTGCTTATACTATTGAAATAACTTAACCTTACACCTTGTTGCTAATCCAAACAACTCAGGCAAATAATCCACAAATTATAGTGTGGAAAACTGCATCTATTTCCTTTTAGAGTCAAGCCTTGACTTCTGTGTATCACCTCTGCATCAACTAAGTTATTTGGGTGTATGGGATTTTTTTCAGCTTTGCAGGAACAAGCCTTAAAATAGAAAACAAGCCTTAATAGGGCAAAATTTATTACTTAACTTGGGAAGTTTTGAAAAGTTTTATTATCTGACGTGTCGGCTAAAGAAATCATTAATTAAAACTGTATGTAAAAGCAAAACAGTCCCTGTTTAAAGACAGGAAAAGTTTAAACTATGGAGTTGTAAAACTGATTAGTTACTCTGAGTATCATGGAAGGGCATGAACTGAAATGTGCATCTCGTTATGCTGAGTGTGTGGTGTGTTCCCTTGAACAGCTCGTGTTTGTGGTGTTCTAAAATGATTTATTTCTCTCTTTTTATAATTTTTGTGAGGTGAGTGAGATAACGATTAAGGAGCCCTTCCTTTGAGCTTCCTCTCACTTGTAAGGACTTAGTGTGGAATGAGTCTGGATCTCATTGGTGCTGCTTGTGTGGAAACCAGAGGTATTGCTTTAGATCAGCACAGCAATGGTATTTTTCCTGAGGCTAAATGCACTTTGTACCATTCCTGCATTTGTCAGAGTAGGCCATGACAGAACAGACCCACATGCCAAGGCTGAATTTGTACATCAGGCATTTGGTTTTAGGGTTCCTCTCATTTTTCCCACGGTATGATTTCCTATTATTATTTATTAGTGAGTATTGAAATTTATCATTTCAAAGAAAGCTGATTTGACTGAAAATTTAAATGCTCCCAAGATGTGGATTTTCTTTGCACAAGTTGGTGGTTTTTGTGTGTTTTTTTTTTTTTTTTTTTTTTTTTTTTTTAATGGCATAATCCAATTTTAACCAATAATACAAGAACAAAAAGTGTTCAAAGGTTCTAGGAACTGGGTAAGGGCAATCCTTCATGAAAGAGATTTAGAATGAAAATATTGCAAGAGCTTAAATAGCAGTTAAGCAAATGGCACCAATGAAGTAATTTAAAGCCCAAGTAGGTTGTGGTACAGGTTGTGTCAGTGTTTTAGCAGATACCACATTTCATGTCAAGTAGTGTATTAAGTAGTATGGAAAGGGCAGTTATGAACTAACTAGCCATGTAGAATACAGACAGAATGTGTAACCTTTGCTTTGGTGAGCTTTCAAAAGCACTTAGCATGTAATACTTAGGAAAAATGCATCTCTTAAACTGTTTAAATTGTTCGAGTGTATTATAAAGTGTGATATCCATAGGGTGTGATTTTTATTACTGGAAACTGAATGCAGTCAGACTGGAGTTTCAGTACCATTTCAAACCTTAAATCTGTCTTTTAAATATTGTGTCTAGGTATCCTTTTTTTCAGTAGTTACAGACTTCGTGAGACCTGATAGCACATAATACCAAAGGAGTTTGCCAGTACAGAAATGCACACAGGTCTCTGATTTTATTTCCAACAGTAAGATTTAGCAATACTTAATACTTTTTGAATCCAAGTACTGAGGAGAGATGAGCACACAGGAAAATTTGAATGTATTCTGTCTTCTCTTCATCTCTTTTTCCATTATGAAAAACCTCAACAATCCTGATGGCAGGAATTATCCTGTGTAAAGAGATGATTGAATTCTGAGGTAAACTTTATTCAAGGCTGGCAGTTTGCAGAAACATTCTCAAGAATGTTTCCTCTGAAAATGGTGTTTTGGATGATTTTATCTGGTTGTATTCAAATTCCTGGTGTTGATCTTGATTTGATGGAGCACTTCCTATTTGTCTGGAAGTGGGGAAGCTCCAGTTTGCTTACAGAGAGAGGCTGGCATAGTTGGAATGTTTTAATACTATTTCTTCCAAGTAGCCTTCAGGTGGACAAGAAGTGTTTGTGCAGCTTTGTGTATATTTATGATGCTTCCAAATGGAGTATTTTTGGCTGCAGATATGATGGCTGTACTCCATAGAGAGTAACCAGGAGTGTATAAATTCCCTGGCAGCCAAGCTTTAAATCTGCAGCCACCAAATGTATCTGCCTGTTTCTCTGAAGTTCAACAATGTGGATCAGCAGTAGAAGTAAGCACTGGACCTTCTAATCCTCACTGTTGAATGTATTACTGCTTATGCTGTGGAGTAATTTTCATCTTCTCTGTGGACCTGGAGGCAGGGGCTCTGAGAGGGAATTATTTCCTAAAAGTGCACAGTTCAGCAGTAAGAATCTGTCTGCAGAGATTTTGGGGAGCTGGGAGTAACAATGGCAATTTTTTGGGGAGCAGGGAAGGAGCCAAAGCCCATACCTCTAACACAGCCAAGAGAAGGGCAGAGTAACTGAGCCTTGTGTCTGACTGCAGGAATCAGCTTCTGCAGCTTGTCCCTTAACTTAGGGAAAGGAAGAAAGGGAGGATATACTTGATTGCTTACTAGGGGCAGATTTGCAGGGAAAAGGAATTTATGTTATTTCCATAGCTGATGTACAGGAACTTTTATTTCTAACCAGAAAGTATTTTTAGTCATTGTGTTTGACATAATGGCCACTCCAGTCTTCAGGTTTGCTTTTTTTTCCCCCACCGTCCACTTCACAAAGTCTGGAACAGTTGTCATGTGGGTGTGTTCTCAAAGTGCAACGTCTGCCTCTCACTTCTGGTGAGGGGATTGTGTAACATGGCTATGTATGGAATAAAATATGCTGCTTCTTGGGATGTTATTCTTCTGGTGTCTCTCATGCTAATGAACTTAATGCAAGACGTACCTTCTCCTTGCTACTGAGTAGATGCCCATCACCTTTGAGGGCCTTGCTTCTTATTGCCCAAGGTTTCTTAAGCTCACAAGGATGGAAACTCTGGGAGATGATTGTGGTATTTTAAAGAAAGGTTTTTCTTTTTTTGCTTCATCTCCTGTAAAAACAATTTCGTGTGAGGTATTAAAAATACTGTTGGGAGAATCATGAAAGATTTTTTTTTTAAACCTAGAACATGAGGTTTTGGCAAGTAAATACTTGGTTATTTCTAGAATAGAACCATACTGCTTACAAATTCTCAGTTTTAGAATCTCATGGATGAGTACAACTGTGTGTTTCTAAATCCCTAAGAATAGGTTTTTATGTCCAAAATAATTGTGTTACTTCAAAGGGAGAGATTAAGATGGAAGAATCCCAAATCCTATCTACTTTAAAAGTTTAGGAGTTCTGTGGCACTTTAATCAGTGGAGTTATTGCTAAATTAACTTGCTACCAGATCCTCCAGAATCAAGACTTTGGTCTATTTATATGGTTGTCCTACAAAACCAATGTACATTAGTATTCTTTACAGTCGTGATCTCCTGTGGATATGTAATACATTCTGTAGTTGTGCCTGTATGATTCATTTGTGTAAGTAAGAATTAAAATTAGGTTTCTAAGAATACGCATTTCATATTTTCTGTCTGCAGACTCTTAAAGGATTTCAGTAAGTTTGTCTCAAATAATACAGGAGAAGGATTAGGGAGGGGGGAAACATTTTGTGAATGCACCAAAACCAAATAGATATGCTATGTCAAATTTTTCACATTCCAGCCTTTATGTGATGTTCTGCTTTAAAGATTTTCTTGCAAGCAGCTGTTCTTATCATTTTCAGAAGTTACACATGGGATAAACTCCCCCTGTACTGCAAACAGAATATCTGCAGTCTGCTTGTTCTAGGGTTGTTTACGATGAAAATCTCCAACGTTGCAGTAAATTTCAGATTAGAACTTTTAAAAGTCAAACAGTTATGAATGGAACAGTTAATCCACATTTGATGACTGTTCCCCTCAGAATTATTAGGGTTTTTTTTGTGTGTGCACTTTGGTATTTTATTGAGAAGTGAAGATTAAAAAAACCCACCCTGAAACAGCCATAGCTGTGAACTGTGTTCTGGCCGATGCCTAAAACTGAACCTATGAAGTCAGTGCTAGTTACTTTTACAGATTTTCTGTTTCTTTGGATGAAACCTGAAATCAAACAAAGAGCTTGTGCTAGGAGTTTCCAGTTTGAAAGGTAGGAATCTGGCAGCAGAACGTTATTAGGGAACCATTTATGATTTTGGAAATAAGTTCTCTTAGTTGTTTTCCAGGTGCCATTGCATTTGCTCAGCTTTAAAGGCAAAGACCTTCTTTTTGGATTTGCCTGGCTTGGAAGTACTTACTCTTTTAGGAGAAGCAGCAAACTTTTATGTGCATAAAATCTTGAAAGATACAATTTGTAAGTCTGAAGTATTTTTCTTCTTTGCTTTCCTTTTTCCCATATATTCTGTCCTCTGAAAGCTACATAATTTCTTAATGTGGTAAGCAAAATGAATGAATTAACATATCCATATATATGATATACATGTTAATATAAATAATATATATCCATCTTTCTCTCATGCTTCATTCATCTCTTGAAAACTTTTCTGGATTGTATTTTGTGTTTGAAGATCTTTGTGAGACAAAGACTGTTCCTCTTAGCTTACGGCTCTGTAAGTGCACAGTCAATAAAATGAATGAAAATATATTGTTTAATTGTTTCATGGACAGGTTAGTTTAGAAGTGCTTGGGCATAAGCTAAAATTCAGTAGTCATGCAGTTGTTCCTGGAAGTGTAGAGTTACAGAGATTGTGGATAACTTCCAACCATAAAAAGAAATATATTCTTTAATTTGAGTGGAATAGTGAGCTTGTTGATTTGACAGTGTGCTGTGCAGTATGTTAAGCAGAAAACATGCATAAGAGGCTTCATTAACTTCTCCTTCATTGTTTCAGATGTGTTAATCTATTTGTTGTTTGCAGCACAAGTCGGTGTTTCTCAAACAAATTTGTCTTGGGTCCCTCTAAAAGAAACTTTACGATTTGCAGCCCCCTTCCTTCGCAGTCACAGTCACCATTCCTGCACCTGTCTTGGCATTGCTTTTTCTCCCCCTCCCCTTCCCAAACACCTCGTCTTTCCTCGTCTTTCCTCCCAACTCTCCTGCCAGGAGTCGTGTCCCACAGTTAAGAGAATACTGGGTTAACTAAGACTGTTGGCTTTTGTCCAGATATCCTCAGACTAGCACATTTCACAGTGTTTGTGGTAAGTGGGCTTTGTTTGAAAATACTTATTCTGGTAACTTTTGCGGGTTTTTTGTTTGGTTTTAGAAGGCTTGTAATTTACCAAACTTTATTTGCACAAGAAAGTTGGAAAGAACTAACTGTGACAATGCAAACAACGGAGAACTTCTCAGGCAAACTTGCAAATTGCACAAGAGAAATCAGAGCTGGTGCTGCCCATTCTCTGCCATGCTTTGTTGCATTGAATTCCTGAGTTTGACTCAGAGATTTAAGATTTTCACGGTAGGCAGCAAACAGTATAGATTAAACTTGCTTTCATTCTTGTTAAGTTGTGCCTCTAAGAACTGGCTGTTCCTTAAAGTAACTTGGGTCCTGTAATTTGGGTGAGCAGCTGTGTGGAGCTGTGTTGCTGTAAATACTCCTTGTCTTTCTCCTCACAATGATTTCTTACTTCTCTGTCAGACAGATTAATGTGTAAGATAACCTTCCACATTGCCTTTTTCAAACAGGAACTAAAATAGCCAGGAATGGGGCATAATAAAAAGACATTTCTCTTAGTTTGGTTTTGGTTTGGGTTATGTGGGGTTTTTTGGTTCAGGTAGGATACACTGCAGTGTGTGATCTTCAGCCAGCGTGTTTCACCTCAGAATTCCCAGAAAACCCTCCTGAAACCAGGAGACATGCATCCCTTTCAGGACCACCTCCTCCTCTGGCGGGATTTAAGGCAGCAGCTGTTCAATTCAATATCCTTTCATGATGGGAGGAACTTGAGAAAACCCTGCCTAGCTGAAATGGCAGAAGAATTGTTCTGACAAAATGTAATTACCTATGTGAGAAGTCAACCATAAAACCATAGGTAATGTCATCATTTTGTGAAAAATGAGATATTTAACGATCACAAAAGGTCAGGATGACTCTTACAGAAGTGGAATATGAGTACTTTTTGTTTGGTTTTGGAAAATAAGTATTGCTTGTTACTCTTCAAAGTAAGTTTTACTTCCCAGATTCTTGGTTAAAATGGCTTTTTGTTATACCTGGATTACAACTCACTTTATAATACGATACAGTATAATCTCTCACTCTGGGCCATCTATGCAGTCCTGGTTTTGAATTTCTTACTTCCTAGAAGGTTTTGACTGTTGGGTAAATTAGTTAGCACATTTTTTAAAAAAGGCTTCATAATGTTTTTCCAAATCACAGGGCTCAGACTGAGGTAAAAAGATGTATTGTGGGAGATGGAGAAGGAATGTGCTAAATGTGAGCATGCCTGACAGTTTTTAACTAAGGGAGGTACACTGTGCCTGCCTCTGGTCACCAGGTAACGTATTAAAAATGTCTTTGCAATGATTAAGATTGAATATGAATATTGAAGAATATTGCATATCTATCCCTGGAAGTCTGAGCTGTGCTGAGAGTCAAAGCATTAAGTGTGTTTGTGTGAAACAAGGGTCCTTCCAGTTCAGGGGAAGGACCTAACTGATGTACCAGACAACCTGTGTGAAAGGGGCAGTTGTGCACCAGTAATGTGCTACCACCTGGAGATCAACCATTGCATTTTCATAAGCAATGTGGAAGAAAAACTGGGGTCTTTGAACACAGCAGGGTGTTGTTGACACGGATGTGTTAGGGAAGAACTGACTCATATAGAAGGATAATCAGGGATTTTGGGCCCCTCACTACAAGAAAACATTGAGGTGCTTCTTTGTGTCCAGAGAAGGACAAGGAAGCTGGTGAAGGGGCTGGAGCACAAGTTTGATGAGGAGCAGCTGATGCAATTGGAGGGTGTTTAACCTGGGGAAAAGGAGGCTCGGGTGGACCTTAGAGCTCAACATCTGCCTGAAAGGAGGCTATAGCGAGGTGGGGTCAGGCTCTTCTCACAAGTGACAACAATAGGACAAGGGGAAATGGCCTCAAGTTGCACCAGGGGAGGTTTCAATTGGATTTTAGGAAAAACATCTAAGTCAAAAGAGTTGTCAAACATCTGGAACAGGCTGCCCAGGGCAGTGGTGGAGCCGCTTTCCTGCAGGCGTTCTAAAGCTGTGTGGATGTGGCACTGAGGGACATGGGTTAGTGGTGGCTTGGCAGTGCTGGGTTAACAGTTGGACTCGATCTAAAATGTCTTTTTCAACCTAAATTATTCTGTTATTCTGTGAAGTTCCTTTATGCTCAAAAATGTTTCCCATCCAATATATAGTTTATAAAGAAGTAAAAGCAGAACTTTGCCTTTCATGTCTGAGGCCAAATTCAAGGTGTGCAGTGCTGTGAAGACACACTGAGCTTCTCTGCAACTGGACTGGTGTGCAGTGGCTCCAGAGGTGAAGCAGTGGAAGAGTAAATAACCAACAACAAGGAACCAACCAAAGTCTGGTAGTTTCTTAGAAGTTATGTTACTTGCATAAGAACAAACACAGAAGTTGCCAACTTAGTAAAAGAAGTTTAAAAAAACCCCATTTTGAAGAGTCTTGTGTTCCTGTTTCAAATATGAAATAGGCACGGAGAAGTTGCTCCTTGAAATCACGTTTATAAAAACTTAGTTCTTCAGTGTCACTGAGATGTTTTTTAAAATATTATTCCCATAATTTGTGCATGCAATGCAAGAATCTATATATTTTTAAAAGGCAAATCTGAACAGAATTTACACTTGCCACTTACGCCAGGGATACCAAGGATATGGTAATACCAGTGCAAACCCATCCACTCAGGGTTTAGAATTCATTCTGCAGTCAATGGAGTACACACAAATTATATAGCAAGCATCAACATGGATTATGTATTTTGTTATATTCTCTTGGAAGAAATTCAAAATGCAGGCACATAAATAATACAGATAATTAATCTTTACTGATGGCTCTAGAAATAGAAAATATTTTAACTTGGTTGAAAGCGGCAATAAAGCTTTAAAACAAAACGAGCAGATGTCAAATATAAAGCTCTTAGTTTACTGAGCAATGAGTATGATAAACATTGATTATTCATCTTGATGTTAGAGTTCAAAAACAATTGTCCCTTCAGTTTGCCTCATGGGAGTGTGAAATTAGGGCCATGTGTGTGTTGATTAGCAACATATGAAAGATGAATCGTGATTACTGTTTTGGTCTGGTGCACAAGGGTATGCTTGAGGGGGAGTGATTTCCTACCTCCTTTACCAGATCTCTGTAATTAGTGCAAGCATCTCTCTCTGTTTCCTAGGAGGGATGTTCAAGTGATTGCCTGACAGTGCCTATTCACACACATAAATTGCCTTTCTTGAATGAAAGACTGTTGGCTCAACAGAAGTTGAATGTTGGAGTATATTTCAATACTACTTTTAGAAACCATTATTCATAGAACCATTCTGAAATCACCCATCCATTTCCATCACCAATGCTATCTCTGACAGGAATTGTCAGATATAAAAATAGATGTTACTTTCAAATAGGAGACTCTATATGTTTTAGGTTAAAAGGAAAAGGGGAAAGTTCAATAAAAATCAAGCAGATTTTTTCATTTCATTACAATGTATTTAATTTATGGGTCTGATGGCAGACAATGGTTAAATTTAACTTTTCTTGGATGCACAATTAGTTCATGTGGTTAAAAATTTGCTTTAAGCTTTACTTCTGGAAATATAACCCTAACTTTGTTGCTCTTTGGCCTAGTAATGTGTAGAAAGAGTTGTCATAAGTGCTTTTCATTAGTGAGCTGTTACCATAAGTGAGGGCTGGGTATTAGAAAAACATAAACAAACAAAATTAGAGGTTGACTTCATGTAATAGTCTTTGCCTTTTATTAATATTTGTGCTCTTTCCTGTTGAAAGATGAATATTTAAATAAAATGAAATGCCTGCACATGCCTTGAACATCTAAATGAGTTACTCATTCTTCAGGAGATGATGTGTTTTAGTGTTACTTAGATCTGTGCTGATTTAAGGTATCTTGGGATTTTAACCTTAACTATTCAACTGTTGATGTGGATGAAGGAAGAGATCCAACACTGATTTTTGTGTTTTGAAATGTGTGATATGTGATGGAAATTCTTTTTGGCTTGCTTACCCAATATAGATACAGGATTTAGATCTTAGCTTACCGTGTTTTCTGTGGAGTTCTGTCCTTTGAGCTCACATCATGTGAGAGATTTAATGTGGATAATGTTTTTTCCCCCACTCCCCTGCTTTTAAACAAATAAGGTTATTTGTCATTTAATCTGTGTGCATTTCAACTTTGATTATCTGTTTAAAGATCAGTGGTCTGTAGTTCTCCATAAAAGATGTTTTGACTGTTTTCTTTCCTATGTATTCCTTCTCAGTCCATGTGTATGGAAGTATGTGGACCACAGAGATTTTCTAGACAAAGCTCCAGGCAATGGAGACTTGCTTTCTAGTAAAGCTCAGAATAAATTAAAAGCTTCATGTAAATTCAACAAATGTTAGTGGTTAATTAATGATAGAATCATAGAATGGAGTGGGTTGGAAGGAACCTTCAAGATCATCTCCTTCCAACCCCCCTGCCAAGGACAGGGACAATTAACTAAGAATGTAGAGCCCTGAGGCCACAACGTAAGTGTTTATAGTTTTAAAGTAAGATGCTCTAAACAAGTTCTGTTAGCTGTAAGCCATTTAAAACAAGGGAATTCTTTCTAGAAGGGTATATTTTTGAACTCACAGCAGTAGGTACTTGGAGGATTAATGCTAAAGCTTAACATGATGAAATTGTCTGAGTAGTTTACAAGTTTTAACTTAGAACTAATATGCCAATTATCTAGTTCAACACTTTAAGGCAACCCAATTCTTTCACTTTTTACTAAAGCCTTTTTGTAGCTTTTATACACTTGGGAGCAAATTTTTACACCAGTAAGTCTTATGTTCTGCTCAAGTTCAGTGGAGTTTGACTTCTGTTATATCTGCATTATTAGTGGCTGTGCTGTATTGATTTATATTTTTACTATTGTGTATTTTGTGATGTCAGCTCAATCCCAGTAGGAATGCTATTAAAGGTGTGGTGAAAAGTGTTGCCTTTTTTTTTTTTTAATATAGGATATTAAAAAAATCCCATCTAACAGATTAAAATACTTGTGCCATTTTTCCGTGGGGTTTGGTAAAATTCGTCTCTCAAAACTTCAGCTTTAGACAAAGGGAAGACAGGTAACAATTTGGTGGTTTATTATCTGCCTTTATAAATATGGAAATTCTCTGTAATATATATCTGCCTTTATAAATATGAAAGTTACTTTTTTGTAATTTTTTAATCAAATACATCATGGCTTTGTTTTGATGGAGTAAGTTAAATGACATCTAATAAAGTTTAGAGAAACAGAAAATGAGTCAGAATAGAACAGGTATTAATAGAAAAGTTATGGCTTAAAAAAAGACGCCTTCCTGTTTCAGGAAGCTTTTTTTGTACAACAGCTGGGTTGGCGCCAAACTAAATGAGAGTTAAACAGATGAAAAGCCACCTAAGAAGAAAGTGAGATTACAAATTTAACTTCTAACAATACTATCAAGATCTGAGTTGCTTTCATCCTTTAGGTGGTGTTTTACTTTTTTTTCTTTTAAGGTAACACCTCACTCCTTGTTTCTCTTTGTACATCCCCGTGTCTGGATGAGAAGTGACACCCAGGGAGTGCTCGGGGCAGGATCCTGACAGCATCTAATTGCTGCTGCGGTCCTTTCATACTGTTGCTTTTTGCTGTTTACATTGTAGCAGTGAACTCAGGTACAATTTTATGTAAATGAATGGTGTTTTTTTAAAGCTGAGTGGTAAATAATGATGCGTTTTGCTTTTCATGGAGTGGTACTACTTCATAGGAATCAGCGTTTCAGTTTTCAACGTTGTGTCTGTTTTGGGGTGAGAGTGATGCTACATTTTGTGTTTCAAAAGCAATTTCAGTGCATTTTGATGAGCCTGGTGAGTGCATACAGGTGTATGCAACCTGTTCTGTCATTGCCTGAGTTCAGATTGGTGGATGGTGTGCCCAAAGAGAAGGAAAAATATCATGAGGTTCTGTCATCCTTCTTCTTACAAAATAAAAATCTACTTAAGTTTCCACTAGCTTGCTTTATTCTAATTATTTTCTTGGTGTTTCTCTGCAGGGCCTGCCATCAGTCACAAAGAACATTGGACTACTCAATATCACCTTTAAATACGACAGTAAGTTGAACATCTGCACGGTGTTCACAGAAATCAAGGATTCCATCACAGTTGTCAGTATGGAGCAACATGTCTTTTAAAAATGGCTCTAAGAATAGCATAAGCTCTTCAGTATTGGCATGATTTTAAAATCTAGATTTGTGTCTGCTGGGTCTGATAGATCTTCTCCTTCCTGTGTTTCCCTGATAATAAAAACTATCTTAAGAATTTGCAGTAGTTTCACTTTCAGATTGACCTACATCTGCCCAGTATTCAACTGGAAAGTTATATAAAATTATTTTATTCTGTGAAAGAATGTGGTCACTGAAGGGTTTAGTACACACAGACTCATAGGAAAGGATTATTTTGAACTTTATGCATTTTTTTTCTCTGATGTGTAATTTTGGGTGAAAATGGAATGAAGTGTGCAGTTTTTATTTGCATACAGGTAATGTATTAAAAATGTCTTTGCAATGACTAAGATTGAATGTGAATGTTGAAGAATATTGAATAGCATCTCTCTATCTAGTTGAGGCAGTTAGAACTTTTCTTTAGCTACAGTCTTAAAGGCCCAGGCTAGTGGAGAACTGCTGTCTGTGTTTTTTAGTGGAGACAGATGGGTTGAGAGCTGCAGCAGATGTGGTCTGTTTTGCAGCTAAACTAAGAACAAAGTAATCTCTGGCATAATAGTGATAAGCAGGTTGCAGCAATAATACTTCAGACCTCTTCAAACATCTGCTAAATGGCTGTATCTTATTGTGGGGGGTTTTGTCATCTTTGTTGTCTTTGTCACAGCGGAACTATTGACTACATTAGGAATTTATCCTTATTTGGGCAGTTGATGGCCATCATCAATATAAACTCAATGTACAGTCAAGGTCCTAATTTACAGCAGTTATATTTGTTTTAATGCCAGTGCAAGTCACAGGCTGTTTTTTCTGCCTACCCAAAGAAATTACTTCAGATGCTGCATGTAAGTAAAATTTAATCAAGAGCATGCCTCAGGAAACCCAGCAATAGTGATTTGTGTCCCTCTGATCATCCTTTTGTTCCTCTGTTTTTATGTTAATTTCTGAATTTGCAGTCCTTCACTGTGAATCCTTATTTTAATCTAATTTGATACTAGTATTTAAAATGAGCAAAATCTAACTCTGTCAGATTATACCAGAGGTATGTGGTCACTACAAAAGAGGTATGATCTTTTTACCTACATAAAACCAGGACATAATACTGTCAGAACAGAGATCCCCACATTTAGTTAACACAATGAGTCTGTTTAAGTCCCAGTATGTGTCATGCTTTTTCCATTAATTCTGGCACCAGAAACTCTGTTTAACCAATGAGAAGTATTAACTCAAAAGTTCTGTTGGCACTGAATGCTTCCTGGACAAAGGAGTTATTTGAGTTCTGCAGTACTAGGAAAAGAGTTCACTGATATGAAAACTTAACAGCTCACATGATATGAAAATACACACTTACTGTGAATAAGCCAGCACAAAAGAGACTTTGGCTTGCTGGCTGTGATTTAAAGGCTTTTATTTTGCCACACAGCAACTCTAGCAAACTGTGGTTGATGTTGTTAAAGTAGGTGGTTAGGGTATTTGTTCAGGTGAAACACAAATGTTTGTATTTTTTTGGTATGTCACTTGTATTCAAGTAAAAGAAGTAGTTTCCTGAAAAGTGTGATTTTTTTTCCATACAATTTTCTTCCTGAATCTTTAAAAACGCGTATCAGTGACTTGCAGTCAAACTTCAGACATTTGTGCTATATTCCATTCTGGCAAATTGTCATTTGACCATAAAATTCTACTAACCAGGATCCAAAATCTTGGGCTTGCTATTAATTAGATCCAGACATAGCAAAAGGCAGTTACTTCAAACTTTCCATTGACAGCGATCGTCTCCCCTCCTAAGAGGAAGTTCATGCTGTCACTGCATTCACTCTTAGCAACAGAATTGTACAAACAGCAGTGGAAGTACCAATGCCCAGCTTTTGTCAAAGGCACTGTTGTACAAACTGTTCTATTCTTGTGTCTGGGACAGTTTTTTAAAAGACCCCTTGCTGTGGTTATGCATAGTAAAAAAGCCATTTTTGAAATCTTCTTTACAGTTAGTAATTTTTCTTTCCTTGCCTTTAGGATCACATCTCTGAATTAAATTCAAATTTCCTGTAATGGTGTATCATAGCACTTGATTTTTCATGCTTCTTTTCTACAAGCTGTGTATAGACAAACACATAGCATATAGATTGTCTCTGTTTTTTAGAATTAATCATCAGTCAGTAATAAATATAATCTACTGGTCAACTTCTGAATTTTGTGGGCTTCACTAGTTCAAAAGCAGAATGTTTGTGCACAAACATCTTCCTGCGTACTGTGCTGGAGACCTATTGAATTCCCTGGCAGCTGCTTCTCTTCCTGCCGCAAAATATGAGCCTAAACATTGTAAGGCTTTAAAAGTAATGAAATCTGGAATTATTTGTTTTCTTATTTTGAATGCATAAAGACATGGTGAAGTTCAACAACAACGTCAGGAATGTTTTTCTTCCAAACTGTTTAAGTGTTCTATAATCACATGGTTGTGGAGCTGTAACTTTAGGGAATACATTGTATTTTGTGATGATAACAAGACAAAATCAGTCCTGAGTGTATCCAGTGGCAGTAAAACGGTCTGCAGGGATGTGGCTACTGAGTGGACGGCAGAGGGGAGATGGATTTAGGCAGCAGGTTCCGTGTGGTCAGGATCAAGCAATATCGTGGTTAAAAAGCACTTCTTGAGCACCAGTTCTCAAGCTTTATGTGGTTTATTGTTCTCATATGTGCCTGATCGTTGACCAGCATTCTCTTGCTCTGAGCACTGCACATGCACAAAATTAATGTCAGCCCTCATGTTCTTTTGAACAATTATGAGAAAAAGTTTCTCTCTTTTGGGAGTCCCAACATGTGTCATGTGGAACAGTCTACATTGGTGGTGTAAACTAGTAATTTCCTTGGGAGTCCTGTAAACTAGAGTTTTGCAGACGGTGAAAGTAGTTGTGCTCAATGATTTGTATCGTTTTGGGGGTTTCTGTATCTTGAGACAAAAACTTCATCAAGATTTACTATACAGTACTTATCTTTTATAGAAAACACTACACTTGTATTTTTACTTTGTTCAGTCTTGAAGAAATGTTAGGAATTTTTGTCAGCTAGGATGTTTTTCTTAAAGTGTTGATTTCTCTGTATTTTTAGACTGCACACCTTACTTGAATTCAGTGGGAAGACATGTGATTGGAGACGTGCAGAACATCACTATCAGCCAATATGCCTGCCAGGAGCAGGTTGCTGTGATGGTACTTTGGACAGCAAATGCCATTGGTGAGTAGCAGAGGGAAATGGGATTTTGTTTTTTTGGTTTGACAAGCATAGCATAAACTGAAATTAATTCATTTTTGATTGATATAGCAGTTAACTTACAAAAGCTGTGTCTGTGATAAATATTTGTTCTGCTGTATGTAATGCTGTTGAAAAGATGTCAGCAGATGGAGTAGTGATGGTTAGTCTTGATAGGCAATGCAGTGCCTTTGATGCCTGAGCCACAGCACCGTCGCAGGGTAACACTGGCATTATCCTGGGACATTCACAGCACTGGGACTCAGTTTAGTCATGTAATGAAGTAATTCTATGATGAGAACATTGTAAAGACACTGTGCTAGGATTAGTTGTGTAAGAGAACTTGAACAAAATGGGTGTAGTTCTGGCATCAGTTATAAATAACTGGAAGTATATACGCACTGGAATAAATTCCATTCCATTTAGGTCAGATTTTCTCTTATCCCATACTGTACTAGAGCTAAAGAAGTTATAACAATCACTATCACTTTAATCTGGTAGTCTCAGAAATTATGGGAAAATGTTATAAAGGAATATTTCTATAATTTTCCAGCAAGGTGTTATATTTTGTTGCTAACAATGGAAATGTGAAGTTACCATGAAGTATTCCTGAGGGTGAAGAAGGTAATGATAACTTACATTGCAGTGATAATTTGGAAGCCCAGCTCAGCTGTGGGCCCCTCTGCTCTAAGCATTGCACAAGCATGTAGTAATTGCAGCCTTTGCCAAAGACTGAGTTCTAGATAGGCAAGATAGGATATGTGGGAAGAACTGACATACATCTGTGGGTATTAAATGCAAACATTTCATATGACTGGTAAGTTCTATTTTTAAAGACAAATATATTTGAATTACATAAAATACCACATTATGCATTTTGAAATTTTTGGGTTTTTTCTTTTTCCCTTCTGTTTCTAGGGATTGAATACCTGAAAGGATTTCGAGTTATACTTGAGGAGTTAAAATCAGAGGGAAGACAATGCCAGCAGATGGTTTTGAAAGATCCAAAGCAGCTCAGCCCCAGTTTTAAACGAACAGTAAGTGCTTTGTTTCAAGAAAAGGTTCATTATTATTTGATTGTGTGAGTAGTCTTGAAAGCATTTATCATCATAGCATAGTTTGGGTTGGGAGGGATCTCAAAGCTCATCTCTTTCCAACCCCCTGCCATGGGCAGGAACCTTTCACTAGCCCAGGTTGCTCAGAGCCCCAGCCAGCCAGCCCTTCAATACTTCCAGTGATGGGGCATGCACAGCTTCCCTGGGCACCCTGTGCCAGTGCCTCACCACCCTCCCAGGGAAGAATTTCTTCCTAATATCTAATCTAAACCTACTCTCTTTTAGTTTGAAGTCATTTGCCCTTGTCCTGTCACTCCAGGCCCTTGTAAATAGTTTCTCTCCAGCTTTCTTGCAGGATCCCTTCAGGTACTGGAGGGCCCCAATTAGTTCACCCCAAAGTCTTCTCTGTTCCAGACTGATGAACAATCCCAATCCTCCCAGCCTTTCCTTGTAGAAGAGGTGCTCACATCCAATTCTGTGTTGAGATTCCTCGTGTCAAAGTGGAATGGAGGAGTAGATAAGGATTCTTAGTATAAATTTCTGCTTTTGATTGCAAAACTGTGGGCTTGTTTTGAAAAATACTTTCAGTTACCAGAGTTGATTTTAAAATATGTTGCAATCTTGTCTTTTTTGCAGGGAATGGAATCCCAGCCCTTTGTAAATTTGAAGTTTGAAACAGATTATTTTGTAAAGATTGTTCCTTTTCCTTCCATTAAAAATGAAAGTAATTATCACCCATTTTTCTTCCGAACTAGACGTAAGTATTGCATACTATCATTTCAGTGGGGGTTCCTTCCCCCTGGCTTTTTGGTTTTCCCATCAAAGGAGTATAGTGGATGATGATGTTAGATGAATCTGGGTTAAGACTGAATCACAGAATATATTCTGAGTTGGAAGGGATCCATGGGGATCGTCAAGCCCATCTCATAAGTGAATGGCCCATACAGGGCTCAAACCCACCCCCCTGGTATTATTAGCACCATGCTGTGACCAACTGAGCTAATCTCAGACTGACACAGTCTTGGAAGGAGAATCAGGGTGTTAAGGGGAAAGAATTTCCATGCCATAGACGAATGTGTGGTGTAGAATATATGTTAGGCAGCAACCAGAAGAAAAGACTCATGTAGACCTGAGATTGTCTCAGGTTTCCCTACAGCAGGATTGCTCCCGTGGTTCTCAGGAACATTTAAGTCATGAAGATGGCTTGCCCCTCTCTGGACATTGTGAAGAAGCACAGGTTGTTTTTTGGTTTTGAGCTCACAATTTAAAAACAGATGCCTAGAGATAGATGTAGGTGAGTACATCTAAAATTAGATAGCAGCACATCAAGTTGAATTTCCTGAAACTACTTAGCAGTTCTTGTTGGAGGTATAGAGAAGAAACTTGAATAAGCACCTCAGTGCTTACAGAGTATGATGAGAAACTGTGGGATGAAATGCTGTCATTTGTTCTTCTTAGGAGGTTTCTTTTGCCCTATAAAACTTCCTTAAAGTATTCTCAAGTCTGTCTGTTACTGCAGACCACAGTAACATTTGTAATAGTGCTCAGCATACATACTTACTCTGAATAAGTGTATTTAAGGCCGGTTTCAGCTTCCTCTCCTGATGTGCTGTGCCTGGTCTCATCCCTTTTGTCTCACTAAGGAATGTTATTTTCAAATTAGTGGACCTGTGTTTCTCATGCAAAGATGAGAAGGGACTTGAAATTGTAACAAAGAAGCCAAGGTTGCAAAATATATTTCGTCCAGGCATATTAGAGTCTGGGAAAAAAGTGGAGGTATTCAAAGTGATGAACTCCTTATTTTTGCCTGTGTTCTTTTTTTTTGTTTGTTTAAATAGCATAGCATATTGATACAGTATGATTAATAATTTTCCTATATATTTGTAGCATGTGAATTGTTGCTACAGCCAGAAAACCTTGTCTGCAAACCTTGTAAGTAAAATGTTGCACTTTTTATATGTTCATTTTACAAAAAGTTACTGTACTTGAAGAGTCATTTTCCAATTCATGAATATCTCCTCTGACAGACTGGAAGCCAAGGAATGTGAACGTTACCCAGCAGGGTTTTAACATGCAAGTGTCCTTTGATCATGCACCTCACAACTTTGGGTTTAGGTATTACTTTCTTCACTACAAACTCAAGCATGAAGGGCTGTTTAAGCAAAAAACCTGCAAACAGGTACGTGGCCAAGTTTTGCAGCTCTTAAAAGCATCAAACCTATTAATATGAGATGTTCTGAGCTCTTAGAGAAACTTTAAAAAGTTAATATGAAATATTATCAGTTTTTAAATTTTAAAACCATTTGATATTATTTATGTGAATAATAATTTTTCTCTGATAGAACTCATCAGTCAAAACCAGGGGCATTTATAATTAAGCATTGTTTAGTTCTGCAGGCAGAGGATTGTATAGTTGAATGGAGAGACGTAGTTTTCTGGTTTAAGGTGTGTTAATAGAAGAGGGCACTGCATATTTCTAAATCAGTGTGAGTGTATTCTTTATTAGGTTTTAAAAGTATGTGAATGGCTTGCAAAGTATTTTTTTTCTTTGATGTAGGAGCAAAACACAGACACTACAAGTTGTGTTCTTCAAAATGTATCTCCAGGGGATTATATAATTGAGGTAATATTTATACATTCTTTTTTTACAACAGCTAAATGAGTGTGTTAATGTAAAAATTAACTTAAAATGAAAGTATTTAAAATCATGTTAATGATAAATAAAATTGGACTTCAGGCATCCCTACTGAAGTACCTTAGGCACGTAAATTTTTTAGATTGTTTTTGACCTTTCCATAATTTTGCTTCCCTGAGTGCAGAGCAGTTTCATCTGTGCCTTAAATTGAAGTTGTGGGTCTGCATAATTCCTGGACTTTTATTTTTATGGGTTTTTTTAATTATAATTCTGTAGTTTGGTCAGTTTTTGTTATACTAGTTTGTGCTGTTCTTTAGTTTTAACTTTTTGAACAACAAGTTTCTTCACCTTTGGTCCCGAAAGCTTTTATAGTTATTTACTATTGCAGAAAATAAATAAAATTCATATTTTACTTTTCAAAGCTGGTTGATGACACTAATACAACAAGGAAAACAATGCACTACGCGCTAAAACCAGGTATGAATTCTGTTTTTTAAACAATATACTGTATTTACCTTACTCAGTTTCAATTTTAATTTTCTTGGAAATAAGTCTCAATTTGAGCTTTGTCTGTTTGCCATAATCAAGACTATTGAGACAGTTATGCTGTGATTTATTTTTTTTTACCTAATTAAAAGAGAGTGGACATGCACACATGTGCATACACCTGTGCAGCTCGGTGTGTTTCTATTTAGTGGAGTTTAGATCAATACATCATTGGAAATCTATGTGGGAAAGTGGCTTTTGCTGGATGTGTGGATATGAAGAATCATAACCTTAATTGCATCCAACTGAGGTGTGGAATAGTGTGGAAATAATGTAAGGGAAGTGTGAGAGCAGCCCAAACACATCACCTGCCCCTGTCCTTCAGCCCTGAAATCAAACTAAGCGGTCTGGAAAACCTGTCCAGGGAACGCTCTGCATGCCAATGGATCAGACCCGTGTGTGCGGAGCTGCACAGGGATTGCAGGATGTAGCTGCAGACACAGAACAGCCACAAGTGGAGACAATGGGCAAAATGGACTGAATCCTAATGGCCATTGCTGAAGGTCATACCTGCAGCAAGGCAGTTCTTTCTCAGTGGCTGCTTCTCCACCCTGGAGCAAAACTGTGTCAGGTCCAAATGTCCATTGCGTGTCTTACCAAAACTACCCTTGGCATAAAGTTGTTCCCCTGGGGAGGTGTGAGTTGACTTGCAGCTCTTGGTACTTGCATTGGTCACTCTAATGCTGTGATGGTGGGGCAACCAGCGTAAAACCTATTAAAAATGCAGCAGAACGTGATATTTGATCCTACTGTAAATTGGAGAATGACCTGAAATAGTGTACTTGTAGCAGTTTTGCATTCCCAGTGTGATTTGGTTAGATAATTGTAACAGCTAATTTGCGTATGAATAATTCTGCTTTGTTTTCCCCAGTGCATTCTCCGTGGGCTGGACCGATAAGAGCCATTGCCATCACAGTCCCTTTAGTTGTCATTTCAGCATTTGCAACTCTTTTCACAGTGATGTGCCGCAAGAAACAGCAAGGTAAGAGGGGTTATTCAATACAGAGTGCCATTTTAAAAATAGTCTTAATTGGTAGGCTAATTCTAAAAATACCTTCACCTAAAGAGCTTTTTCTTTTTCTCTGTCCTTCCTCCCCACGGCTGTTTTGTGTGTTGAAACTTGTAGCAAATTGTTAGTCAGTGCTTGCTGGTAATTTGTTGCCTAGACAGTATTGTATCACAAATCAAGACCTTACTGGAGGAACAAAGGAACTACTGTTGGGAAATATTTTTTGTTTCATGTGGTTTTTTATTTGAGAAAGTACTACATGATCATGTAGATTACAGATTTGTAAATTTATATGTTTTAAACATTCCCTTATTTCCTTCAGAAATGTCTAATTCATATTTATTTTAAATCAGAAGGAAAGTAGAGCCCTATGATGCCAATACAATTCAGAGTGCTGTCTGGAATATATCTATTATTCCAGATTTGCTCACTTTACTGGAAGTTGCCTTTACATTTCATCCTAAGCCGTCTGCCTAAATTTACACTTTCTAAGACTTGCTTGCAGATGTTTTTCTAGCTTAGATTCCATCCCTCCTTGCTGACTTCTCTCTTCTCTGTATCCAGGAGCTGGCAAGCAGCACTTGATACATTGAGATGTTAAGAATCCATTTTATATAGAATTTAGAGAATCATGTGGTTTCATGAATATGGAAAAAGAGATTACTTCTCCAAACCTCACATATCTGTGCTATCCACCTGAATTTTGGCACTGGGATATACTGCAAGTGCTGTATGCCAGCTGGGTTAAATCCTTTTACCTTCTGGTCTTCTGTAGCTATCCCTTTGCTCACAGCTAGCACAGTTCCAACAAAAAACCCAGACAAATCACTGGGGGTTTGACTACAGAGAGAGTTGTTCCAGAATACTTACTCCTGATGAGTTGTTCTAAATTAAATCCCTAGATGGATATTTGTATTTTGAAATACTCATGCTTTATTCCAAATTAGCTTAATCAGCTGTAGAACTAGATTGAATTAGTCTGGCATAAGGCCAGACTTTTATGTTCCAGCATAAAAGCATTTATGCAAGGAAAGAAACTCTTAATACCTATTTTGATTTAAATTAATCATATCTTAATTCAATTTAATGTCAAATTAATGTCCAAACATGTATGTGTATGTATACACTAGAGAGATCCTGTAAGATATTCTAAAGGGGTCTGTGTTCCTGGAGTTTAATTTTCTTACCTGGCTTGTGTTGTGGTTTGCCTTTTTTTTTTTTTAAACAAGAAACTGTTAGGAAACTCTTAATGATGATACATCTTTTATGCTTATAATATTTGAACAGAGATGTGAAGACTGTTGAAGCTGGATAAAGGTGAAACAACCTCACTCTATTTATAAAATAAACCTCTCTTGAGTTTTCTGAGTTGTACAGAAATAACTGCACATTTCACTTTGAAAGTGTGTCCCACCTGTAGCAACTCATTAGCTGGATAAATAGAGTGTGTGCAGCATTCCTTTTTCAGGATGGAAAGGAAAGAATAATCTTCAGAAAAAAAACCTCCTTACTGTATGCATTAGTAAAGAGCCCACAAAAGTCCTAAAAACCCAAAACAAAACCAAGCTTTGTGGTGTGAACTCTCTTTTCTCTTCCAATTTAGAAAATATATATTCCCATCTAGATGAGGAGAGCTCAGAATCCTCAGCGTATGCTGCCGGGCTCCATGTGGAAAGACTTCGGCCCCGGCCAAAAGTGTTCATCTGCTATTCCAGTAAAGATTGCCAGAAGCACATTAATGTCATCCAGTGCTTTGCTTATTTTCTTCAGGACTTCTGTGGCTGTGAGGTAAACTCATTTCTTCTGTAAACAACTTCTCTTTAATTGAAACAGCACTCCCAAAAATAGGTGTTTGAAAACGGGGTATTTCAATCTCTCCTTTTCACGGCTCAGAGATAACTTTTCTTATTTTTCTAAATATTGTCTGTATAAATTTTCTTTGCTTGGGGAAATGAACAGATCATACCCAGTGTTTAAAAAAAAAGGCAAAAAAAAGGCAAGAGAATAGTGGAAAATTAGGCAATTAGAATTCCAGGACCCTTGTTCAGCTGTGTTCACCTTGTTTTGCATTAAGTACTTTTTCTATATAGGAGGTCTTGAATCTTTCTAGTCAGCAGCCACAAAGAGGTATTGGTGTTCAGCTGGTATAATTCAGCTTTCATGGATTGTAATTAAAAAATAGTTGAATCTCTCAAAACTCCTACTCATAAAGCAAAATATTTAATTAGGATTAATTGTTGACCTTTTGTATTAATTTTAATTGATTTTTTTTTTTTTCTTCTGTTAATGCTCTAAAATCAGCAACTCTTGTTCTTCGTTTTGATTGAAAGCTGTGAGAGGGACATTCCAATTGTTACTTTGGCTGACTGGGCTCAGACTCTCATACTGCTTTCTAAAATATCATCAATATGTGGCCAGCCTTTCACTTTCCAAACGGAAAAAGGCAGGACAATCGCTAGTCTCTTTCTGCTGCTTTTTTCTTCCACCACTGGGCTGTGAAGGGGATGAGCTGGAGCTGGGCTTCCTTACAGCAAGTGTGCTCTCTGCTGCCCAAACACAGTAACACAGCCAAGGCCGCCTCTTTAGTAAGGCCACAATTTATTCATCTGTTTAACATAGTTTGGGTCAGGTGCTTTGGAAATAACTTACTTGAATCCCGCTTTTAGGGATGTACTTTAGCCCTGCCACACTGTGCCTCTAGGGAACAGTGTTAAGGGGAGCTGGTTCTGCTGTGACTATGTACCATGGAATGTCTGGTCTCAGGCGTCATTTGAAATGTATGTAACAAATATTGATAGCATCTACATACAGAAATTATGTATGTTGTTATTAAAGCTGTGGAGTTTAATATAAAAAGGGCTGTTTAATGCATAACAGAACAGTTACAAAAGTATTTTTCATATGGAATAGGAATGTTTTCTCATAAAGGAGAAAAACAGTGGCATTTAATAGCCATTTAAAATAATAACGTGACCATAAAAAAAATCCTTTCTCACAGATAGACTGGATTTTGAAGAATAAAAACAAAAACATGCACAAAACTACCTGCACTGTACCTTTCTCAGAGTATCTCCCAAGAGCAATACAATGACTTCTCTCCCCGCTGCATAGAACAGAATGTGCTGTTGGAAGAACCCCCAATGATCATCCAGTCCAACTACCTGACACTTTAGGCAGGATCACTTTCCTCCTGTAGCCCACTGTGTTGTAGCAGTTTTGATGAGTCCTTGTGTTCTGGGCATCCATCTAGTCTCTTCTGACAGGGCAGTTTTCCACTCTACTGTGGGTGATATAGCACAGCAAAACTCTTTGTTCTCTGGAAAAATGCTTCAAAGATGATTTTGCAAGTGGTTTTGATGTGCATCTACTGTGCAAAGTTGTTTGCATCTATTTTTTTTTTTTTTGTTACTCTACTACTCATTCCTCTTTCTGTGAGGTAAAGCAATGTGTCCTCCTTGGTGTACACAGGCATTTCAGCCCATGTAGGATGGTCAGAAAACTTGACCAAGTACAAAATAAAACGAGACTTAGGATAAAATTTTCAGAACTTGTCAGATAAAGCTGCTGCTGTTTTGCTTCCTAACTGGAAGGACTTGATAGTATAGGCAGTAATTATGTTTCTATCTAGATATGAGAATTCTAGGCATCAGACTACATTAATATGCAAAAGATGATAAGTGAATATGGCACTTAGAAACATGGTTTAGTGGTAGACTTGGCAGTGCTGGATTAATGGTTGGACTTGGTCTTAAAGGTCTTTTTCAGTCTAAACAATTCTGGGATTCTGTTGTTTCCATTACATTCAGCACATTATGGACCCAGATGTACAATGGTAAAGTTGTTTTAGGCAGGCACAATTGTTTATTGTGGATTGATAAGATGTAATTTGATCACATAAATAAATCATAATTTACTTGATCCAACCCCCTTTTCTGTGTTCCTTTTACTCCCCAAGAGACATTCCTATGTATCAAGTCCATAGTGCTTTTCTTTTTTAAGGAACTACTTGGTTTACATTCAGCTGCTTGGCTTTGCAATTACATGTTGGTTCCGTAAATTTATATATAATGGTGGTATAATTAGGTATGTTTTTCTTTGAGTAATAAATGAGCGGCAAAATGGGTTCATACAGTAACTAGCGTTCTTTTTGTTGTTGTTAAATAGAGGTTTTCCCACTTTCTGAGCCCAGGGAAATTTTCAACCCGCAAGACAAGTTTAGAATGAGTGTGAGGCTGTGCTTATGTTGATGAATAACTACTGACACAGTTCATCTCACTGATTCCAGTTTGTCCACTGTCAATGCTATGCTAATTATTTTTATTTTTCTTGTAAAACAGCTTGTATTTGCATCAGGGATAAGCTGTAGTTAAACTTCTCAGTAATTCTCAATTGTCAGATAAATACAGGCTGACTCAATATAGCTCATTTTAGTTCTTTAGCAAATATATGTAATAATGTAAAAATTAGTATCAACCAGAACGTGTTTTTTTCTTTTCCAGGTGGCTCTAGATCTGTGGGAAGATGTAAAAAATTGTAAAGAAGATCAGAAAGAGTGGCTTATTAAAAAAATTAATGAGTCCCAGTTTATCATCACTGTATGTTCCAAAGGAATGAAATACTTTGTTGAAAAAAAGAATTGGAAGCACAGAGGGGTAACCAAAGATGCAGGAAAGGGAGAACTCTTTCTATTTGCTGTGCTGACTGTTGCAGAGAAGCTTCGTCAAGCAAAGCAGAATTCATCTGACCTGTGCAAGTTCATTGCAGTCTACTTTGATTATTCCTGTGAAGGAGACATCCCTGCTATTCTGGATCTGAGCACAAAATACAAACTCATGGACAATCTCCCTCAGCTGTATTCACATTTACACTCCAGAGATCTTAGTGTACAGGATTCAGAGGTGTTTCCTGTTAACATTAGTAAAAGGAATTATTTCAGGAGCAAATCTGGGAGATCCCTTTATGTTGCTATTTGCAATATGCATCAGTTCATTGATCAGGAACCAGATTGGTTTGAGAAACAATTTGTTCCCTTCCCTCCACCTTCTTTACATTACTCAGAGCCTGTCATGGAAAAATTTGATTCAGGCTTGGTTTTAAATGACTTAGTGAACAAACAGGTGATGGATGGCGAATTTTACCTAAAAACAGATGTAAATATTATTTCAGCAGGGAATTCAGACTCTCACTGTATAATGCAGCACTTAAACCTTGGAGAAGATGTAGAAACTCAGGACATTCAAGGTGGTGGCAGCTCTGTCCTTCAGCCATTGTTACATTTTGGTAAAGCTTCAAAAGACATGCCTCGAGATTCTGGAATCTATGATTCGTCTGTTCCTTCATCTGAATTATCTTTGCCTTTAATGGAAGGACTATTGACAGACCAAATGGAAACATCTTCCATTACAGGAAGTGTTTCTTCATCATCAGGTTTAGGTAAGATAACAGCAGTGCTTCAAAAAATATATTGAGTTACCGTGAGCATGTTTCTACCATCTGCAAATAGGTAGGATAATACATGAGGAGCCATGTAGGAGCCTGCAGAGAAAGGTGAGCGTTGTATAGAGATGGTAAAACAGGTTTCAGTAACTTCAGAAAAATGAATTTTTCTTAACTTAGAGTGGGGGTGGGGGAAATCTTAATGAGGTAAGATTTCACTAAAATTCTATTAATAAGTCACTTCTCACTAATTAACCTATTCTTGGAGGGCTGGCTTCTTTCTTCCAGGGACTCCTTGGCAGCTGGGATTTCAGCTGACAGCTGTGTGGTTTAGTCAGGAGGGTGATCTGGTGAAGCATTCTCACAGGCAGCCATAAATCTAAACCCAACACCCTATTTTGCTCCAGCACATACTAAAACCTTTAGGGATATCATCTGTACTGTGGTTAACTCCAGTTTCAGAGTGACCTCAGGCTTCTCATGAGATACAGGGCTGGGGGAATGAACAAATGGGTTTCAGTGAAGGAATTTAAATGCTTGTAAGACATTGTCCAAAATAGATACCCAGCTTAGACACCTCCTGTTAGATGGTGTAAATTTTGCCTCAGGCTATATAAGAAAACTGCTCTGACTTTACTAGTTACAGTATATGGAATTGGCATCACAACCACATCAGTGCAGAATGTTGCAGCGATTGTATCCATATGATGAAAGTGCTCTTTGCTGAGATTTTCCTTAAGCAGCTAAAACAGGTGAATATTGCATTTGAATGGTGGGATGCTGTTCTGCTTTCTGTAGTGAGTGTTGATAGTGAGCTAGTGTGTTGGACTTTTCTCTTGGCTAAATGAATTAATTTTTTCTTATTAGTAAGATAATTCATAACTAGTGTTACATGCCAGAATTATCTTGGAGGAGGAGAATATAGATGTTTATTTACAGATACAGCATCTATATTTATAAGCTAGATAGTCTATAGGACAGAATAGTTAAAATCTGAAAAAAAAGATTCAGATTTACTGATTTAATTACTTCAGCTACAAATACTCTGTTTTCAAAATTAATACTGTATTCTTTAATTTCCTACCATCTCCTGACTTAAGCCTTTCCTCACATTTGTGGGATGGTGGTTGTCTGTAAGGGTTCTAGTGTTGGATGGCAGTACGATGTTAGTTTAGAATGTGTGGCCTCTCTGTAAGAATGCTTTCCCAGTGTTCCCCTCCTGATTCAATCACTGAGCTGTCAGCTGGGTATCCCAGCTGCAAGGGGGCTCTGGAAGAAAGAGCCAGTCTTTGCAGTAATTAATTCTCAAGTCACATACCTACTTGTTAACATGCTTCAGCTGGAGAGGTTAAACATTATAGCTCTGGCTGGTAGAGTTGGGTCTTAGCACTGATGTTTCAATGTCTTAAGAAACCACAATAATTTCTGTCCTTTTCCCATTTACTGTCCTTACACAGAAGCACCTCCGACTGACTCTCCCTGAAACCTCCCCTCACCCAAACCACATCCTAAATAGGTACAGGATGCAAAGGAGACAGGATTTAGAACTGAGCATCATCTGCATAATTAGAGTGCCACCCATTAAATCTCCTTACTGTCTCAGACATGCAGAATATTTATAGCCCTTATATATATATATATGCCTGCTAATGAGAGGAGTAAATAGAATTTTTTAGCTTTTATTCTTGTAAGAAATGGACATGTCAAAGTTGTTACACCAAGTTCACGCTCCCATTTCTGTTGGGGCTACCTATTTTTTACCCATTACTTGGTGAGAACAGATGTGAATAGCTCTGTCATTGAGCATCTCAAAGTACATCTTTCCTTTCTTCTTTAAAGGACAGTTTTATTTAATCTTTGGAATTAAAATAATAAGTCACGTAATTTGGAATACTTTCTGTGTTTCAGTGCAGTTACTGTGCTGCACTGATCTGAAAAGAAAAGATTCTCTAAGAGATTTTCATGTTGGGCATCCTCAACTGAAGTTCAAACCAGTTTCATTTTGAGGAAGCACCATCAACCAAACCTTCACTAGGTCCATTTACTAATAGGGTCTTCCCTAAGAAGTCCTGTCTGGGGAGAGAATTAGTGTTACTGAGTGTGTTAGTTCAGCCTCAGGGATGTGCAACAGGATGGTCCAAAGGGTGTTCATAAGTTTTTTTTGCATTGTTTCTCAAATGTCAACCAAGTACACAATCAGTGTTGCAATTGATGAAGCTCACTTTTTTTTTTTTTTTTTTTCCCATTTATAGGGGAAGAAGAACCTCCTGTAATCACTGCTACCAAGTTCTTAGTGCCTGGAATATGTAAAGCAGAACTGCATTGCCATATCCATACTGATGAACTGCAGGCAATTGCTCCTTTGTAATACATTACAACATTGTTATGCATTGCCACTTTATCAACAGCCTCTGTTTGTGCTTTAACTACCACACTGTCTCAGCACTAAACCTACTTGAAGGAACAAATAGTCCCTGAAGAAGATCAATTATTCCATTTTTTTTTTGTGGCCAGTAAACTTTAATCTAGTGGGTTTTTTATAAAACCTCTTTAATTATTTGAAAAATGCAGCGTGGAAAAATAGAATACATTTCAAAATTATTCCTATTATAATTTAAATGTCATGATATTACACTGTTTACAGATGCCATAATCAAAATTTACTATTTTTTGCTAGACGTGATTTTGCAACTGGACATAAAATAGCTTGGAACATTGAGTCTTAGTAAATTTTGTAGTCCAGCTTCTAGTTTTAAGTGCTGATGTACTTGATGGCAGGAGTGTTGTAGTGAATGCAAGCAGGATTTTTTCAGAAGCAAGATAAAATACCAAAGGTGAGATCAAGAAATTCTCCGTGAGAAGAAATAATTTTCTTTCAGAAATGCTTGAGCTCCTTTCCTCAGCCTCCTCTTTGTCCCAGATGTTAATGTGTCTCAGTATTTCATTTCAGATGAGTACATGTCTCTCTCTTCTGCATTAAGCTCCTGTCTCTCCTCCCCAGTCTGGCTATGATGACTCACAAATAGCACCACGCTGAGGCTGAAGTATCATTTTTGTAATAGACAAAAATATAGGTCCTCCATATGCTGAGTGATACCATGGAAGCAAAGTTACCTATTTTCTTCCTAGAAGGGCTAATACAAAGAATACTTTAAAGAGATGAGGGAAGGAAGAGCAGGTTTTATATTGAAGATAACATTCTGGATTTGTTCAGCCATGAGATGAGGTTGCTTTATGGGAGGGTTCATATTATCCCTCAAGGACATGATGCTACAAAATCACCTGAGGTAAAACAAGCCAAGACAGTTAACAGGCAGAAATACTTTGTTTTGTGCCAACCAGTAAACAGAAGCCTGTGAGTTACTTTGCAGTTCAGGATGTTTATCATTAGTGATTTAGAGAGTGTACTTGTACTGGTGTTCTATTAAGAAAAAATGTAAAAACTACAACTGGGCATGTTTACCTACAGGCACAGAGCATGCATGTCCTGTTTTCTGCAGTGACCAGGTGGGTAAATCTTCATCCAAAATGTCCCTCCTGTTTCCAAAGAGCAACTTTTCATACTTAAAACACATCAATGGAAATGCAATTCTAGGCACCATTATAATAAGCATGATAACAACAAATAGTAAAGGACACCTCACCAATGTGCCTTTGGTAATTTTGCTCATGGAGACAGATTCTGTCTCATTTAACCTGTATTCACATTCCACTAGCACGGTGCTGCTTTAGGGAGAACTAAGGGAGAACTCCAATACCTCAAATATTCTCTCAGTTTTGATAGATGAGAATTAGGCATTGCTAACTGTTACATTGTATTATCCATTTTAATAGCATGAGATAGAACTATTAAACAAGGGATGATTTTGGCTAACTGAGTAGCTTTAAAGCTCCTGGGTTGTTTTCGTGGGTTTTTGTTTTGGTTTGGGGTTTGTTTGTTTTTTGTGTCAGTTTATATTTAATCATTTGAATTTCCAAATAAAAGACTCTAGAGATTGTTGTCACAGGTGGAATAAGAAAGTGCTGTAACAATTATTTGAACATCACAATCGATGGCAGAACATGCTTTGCAATTGTGATACAGAATTCTCTGATGAATTAGATATCTGTGTTGGATCTGGAGGGCTTTGTCCATTAATGTAATGTTCCTTACTGTTCCTGCTTTCTGCATTTCAAAGAACACGAACTAGAAAATGTCAAAACTTGCAGCATCTCAGTAAGTTTGTGTAGCTTTGCCTACACAGTGAATCATCTGCACCTTTAGTGATATTTTTAATGCTGTGCCTCAGGCTGTACCAAAGGCAAAATTCTCTGTGTTTTCTTGTTCTTTGAAGTTGAAAAATTCCGGAAAAATTGTCAAACCAGGCAGAATCACTCAGAGGTAAATGCTCCTGCACTAAATTCAGCTATGAAGGATCCTGATTGGGTGCAATTCTTGTTATTCTACTGGAGAAAGCGTTTGGATGGGTAAGACACGGGCAGAGAGGTGATGGTTTGTGTGCTGGAGATGTGCTGTGCATAGAAAGGCCAAAGCTGCAAGACATGAGGAAATTCTAAGGTAGCTGATGAAGGTGATGCTGCTTTCAGCCCTGGGAAGTCCCAGCTCACATCATGTTACATTATGCTAGACTGAAGATTGGGAAGATTTCCTTGTTCCATTAAATTCAGTAGCAGAATTAGTATTAGGATATGAAATTAAATTTTCATTTTAAGCTCTAAGAAAGCTGAGTTTTGAAAGGGACAAAGGCAGTTGCACAAAGAATTGCTTGTATTAATGTTTTTATTTCTTCAAAATTTGCTGTACAATCCTGCAAATCTCATTTGTTAATTATAAAAGGCCTATGCAGATGACAGTCAAATCCATTAGGGAAGGGGAGGGCAGAAAAGTTCCTTAATTCCTTCTTAGCTTAAGGTGGTAACAGTATATTGTATGTACTAAGAAGAAAGACAATATAATTAATTGAAAATTTAGATTAGGACAGCCCACACTTAAAATGTACAAAAGCGAGAGAAGTGATACTTCATATGATTTAGTATAGTTCTTTTTACAAAGCCACAGTTAATAATTAGAAAAATATTGTGTATGTTGAGATGCTGGAAGGGCATAATACCAAATTGGCAAGAATTCTTTATTTTATAACAGCAAAAATTCACGTAAAAATTACTTTTTAAAAGACAAATATTCTAACACACATATTAAAGATTAGCTTGCTACTATATTCAAGCATTAGTAAACTCTGAAACAGAATGTTTCTAGTGAAAGGATCCCTCTAATGTCTGCTTGACGCAAGTGTGTGGACACTTTGGATATTTTATAACATGTTTTCTGGGAGGGTGGGAAAGACACCGGAAAACTGAAAGCTCAAGGTATGGTGGTGTGTTCAACATTTTGAATGAGGAGTATCCTCGTTGCCATAATTTGTACCTGTACATGAACACATCGTTTGTTGAAAAGAGAATGCAGCTGACCTTTGCAGAAATAATTTTTTTATGAAACTGTAATTTAGAAGTTAAATAGCAAAATAAAATATTTTTGTTCAGTTTCATTCATTGGATTTTTCTTAATAGCATGAAGAAGAAATGGCTTAAAGGTGCAGTGGTTTTATCCTGTGCACTTCACACACAGCACACAACCAGCCAGACTTGCTAACTGCTCCTCATACCCTAGAGCTGGAAGGGAAACAGCTATTTTGGTGCGTGTTTATTTTAATTAAGCAACTGTAAGAAACTTTCTAAAACTTCTGTATTGGACAGACTGGTTCTGATTTGATTTTATTTTCTAATAAAATTACCTTAATGTGATTTTATGTAATTATTTTTCCTATATCCTCCTTGGTGGTCTCCTAGCAGTATGTGGTAAGCGAAGCAGTAAGTGAAAACTATCTGCCCCAACTACAAAACTGTGATAACCTGGGCAGGATTCCTATTGTCAAAGAGGATGTGATTAATACCTGAGATTTCTATGTGAGGGTTTTTGTCCAATGGATTTCAAAGCACTGTTCCAGGCAGTGAACCCTGTCAACTGAAATTTCAGGGATAAGCCTTGAAACCACTCTGATTCCTTATATTGGTCAGGTAAATGAAGATTTTTATAATGGACTTTTGATCTGACACAGTTAAACTTAAAACAGTCGAGGCTGATTTACCACAGAAATCAAACCTTTTTCCAGATTCTCCTGGGAGGGTCACAGGCCTTGACACTAAATGGAAGATTGAACTAGTGTGAGTGAGTGTATGGAATGTTGTCCTGTTGGGCTGCTGATTTAGTTGGAATTCTAACTATTTAGTTGCTACTGGTGTGCAAAAAGATCTGCTTGAAGAGAGGTTTGTTGATGATATGTATCAGGTAAGTTTATTTCAGAGTAGTCCATCAATTTGGCCTTTTGTCTCCCCAGGGAAAGTGCCTCTGTGGTTTCAGGTAATTCTCAACACTGTAACACATCTGCTCCCTGTGCAAAATCCATATTAACACTTTGACTGTAAATCAGCATCAAATGGTTCATAAAACTTGCTTTGAATTTCTGTAATAGCTCATCAGGTTTATGATGAGATTTTACTCAACCAAAAATACTTGGCTATTTATAATCAATAATGTAATTTTGCTGGGGAACGCAACATTCCTTACTAATAGACATAGAACCTGAGATTATACAAAGGGCATGGGAGACTTACAGTGTTTTTCTCCATTTCAGAGTAAATTAACCTTTGGAGGTTACATTCTGCCCTTTATTGGAATATTGACTATTCCAAACAACTGTGAATTTACTTACCTTTCACAGTGCAATAAAATTACGGATCAAAACTAAAACCAGAACCTTTTCCTGGCTGAGGAATTTTCATTTCTAACGCAGTTACAGAGGATTAAACTTGCTGAACGACTGGGTGCCTTGCATAGCAAAAGGGAAAATTAAACACTTGGAGAATAGACTTGTTTTATTTATTTTTTTATATAATTACTAAACTGTGTTTTGGAGAAGAAAGTTCCCAAAAAGATTTTGCATGAAGGCAACTAGTGCCAGGAGTATTTTCAGGGCAGGTAGCTGCTGCCTCGTAAAAATAATCTGCAGTGCAAGTTGTGGAACTATAATTGTGATATAAAAGTTCTTTCTGGCAACATTTTCTAAGACTTTTCAGAATGCTGTGGCCACACCCTTTTTAGTAATGCTTTATTTCTCAGGTGATTCAACCAATGTCAGCGGATCTGGTTATGAAATCAGATACTAATAATGGGAGTGGGACATACATCAGAGCGGTTTTTTGGTGCGTCACAACTCAGAATTTTTTTTTCCTCACAAGTGCTCAACAGGTCATGTAAAGGCCATAAGCAAGTGTTACTGTCTTTGTGTTACATGAGAAATGGGTAGGAACTAGATAAGGAATAAGAAATAGATCCCTTTCGGAACTGGTGTCAGCTGAGGACAGAACACAGGGTTTCATGTCTTAGTCTTGAGCCATAGTGGTGCTTCTTTCGACAGTGTGACCAGTCAGTGGATTTGGTTACAGAGATTAATACTGCAGCTTTGGCCATTTTGCAATAACTTGTGTGACACAACAGCGGGGCACTGGTTCGTGTCCCAGCGTTCCGTGGCACGATTGCAGCAAGTCATCACTGATGGAGCATGGAGGGAAACAGAGGATGGCATGGCAAGAACTACAAGAGGAGGAGGTAAGTTTGGGACAGACATGAAGCAATGTTTTTATTTATTTTCCAACACCCCCAAGAGAGCTCTGAAGTGTGAGTTACCTTGGGGCAGACTCTGCAAGGGCCTGTTTCAGCCCCATACTACTACTCTGGGAGTACATTGCTTGATGGGAACCTGGTTTGCAAAAATGACTCCTTTATAATTTTGATGAAAATCAGGAGTGATTTCATTGCTGTCAGTTACATCATACTTATTTCAAAATAATTAAAAGTGAGAATAGAATTAGACCTACTTGTCTTTAGCAATGTCTAATACAGGGGATGGACGCATAAAAGTCGTGAGTCATCACCAGAAAGGAAACTGGCTGCTCTTTATTGTAGCTTTTGCAAACGTGCCAAGGTGTGTTTAGGTGTTAGGAAGGAAATCACCATCCCTTTGCAGAACAGTTGGACAATGCTCAGCTACCGAGGGTGGAGTGGGAATAATAGTGACAGTGAATCAGGAAAGCAGGGCAGGATCCCTATTTCTAAACTTTACCCTCTGCTTAGACTGCCTTCAGACCTGGGAAATGCAGGTACATTTATTTGAATATTCCTGGTTTTAGCCTTGAATTGGCTTTTTAAAAAAACCTTTTTTTTTTTTTTTTTTTTTTTTTTTTTGTAACATATAAGTCAAATACCACTGTAAGATAGTGTTTTCAACTGAAATAAGAAGTTTAACCCTTGCATTTTACATTTTGCATACTAATGAAAGTTTCATGCTTGCTAAGATTTAGAAATGCTGAACAAGTGCAAGTTGCATTATATAATTTATTGTCTTAAATCATAGGAATTACAAATTAGCAATTACTAAAAAGTGTTCAGTCTCCCTGGATAACACTTTAGTTCATGTGGTTGAGCAGCTTTCACTTTGTTATATAAATGTATATCAACTAATTCTTCATTTCCTGGGTGCATAAATAAGTAGAAATTTTATGGACACATAAAATAGGCTAAACGTTTGTGGTGTCTGGGCTACAAAGTGTGGTGAGCAACTTCTTTCCTCCTGTTTTTCCACTGTCTGCTTTATGTTGGCAATGCTACTACTGCAAGAGACCTACCACCTACAGTTCATTTGAACTTGCATTTGCTTTAAATTATGTAATTGTTAGTATTTATTATTGTACTGATCTAGTACATATGGGCTTTAGTCACAGAACAGATTATCAGACACAGTACAAATGCATACCGGATAGTCACTAATTTAAAGTGCTGCTTTAGATCCTCTACTTCCATCTTCGCATTGCGCTTTTTTTTTTTTTTTTTTTTTTTTTGCTGATCAACAGGACTTTTGAATGTGTTTCCATACTACTTCTCTCGCCAAAGCACACATTCCTGTTGCCACCTCTACACTATTTGTCGTAGTTTCTAAGGATTTTTGACCTAATGGAACCCACTCCCGGTCGTTTGCTGTTGGTGTCGCTTGGGGTTCTTAGCGTGGAGCCGGTGCCCTTGGCCTTTTTTGGGTCGGTTCCGAACACCAGCGTGGCTTCCCGGGCGGGACGCGAGGGCTGGCGGGGAGGCCGGGGTGGGCAGCTCCGGAGGGACCCGAAGCGGAGCAGCGGAAGGGAAGACAGGACGCCCATCCGAGGAGCGGGCGGGAGTCGGGAGAGAGGAGTCTGCGGGAAGGGCGGAGAAGCCGGGCGGGGCCGCGGAACACTCACAGGGACACACGCACAGCCCTCCCTCTGCCCGCCCTGACAGCCGCCGGGAGCCCCGGCACCCCCGCGTCCCGCCCGCCCTCTCTCGCCCTCGCCGGCGGCTCTGCCGGGTCCGGGCCGGCGCAGCAGCCCCGCAGGAGGGCGCCAGGTGAGTGCTGTCCCTCGGGGCTGGGCAGGTGGGCGCTGCCCCCGGCGGGACCCGCACGGGGCGGGGGCGGCTCGGGAAGGGACTCCCGCCGGCCCCTGGTGGGGGGAAGGGGACGCGCCCCCCGCCACCTCCTCACTCCCTCGCCCCGGGGAGGGGGAGGCACGGGGGTCGGTCCTCCGCTCCTGCCCTACAGTCCCGGGGGCGGCGGAGCTCGACCCGCTCCCTCTCCGGGTCAGCGATCGGTGTGCCTTTATTTGTTTGTGTTTTTGAAGAACTTTTAACGTTTATTTAGTGGCAGATGTTACACGAGTGTCAGTTTAGGGGGAAGGACATCTGTGCCGGGAGCTGCCGCCTCCCCTGAGCCCCCCAGTGCCATCACGGATCGGCTGTGCCCTCGGTGTCACCGCGGCCCGGCTGTGCCCCCGGTGCTGTTGTGTCTTGGCTGGGGCCGCTCTCGGTCCTTCCCTCCGCCCCCCCCCCCCGGGGAGAACGTGGGGGAGGTTGGAGCCTAAAGGAAAGTGGAAAAAAACCAAACCCGGAGCGTAATGACTTACACCTGTGGATCGAGGCACGGCAGCCCGCGAAGGGGCTGCAATGAGGGGCAGCGCTAATTAGTGTGGCACGGACCAGCCCCGGTGTCGGCAGCCGGTGCAGGGTCGGGGCTGGGCCGTCAGTGTGTCACCGCTCATCCCTCTGCCGTGCTTGGCATCAGTCTGTGATTTGATAAGGAACCGTTTACGTTAATTCAGGAGATCCAACTTTGGTAATGAATATCTTCATTTTTCTTTGTGGTTCTTACATCTCGTGAATGTGTGAATCTTAACATGTACCTTTTTCATGTATGCATACACTCATTAATAGAATTTCTAGTTAAGTGTTGTCCTTTAGTGCGTTTTCATAGTGAAAAGGTAGAGAAAATTCCTTCATCCTAAAAGACTTTTCATAGTATTAATTTGGTTGTATGCATAGCTCTGTAGCACAGACAGAGGTCTGTGAAGTGCAACAAGTTACAACATGGATGTTGTATCTATACGGAGTTTGAGTTCAGAATAAGAGAAGCCGTGGGATTTGGAAACAAATGGAGTTAAAACGTTTATTGCAGAATAACAGGGTTTGCACGGTGCAGGTGGCAGAGTGTGAGAAATGGAGCTGCCCCGGTGTAGATGAAATAAGGGAATGTACAGGAATAGCTTTGGCTTGTCATTTGAGTGGATTTAGCCCTTCTATTTAAAATTTCTATAGGTGTGACATGATACCTGTTTTCAGTAAATATTTATTGCCCAGTTTCAGTAAACAAAATACCATCCTGTTTTGATCAGATATCCCATCCACTTCCCCACGGGAGTGGTGCAGATGGGTTTGCAGTGTGACACGGCGGCGTGGCCCATGAAGACACTGTAACATTCAGTATCATTCCCTGCACATTCTCCCAGACCTCCGCTCTGTTTTGAATAGCTCACTTCTTCTCAGCACCGCTTTTGTGTAGACAGTTGTTCTGGCGTCATTCCAAGCTGTGGGAGTCGTATGTGCCCATGATTTGGAGGTGTATTATGTGGAGTTGCTTCCAGCAAGGGGCCAGTGAGACCACATGGCCTCAAACAGAACTGTTTTGTTTTGCTGCTCATGAATTGAAATGAGTGATACCTGTTTCTGCTCCGGAGTTTACATGTAGTGTCTTCATATTAACTCAGGAGTTAATTTTTCTCATGTTAAATCTTTTGCTTTAGGTGTTAAAATTAACCTGATCTCTTCAATTTTGTTTATGCTAGAGTTTTATTTGTGTGTTCTGAGTATTTTTGGGGAAGCATCTGCCTACTGCTACAAATGCCGTAATGAGTGCATTTAGAATCCTTTAGGAGTGCTTTGTGTGTGTGTACTGTATTGCAGACACCTTATACTCAGTGCATAAGTGTGAGGTGCATTTGGAGAAGTAATTTGTTAACAGTTGCCATTTTCTTCATGTGTAATATGTAGGAAAATTGTATGTTTGCAGAAGACTAAAGGGCCTGGGGTTCTATAAACCACACCTTGATTTATTTTGTTTAACTTAACTAGTTTCTATGTAAGTCCCTCTGGTTTTTTTCCAAGTTGTGCCTCTCCATTTGTGAGGGTATTGTGGATTTCAGTTGTCTGGGTCATACGAAATCCGGAGTTAACAAACGGCTGCAGTCTCGCCCAAGTCTTTAGGAGAGTGTAGAGTTACTGTACTGTAGTAGGTTAAAAAAATTGGAAAATAAAGGTCTTGGTAAATATGCTCCAGTAATCTGTGATTAACACACACCTCTTGCCATGCTCTTGACTATAAGAGCCACAAAGTAGCTATACTGAAATAAATGGTTATATAGCAGGTGACTGTGGGTTTCCACCCTCTAATGTAACAGGATGTGCAAACAGACCAGAAGTGTTCTGCCATGCAGTGTCTGCCGGGTTGGACGTGGTGTCAGATGCTGAAATGTGGGCAATGATTAACCTGCAGGCGCTCGGCACAGCACAGGATCCAGCTCAGGGGGTTCACTGGGCAGTGGATCGGGCTGTTAATACCTAAACACAAGGGCATATGTACCTGTACATGTATTTACTTCCTAATCACGTGCTGATGAGTAGCCTGAGGATTTCAGACCTGAGAAGGCATTTGAAGTAACGTGTGTCTTATACAGACCACTGCTGAGGGCAGTACCTGAGAACATGGCCAGTAGTGAAATCCAGCAATTCCCTCCAAAAAATTGTTTAAACTGGACAACAAGCAGAAGCTTTATGTTCTTGACAATAAAACTGAATTGTTTTTTTCCCTTTCATATTAAATCGTTATATATACCATCAGAAATGTAACTGGAAAGGTGTCCTATACTGTTGCTTTTACTTTTTTCCCTTTCTGTATAATTACCCTCATGTTCCTGTAGTTCCCCTCAGAACTCTGCAAGTGTAATCAATGTGTGGTACAACTTGTGTTCAAAAAGGTTTACTGGCTTTTATATCACCAAAGCTTGCATAAACCTGGAAAGTTGGCAGGAATTATCTGTGTACTTGTGTGGTTTCTGTAGAACAAGAGCAGCTGCTCTGCTGGTATCATCTCTCAGACGTTTTAGTTGTTAAATAGAAGTACAGCTTTCATTAGCTTATTTCAAACATTTCACCATTTTCCCCAACAAAATTTTCAGGATTATAACTAGGAGTATGTCCATTACACTGTCTGTATTGTATCAGGGATCCATCTGATTTTATTTTAGATATAACAGTATGTCTGACTAGTGTTCCCACAGAAGGTTTTGTCTGGGCCATCACCTCTTTCCTGAAGACAACAATGAGCTATTTGGACAGTGTGCGTTTTAGGGGTGACTGCTTCTGCTTGTGTATGGCCCTGACTGAGGCACCCACAGAGCAGGTGGCTGGGAGAGCTTCGAGATGTGGGAATGGCAGCACCACCACGCTTGTATTGACACGTGCTGTGATGAGGGTATCCCAAGCCTGGTATCCCCCTATAGGGAGAGAGGTTCTTATGTGAGCATGACCCCTAAAAAACTTTGCCTGAAGAAATGGATGCTGTGAAAATCAGCATTTGTTGATACTCCACAGATAAGTAATTAAGATCCTGGAAAAAACTCTCTCAAGTGAGTTGATTGCTGTGTGGAGGGTTGATCTTGTTCCCATGTGGGTTTGGATTCTGACTGTGCTTAGCAATTGCAGATGAAAAGCTGTAAAGACTGAAAGGAAGATAATTTTAGGACAGTACATCTATTTGTCTGCCATTTAATGTATTAAATAACCAAGAAAATAAATGCAAAACCAACTTGAATAACTTCAGTATGTATTAAACTGTGCAGCAGTCCTGAATGAACTGGTCATGATTATTAAGACAGTAGGTTGAAAGGAGCATCATTTTAACGTTAAGGAGGAAATGTGACACCCTTCCAGGCAGACAGAATCTTGACTCTGCTGCTGTTCCCTGTCAGTGATGATTCTGATAAAGGAGGAAATGGGCTGTGTTTGTCTCAACTGTGGTGGTATTTGTCTTGCGTTTCATTTGTTCTTAATGTATTCTTTTTTGAGGATAAACTTCTTTATTATGAAGGAGGCAGGAATATGTTGAAAGGATGAGAAGAGTATGAAGAACTGGGGCAGTGGTTGCATTAATTTTACACTGGGCATGCATGCTCTGTCTCGTTTTTCTTTTTTCTGAGTCTGGCATTACACTAAAAATGACTTAATTTCAGTGCTAGTTTCAGAAAACATATCTTTCTTGTTTAATAAATTGTCCCTTAAATTTACTTGCCTTTGTATAGCCCTTCTAATATTGTTTACAGAAACAACACAAATATTTCTGGAAATAGTTTTCCTCTAGATGAAATACAGATTTAAAAAAGCATAGAAAAAGTCTTTGTTATTATTACAACTTTTGAGTAACAACTTAGTGCTTGCTTTCAAATTCAGAAGTTTGAGGAGGATAGAGTTAAATGAATCTCAAATCGCTGGCTGTATGAGTCACTAAATTGGGAACATAAATACTCATATTCTTTGGAAAGAACCTCTCAACATTGTTTTCCTGCATAGTGTCAACTGCAAAACACAATGCAGTATGTTTAGCTTAAAAGTAGTTGTATTTGCATTTGAAATCACAGTTTATGATAAAAGTCAGATAACTTTTTGCCCCTTTTTGCTCCTCAGACTGGCTAAAGGCTAGCACTAGGACTCCAGTAGAAGCTACATTATTATATGTTGTGTTTTGTTTGCTTGCTTTGTTGAAAAGAAATAGAAACTTGGAGAGGGGGAAAAGGGTAGAGAAAGAGCCAGTGCTGGAGGACTCTCTCCTTGCACACCGATAGAAAGGATAGGTTGTTTTGTTTACTGTCTGGTCCTGAAGCCAGATACTTGAAATAGGAACATCTGGATCTTTTAGTCCAGAGAGAAACAGATTTGTCTCAGAATGACATGTGATTTCAACATCAGTTACAAAAAATCCTTCATATCTGTCAATGTTGAATAGAATATAGTACTTAGTGTTCTCTGTGTTCTGCTTAAACAGTATATTCTCTTTAAAATGTTTTGTTGAAGTCTTTGCAAGTGTTTCATAATGTTAGATTTTTTTCTAATCAGGTAAGAGAGGGTTGGTTGTGTGTTGTAAAGACACAGAGTACTGAAGGATTACATTATTTTTTTTTCACTTGATATGGCAATTGACTACCATCCCTAAAAGGGACAAATAAGCTCACAAACATTCCATATTGGGCCCTACATTGCTCAAATTTGAACTGAGACTGCTAAAAGATTGAAAGCTTCTGATAACTTTGCAGATTGGACGGTGTGGATGAGTCCTTGCTCTTCTATTTAGTGCAGTGATGTACAGGATTATATAATATGCTAATAGTCAGGATAGGCAAAACCAGCACTCTCCATTCCTTTTTGTTCTTTCCGGAGCAATAACCTGCTTAGGGAAGTCTGTGTTTGTATTTTGGGAGTAGAATGTGTGCACGTACCTGCTTATGGTGTCCCTGATGGGGGTGTCTGACCACGTGCATGTATTGAACTGGTGATCAAAGGTATCCAAGCTGTAATCACTCCCTCTCTTCAATGCTGGTGAGCTTCTCCATGTTCTGTCATTGGAGGCTGTGTGAGATTAATTGTGACACAATTGGTTGTCTTCCATTTCTTTTGGTATTCTTTTAGGGAAAAGAACTGAGTCTCAGTAAACTAAAGAACTAGTTCTACTGAGAATGGTGTCTCCTAGTAGGCTGTATTTCTGCAGCATGGATTGCTGTTCAATGTCAGTGCTCTGGCTTCAACCTGGAATGAACTTTTATTTATTTATTTAGCTGTTTTCTTTTACTTTTTAATACACTTCATGCTGAGAATAAAGACAACATTCTTGCTACTTCAAAAATAAACACTGTCTTTTATATATGGCAGGATAGACTGTCTCACTGTCTATAGCATGTCTGTGGGGGAGGGAGCCAAACTTAATACTCACTGTGAGGCAGGATCATTATTTTATTTTAAATCTTCTCTGTCATCTTTAAAAGTTCTGACAGACTCACCAAAACGGGCAGTGTCTCTGAGCTATTTCCTACAGATACCTTTGTGTATACACTTGTGTAAAGTACCTATATAAAACTTAACTGCTTCTGAAGAGGACAGAAGAGGACTGTTTTTAATGAGATGCCTTCAGAACAGGAGTAAAAGCTCTCAAAAATATGTATTTGCAACGGTCCTTCAAACCCTCATTCTTTAGTGCATTTTTAGTGAGAGTAAGTATGATATGCCATGTGTTCATGGGGGTCAAAACTTACTTTAAATAACCATGGTGTGTGTGAAACAAAGTTTATGGCACGCTGGGCTTGGATTGAAGTGTTTATGCAGTGTGGAATTCTCGGCACTGGCTGCTACTTTGAGTTGTAGTCAGGGGCAATATTCTTGAAGAGCTTCCTGAGTTCTCTCGGATTTCACTGAAGTGCGCTGGAGTGGCATAAAGATATTTTTCAGAGGTCTTCAGATATGGCAGTTGCAAAACAATTTGGAGAAAAGGTTGCTTTTAGAATTTGTTGTTCTGCAGTTAAATAATGAAGTTTGGTTGAAAGTTTCAATCTGCCCTTCCACAAGGTGTTTGCCCAAGGCAGGAGCTGGCTGGGAGCTGAGTGCTGTCACGATGGCAGATACTGTGTGCTTGCTGCCTTCGGGTGGGGAAATGTGACTTTTCAGAGAGTAATTAATGAGTAAATATGTCCATTCACTAGAAATGACAGACTTTTTTGCAGCTAGTAAGGAAATGGGCGATTGTCCCTTTAAAGAGGTTACAATACGTGCTTGCTAACTGGTACTCTGTGTTCAGGTTTTGTGAGCACACAGACATTTGTTTGAGAGAATGACGGTGTGTAACACATTTTCTTTTCTTTGTAGTAGGTGCACATTAGTGATGCTACTGCCTTCTTTCTCATTAGAAGGAATAATGGTTTCTGCACTGAGGAGTCTTAGGGTTCACTAAAGCACTTTTCCAAGGTTCTCTTATCAACTAAGTATAACAAGATAGTATTTCAACAATGCAAAATATTTTAGTGAAGGTGAGGAGCTGTGGGAACATGTTTCATCAGAAGATATTAGTTACTTTTGCTTTAACTGTAGTGAACAGCTGTTGAATGATAGATTATTTTTTAACAACCGCTACTGTGTCTAGAGATACAAATAGGGAGTGGAGGGAAAGGCAAAAAATATTTTTAGCCTGAGGATCAAAGTGTATCTACTCTTTGTAACACAAGGGGAGGGGGATGTGGGGGGGAAGGAGGATAAAATAGGCTTTCTGTAGGGAATCAGTTTTAACAAGATTGGCTAATACCATCCCCACTCTCTTAGATACAAGTCACAGGCTGGTTTGAACCTGTGGGATGTTGTGACTTCAATACTTTTCTGGAACCTTCTTTTTTTTTTTTTTTTTTTCCTGTTCAAATGATCCTGCAGTGCTGTTCTGTGCAGGTTTGCAGAGGCTTGAGTGCTGTGCTATACTAGATTCTTTCCCCTCTCCTTTATTTTCATCCATTTAAGGGCAATTGCAGAACTCTCAGAATTAAATACCAATGAATAAAATACACATAAATATAACACACTTAACAGTTGTTGAGCTTAATGGCTTACCACTGCTAGGATTTTCTCTCCTTTATGTGGTGTGAGAATCTATCCTAAGGCAGATGAAATGATAGTGCTTCAGATAATCAAAGTTAATGCTTTTCATGGAGGCATAAAAATGTGTTTCTTTGTGGAGATAAGGTAAGAGAATTTTGAGGTGCCTGCTTCCTTCTGGGGACCCTGGTGTTAAATAAGCTGTACTTGGTCATAGAAGACAAATATGCTGAATTTGAGATGTCTCCTCCAAACCAGCAATGATGCTTCTTCAGGGCTGTTTCCTCAGTAAGACAGTGGCAGTTGTTTTAAGCATAGTTGCTATAAATAAAGTCTTTGACATTGTTTTCCTATGTTTTTGTTCTGGAATTGCCTTTTGCCCCCTTCCTGCTATTGCAGCACAGCACAATCTCTAGGACAACACCTAATCCAAGTGCATGTCCTTTATCTGGAACAGACAAGGTTCAGTGTGCAGAGGCTGAGGAACATCTGAAGCAGAGTCTCTTAAATTAATATTCATTGCCTTGTCTTGGCATCTGGCTTCAGATTATGAAGAGAGAAGTTGATAGATTTATTTTCCTCTCTCAGGTTTCATCATGTATCTTGCCTATGCCATAAAGTTCAAGTCCAAACAAGAGTTGGATGGCAATACAGAAGAAGGCACCTGCAATCAGTGTAATTTTTTTCCTGAACATAGTTCCTTTGCTTCTTGAATTGCACTGCATTTTCTAAGGTGTTATTACTGGAAGCTGATTTCTGAGCATAGTGGCAGTATTCTGACTGTGTGTGTATTATATATATCTATATATATATAAATATATACAAAATTTTTCTTTGCTAGTTTTAGCTTAAAGTTTGTGTGATTAATTTTGAATAGAAGCATTATTTTTCATAGAGTATAAGCTTTACAATACCTTTTTTTTCCCAGAACAGAACAATTCAGTTTTATTTCAGACCTACTGAAGCACTTTGTGTTGACTAGAAAATGTCTGTGAAACATTTTTAATGCTTGAAAAAATATATCCCCCTTGTACATCTTGAAATAGAGAAGTTTTTATTTAAAAAATAATTATATATTCTTAAGAAAGGGTATGAAGAGCAATCTGTGGCATGTGATTCAGGAGAGAACCTACAGGCTGAGGATTTTTCACTGAAATTGCTTTCAAGTAAGGGAAGTAGTGGTAATATTTTGTATCCATGGCTTTGGAGAGTGTTGACAGATACCGACTTTCCTTTTGTCATTTCGAAACTAAAAAACTCCTGGTATTTTGACAAGACCATAAAACTTGTCCGTGGTGTGGGGATCAGCTGTTTAATTACCTGTTGCTCCTGGTAGAGAGTGAACTGGGACCTGTGCAGGCCTGTTGGCAGGAACAGGATGACAAAAGAGTATCCCTGCAGCTTGTCTGACTCATTGCTCTCCAGCCTCTGGAGTGGGAATGAGGGTTGCTGCTGGATGGCAACCCTGAATTGACACTTGGTCTCAGAGCTTTGATAGTGTCCTCCATCTCAACAGCCAGGAAGGAAGAAGGAGGATGTGAAAGAAATTGGTTGATAGAGAAAAAGCCACTCCAGGTGCCAGGAGTTTATGCTACAGCAGACAGGAATTCCATGGTGGGTATTGCTGGAGCATGGTCTGTTTATTGGTACGGGAGGGAAGTTAGAGGGATGCTTTGTGCCACGTGTGCCCATCCTGAGGGAGAGGAGTGTGCCCTTGGCTGCTGCCGTGTGGGGCACAGGGGGGAGGCACGGTGGTGTTTGCCACCCCCCTGTGTGGGGGGCAGCTGAGGGGGAGGACCCTCACCCAGCGCTGTAGCAGCTGCCTGTCCCACCCCTCCCCACACGTGCAAGGGAGGAGTGTGTTTGTTTGGTTTGGGGGTGTCTTGGCAGGTCTCCCGTGTCACTGGAAATGGAGAGTGGAGGCTGCAAGAGCTGGTGTGTCTTGAAGGAATAGAACTGGTATCCAAAAGTCCTGCTGCCTTATCCAGCAGATAGATAGCTTCCTGAAGGTGTGGAGGATGAGATCTTGCTATCAGAATGAATAAATGTTGGCCTCTTGATGCCCTCCTTTGGTGTTACAGAACACATGAGAAGCAGACCTTTGCAAGATGCCGAGGTTGTTGAGGATGACAAGTACAGTGTGTTACTACATTTTCAGATATTAGGCTGGGAATGTGAGGGAACTGACAAGTTTGGAAAGAGATATTCCTCTTTGTGTTGCTCTACGTGGCTTTGTTTTGCAGGACATCTGAGAACATAAATTGGGTTAATGCCATATTTCATTTATTTTCTGTTAGATCCACTTCAACCTTTATCATCAGTTGTTCACAGAAAAGTTCACCACACAGTAAATTTTTTCAGTTCTGTCCTCAGCTTTTGTTCTAGTTTGAGTGTGGAAGTCTCAGTGCAGAGATCTGTATGGAGTGTTGGCTTAGATGCTGCCAAGAGTGGGGAGGGAGGTGCCAAAAACAGGTTTGTTTTTTTGAAGTTGTACATGAACATTTGCACTGCTGTAGTACTGGCTCACAAGGGAACAGTGCAAGTTGTACCTTTTTTTTTTTTTCTCTGGAATGGCAACCTTGTTGTTTTGTAATTTGAATCTTTCGGCTTCCAACTTTGAGAATTAATGGGCTGCTTTTAACCTTCCCTCTGAACCTTTGATCTTACTCGTATGGGAGATTGTAAGAGGAGGTAAAACTCTTGTTGCCATAACTTGGGTGATTATTGAAGCATCTGGGTTTTCCCCGTGTTAGGAAATTACTTCCTGAGAAAGGGGAACTTTGCAGAAGATGTTTAAGTACAGGCTCTTGCAGTGTTGCTTCAAAATGTAGTTAAAAACAACTACCCTCTTGTTGTGTTATTATAAACCGGAGAGGCCAGTAATAATTTAGCTTTCAACACCTGCTGCTGCTTCTAGAATTACCAGGGGCTTGTGTGGGGTTTTGTGTTTGTTGGATTTTGGGTTTTATTGTTGCTTTTTGTTACTTGCCATTTCTTTCAAAATGATCCAACTTCAGAATCAGGAGTAAATCTGAGGCCAGGCACTGATCCAAAAAGAAGTGAGATGGCTGAGTCTCTGTTCCGGCCCTCACAGAGGTGAGGTTTTGTTCTTCTCCCATTCAGAGTAGTTTTTTTAGATCTTTAAAACCAGATTTCAAGAAACAAATTTGCTCAGAAACAAACTTTTATTACTTTCTATTATGAGGGATGTTAAAAAAAAAAAATAAAAGCAAGATTAAGAACCTGTTCTTGTAAGTTCATTCTGTTTGTTCTGAAGTGGCAGTGCTGCCTGCTCTGGTCATAGGAAAGGACAGGACAAACAAGATGTTAATCCCAGGAAGGACCAAATTTTGGTTGCTGATTTTGGGACTTCTGTCCAATAGACAGGCCTGCCTATCTACCCTTGCATGGGCAGAATTTTGAAACCAAGATGGACATTCTCTTCTGAGCACTTATTTTGTGAAGGTTGGCCTTATCTGCATTCCTCTCATGGGACACGTGCCTGGTGCTCAACCTTTCATGCTGTCCCTGCAGTCTGTCAAGTAAGATTTTGACCCAGGTTTCACCCAGGCTAGACCAGCTTTTTCATGGTTCTTTGTACCTTCCTGAAAAATTAAGGGATTATTATCTTGACAAGCACAGTCTATTTTGTGGTTATGTTCTAGAAGGTATTAATTAATACACAGTTGAACCTGTTTTCTGTTAATCAATTAGGTCTTTGTGCTGACCATAATAGAAACCAGGTGTCAAATCAAGTCAAATAAGAGGACATTGATGGCTAAAAATATTGTTCCCCCTCCCTCCTTCCCTTTTAAATGAAAGAAAAGGAGAAAAAAAAAAGAAAAAAGAAAAAAAGCTGTAGGGCTAAGAAGTTTCATGTTCATTGTGATCCTGTTACCAAAAAATTATAGTGTTTCATGGTGGGATTAATTTGCTTTATGTAGAGTTCTTCATTTGTTCTTGCCATGCAAGTAATTTACTGGAAACATCTTTGACCATATACACCTTTTGGAAGTGTTGTAACTTGGGCATTGCTATTGCCAACATTGGAATATCTGCTGGTTTTGAGAGTGACTTCTACAATGAATAAATTGTTATTCTCTGTAAATCAGCAAAGTATGATCTTAAGTTATTAAAATACGCTGAAAAGCTTCTGTAAATCGTTACATATCAGAAATTGAAATTTTCTCCCCCATGTTGTGTGGATCATTCCATGGCAACACTGGCTCTGACTGCTGGTCTGAATTAACAGAACTGACACGATGCACAGCCCTGGATTCAGGCTTGCTGACATCAACTCTCTTGGCATGTGTTCAGAAAAGTAAACAAAAGACAATCAGTGTTGAGTTTGGCACAACTAGCAAGTCCATAAAACTGCCAAATCCTTCTCAGTGTATTCATCCAATTAATCTCATTGATGTAGGACATTTACTTAAGTGAGTAAAATATACTGGTTTTGGTTTTAAAAGTTATTGTCCTAAAGTTTTGGATTTCTAGTTAATTAGTAATCACAATCTTCGCTTATATAGCATTTTTCTTGTTTTTTGATGTTGTTCTTTTGTAGAAAAAAAATGAATTCTGAAAGCTCAGCACTTACCATGAGTAGCCCTGCTGTAATAAACCAATGTGCCAGAGGAGGAATGGAACAAGAAAAAGTTTGGTAAGCTTTCCTTCTAATTTTTGAAGAGGTCAGTAGACAGCAATACTGGGATATGTAGTTTGAAAATTAAGTAAATAATAATCACTTGTTATAACTGATGCATTAATTCTGTGGTATTTAACAACAGAGCAGGAAAAAGGGAGATGTTCTGTCATTTTGGTTTTGAGTTTTCAGCAGATGAGGTGGTACAAGGTGTCAAGGGGGATGGGCAATGGAAAAACTCCTGTTCACCTGAGCAGGGCACCAGTGGTACTCATGGAATCTTTGACAAGGGGCAAATGTCCTAATCTCCCCGTGCTGTTGCTGTGTAGTGCTGGTACCAGCACCCTCCAGTGCTGCGCAGGCTCCTGAGATTTGTGCCCTGGGAGACATTAAAAAGTCAATAGTTTCTATTTTGGATATAAAAAAACCCCCCTTACTCTGTGCTGGAGGTAAAAAACAATTACGCTGTTGAATGAGAGATGTGGACAAATGCTTACACTTTATGACAGTATTTTTGTGACAATTGCCACTGACCATGCAGTTTTTAGCACCTGGTTTGGTGTTTTCATGATGGGAACGGGGTGTTGACAAGGCTTTGAGACTATTTCAGCTGGGTAAATGAGAGCCTTTTATTGGGAGCCTGCTGATTTTTACTTGCTGTTGTTCATTAGGGACTTTTTATGTTTTTTATTTACCATGTAGAAAACAACCAAATAAACTCATGACAGGAAGCATGACACCCATATGAACCAAAAGCTCACTTACATTGCTTTTGTAGTCTGAGAAATACTCTTGACATGCTAAAGAATTAGGGAATTAATAGCAAATGAGTATTTCCTCCTGGATGCTTGTCAGGAAATCACATAAAATCTTTTTATAGCTTTTGTTTTTATGTAGTATTAAATTAACAGCATCATAGAAAATGGTTTCTTTTAAACATCTTCCACTTTTCTACTACTGTTCCCGGAACATCCACAACAAAAATCTTTGGATGAAGGGGCAGGATGAGAAAGACTTGTGGGCTTCCCTCCTTACTGTCAAATATGAAGGGTAGTGAATTGACACAAACTGTTATTTTGTTTGATATCTTTTACTGGGTTTTTTATCTTGACTGTGGTATTGAACTGGGGCCAGTTCTGTTTAATATCTTCATCAATGATCTGGGTGAGGGGATATCCTATGATGCTTAGGAGTTCTAATTATGAGATAAACCAGATTCCTTTGTTAAGACATTGTAAAATTACACTGGGATTTGAGGTTAAATAAATATTCATAATTCCAAATGCTCATCTGCAGAGGCAGACATAGTCTCCAAGTTTGTCCCTTTGTCTCTGTCAGTGGTAGGCCAAGTTATTTGAAGTGTCACTGAGCTGTAGAGAATTGTACCACCCTGTAGGATTAGTTTGACACAATTTGCTTTGAAATGAAGATTTCTAGAACCACTAGAGTATTTGCACTGAATGGTTGTGCAGTCACCACTATATGTGTGGATGTATGCTTGACAAATATTTTCAATCGGTAAGAAAAATATGAAATAACAATTTTAAATTAGAATCTCTCCTTGTAGTATGTGACAGCTTATGGGAGTGCTAATCAGGGACAATAGAAACTTGAGCTGACTTGTCTTAGCACTGGAGTCTTTATTAGTGAAAGGTAAGTTGTTTGTTTTAAGGATATATTGAAATTTAACTCTTCTGCAGGCAGAGAGTAATATATGCTGTCACAGGTTTTGTGATATGCTTTTATATTTAAGTACTAGGTATTAAGTTATAGCAGTGGTATTAAGGTTATTCCTTTGTGTAGGTTGTGGGGCTTGTTCTGAATTACAAGGATGTAAAAATATTCAAGCCAACTTTTGGTGTGCTTTGTACTTCCACAGATGTGTTTAAACCTGTATATCAACCAAAAATATCACTTTCACTTTTGCTAACTTCTTACTTTGTAACCCAAAATCTTGTTTGTTGAAAAGAGCATCATGTTTGCAGTCAGTGGCGTTTCAGGTGGGTTTTTGAATCGAGCAGCTCAATAGCAGTGTGAGGCATGGCTGGTGTCATGAGTGCAAGATGGGGCTGACCTCAGTTCTTTATTATCTCTGACTCAGATATGAGTTGGTGGGCACAGTAAATACAGTGGTAAAAACTTTGCTTAGATTTATGTGGTATATGTTTGAAGGTTTCTAAAATAGTGTTTTTTATTTGGTATTCTGGGGTTCTGTGAATACTGGAGCTGAATGGACATTAGTTTTCTCAGCCTAATAAAGTGCAATGTTGCATGGCCTTACTGCACCAAGCATTTATTACTGTTTATTCATTGTCTGAGTCTTGAAACATTTAGATGGTTCTCAGTTTATTTTCATGAAAATGTGACTATTGGTAAGGACTGGTTTTAGTCATAGCAGGATTAGGAATGTATACTATTAAAAGTAACAGTGTAAAATATTCAACCAAGTCAAAAGCCTGCACAGAGAAAAGCCCTGAGCAAGACCTTAGCAAGCATTTAAACATCACTTATGATGCATGTAAAAGGCTTTGATGTTGCATAAGGTTCCCTAGAAACAGAGGGGAGAGTAAATAATTGACAGATTTCCAGTTACCTTGTATAGCCATTTACCAAGGCTGCCATTCTGGTTCATCGGTGTATCTGCATAGTTTGGTGCCTCTACCAGTTAAAAAAAAATAATTGAATTCTCAAACTTGCAATGCTTCACTTGCTGCTGTTGCTTTTTTTCCCCCCAACACACATAATCAAGATTAGAGCAGCAAAAAAGTGCTGGTAGTAGCAGGAGTGTGACTGCTGTAAATGTCTGATAACTGGAGGGGAGCACAACAGAGTTCGTGTGTGAACCAAATTCAGCTGTTCTTGATAAGCAGCAACACTAAGGAACTGAGCTGATACTATGGATGTGATGACCATTCACTGTCTGAGCTGTATGGAATAGTGCACAAATCAAGGCTTGAGAGCCTGGAAATTCCAGAAGCTCCTGATTTGGCTGATGTCACTTTCTTAGTGTTGAAAATGGCAAGAAGGAACTGAAGATAAGGGAGCAAGTGGGAACTGTGTCAATTCATCTGTGCTTACTATAGAAGTGGCTGGCTGGCATACTGTTTTTCCAAACAAATCTGCAGGAGAACTGGAAGTTTTCCAGGTTTTGTTATTGTGTATGGATTTATAACATGTTTCTTTTAAGCTGGATGAAATCTTGCTAGTCACTCCATCATGTTACTTAGGATTAAATACTTCCTAACTTAATCCTTTTGAAACTAATAATTGAAATTTGGGGTTCTGGATGTCCCTCATGACAGAGTTTATGGTGCCTTGGCTTTCCACTTCTGTCTCCAAATACTCTGCCATGTTGCTTACCGAGTTCTCCTGTTTCTATGACAAAGTTGCCATCACTTTTAGACCAAATTTCTCTGAAAATTGTCCATGTCATGAAAAAATAAATTAATAGATCTTAGAACTAACCAAACAAGCATTGTTGTATGTGGGCTTCAATGCATTCTGACTTTGTATTTATGACTTGCCTTAAACTGAGTTTGAGGACAGAAACTTCTTTAAGTCTTTTTTGTTTGTTTTTGTCTTATGTTGTAACAGAAAGATGTTTTTTGTTTCAGCTTTCCTTTCCAGTCTGAGATGGAAGTTTTGTTTTATTTTATCTATAAAGGCATGTGGGTACTGGTACTAATCTTGACTGAGAGCAGTGGTGTGCAAATAACAATGTTAAGTATTTTACCTGCAATTTCTCCCATTTTGGAAGAGTTATTACCTGTTTCACTGGAGGTCTGAATTACAGCCAGTTTTTGCACTATGCTTTATTAGAAGAATAACTTCCTTTTTGATAAATTTACTCTAGAGAAACTGACAACTTGTAACCTATTTTTGGTGACTTTCTGGGGAAGGGAACCTATTGAAAATCCAATCTGTGTAGCAAGAAGGAAGACAACTTAGATATTACAAAAACTAACCGTAAAACCAGCTCCATAATCGCATATATTGAAAGAGCAAAGCTTATTGTCATCGTGTGCGTGTGTCTGGGTTGCCCACGTATGGGTTATGTTCAAGTCTGTTCATTATTGTTTTATCTGAGGTGTAAAATTTGGAAACTCTTTAGGAAAAGAAGTTATTCTGGGGTATTGTGCAACCTGTATTTGAAGCTGCCCTTTTTTTTTTTTTTTTTTTTTTTTTTTAAATTCATCTGTTTAAAAAAACAAATAGAAATAATAGGGTCAACTGATATTAAAAAGATACTTGATCTGACATGCCTATGACTCTGAGGAGAAGTAAGATAGGAAAGCAGCGGTGAGCAGCTGAAAATCTGAATCTTCATGGTGAGGTAGTGTGTAGATACCACACAGATACCTTAATGCCTGTGGTTTTAATCACACAACCCTTCTTCCTTCACGAGGATCAGAATAGGGCAATAAATTGCTCCATGTTGTAGCTCAAAGACAGACAAGTGCTCAAGCTGACTCCCTAACTTGTGTGGGAAGCAAGGTTTCATGCCATAAATCATCATAATTCTCTTGCAGCTTTTGCCTGCTGCTGGTTGATGAAGGAAGAATTATGTGTCTGGAATTACAGTAAGAAGAGAAACAAGTTTCACAACTTTCCCTGTTTCTCTATATCCTTGTTTAATCAGTAAAAATGAGTCATCCTGAAGGGCTGAATTAAACTGGCTCTAGTCAAGTCCAGTTTAACTGCAGATGTTTGTGATTACAAGAGGCACGTACATGTTTGGGGAATACAAGGTTACAGTGTGTGCAAAAAGGAAGTCCCATAGATTACAGATTAACACTTTAGATAGCTGGATAAAATTAATCTTATTTGCAAGAGGCCTGGAATTACTTATTTTCTGTTAATGTCTTATTACAAAGACAATATATACTTTGCTGGGAAAGCTGAATAATATTCAGGATAGTTAGCATAACATAACAGTTATGACTGACTATTTTGAATAAAGCACATAAATATTTACTATATATCTATATATAAAAATCACTTCTATCTTACCTAACTTTCCTGGTTTATTTAAAGTACTTCTCTGCCCATAAAAGGAGTAGTAGAATTGAAAATTGTTATGAGGGAATCCCTTGCATTGGGACTCGCAGCCTGAGAGCCATTCCCTTAAAGGAAGTGGATGAAGATCCAGGAGAGCAACATGGAGAGGGTGACTCATGTCAGGTCCTGCAGCACACCCACGACCTGCCAGAGGTGAGAATGTGCTGAAATGGTTAAAGCAAATACAGTCACCAACTGCTGACTTGCCGCATGCACTCAGGAAATGGGCTTTGCAACTGAAGAAAATATGCCCCGGAGGCAAGTACAAGTTTAAACATATGTTTAATCATCATGTCTTACAAAACTAAGTATGGGTTGCATTTCCTCATGCTGGATGGGATCAGAAAATCCTTGCCTGCTGCCTCGAGAAGGCAAGCAAAGCTCTGGGTTGCCCTCCAGCCCGCGCCCCACGAGGTGGCAGCGTCGGTCCGGCCGGGATGATGTTCCCGGGGTTCCACTCACCGCTGTCCTCCTTCCCCCTTCCCACCTCGCCCTTTGCTTTTTACTGGGCTCACACAAAGCAATAGAAGCAGAGGTGAGAGTTCCTGATGCCTTGTTTCTAAAGCCATCCCACTAGGCTGAGGCTGCTGCTTGCAGGCAATACTTGGTGGGTTTTTTGCACGAAGTTTATTTCTTCTTTTTTTGGTGAGGGATAATCACTCACCAGATTCCTGGATAAAGCTGTCATCTGCGTCTTGTACACATGATTACATTGTCTCTAGGTCATATTTCAAATAATTTTTGTTGACACTAGGTCTCTTAAAACAGTTGCTACATACTTGTTATGACTATTGTATTCATCCTTTTTCACTTTGCATGTTTCTTTATTGTAGCTGTTCGCTTAGGGAGGGAGTTACAACAAACATTTCTGAACTACCTAATTGGTTCCAATTCAGTGTCAAGAAGTTTTTATCCAAGAACAAGTTAATGCCATATTTAGGTTGCCCTCAATGGTATTTTGTTTATAAAAGTGTGTTAGTGAACAGGCTGGTGATGTGGCTTTTATACTCTGGCATACAAGTAAATGGAATGTTCACAGAGAATGTAACAGTCTTTTAGGTTGTCTAAATTACCTTAATTTCCACTTCTGTGCCAAAAATATTTCTCTGTCTAAATGAAATATATAATTATGTGATTCAATAAGCATTTAATATATACAGAAATTGTTAAATGTTGTAGTAGAAGAGCTTTGACCTGAGTTACTCCTTGTCAATATCCAAAAAAATCATCCCTCAAACCCCAACATTGGAGCTGCTTTAACATATCACATTTGATGCACATACTGTGCATTTTGTAGAAAAAAATGCTCGTATTTAAAGATCTCCCTCAGATGGATTTGATTTTAAATATTGTGTATAGTTTTACAACATCTGAGCAAGTCAGTCTACTGAGCTAGATGAGAGAGGAACAAGGCAAGGCTTTTTCCTATTTCTGCTTAGAGAAGCTGCAGGATCTCCCGTTAAACAGATGTTACTGGAAGTACTAATGGAAGATTTAACCAAATACATATGAAGTTGACTGCTCTGTGTAGTGGATGCCTCTGCTGCTCATCAGCCCCATCGCCATTAATTGCTATCAGTACTTCAGAAATAATGAGCCCTCCAGGGGGATAACTCAGTGTGGACAGCTGCTCTCAGCACTTACTGCAGCTCAGTCTGCCAGTGTGTTTCAAAACACACCGTTTCTGTGATAACTGACATTTTCCAGGCCTTTGCAACAATTATGTTACCCTGGGCTTTATTATAACTATATTATCATTGTCACCTTTTTGACCATGGGGTGGAAAAAGTTCTCCACTAATTCAAAAGTTGAAATTTGGTTTAAATCTCCATGCTGTGATCTCTGCAATGTTGTGATGAGTTTCTGTTTGGGGTTTTTTATTATTTGTGTCTAGAAATCAGTTTATTAGGGCTTGGAAGGTTTTTTTTTTTTTTTGTTATGTTTTAAAGTGATACTTGTCCAGTGAGCTCTAACAAAATCTCTGCTCAGTTAACTTGGGTTTACCTCCCTGCCTTGGCCAGTAGCTCTCACTGTTCCCTAAGGCACCCATGGTCAGTGGAGCACACTAGGCTGCATTCCATGGCAGTTGGATTATGTTTAGGCTGATTTAGAAAAAGCAGGAACTCCTAACTGAAACCCACTAAACAACTTAAAAATGAAACAAACAAAAGGCCTCAAAATATATTGCAATAAAATACATGAGAAAATACATGTGAAATGTAGAACAGTGTGTTTCTAACCACTTTGAAACATGTATGTGCAAAGATCTATATCAAGTGTGACTTTTTTTTTTAATGTAAAAAAAAATCCCAGTGATCCACCACTGGTAATCATCTATTGCCTGTATGCTTACCCTGCTTCTCTTGTAGAGATTGTTGTCCTTGTTCAGGATTCCTTTTCATTAAGACTTCAGAATCTGTTCTTATAAACAGACTATTATTTTATACACTTGTTCAACAGGTAGTGCAGTTGAGTTTCTGGTTAATACTCTAATACTAATAGGAAGATACATTTCTCCTTCCCTCCCCTATCCACCTCCCCACCACCAAACAAACAAACAAAAAAAAAGTGATTAGATATGTTTAGTTAATTCTCTGTCTGTAGAGGGAGCTGGTGATAAAGTTTTTAAGGAAAACAAACATGGTGTTTCTATGGGAATATTTATACAATGCGGTATTTGGAAAACAAAGGATCAGAAACAAAAGGCTGATTTTTAATTTGCTCTTTCCTGTGCAGGGGGAGGGAAGGCTGGAGAATATCTGAACTGGTTCAGTTACCTACATTTTCCTGTGGGCCCTGAGAATTTCTGCAGAAAGTGTTGTAAGAGAGGATGATTTGAATATGTATCGTTAAAGCTCAATAAGTTTGGTCACCTGTGAATCTCTCAGGCACAAAAGGCAGCTTTTCTGTGCTATCTTGTCATTGCATTGCCTTAAAGCTACACAAGGATATCCCTAGCTAAATCTGTAGTTTTGTTTCTTTTGATGTAGAAAAGGAAAACCTGGGTTAATAGAAATAGCTCTTATTAAGGTCATTATGAACAGAAACTCAGTAAGACTTTGTGACTAAAATAACATTGCAAAGTATTGAAAAAGACCTTCAAATATTTCAAAATATCCACTTATATTTGTTAATATGAAGAACACATATTTTTCTTCCCCTGACTTTTAATTTAAGTATAATTTTAAATTAAGCACAAATTAAAATTCAGAACTTTTAGCAGGAACATTGTTACTCTGTTCCTGCTCTATGGTCACCCTCTCTGTCGTGCTTTACACTCGGTGGTGAAGGTTTGATATTCTGCTGGTTTATTATTCCAGAAATAGCAGAATGATAACAAAGTCCTCCAACTCTTGCCTTCTGCCCTGTTAGAATATGATCTGATGAAGCTTCTGTGACGGTCGAGTTTTGATGCCTGTTGCATGGCATCTTCCCACTCAATTTTTGCAGGAGATAAAGCTATCTCAAATCCAAAGCTCCTTTAATTCTGTGATTAAAGTAGTTTCCCCCCTCCTTAATGTTTCTTGTTTAATCCACAACTCAGCTGGCACAAGGCAACGTTTGCCTGGTCACATCTTCCATACCTGTTCCTTCAGAATATTTTAGTTCTGCTTTTACCGGAGTAGGAGAACTGTGAGGAAACTGAGCTGCAGTTATCCCTTGCCATCAGGATTTTGTATGTAAATGGAGAGCCCGGGGTAATTCCCAACGGGATCCCAGAGCTCGGGGCGGTGACGGCCGTGCAGGGCTGGGCTTTGCCCGGCACCGGGCGCTGTTTACCTGCCCAGGTGTGGGTTTGGTTTGCTGTGCCCGCGCAGGGGGGTTGCTTTAATTAATGTGCCACGTTTAAATTCCATTTAAGCCTTAGCAAGCTTACTTACTTACAACACCATCACTTACTGGTATGTGTCTTTTGTTTTGGAGGATTTAATATTACCCTACTTGGTTTCTTGGTAGTTTTTCAGTATCTGTATCAAGGTATTGCAAAGGTAAATTTTTCCAGCGCCTTAACTGTTCCTTGTGTGCCTCTTTGAAGGCAATGCCTGTGTGGTTTTGCTCGCAGTGTGTAAGTGTGCTGTGCAGGTAGGAGTGGGCTTTTCTAACCAGGTCTGTATGTGTGCTCTGCAGAGTCTCCTCCTGTCAGGCTGAGGAGGTTTCTTTTACAGGTCCTAAACAGCCTGTTTGCAAGAAGACAACTTTGAAACGTCCTCTTACTCTGTACATTGTGATTTGCAAAACCTGTATGTGGGAACTTTGTAGTCATAAACGTGAGAGTGATTTCTTATATTCCTCTACTGATGCAACTTCATGTACTTGAAGCAGCTGCTTCTCTCTGAGGAGAACAGTCCATGACTGTTCAGTCTCTTTGTTTTTCTCATAAACAGTACAGGTAGGATGTGAGCATGTTTTTCTCTTGCCCTGTTCCTGCCTCAGGCCTTTCATCAACTGAGTTCTACCTACAGAAACACATAATTGTCACAAAGCGCAGGTAGGAAGATTGGCCAAGAACTCTACTGCTGGCAAAAACCTGTTTTGGATTCCAGATCTCTGGTATCCTTATTTAAAGGAAATGGTCTTGTGTTAAGTTCCGTTGAAGTTCTTGAGTATTGTTTCCTTGCCCATTTCAATTAGAACTGTTTTAATCAGTGATTTTTTTTTTTCCTCCAGTAAGGAATCTTTGACTCTTTTGCCAAGGTATTGGTAGTCCCGAGAACTGTCTAATCCATCATCAGATCGCAGTTGATTTAGGATTTTGCATCTGCTGGGTGAATGGATGAGGCTAATTATTCTGGTGAAACAGCAAGCTGTTTCCCCTGAGGAAGGTGCTAACCTGTTTTCTCAGCCTAACCGAGCAGTTTGGGAATTGATCAGGTAAACAAAACTGTGGTGCTGCTGGGCAAGATTTGGGATTAGAATGGATGCCTGTTGTCCTGCTTTGTTACAGACTTAATGAGGTGGAAATTTTAACAAAACACATGGATTACTTTTGTTTACAGTGCTAACTCGTGCAGGAAGTTTCCTTGTAGGAAAAAAAAAGTTCAGTTATACAAGTACCTGCATTTATTTGAAAGTCGAATATCTAAAATTTCAGAGTCTTTACACAATACTTCACAGATGTTTTAAGATTTCTGTAAGAATAGAAAGGGGTTTGTGTGAAGCTGTTGTAAAACTGTAGTAACACCCATTTTTTTACTATGTGTTAATGTCTATTAGGTGTTGCAGGGAAAGACACATTGTATCAGAGCATGCTCACAGTGAAAGTCTTCTATGGTAATTTAATGCCTTAATATCCTTTTAGCAGTCAGTTACATCTCAAATGCACTGTAAGGCACTTTTTGTTTGCTGAAGCTTTTGCTCTCAGTGAACCCCATTACAAGTGAAATACAGTTGTATTTATATTCTACTAAAGCAAAGACGGAACTGTTTTAATCAGGTTTCCTCTTCAGGATAACTTCGAAATGCTCCTTTTCTGCGTTTTTTTTTTTTTTTTTTTTCACAGTGCAGCTGAGTTTAGAGTGTTCATCTTAAAGCTCTTTGTTTACATACCAGACACTGTGAATGTTTATTTCCTTCTGGATAAGCTTTAACATTCAATATTTTTCCCTTGCTAGCAATTTTAAATTTTTCTCTCTTGAGAAAAGCCACCTGATTTTATGAACTTTGAGGAAAAAAACATTGCACTTTTCCCCCGAGTAGGGTGGTTGATTCATTATGACAATTTAAAACCCAGACTTTTCCCCCCATTCCATAGATTCACTTAAAGAAAAAAAAATTGAGGCTTTTTGAGTTTAAAACCAGATAACCCCCCGCCCCTCCCCCCAACTTCCGTCTTTCTCAATAGGACACCAAGGGCATGGCAGCTCGGAGATATGAAACCATTTTCTTTGCTTTTCGAGGTACCCAGGCAAGTCAGCCTTGTAGAAAGGTGTGTGTCTGTGCTTTGAAGAAAGCCTGCTTTCCTCAGGAAATGACATATGACTGTGCTGTCGGGCACTTGCCAGTAACTTTTCAACTCACTGCCTAGTTTCGTTTTTTAAAAGATAAAAAAATATCAGAGCAAATAAGTCCAGTTTTAACATAATAGGGTGTGGGCTGAGGTGCGAGCCCCGGTTAGTACAGCATGGCCAGGAAGGCTCTCAAGGAGCGAAGCCATTTAGGCTCTCAGGGCAGAGCCCACCAGCAGAAGTGTCGCTCTGAACTGCCCACATCCCTCTCATGATCCGAGCATCCCAGGGGTGAGCAGTGCTGAGGTGCGGGACAGAGCTCAGGGGCTGCCCCCCCAGGACACTGATCCAGGGGCTGTCCAGGAGGTGTCTGCAGGCAGCGAGGTGATGCCTTTCCTGTTACCGAGTTCTCAAGAGCTAAATCCCTGTTCTTTACGTTCAGATTGCCATCACGAGGTCACATGTTGTGTGTGGGATGTGAGTGCTGGCTTCAAATCTTTCTGGTGCCACCTTGGTCTCTTGGAAATGGGAAAGCAGCTTTTGTCATCAGTGTTCACCTTGAATAAAGAGCCCATGCTGGAACATCAGACTTGCAAACTTATTCTTCATTGCTGGGCCACTTCTCCGAAGGGATTGACTCAGCCCATCCCTGCATATGCATTCTGGTCAGTTTGAGGTTGTCAGGGCTGGGAGATCTGCCTGTAGGGCTGTTAGATAACATTATCAGTGAACGTCAGAGCATGAAATCCTTGATGTGTTTAACACAAGAGAGCCCACTTTAGCTGGAGGTGGGAAGAGTATCAGATGAAGTGAACTCTCCATATCAGTTTTTCATAGAACCATAGAACAATGATTTTGATACATTTGGAAATGAAAAGTGCTGTCCTGGAAGCAAAACTCCTGTTTCATTAATTGAGATATAAGTGATTGGGAAAAAATCCAACAGTTTGGATCCAGAAACATACTTTACATATTTAAAAGGAATAGAATAATTTACTCATGTCACTGATGACTACCAGCAGTAGTTCTGGTATCAATGACCATAAAGGAAACAGTAAATATTTTTGTATCATCATTGATCAAATCAACATCTGTTTGATTTTTTTGCCTTGTGGTTTGACCCTACTGCTTCAGCTGCTGTAGTAACAAGGAATATTGTCCTTGTGTTCTGGTGCTTTCTGTATTCAGACTGAAAAAGCCCGTTTTCTTGTTTTGTGATTAGGGAGCTTTTCAGTTTTTTTCATGAAATATTGCAGAGTATGTCACTAATACAGCTCTTTTAAACACAAATACATTAACTATCAGCAAAGGTAAGAAAAAAGGTAAATGTGCCCTAATTTAAAGGCATGGCATTCAGAGGAAACATAATAGTGGAGAGCATCTAGGAAAAAAACCCAAAACCTGATGAAAATAAAGGACAAAACTGTGTAGCTGTGCAAGTGCTAATTTCCTCCATTGGTGGCTCAACCCATCACTGGTCTGTTTTACAGCAAAATCCCATTTTGTGACTGATCCACTGCTCTGACATCACGTGTTAATGTCTGGTTTTGCAAGAATTGTAGTAATTCGAAAGGAAAGAAGTGTGTGTGTGTGTGTGTATGCATCCATTGAAATACCTTTTATGTTTTATATATACATATATATGTGTTTTGGAAAAACTTGGCTCCAAGTCTCTGCTACCAATAAATGCACTTTCAAAAAAACGTGTACTTTGACCTGGGACAAACAAAAAAATTACACTATCAGAGCCATCAACTGGTATCATGTTATTTATTAATTATAGGACACTGTACCTGTAGCAAAATTATTTTTAAAAAGTTTCGTGTATGGTCTTGTAAAATGGTCTTGGACTGAAATTAATGTAGTTCGTGTATTTATATTGAAGAGACTAGGAAACTTAACTGCTGGCAGAAGTGGAGCTAAGTGAACATCAGCTGTCCTGAGTGGATATTTTGAATGGAGCTTTAATGGCACGATAATTCCAACAGGTTTTACTCCTTTGCATTCAAGGTTTCTATAGTAATTACTATGGCAACAGTGATGCAGAAAATGTTCCCACTGGAACCCCGCTGTGAATAATAACTAACTGAAACATTTTGGTTTTGCATCTCAGGTTAAATATCCCTTCAGTGAAAGTGTGGGGGTTTTGCTTACTTGATAGGAAGGTATTCTCCTACATAAAAATCCAGATATGCTGAAAGGACTGTCTGGTTTCAGAGTAGAAACACCTTTTGAATGTATTGCTGAGGTATCATCCCCAAGGCCTATGAAGTGTTTGAAACATCAGGTGTAAAATTTGGTACCAGTTTCAAATGTTTCATGTTGTAAAGAAGCTTCCAAAGCCAAATCTGCAGTACAAAATCTTCTGCTCAGGAATTATAACTGAGTTTTTATTAACAGTATTATTCATTATGTAAATGGTTTACAAAAAAGATAAAACTACCTTGATAACCTTCTGACTTCACTGTGCAAGGAAGGTCAGGATCACAAGAGTCACATGGTGGAGGTCAGTGTTTGTTGACTTCTGTGTCTATTTATAAACTGCCTTCAAAAAGTCTTCTGATTTTTGCAGAAATATGTTTGTCAGAGTTTTTATTAAATGAAATATCCTCATATCAGAGGATACAATATTTGTTGAAACAATTTGTTGTTAAATCCGGCTCTCCCTGTATTTGTAAACTGGCCTTTGTGCATAGAGCTGCCTTGTTTGTATTTATTTCACTTTCGTTCAGAACAAAGGGGAAACCAGGCTGGTGTTTATGATACGAATAAACTTTTAAACTTGAAAGCATTTTAGGGCTTGATTTGGTAGCTGTCATGAAGTAAGAAAAAATGCTTATGGAGCTCAGGGGATTTGTGGCTACAAGCAAAAGACCTAATGAGTTATATAAAACAAGGGAAACTCAATCAGTAACTATTCAAAAGACTGCTGATTATTTTCAAGATCTAAAAAATTATATTAAAACTGAATGAGAAAACTGTGAAGAGCACTTTGTTAAATATGAGAAGAAAATAGCTTTCTAAGCCCAGGGGTCTGATAGTTCTCCTGGAGTTATTTATGCAAATTAGTAAGAATTTCTGTGCAGATGGAAATGTGATGAAATAGAGGTGAAATCGCTATTTATTTAATTTGGGTGCCCGTGGGGTACAACCTGCTGGTAATGCAGGTGAGATTCTACAAGTGGAAAAGGTCTTCATAAATCTAAAAGTTGCATATTTTGGTCTTGATGACTGTTATGGATATACCACATACTGCTTTAACTTGTGGTCCAGGGCCTCTTGTAGTTCATTTTGGTGCACATAACTGTTAAAAAAATTTAATTACTCTGGCAGCTTATTAAAGAAAACTGGTTATATTGTGTATGTAGCTACTAAAAATGTTTTTTTGTCTATAGATGTTTCAGCTGTGAGTATCTAAAATATTTAGTTGAGTATAGTTGCATTTATTGTACCTATTGGTTTTAGTAATCTAATGAATAGAAAGTGTTTTCTCCCAGGTTTCAATGAGTGCTTTTCTTTAAAACAGCACCTAAAGAAATAAAAAGTGTTATGACTTGGGTTTGTTTGTTTGTTTGTTTTTAATTTCTAAGTAAAAAGCTCTAGAAATGGGGAAAGGTTGAAAAAAATTCAAACAAAAAATTGTGGTATAATTTGACTTTTCTGGAGGGGTAGTTATAGCACACTGAAGTTAAGTCATGGGAGTGACTGTGCACACTTGGAGAAATTTAGTTTATTAGCTCTGGTGGTGACAGTCCCAAGATAAGACGTTCTGGAATGTCTGCAGAGAAATTACAGGAGTGGTTCTTGTCACTCAGTGTAAAACTCTTCATGCAAGAATAATCTTGCTCGGTGAAAGCATTCTGAACATTACAGTGCTCAATAACTGATCACATTTAATAAAAGCAGATTTCCTTCCTTGACTGACTGGCTTAGTGCCAGATCCTTTAGAGCAGGGTGTGAAAGTATCACACAGCTCTCTTGTAAAGGTGTGCAGGTGTTTCTTATTTTTCGACAGAGAGAAGCCTCTAAACTGCCTATAGGTTTAGTGGCATAACCATCCTATATATCTTTGATACAAACTTGCATTTTGGGGGCCTTTTGGTTGAAATACAAACTATAGTGCAGAAAAATAAGAAGTTGAAAACAAAGCATAAGGAACTAGCAGTACAGGAATTTAAAAATAGTGTATTGAATTGACTTGCCCCTATATGTTAGTTATTTTGAGTAGCATTGCCCCTCTTTATTCTGTCCTTCTGATCTCCCTGCATGTCTGTTAGTGAACCACAGCTTCACAGGAACTCCTGTTTACCTTCAGAAAGAGGCAGATGAGGTGAATCCAAACAAAAAGGGTTTTCGGAAGACGCCCATTTCCTTTATCTCAAGGACATGATGTGATGGCACTTGAATGGGTTTCGAGGGCGTTAGGAGGTTCTCTCCAGGCTAGTTTTAAATGCTGTTTGGTTGGATTTCTCAAACAGCTAAGAAATCCCTTGTCTGTTTTCTCTGGGTGAAGGTGTTTGTTTCTGTCTAAACAGTAAGTATCCAGTCTTGCTAAACTAAGTGGATTTCCCAGCCTTAGGTTCTTTTGTTTGAGAACAAAACAGAATAGACTTATTGTCTTTCCTTGAGTATTGTGAGGTTTTTGCCCCAGGCTTGCTTTTTCTGAGTTCTCCTGATGGGGGCATTTAAGCCTTACCGTCAGATCTTACTTTTCCAGTGGCCCAGAGGATCTTATCTGACCGTGTCTGAGTGTTGGGTGGAGGGGAGCAAACATTTCTTTCGAGTGACCAGTTGTTCTCTCTGTAAAGAATTCAGCATGTCTCTGATAGAGAAGTGTGGTGAGATAATGACTAAAAACTAACACAGCTTGTTGCCGTTTCTTCTTCCCAATATAACTGAAATGGTATAGGAGTAATTTTAGGCTGCATAGTCAAAGCAAGCCAGTCAACAGTCTTTATAATCTTAGCTTTAAAAAAACTCTTGAAATGGTGATGTTTTGTTATAGAAACGTAATACTGGACTCTTCTCATCCTCCCCAGCATTAATGCAGCTGTACCTTTGTCAAAGAGCAGAAAAGTCTGGGTCTTTCTGTTGGCCTGGAGTCAGGGCTTTCTCTTTCAGGGGTGATCAGAGTTCATGTGTGTCAGAGGGGGATGCTTTTATAGTGGCGTACATTGATGGAATGTACTGCACTGCCCTGCAGTAACAGATGAAGAAATAAATTATGTTTAGAGCTTAAATCAAGCCCTGCATTTCTTCAAAAGATGAAATGTTACATAATCAGGAATAAATAGCAGGTTTTTAGATTGAAATTTAGAACTTCAGTCAGCCTTCAGGCTCTTTTTTTTTTTCTTCTTCTCCATCTTTCATAAAATTAGTTTTAATTTTTACAGGAAAGTAATGAAATACAGAAATAAAAAAAAAATGCATTTTGTAGCTTCTTTGGGTTTTATTAGTGATGGGATATTTTGCACTATGGTGCATTGGTTCATAGTATAAATAAACATGTGCAGAAGGCATGGGAAAAGAGTAGGTGTGGGACAGCTCCCTGGTACAGGGACCTGCTGCAGCAAAGCTCTCCTGTGTACGGCCAGAGTCACAAGGGCTGGTGTTTAATGTGTTTATAGCAGTTGGTGATAGTAGGACAACAAAAGACTGTTGACATTTAGCAAGTCAGCACAGCAGCTAAAAATCAGTCATCTGTTTTTTTTCCTTGGCTGATGTTTTTCTCTCAGGGCACTCAGTGCTCAGCCGTCTGAGTGGCCTCTCCCCACCTCCGTTATCTCTCGGTGACCGTGGGAGCTCCAGGGTGCGGGATGGAGCCTTAGCACATCAAACACTCTCACACTCTTGGAGTTACTTTGCCTTTAGCAAGAAAACTGTATCAAGTAAACTCTCTATATGAACTGAAATATTTTCTGAGCCAAATTCTAATGTATTAGAGTTGCTTTGCACTTCTGGAAAACAAATGAAATTTTCCACAATCTCCTTTTAGTGCTGTATTGCACAGGCCTGGTATAAAAGAGAAATAGTGTTTGAGGTTTCAAGTGGATGAGTCATTGTTTTTATTAAGTAGATCAAAGCATGGGCTTTTTTTCCCTGCTTTTAAAATCAGTACCAAAAGTACATTTATTTATTATTATCTGTAATTTGAAATATATAAGGGAATCAGTATTCAAAAGTATTGTTCAAAGCTAAAATTCTCTTACATATCTCAGGCTTCACCAGGTAAACCACTTCGACATTTTTTTTTATGTGTGTAGTTCAGTATCACAACTATCCCAGTGTGTTAAAATAAATGTGCTTTTGTGAACTGCATCTTAGTGTACAATTTTAATAAGTTAAGCAGATGGCATTACAAAGAATGGTTCTGAACAGTAAGTACTATTTATTATTTAACAGTATCTTTGTAAACTATTCACAGCTGTAGTAACAACCTTTATTTTTGCAGATTGAAAAGGATTTTTACTTAGCCCAGTTTGTCTCTAAGTGGTTTGAGCTTTGCTTTTATTATCTGAGTATTCATGTAGATTTGTGAAATGTGCTTTTATCTTCAAACGGATGTAGCAGCTGAGTATTTTAAACAAAACATGCACAGCTTGGATATTCATATCTGAAAAAAATACTCTTGTAGTCAGTGATTCTGTGTGCAGATAGACTGGAGGATCAGATGAAGATGTAAAAGTTACTTGAGCTTAATATAAACTGCCATAAATTCTTCATTTATGTCATCATCGTGCTTCAAGGCAGATAACACACTTTTGTTAGTAAATGTAAAAGAAACTTTAAAACATTCAGTCTATGTGTCATTTTTGGATTCCTTTATACACTTGTACTTCCCAATTGTCATTATATAATTAACTTACAACACAGTCGATGTTGCCCAAAAATGCTCCACTCATTTATTCTTGAAGTCAAGTTAATCCGGTGTCTAAAAATGGTGTCTAAATAAAGCTTTCAATAAGAATATATTTGTCCGAGAGGTATTTCTATTATATATCCATAGTATGTGTGTGAGGGAACCTAAAAAGAAAACCCTGCCCATCTTAAGGGCAAAACCATTTTACTCCCCAGACTACAGAATAGCAGTAGAAGAAGAACCTTCATCAAAGACAGCACCACAGCTCAGGGGATATGCCAGTGTCTAAAGTTCCTGCAGTAATAAAAGTTTTGCTCAGTAAAATTCTAAACTGTTTTTACTGAACAGCAGCATCAGTAGCTGGGAAAGCAGCCGGTGAGCAAGTCAGTATAGTAAATGTTTCAAGGGATCTAAAATCCATCTGATCTCCTGAGACACGATATGCCATTTCCAGGCCCTGTGTTGCAAGGGCTGGAGCTTAAAGATCAAATGGAAGATAAACAGTTAAAACTTCTGCTAATGAGGAGGAGGAGGATGATTTTCACACCCAAACTGAGACAGGCTGAATGTTGAGGATCTCCACGGGCTGCCTTTCCAAGGGAGAGGCCTCTGCCTGCGCTTTTCTCACACTGAAGGGACTTGGTTTCAGGCTTCTGTTTCCAAGGTAAACTTTCCATAGCGATCCCCCAAGCAGGCTCAGCGGGCAGGTTCGGTGACCCCTCCCTCCCACAGTCTGAAGGGCTCCTTTATAGCCCCACCTTCAGTGTTTCATTCTTGAGGAGCGAGTGTTCTGGTGCCTTTTAGCTAAAAGAGATCCATTTGCAAGAAAAGTCCAGTGTTATAAATTACAGCTTTCAGACTATTGTTGCAAGTAATTGTAGGGAGGAACCCCTCTTTTACCTGACACGTTATTATGTGCTTGCTTAGCCATGATCCAGTCTGTGATAATCTTTTGGGTGCCTTTCAAGAGTGTTAATCACAGTGCTCGCAGTTAGAGGAACCATCCCTGTCTTGTCCTTGACGTTTGAGAAAGCCTTACTGTAGTATCTGAGTGATTTGTTTTAGACGTAAGTGGCTCTAGAGGTCAGGTCTGCTCATCACTGTTAATGCCTATTAATTTGACTCCTCTTTTTTTCTTTAAGCTAGCGAAAGTTTTGTTTTGCTCTATCTGCTGCCTACTTACACCAGTGATGACTTTTATAATTGGTAAATTGTTTTGTTTCCAAAACAAGTGCATCTAATATTGAGCCAGTATCCCTCCTACCAAAGTGTAACATCTATTGGCTGTTTCAAAAATAGAATTCTTTGATAGTTTTGTATTTAAAATATCTAATAGTAATTTATTATTTTAATAGTTATATAATATAAACAGACTGTTTATTAGCTTATATAGTACTGCACTTCAGAAAGGATTTATCCAGTAAACAGAATGTTCTGAAGTCACAGTAGTAGTGCCCTGTAATAAAAAAAAAAAAGCGCAACGTATTAATTTAAAACTTCTTTGAGAAATAGTGCATTAGTCTATTTCTTTTTCAGTTCAGTTCTCACTGATGTTGACAGATGGAAAGACCAAGACATCAAAATAACTTTAAGGTAGTGAAGGACCAAACCGAAAATGGTAAATGAGGTCTTGCTTTTGGTAGAACTCTATTTTATTACCTGAGGGGCAGGGCCAGGAGTTGGACTTGATGATCCTCATGTGTCCCTTTCAGCTCAGCATTTTCTGTAATTCTATGAAATGTGTTGCTTATTCAACAAATTTATTCCTTATTACAGAGTTCTCAGTTCTCATTACAGAATGATTGTGGGGAGATAATTTTATAATGAAGTCTTCATTTCCGTTGAAATGCTGTCTAAACTATCATAACACCTGCTATAATGAAGTTGAAATATCTTTTGTTTCCCCTATATTCAGTTTAACTAGTAAAAAACTAAAGCAGTTCTTAATCAAATGTTAAAATAAATGCCTGAACAACATTAAAATAGAAGATAAAAGTGCCAAAATGTAAGTTTAAACATTTTTTTGAGAAGTGACTATGGAGCACAACTCTGTAAAGCTCTCAGTACTTTTTTGAAAATCTGACTGGTTCCGGTGTGAGATCAGTTGTGAATAAAAAGGTGCAAAACACCATTAGGACAGTTGATAACCTGGGTAACTTGCTTTTTAATTATATTTTTCTCTTTTCATAATGCAGTTACCTTTCCACTGAGGCTTTTATGTTAGAAATTCAGTTTTATAATATTTTAACTTGGAAAGGTGTAGTAGTAGGATTTATTAGTGGGACAGTCTTTAACACTAAGGTCTATCATGTGTGCTGATTTTTGGTTTTTAATGTGTTTATCAATGCACTTCAATATTGATAGTCTTTCTGGTTGATAGGCTGGTAGAGTGAAAAACTTAGAAGATTTCCATCTCAACCTTTGATGTTACAAAAATGACTTAATTATCACGATTATAATTTCATTTTTTGCACTATACTGACATCAAGAAACATCTCTTGTGATAATAGCCCTAATTAATGCACATAATAAAAAAAAGTCCATGCACCAAATATTTTACATGAAAATAGAGAAGACAGTAAAAAAAAAAAAAAAAAAACCAAAACCAAAACAGTGGAAGTTGTTGCTATCCTGACTCTACCGAAAAGAAAGTGGGGCATGGTGAGTTGGAGTCCTTGGGGAGCTGTGAGCAGCAGGAACAATCATGTGTTAGTCCAGTGCTTGAGCTGCAAAGTATCTGTCCTGTTGTGGCTGGATGGTGAGGTTTGACGAGCAGCCACTTAATTTGCTGGGTTTTAACCAAGTTTTTGTGGTCCTGTTATTCGTGGTGGCTTCTGTGAGGTGTATAATTGCATGGTTGGAGCTGCGGTGTGCTGAGCACTTGGGTCCCACTGCCAAACTTTTGGTTGGTCTGTTCAGCTTGAGCAGGTCAGTCGAGCTTTGATCTGACTTCATGTGTAAAATCTCAGCAATGTTTGCCTACCTTTGAGAAGTAATTTAAGATCTTACCAATGAAAAGTTCTCATTAAGAGTGAAGTGGACAATGTTATGGTTACTTTTCAGAAATAATTGTGCAGTGATAATTATAGAGTAGGAGAAAGATTTTTTTTTTTTTTTTTGTTTTTTTTAAGGCGTAAAAACAGAAGTGAGCTTTAGTTTTTAGCATCACACAGGAATATGGGTGATGTGCTCTGCACTGGTGCTTCATGTGGCTCCACTGGCAGGATTAAAGGCTCTTTAGTGTCGCCATCCAGTGCAGCACAGCCTGCACCATCCTGCATCACGTGGCATAATTGCATCTTCACAGCCTCTTCGGGCCAGGGTTGTCTGTCCTTGTTGAAAATCAGTGGGAGTAAGAAGTTGTTGTCAGACACCAAGTCAGTGCATCTCTGAAGGCTTGTAGGGCTGCCATGTCCCGTAGCTCTCAGTCTGCAGTGCAGACAGACACCTGTCCGAGGTACAGCCACGGAAATGGAACCCGTCCCAGTGCTCGAAGCATCTTTGTGTTTTTCTTTTTGCCCTCTATCATCATTCTGCTGTTGATACAGAAAATAGGGCAGCTGAAAAGGTAAACACTTGTCTTTGTCTCATCTTGCAGGCCGAAACAACAGCAACAGAACAATTTTTCCTTGTTTCCTTCCACCAAGGGCTGGAATTTCAGAGGGGTAAGTTTAGTATTGTTTTGTTCACACTCTATAACATTCCCTCCTCCTTTGTTCTGTTGCAGTGTAACTTTGTAGTTAAAGCATGATCTGTGAGGACTAAAATCATGGCAGAACAGTTAGACTGGAACTTTTCATTTTGTGCCCTCCTAAAAGGCTTTCTAAAAAATACCAGCTTTTTTTGTTTGCTTGTTTTTAAATTGTGATTGGCTGTATTATTGTGAGGGGTGTGGGAGAGAGTTTAAAGTAGGTTAACATACAGTGTGATTTAAAAACAAAGGATGTATCTTCCTATCTGAAAATAAGTAATGAAAACTGAACTGATACGTACTGTTTAAGTGCTCTTTTACTGTAATACAGATATTTGTAAAGTTACTTGTTGAAAGTTTGTATATGTGAATTTTTCAGAAATACAGTTGGAGAATCATAACAAAAATTACACAAGTCTCTTACACGGCAGAAGGGAATAGGTTTATTTCCATTTGGTTGGCTGAGCAAGGGAATACAGAAGCATGTGGGTCTCCACCATGACTGACTGAAAAGATACATGAAAAAGCAATGCAAGTGACACTGAGAACCTTAATATTTGCTGGTAGTATCAGAAGCTTTTATTCTTGCCTGCTTCAGGTTTCAGAGATCTCCTTACATAGGTTCATTTGTTCGGAGGGGCATGTTGTCCCCTCTCTGTTCCCTCTGACACGCTGAACACCGTTTGTTGGAAAACTTCATGTGATGATGGTGGTGTTCAGATGGCAGTGGCGTCTTTGCCATGTGTGTCAGTACTGTAGCCTGGGATACAGTCTAGGAAAAGAGGTTGTCACTTCAATTTGTACTTAAGTCATAGTAATCCTTTTGTAAAAAGAAGGGCTTTTCTGCCTTGCAAACTTCTTTTGGTATAATAAGCAGTAAATTACTATTACCTATAATTTGGACTGACTTGTACTCAAGAGAGCATATAAATTTGTTTTCTCTGAGTTTCTCCCCACAAAACATTTAAGTAGACAGACATAAATGCTTTGTTTAAAGGGTAAATGGCACTGACAGATTTAGTGGTGTGTTGCTCATAATATGCTTAACATTAGAATGAAAAGTATTTTTTACAGTATCTGGTACTGACTTTTGCATTCTAATTTGGCCTTTTAAATAGAGCATCCACTATTGTTTACTGTGAAGGAAAAACCTGTATCAGCTGGTCTGTTTGGATGCTGAAACCAAGATAGCTGAGCACTGGAAAAGGTGTCTCAGTGTCTGTTCATGTCTGCAGTGTATGAGCATTAACTTTACTTTGATGGGTGGAAACACTGTGTTATGAACAGCCCAGTGAGAAGACTTGAAGTCATGAAGGTTTTCATAGATGGTGAATGATAAAAGGTTAGCCTTGATGGCTTTTCCCAAGCAGGACTAAAACCTTATTGGGTGAAATACTAAATTGATGTTGACAGTGGAGCAGAGCCATGCCTGAGTATAACAAATACAACTCTGGAGCTGACTTATTCATAGCTATGTTTTTTTCAACTTCTGTACTATTTCTATATTACATAATATAGGACATTATAAGACTATAATACATGGTCATTTTAACAGTCACAAAAGTTAAAAAAGAATAAAGTAATCAGGCACCAAATTGCTACATTGTGTTCTTCCTGTCCTCACTCTGCAGTCAGTTCATGGATTTTAAATGTGTCTGTATCATGCTGATAAGGGGGCATGTTAAGGCGTCTTTGAACATACACCAACATAAACCCCAAGGGAAGATAAGGAAGGCCCACATGCTACACATTTACCAAAGAAACTCCTCTGCACTTCTTTTTCTCTTCTTACTTAAGTTAATCAGAAGCAGCTTATTTCCGTCTTGAGCCCCATAATGAGAGATCACATTTAATTCTTTCAATGGGGATTTTCATGTCAAGATGATATCATGTGTTTCTACCAAGAAGATACCGGGTATAGGATTGGAGAAGGAAAGAGGAGGAATCTGCAAATTAGAAAGAAAGATAGCCAGAGTGGAGAAAGCAGAGAGCCATGAAAGATGTGTGAGAGAAAAAGAGCGGAAATGGATAAAATATGGAACTGGAAGAAAGTGTGTGTGAAAGTAGTGAGGTGGGAATACAGAGTGGAGTCAGAAATCTACAGAACATGGCAGGTTTCAGTTCAGCCTTTGCAAGTATTGACCCTGGGGATGAAGAGGTGACACGTGGGTGGGAAGCCATTTGTGGCTGGGGCTTGGTAAGGAGAAGAAACAAAAATATCTGATGATATGGGGCAATTCAGAGGCAGGTCCATAATGAATGTAAAGAAAACAACTGCACAGATCTTGGCACAGAGATCTGCATTAATCCTGTTTTTGCTTTACCTTCTGGTTGCCATGAACTCTCACTCTTCATCTCATCTCCATGTCACCTTTCCCTTAAAACCTTGATGCAGATGGGTGGCTTTCCTCAGCACCACTCTTGAGTGCTTATACATGAGAGAACAGGTCAATTTGCTGCTCTATGGAAATAATGTGTTATGTTGCCATGTGGGGTGGCAAACAGTTTTAGTTCACAAAGCATTCCATCAAACAGGATTACATTTGTACAGTCACCCACGCACAATTAGGTGTCAGGATTAAAGCTGCTGTGCATTTTTGCTAGTTATGACCCAGTCTTGAGTTACACACTTGTGTGCTATTTTTTTTTTTTTCCACAGTAAGAGTAGTCAGTCTTACAAATAAGGAAGTTCTGAATTCAAGAAGATGAAGAAACTCTCTTGAGAGTTTGAGATTTCAGCTTCTTTATCTGTCTCCCTTCCTGCTCCCTTGAAATCACCCACTTTCTGTTTTTGCCAGCAGGATAAATTTCTGGACTTAGATATGCAAATTCAAGTCTTTAAATGATTTTTTTTCCCCCTCTACTGATTTATTCAAATACATTTACAAAAGTAGTGGTACATGTTGGTCCCCGAGTTGTTATGATGACATTGGAGATGAAGAAACTGCCAGTCAATCTAAAGCAAAGCAGTTACCTGATTAGTGAAGAATACTGGGCTGCAGGCAGAACTGGAGAGACGCTGGTTTTGTCTGTGCTTATCTCTGCTTTGTCTCTCCACTGTTCCACTAATGGAGAGCATCATTTCCTGCATCCTTTGAACAAACATCTGAACCACTATGATCGTTTCTCTGTTCACCTTGCCACAGACAGCAAATTTGGCTGAAGAGCTTATGTGCTAAAAATAAATAGTGAGATCAAAACCAACATTTTGTACTTGAAATAGTTTGAGGCATGTGTTCTGTGTGCAGTTGCCTGAAGATTGAAGATAATTTATTGCAACTAGGTTTCTTCCTGTTTCCTCCTTTTTTGTTTCCTTTTTAGTTTAGCAGAAGCATTTAACTAACCAAGCTGCAGAGGTGGTCATCTCTGGGGAAGGCTGATCTAATTTATGAGAAACCTGACATAAAAAAAAAGCATTTAACATGCTGAAGGTGGATTTTAAATGTGTACGTGGTTTCTTTGCTAATTTTACTGCATGTGTGTTTGTGGGGAAAAAGGTCTTTCATGCCAAATGGGAAGAATTCCACACTTTTCAGACAGTATTTACAAAACAGCGTATTTAATTTTTTGCAGACTGGCAGACTTCAGTTATTCCCTTCAGGTGCATGAATCTCAACAATATCAAAATTATTGAGAGAGAGAAGTTCTTTCCCAGCTTAAACTTGATGATTAAGTACATAATTATTTACTACCATAGAAATCACCTCTGTACCTCTTCTGGATTCTGACTGGTTTTACGTAATGCCTGTATCCAGTGATCCTCACTTGCTTAAGCAGTGATGTTACCTGTAACAGAAACTTAATACAAGTGGTATCAGACAGGCCTTTATTCATACTTGTTTGAAGCAAAGTTGTGCACTATTGTCGCTAGATCAAATGTGCTTAAATATATTATCTCAGTATGTCCCATGTGATTTTAAAACACAGGTTGTCATATATATTAGAAAACAGACACAGTTTTCTGTTATTTTAATGTACTTGTATGCACAATTTAAATTGCTTCCTTGGAGGGGGATGGTGACTTTGTGTCACTGACAGCATGTTTTTATATCTGATTACTTCATGTAATCACAACATAGCTGTGAGTAGAATAATTTTATGTGTTATGACTTAACAGTCAGAGACCGGTTCCTTCCTGTGCCATGGACAGACCCCTCCCCGTGGGGGAGTCTGGCTGGCATTCCTGCTCTCCCATGGCATTCCTGCTCTCCCACGGCCACTCTGCTGCTGCTGCTCCTCCCTTTACATCTGCAGAGAGTCCTGTTTTTTCTAACCTCCTCCAGCAGGTTAAGGAGATGCCAGGTGGATGCTGGATCCCTCATCCCTCTTTCTCTTTGAAAAGTAAAATTGCATATTCCTTTTCTACTTTCCAAGAGATAATGTATTCCTGTGTGCTGTATTCTTCTATTCCTCCTCCTTTTAGATCTCTTCCTCTGTCTTCTCTCAGTGGTTTCAAGCTTTTCCATTTCAGAGTGGAATTGCCTCAGCCCTTCTCTTTCACTGCCTCTCTCTGCTCAGCCTCTGTGGAGGAGCTGCTGTGCCGCTGTCCAGCACTGACCTGTCCCGGACCAGAACGTCTCTGTGCCTGATATTAAAATTAGTAAGGAGCAATTCTGTCAGTCTGTTCTTGCAGATCTTTTTTTGCAGCATTGCTGGAGCAGGGGAACTTTACTTAACACTGTTGATAGCAGCAGTGTAAGGGACAACAGGAGCATTGCAAATCTCCTTCTGTGATAGGCAATTCAGACTAGAGCTTGCAAACTGTAGCAAGTACATACCCCGGACACTGATTTTTGTTTGTAAAAGAGTTCTTTTTGGTGTCTCACAGCTTCTTCTATGGGCGGAGTTTGAAATGGTTTAGCTTGTTATTGGTTTTGTTTTTGAACAAACCATCGGAACTGTTGTTGATTAGTCACAAGACTAATTTCTCTTGGAACAGCAAGGTTTATGTTGGCAAACAAAGAGAGATGTTATCAGAAATTCATTGTGTGGCATTTGCGTAACTGGATAGCAGTCAATTCCATCTGCAGTTCGAAAACACACATCAGAATTGTTTATTCTTAATGTATACACTGAATTTAAAAAGCAATTCAGGGTGACCTGTTAGACGATTTTGAAGAATCTAAAATTGTGTTGTTCCAAACTTGTGTGCCTACTCAGCATGGTTTAATTACCATAACTTCTACCCACAGTGTGAGAGGTTAGTCTTGTCATGCCAGAACGTTTTATTTGAAATTCCAGCAAAACATGGTTTGTTGATACCTTAGTTCTTAGCTCTGTAGTAAATGTCCATATATTTTTGTAGGATCAAAGGGCAGTGTAAATTACAACATCCTCTGCATACAGTAGTACAGCAAAAATCATGAACATATGCTGGAGAGACATCTGTGACCTGTTTATAAATGAGTTAGTTGTCAAGGAGAATGATGCAGGCTGGCCTAAAGACTGCAACAGAATTCTAATAGTTTGGGACTCAGGTAGACAAACCTGTGCATGTTTGATGAGCTGTTATTGCTCGTGCCATCTGGAGAGGCCTGTACTGCTTAGAAGTGTGCAGTGACTTAATTAACTCAATTCAGTAGCTGCTTTGTTAAGCTTTCCCTGCCTGTGTATCTGAAGTAATCTGTGAGTTAAATACACAGCCATTAAACCTGTCCACCTCGTTTAAAGAGGTGCTTTCAAGTTTAATTACATGCTAGTTATAGAAAACACACTTTAGATTCTGCTTCTTGGGGCAAGAATTTTAAGTCACGCTTACAGGAGCAGTTAAGGCATTCTTGAAGAGACCTTCATAGACTTTTACATCTGCAAGATTCATGATTTGTGTTGTAAAGGGTAGGTATTCTGCTTATTACAGCTCAGTTATTCAATTAGTATTTTGAGGTTTTCTGGTAATGAAAATAAGTGTCCTATCTCCCATTTGGAAGAATTTCTTTCAATTTCATATTAACTTCTCACAGAATGGATGGGTTTTTTTAAAAATACTTCATAAGGTCATCCTCTTAATGTTGTAGGGTTTTATTTTATGGATCTTTGTAAGTGCTTTGTAACAAGTTTATTTTTGTTCCGGGTGTGGTTTGTTATTTATAGTAGAAATATTCTGTATATGCTATAAACCTGTCATGCCAGCTATTTTGCACACACAAACAATACTGAGCTAGAAGCAGCATGTGATAAAGCAGATAGGTCCAATTGTCATTCTCTTAGGCTGAGTTGGATGTTCTGTTATATAGCAGATTTCCTGTCTTTAATCATAGACTGGGTGTTACCTTGTACTCCTGCTGTCATTTGATGTTCTTTTCTTTGTTCAGCAGCAGATGAACTTGACCCTTGTTCAGTTTAACTCAAACCAAACTCTGCCCATTTCTTTGTATTTGTTTCCCTCTCCCCACCAGTGGCTGCTCTTTGAGAACATGTGATGTGAAATTACTGTTTCCTATGACTTTTTTTCAGAAACTTGTAATGGTTAACAGGGTGATGCTGTTGTCCAGCTGAATTTGATGCCATTCAGTCTGACAAACCAGCATTTTAGAAGCAATTTTTAACTCTATATTGGTATTTTATTGGTGCTACACTGTTTTCAGATTAGCAGTTTTATTACAAAATGTCCAGTGGACAAGAATGGCTGCACACATGGACTTCAATTGCTGTTATGTTTTGTTTTCTTCTTGAAAGCTAATGTTGTGGTTAGAATGTACCCAGCAATCAAAAATCATGGCTGTCTTTAAAATCTGACACAAATGCATAATAAGAACAATATGATGGTGTCTTCTATTTATTGCAGCTTGGAAACAAATTTTTTTATTACAGTAGCAGCCAGAAAACAAGGTCTCCATTTTGACAGATATCATATATACATAATAATAAACTATTCTTTCTTGAAAGAATTCACAGACTAAACATACGTAAGAATGTACTGTAACGTTTCTTAAATAATACTCAATTCAGTTTAAGTAAATTCAGATCTGTTGAAGCTCTTAAGTTTCACTCATGGTGACAGATTTTTGTAGTTCCTGGGTTCTGCTATGTGTTTTGAAATGGGATATCCTGTTCTAATTGAGGATGTATATAGCATTGCGTAGAATATGATCCTAACATGATCTGAGGTATGTTCTAAAGAGCTGTAAAACGCACATTTAAAAACAATTATGATATTCCTTTTCATGCAAAAATTGTATGCTGGTGCTATCTCTTTCTAGATTGTGGTTAATTGTAAAACTTTTCAGAGAGAGTTAAATTCAGTGTTCTTAAAACAGTCACAATGCACAATGAGAAAACAGTTTTACTCAGTCTGTGCCAGCAGGCTCCCCTCTGAATTTGGAAAACTTACTTCTTTTCCAAGCACTGTTTTCAGTTGTTGACAACCTTAAACATTCACAGAAGTTGTAGTCTAAGTTTCAGCAATCACTGCGTTCTCTCAGGCGCTTCCAGTCCAAAGCAGACCAGTAGCCTTGTGAGAAGGTCATGAAATGAGGGTGGTTATAGCAATCCTAAGAAGATTAGATTGCATGTCCTGACTGGAAGGACACGGACAAGGACTAGGAGGAGATGAGAGGGGAACCGCAGCACTTCCTGAGGGTGTTCACTTGGGCAGCGACTGGGGCAGTTTGGTTGGACTTGACAATCTCAGAGGTGTTTTCCAACCCAATCACTTCTACGATTCTATGATTTTACAAGTGGGAATACCAAGGCAGGAAAGTTTCACATGAAATGCTGTTAGACTTTCTTTTTAAAATTTAAATCATGAAGACCTTGTGTTCCATTCTCTGTTCTTCAAAGCCAAAGCTACAACAATATTTGATTCCATTTGTCCAGTGTTTTGTGGATGTCTTTGGCTATTTCTTTGATCCTGTGTTCAGTCATGTCTTGTTTCATTCCATGTGTTGCTGGACTGGGCAGCACTGCTGTAGAAAGAGACAGAATGAGCAGCTTTCATATATTTATGTATTCTGAGTTTGTAAATTACGATTTCTGGATCTCCATCATTTGAGGCAGTTGCTGTCTGGAATCTAGATGTGTTATCTTAGATTTCCTTCTTTGGTATTGTGTGGGTGTTCACAATGTAAGTAAGTTCAAGCTGCACTTTCTTTCAGGTGGATGCCCTTGATGTTGCTGTCAGAGTACAGAGCACCTTGGAGGTGAATACAGGGGAAAAACAGAGAGAATGTTTGCTTTCCTCCGAGGTTACAAAGCAGGTTTTGCCATGCCATTAATTTCTGTTTGATACAAGCAGAGGGCCAGACTGTTTTAAATATTGCTTATTATAGTGATGAGAGAAAGTCTGGCCAATCTTATGCCTGACACGAAGCTGAAGTCTGTGGCGTAGGCTTCGTAAACTCTGCTGGCTACTGAGGCACACAGTTATAGGTGGCCTAAGAAGTAGTGCAAGTGCAAATATACAGAAGCACAGCAAGTTAACATGTTTGCATGGTGTGGTCTCCAGGAAAGGGAATACGGAAATCCACATGTTACCAGGAAGTCTGACTGAAGAATGCCTGCCTACCTAACCTCATCTCTGGTGCAATGCAAGACCTGTGAATATCAGAATACTTCAAAAAATTGCACTCCTATATTTGATGCTGGGTGAGGTATTATGAAGTCCTGATAGCAGAGAATTAAGGTTTCCTGTATGAAAGATTGTTTAAGAAATAACTTAGATCTAATGACAGGTTAATAAAGAGAATGTAAAGAATCCTTGAAAAAATTGCGGGCTTATATAAAAGAGTCTGTATGTATTTCTTTTGAAAAACAAACTATGTTCTGCTGGAAAAGTCTGAAAAGAAGGTGGCTAGGTTGGGTTTTAGCCCATCTTTAGACAGAGAAGACAGCCAAGAGCATTTACAGTACCCCAAAAGGGAAATGCTTGAGTAATTTTTTGAACTCTCGCCCTAAAATGTCTGCATTCTGAAGGGCCTTTCAGTTAGCATTTTCTGTCTGCAGAGATGTCACAGCTCCATCTTCTCAAAGGAACGGGTGGCTCACTGGTATCAGTTTCCACTTTTATCTTCCAGCGAGCTCAGCAGAAATATTTTGTTCTCAAGAAAGATTGCACCAGCTCACTAAGGACTTGTTTACTTTAAAAATGAAGTTCGAACTACTGTTATCTTCCTACCCAAATGTGCATTTATCTTGACATTCTTGCCTACTGGAAGAATGCAGCTGGCAAAACGAGCTCTGGGTTTGTAGATCTGAGCAAGTTACAGAAAACTGAACAAGATAGGGACAGATCAAGAGTGAAGTGTGAGGATGTAGCATTCGTGAACTAGTTATCTATGTGTGTATAGATATATATATAGTTACAACAATTTACAAGATATGAGATATTTAATAAAAACTGAGTTATTATTACCAAATAATTTAATTAAAGGAGAAATAAGATAACTGTTTTTAAAATTACTTTTATTGTTTACTCAGTCGTAATATCTTAAATATTTATACTTATTCATGTCAACTTCTTAGTGTGTTTCACATTGTTTTTCCTAATTTTTTGACCACGTTTTTAGACTGAATTAATCTTATCCTTTAATAGAATCTTCAGACACTTAAAAATAACTTGCTAAAACAAGATTTGAAGCACTTCTTTTGGGGTTGAATTCATCCTTAAGTAACACGAGCAGATGAAGCTATGTTGGTTCAGAAGTGAAATGACTCAGTTGCATCAGCTAAAGAGCTGAACTAAATGAAAATCCCAGATTGGCCTTAGACTTTTTTCAGTGCTTAAACTATTGTGGAATTCCTTCACTGGAAGTAAATACCACAACTTCTTATAGAAGAGATACTTGTTTATGATTTCTCTCAGCTTCTGCTAACTCTGACTCCTCCTACCTGACTCTCCTTTGAAACATGCAGCAAGGCAGTGTGTAAATACTGAAGGTGCTGCAGGACACACCCTTTCTTTGTCTCTGCAGGTGAACTAAGCAGTAAACAGTACTAATGAAATGTGTCAAGCAATTGCCTCAAACTTGGTAAAGCAAAGATTTGTCAAAGTCTAAATGGCATGCAGAAGTTTAATGCCTAATATTCTGATTGCATATTTCTTATTAGTGCTGGTGCTAACAAAACATGGTTTTAATAGTAGCATTCTGTTATCAAACAATACTCCCCCTCCCTGCACTTGAAAGGTCTAGTTCTAGTTTAACATTGAGAATGTAGTAAAATAAGTTTGCTTGCTTTGCTAAATATGTTTTGATCTTTGCATCTGTTGATGCAGAAATTATGACAAAAATGTATTTGTTGTACTTGTGTGTTAAAATGAAACTGTTGACATTGAGCTGTTTTTCTTTGTCCACTCTTGATACGTGCCTGAACTTTTCACACAGTTATTACTTAAGTCTTAAACAAACACAGAAGTCTCATTGAAATAGTAGTGGGAACATATTCAGTTTTCTAATATGACTAATCAAGAAGTTTTCTCAAACCAAGAATGCAAGATCTTATACATGCATAGTATCTATTTTAAAAGGTAAGCACTCAGGAAACTTTTCACTGTGTATTTACAGTGTGTGTACAAAGCATTAGAAAACTTCTCCCTGTATTTGTACTTGTTCTTTACATTACGGTCCATATATGCTTTAAAAAAGAACCAAATCTCTCATATCTCTCAGGAGTTTCTTTTTGCTGGTTTCTGAGTATGACTCTTATAAAAGCCATACAAAGCCTGTGTTTCAACCACTTGAGGTGATTATGGATTCCATTTTTTGGGGTCAGTATTCTGCATTGTTTTCTACCTGACTTTAAGGGAAATTGATATCTCTGTATGTCTAGATTTTGAAGAGGGCTGCTCAAATGCCATATATGAATCATGTGCAAACATAAATTCGCATGTAATGTGTGTGAATTTGCAGATAAGCACCTTGTGAATCTTAGCTTTTCTTACTTTGAAGTAACTTAACAAGGTGGCCAAAATAGACAATTAACTATGAGTACATATCAAAGGAAAACATGTAATAGAAAACGCTGGTGACCCAGCTGGCAGCTTGAGAGCTCCCTGAAGACTCCTGTCATTAGCAAGTCAGTCTTGATCAGTTGTTCTTGTCTGCAGAATGATTTGCCATGCAAATAGAAGAACTCGTAAGGAACTATTATATCTTGCAGTTTGGACTATGAGCGGAACCTAATCCTGTATATTTGCTGACCCAAGTTTTCAGTCACACTGATGGTCACACACCAGTGTGTGTGTGTGTGTCCTCCTTGCAGGAGGAGTGTCTGCAGGTTTGAAATGTCAAGTGGGCTGGGAAATTTTATGTCATTGAGGTAGCAACACTCATTTCATATATTTAGGGGAGAGATAACTTTAAGTTGAATGCTTTCTTGATGCTTAAGATACAGTTTCATTGTACTACCAGGGATAAAATCAAAGTCTGCACTTCCTTGAGATGTTCTCACATGCAAACTTTGGGTGCTCTGTCAAACTCATTTTTGGTCCTTTATTCTGGATTGATTTTAAAACATTCTTTGTTGAATTCTTGCCATTACACTTTCTGTTAATTTAAGACCTCTGCTTAGCTGATCTCCTAACTTTTCAAATAGTGATTTTTTTTTTTTTAAATAAATATTTAAAAGTTCTATCCAGTATCTACCAGCTGTTTTGTTTGCTGAGATATCTACCTTTGGAGATAGTTGTCTGCCCTTGAGTTTAAAGCCCATTGCTGCTTTTTAAGACTGCGAATTGCACAGGTAGGAGTTGGACTGTGTTTCAGTTACTGAGTCTCAAAGTCCCTAAACATCCAACTTTTATTTTAAAAACATGCTAATGAATATCTTTACCTTTACCATACTGGTACCATTCACCTGTTGGCAATTTGTAAACCACTTTTGTCTGTTTAAAATATTATTTGAAGCAGTCTGTGAGAGCAACCTACAACAGAGATAGACACGACAGTACGTATTGCTCAGCGTGTTGTAGTCCCCCTGCATAACAGGAAGCAAGAGCAAACTGTGTGTCTGCATGGGGAGGCGTTCCTGCCCCAAACTGAAGGAGAGACATAAGGACTCCTTTGTAACAAAGACTTCATTGTCACGTTGAATATTAAGAAACCTTCTAAAATCTGAGTACAATACAACGTACCTCATGGTGTGGTGCTGCTTTTCTGTGCATTATCAGGTAAGCATTAATTCAGGATGTTGTAACTATCGTTTATGTGTGTGTAAGTTGGAATTGCACAGATAGTGCTTCCAAGCATGCCAGGATTTAAAATTGGGTATTGATTAAACCAAAACGTTGCTTAGCAGGAATGTTTCCTTCCATAGGGAAAGAAACTCGTTAAAGGTTTAGGTAATACTCTCGGATATTCCCAATGGGATGGAGGATGGTTTATTTTTCTCTCTTTGTTGGTACTTTGTTGCTGCAGGTTGGTGGGTTTAGGTCTTGGGTTTTGCATTTGTATCATACACATGTAATAAACTTCTCTGCCTCTGTCTCCTAATGTGAAAATGAGGATTTTGGCTGATGCTATTATAGCAATATGCATTAGTTTATCCATTGTCAAAGTGAAAGCTCGAACCCATCCTATTTCCAGTGTATTTCCAGTGCAGAATGATTCTGCTCTGCAGCATGTGGATGTGGTATCACCTGGAAAATTGGGTGCTGTCACACGATGCACTTGGGAAAAATACGGATAGAAAAGTATCAAAATTAATAATAACTGTAGAAAATACAGCCTTTGAAGGAAGTCTAAAAGATTTAGTACATCTTGTGTATGGAAAAACAAGACTTGATATGAGGTACTAGTGTATGTTTATCTCTGAGTGTGTGTGAACAATTATAAAGTGGGCACTTGTTCTCTGTATTTGCCAAGGTCAGCACAGGAATAAGAGGGCTTATTTCGTAGCAAGGGAGATTTAGGTTAAATATGTTTGAGGTAAATGCTTCCTGATTGTAGTGTTAATTAGGCAGGAGAACAAAGTATAGAATTAAAACCTGTCATTTCAAACTTTGCAGCATGAAAACTTTTCAAACCTATTTTACATGTTGCAGTGGTGAGCATTTAGTACTTGGTTGTTCTCAAAGATTTGTGTGTGGGGTTTGGATTTTGGGCTATGACTGTGAGAGAGAGTAGCACATTAGGAACACAAGTGAACAGGTCTCTAACTTTGCAGCTCCAGTCCCAGTTTATGGCATCCTTCCGCTTGTTGGAAAACCAGAGAGCTTCCTCTCATTTAAGAAGCAAAGTTATTTCAAAATATTTATGTCTTTGTTGACTAAAACTGTACTTTGAAGTTCTTGAAAACATGTGATAAAGGTGGAGACCTGTAGTGTGAGGCCAGTCAGGGGTATGGAGACCTTTTCACTCTCTGTGCCTGCCTGGCAGGAGGGTGTAGCCAGGTGGAGGTCTGGCCCTTCTCCCAGGTAACAAGGGCCAGGACGAAAGGAAATGGCCTCAAGTTGCACCAGGGCAGGTTTAGATCAGATATGAGGGAAAATTTCTTCACAGAAAAGTTTGTCAAACACTGAAATGGGCTGCCAAGGAAGGGGTGGAGTTGCCATCACTGGAGGGGTTTAAAAGCTGTGTGGATGTGGCACTGAGGGATGTGGGTTAGTGGTGGCCTTGGCAGCGCTGGGTTAATGGTTGGACTTGGTGATCTTAGAGGGTTTTTCCCCCCACCTAAATGATTCTGTTACTTTGTGTTCAAAGACCTGTGTGTGCTCTTGGATTTGCTGTGAACAATATGGCTTAAGTATACTGAACTTTAAGACTGGATTTGTAATGGGGATTACATATATATATATATATATATATGTTGGGGGTTTTATGTCTCCTGTGACAATTTTCAATTGTGAAAGAGATGGTCTGTGATGAATTTATTGCACAGAATATTTTAAAGATGTTATCTTGTGTACTTTATGCAATTCTGACTGAAATTATGTTTAAGAAAGGTATAAAAATTGCAACAGGCTCAGAAAGTTTATTAAGACTATCAGATAAATGAAGAGCTATCAGTGAATGAAAATTAGTTTAATAGACCTAATACATTTGAATTCTCAGGTTTTATTAAATAGCTTAAGACTGGGACTGACTAGTTTTAATTGCCACACTATTAAATTGGTGTGGTCTTTTTGGATGTAATTAATATGCATATATGCTATGGGTATGTATTTCAGATATAATTCACTTGAAAATTTATAGCAGAAGAAAAATAAATGCTACAGTTTTCATGGAACACAGAGGAGATGCACGTTTGAAGTAAAATCACACAGATTGTTTAGTGTCTACTAATATTGCTGAGCTCACTTTGAAATCTTCTAAGCTGGATTCAAATTCTGTCTCCTGTTCTTCATGCTTTGCCACAATGGAATTTCACTAAAAGTGGCATTGTTTTTGTCTGCAGAAAACCCCTTTTTGGGTGCAGCCATTTTCTCTGTTCTGTGTGATGCTCAAGAGCAGCACTTGGGGCACTTTCATCAAAGCCCACGTGCAGGAGAACCTGTCTGTGGTTTAAAGGTACAGCAGCACAACGGTGCTGAGGGGCAAAGCAGAGCAGCAGTAGAGAATCAGAACAGGTCGGTGGACCGCAGTTCATGCACACATCAGCCCATTGAATGACATGGGCAGACCTTGTTTATGGAGATAATTTCATCCTGCTGTATGTGTTCACAGCATCAGTGATCCAACATCCCTTTTGCAATGAGAAGCATCACTGGATTTTTAAAAACAAACAAGCAATAAAACCCACAAACCTAAAGAATAAATTATATAATAAAATAATAAAAGTGTAATTTGAAGGAATCTGCTGTACAAGTGAGAAAATTCCATTGTGATTTTTTTTGTTCAAAGGATAAAAAGTCTTGCCTCTTACATATGAGATGCAGCAGTTTGGGATCGGAATTGGTGGTTGACAGATGTAATGAAATGCTCAACAGCAGCAAGTACAGGTCATTGCTGTCCAGACAGGGGAAGTCCCCATGCCTGCAAGTGACAAAATCTTTGAGTTAGAGCATTAAAATACCCCAACTTTGATTATTCTTGCTTTCACAACCAGACCTGTAATAAACTCCCTCCACACAAACATACAGGGCTTGGAGCTGCACCTTCATCACCTCAGCTTTCCAAAGACAAAGGAATCCAGGGATTATTTGCATGGTGACTAATTGTATTACTTGGAGGCATAAAGAACTGGATCTGACAGATCCCAGAGTTTGTGAGAAGAACAGAGGATGAATCTAAATAGCGTATGGACTCTTGTGAATTGCATCTTAGTTTTTATTTATATGTTAGGTGCATTTAGGATCCTTAGATATTGGTTGTGTTAAATAAAAGCATAATTTATGTGGCAGTTTTCAAGTTCTGACTGAGAAAGGATTGTATAATAAAGATCACTGTTCACTCAAGTAACAAAAAACTCCTATGGAGAAAGAAAGAAATGTAACCTATTTAGCTGTATTTTATTTGGACTTTATAGTAAACTGTGAAAAAGTTTCAGTGTATTTAACTCTGCCAGATTCCCGTTACTGATCCTCTCCCCCGTCTTCCAAAAAGGGGAAGGAAGAAGGTTAAATAAAGACAGAATAAATACCAGTCCTCAAACAAAGCTCTGCTAATCCTTGTCCTTACAGCATCCCGTACATGCACACCCATTTCCTGTTGTTAATGTTAAACACATTGAATATAACTTTCGTTTCATTGTTTGCTTCAGTGTTCATTTTACATTACATTGACCGGAAAATCTCGAATCCATCACAATAAGCACTGCAGAATTCGGGCTTGCTGTGCTGAGAGGAGGGTGAAAAGTTGCTGGCAGAGACGTGGATGATTCCTCAGAAGGGCTTAAATAGTTTTAGCGGCAAAGTCTTCAGCACCATAGATGACCTCACCTCCACCCCAGCTTTCTGTAACAGACTTAGGGCAGAGTGTTTTGTCATTTGTTGGTTTTCCTTGCAACACGAGGAACAAGCAAGTTCTGTTCCTAACACCGGTGTCCGGGGCTCCTGCCAGCTGAACGTGCGCAGGGTGGGACGCCGGACCGTCCACGCTGTCCCAGGCTCGCTGCAGACTGTGCAGTGGGGGCATCTCTGGCTGTTTCTCCCTTAAAAGCAACAGAGTTAACCTTTAGATTTTTGTGCCACTGTTGAGAAAGGGAAAACTGAAATGTCTCGTGTGTTCTGAACAGTAGAGGGCAGCGGAAATATACACGGAAACCAATTTTATTATAAAATTAAGGAATTTCTGATTGCAAGTTCCTTTGGCCAATGTGGCACAAAGGACTGTGATACTGAAATGCAGGGTAGCAGATTGTGTTCTTTTAAAAAAAAAAAAATTAGAATATGGCATTCTGAAATAATGGTCCCAAAAAGCATCTATGATGCATCACTCAGCTGAAAAAAAGCATCACACTCTGGGAAAAGTTTCTTTTAGATGTTTTTGTCTTCCCAAGGAAGACACTCTTGGAACTGTCAGAGCCATGGAAGTGAATTTATAAGCTAACTGGATTTTTTTTTTTAAAGGAATGTTGTGTAAAACCAGTGTAAATAGAAATTCACGTGGAAATTTGGGTTATTGCTGTGATTTTATGTCTTTCTATAAAGCAAATGATGGTATGCTCCTGTCTTCTTCCCAGCTGCTTCAACAGCCACTGTAATTCCTGGGGCAGAAGGCCATTAACAGGCTTTTGATGTGAAGGTTCCTTGTAGATTGAAAGTGCTGTCAGCTGGCTAAGGAGATACTGATTGCTTTTTAAGATTAAAAAAATTAATAATGTAATAGAGCTTGTTTTCATGCAGACATAATCCATCTTTTGGAGGGTGGCTTGAACCTTTTCTGGGCTGTGATATTTGACTTTTTACTAAATATTTGGCCAGTTTTCTCCCCTCCTTCTACATTATTCCCCCTTGGATTTTATTTTTTACTCTACCTGGTTTCTTCAAATTGATTTTCTTTGGTTGGTTTTGGTTTTTAACTCAGTTTGATATTGTCCCTGATTAGACTGTACCATAAACTGGAGTGGAGCATAAAGCCCAGGACAGTGAATCCCTTCCTGCTTTTTCCTCAACAGTAAAAAGGACCCAAAATTTTGTTAGCTAAATGGTTTTTCCTTTTCTGTATTATTGCAAATTACATGTGTGTGTGTATATACTGTATGTGCTCATGTATATATTTTTATATTTTAGTGTGTATGCACTTCTACCTACTACAGTAATTTAAATCATATAACTCCATTATTTACAAAGTTATTTTCTTCCAGTTAGCAATATTGGAGTGTGCTCAGATATATGTTCTGGAAAGACAGTTTTAAAAAATATTTTCATATGAAAACAATCTGCAATATCAGCGAATTGAATGGTTTTCATTTTTTCTGTATTTTGGACTTTTTAGTTTTTGGGGGGGTGGGAAAAACCTATTTGAGTAGAATGAACAGATACTCATTTGTTAAATAGATTTCTGTACCAAAACCAGCCAACCAACAAAACCTTAACAAGTAAGTAGATTTGTGCTTGGTTTTGAAATGAGTCTGTGACTTAGAAGGTCTAAGGGTATGATGTGCCTATGCACGTACATTGTCTTGAACTGTTATTTATTTTTATACCAGTCTATGGGCAGACAGGTTTCCAAGCATTTAGAATGCACAATTTAAGAAAAGCCAGCAATTCTTCTGAAAAACATTTCCTTCCCTGTCACAGGGTGGGTTTTGTCAAGCTATTTTTGTGCATCTTTGCATTTCATTTCCCTGGTGGGTAAAATGTAAATCTGTGGTATTGATTACTAAAACCCCGATGGAGAGGATGTTAATCCAGCCCTCCCATAACAATGTTTTATTGCTTTAATTCCTTTAATTAAATCACTGCTTTAATATATAATTGGATATTTTACCTTCTCATCTCCTGTGAGATAATTATGGAAAGCAACTCTTTCCTGATATGTTAAGATCAGGAAGTGTCCTGTCTTTGCAATTATGGATGTAGCCACAGCTTTTTAGGCAACAGTATCAAAAATATTAAGATTTAAACTTGAGATAAAAAAAGTTTTTTCAATCAGAAGTACCCATTCAGATGCATGTAAAAACACAGACACGTTTCTAATCAGAACATATGTTTGCTACTTTTTTTCATGCTGATCTCTCCCTTTCTTAAGATCTCCGAACACTGTGCAAAAAAGGGGAGTTATAGAACCATTTCAAGCTCTCCTTTTTTTTCCCCAGCAAGGCAAACAGCTTCAGAAGGTTCTCCAGTTTACTTTGATTCATGTATGTACAAATTGTAATAAAGCAATCCTCTACAGTGAAGTGGCATTTGTCCCTTGCTCATAGCCTGGTTGTGGAGCAATCAGTACTTTGTGTTCGGTGCATCCCCCGCAATGCCGCAGGATGGCATTCTCATGGAAACAAGAGGCACTGGAGGTGGAGAGTGACCGTAAGTCAGGACAGTGCCCTGCCTTTTCCTGAGGCTGTGATACCCCCCCAGCTCTGCCTCTGGCTTTGTCCTGAGGCTGTTTCACTGGACTCGGGGGCCTGTGAAAGGAATACACATGAAGTTGTTGAGATCAAAATGGGGTGAAGTTTGTATTGCTTAATGTGCTGTGTGATTTAAACCATAAAATGGAGAACAACGTTTAAGGAGGGATTTTCTGGAATGTGGGAGATTCAGAGGTCAGCTGTGTTGTGCTATGGCAACTGAGACAGGACTCGTAACTCCTTGGGGAAAAGCTCCTCACAAAGAGCAGGGATTAATTTAATGAGCACCTTATGCTCCCTGCACAATATCCCCTGCAATCTTTACTTCTAATCCACTTATTATGGGCAAAGAAATTTATCTGGTAGCTCAATTATTGGATTTTTTTTTTCTATTATGTTCCCCCTCCTCTTTATACAATGGTAATAGCCCTTGAAACTCAGAAAATTTAAAACATTCGTCTTGCCTGCAGTGGTTAATATTTAACAATTTCTATATGAAATTACTTGTCTTGCATAACCACTCAGAGAGAAACTCAGAGAGAACAGAAAGAATATAATACTGTAGCCTTCCAGATAGCAATAGTACAGTATATGAGTTATTTGGTAGATTTTTTTGGGTCTTATTTTTCAATATGTAGAAGATCTGAAATGCAGTGAGGAGTGATCTTTTGGCTAGCACAACGAAGTATGAGGTAGAGCAAGATATATACTTTGTGCAGGCTGTCCCACACTTATTCAAGATATACTTGCTTTTCTTAGACTTTACCTGTCTTTTCATTGCTTTTGGGCTGTACGTCCCAGTTGATCCAGATTTGTTCCTTGTGACTGTTTGGATATTTAGTTATATAACCAAAGAGGTTGTCTCTAACTAAGATATGAGCATGTTAATTACTACTAACTACGTGTTGTGCAGAACAGCCTTGCCTTGGATGCCTGTCCTCAAGGATGCTGCTCTGTCCATGATACCTCTGCGTTTTGGACCCACGTGGTACTTAGAAGCCCACACATAGTTGTGTGGCTTTCCTTCTCCAGTAAAAGGCTGTCCTGCCTCATTCAGGTTCACTTTAATCCTGTAGCCTTGCCTAGTGGGCTTCTACTCCATAGTATGTAATTTATAGTCTCAATCTGCTCTCCTTAGAGTTGGCCTGTATGGAAATGCCACCTTCTGTGTTAATCTGTAGCCATGTGACTGTAGTAAGAGTCTTTTAATCAGTTATTTAACAAAGGAGGTACCTATGTGTTGTGTGTGTGGTCATTTGCTACACTCCATTAGCACTGAAATTGAGTCTATTCCATTATAGAAAGCATTTGTTATAGTTTCAAAACGCATAGTATTTATTTTAGAGTATTTATTTTTAAATTTGACCTGCCTGTAGAGTATTGGGAGCACATACTCTAATCAAGCATCTAACTTACCTTTTTCTCTCTCTTTTTTTAAATTGCTATATTGATTTTGGAATTAGCTTTCTTTTTTTTTTTTTTTTTTTTTAATATTTTGCAGACTGAGGCTTAGGTTAGCACTATTTTTATACTTCTGTTACTAAGGATGTCAGATTAAAGCAGCACCAACCCAAACTGTGAATGCAGTTGCATCCTGTCCATTTGTACACTAGAATTATCAGTTACTGTAGACTCAGGTACACCAGATTCATGCACCATTTTAATTTATCCTTCTCTTCTAGAAACCTGTATTCCAAATCTAAACATCCTTCATTTTATTTTATGCATACATTTGTGTCCACAGAAGTCTAATTAGGTTTGAAGAATAGTCTGCAACATGTTCACTCGGATCTTAGGAAATGCTACCCTTTGGGCAAAGGACTGATCTGGCAGATCTCATCCCTGTTTTGTGTTTTTTACAATGATTTCACACTGTCTAAGCCTTGAATAGTAATTCAGATTAGTTTATCCTGTGGAGAAAACCCCCAACCTTATACAAGACTGATGCAGGACAAGCAAATATACTCGGTATTATTTCAGATATTACTGCTCGTAGTCTGTGGTCAGTGTGGTCTGGTCCAGAAATTTCTGTGTTTTAGTCAGTCCTTTAAGTTTTTGCTAAAAATCTGAACTGTAATGGTAAAAGGGATTTGATTGTGCTTATTCTGAGGGTGAAGAATTACTTTTCATGAAACACTTCTCACTGCATAATGTGGTGACAGAACTCATGGTCCAGCCTCTGGATAATGATGATGTTAAAACACAGCTGTCTCTGACTTGGAAATTATTGTAAAAAAACAAGTGTGAGAAGTTACTTCCTGTATTTAAATATGATTACACACAATAAAGATCTGCTGAAAACCAGAGTAAATATAAAATTTTCAACACCTACACTTTAATTAAAAAAAGCCCATGAAATCAGAACATCTGGATTTTGTGATAAATACTCCTTATCAATGTTCATCAGAGAAACCTTTTCTCAGAAACCACATGCTTGACCTAGTAGGTTCAAGAGTTGTTTCACTGCCTTGATGGATGAAACCTGCAGGCTTCACAAAAGCTGGGAGAATGGCTGCTGGGGAGGAGAGTTTATCTGTATATTTTTTAATGATTAAAAAATACCTGCATTGTGTGCAACTTGTGCCTGGTAGCTGAGCTTTCATCATCTCATAAGCTGGGACCTCCGTATGGCATCTCTGTGGGGTTTTTTGCTCCCTAAATTGCTCGTCTTTGACTCCTGTAGGCTGGAAACCAAATCCCAGCCATGATTATGTGTGAATGCTTATCTCTGCTTGTCAGTGGAAGACAACACAGCTGGATAAATAAGAATCATGGGTTCTGTGACTTCTCTTGTTTCCTGAATGTTCCTGACCTTGTAGAAAATGCAGAGATCTGCTAAATGAAATTTCATACTTATTTGAAGGGTGTAAATGTGAATCTTGTGGTGAACCTGTGAAATGACACAAGGGAGGACTTGCCATTTGCAAGGCCAAAACATGAACACAGAGCAGGGTGTAATCACTGACGTGGATAGTGAAACCCAAATAGATGTTACTGTAATTCCTGCAGTACATTGTTATCCTCACTGTATTGACTGTCTGGGAATGGTACTTGATGGCTCAATGTATGTTTTGAAAAATCTAAAGTCTAGACTTCAACAAAAAATACAAGTTTCTTCTCCTGACAGTCTCATTAGTTACAAAAGTTCTTATCAAGTGCCAAAGTACAATTTACAATGTGGAATAATTACTTAGGCTTTCAGTTAGAACTAAATTTCTTAACTGAAGTGAACCTCACTGAGCAGAAAAAGGGACAGCACTTAATTTACTAATGTGCTAATAGGTAGCTTTTCAACTTGTGGAAATAGAGTTTATATTCACATACAGGACTATTATAATGATGATGGGGGAAAATAGTTTATATATACACATATGTGTATGACTTCATTATTTGTACTTGTTTCTGGATCAAGCTAATGGTAGTTGGTATTATTCATCAAAACTGAGCTTTTATTTTCATTTTGTTTTATAGAAAAAACGAAAACAGAGTACTCAAGATGAAGACACAATCAGTATCTGCAGCCTGGATACAAGTGTGAGTCATTGAATTTTTTTTTTTGCCTTCCCTCCCCAACCCCTTAAACTAAAATATAGTTATTAGGGGTACACTGAAATAAACCTGTTCATCTTTTCAGCTGTATTGTTTTCATACATGAGTAAGTTTTTCTGCTTACTATGAAAAAATTGAATTTGCTGTATTACTGCTCTTGTTTTCTGTCATAAAACTTCTAAAAGAAAAATGAAAAGTCATAATGGCAGTTCACTGTAAAGCAGCAAATCTCTTATTAGTAAATAATTATTAGCATAAAAGGGAATTTTGAATGCAAGACTTAAATCCAAACCTTTGATGCATTTGCATAGGTGTGTGAGAAATTTTATTTCCCTTGTCAGGGGTGGTTAATGCTGGTGTTGTGAAACTGTGCAGTGTGATGATAATGAGACTGTGAGAGTTCTGTGTGTCACTGCTGAAGTGCTGTGCCCATCCCCTCCAGCTCTGCCACCCTATCACACATTTCAGAGGTGAGGGCAACGCCAGAAAACCACACAATTTATCATGTATATACTTTTCAGTCCAAATATTCTGCATATTGTGAATTTTTTAGTTGTTTCTGTAAGCAAGAGTCAAATATTGACTTGTTTTGTAACTTAAAAAAATTACTCCAGTGACACTGTAGTCATTTTTAGCTTATTTTTAAAAGTAAGCCGTAAGGACCAAACTCTTTCTGTTGACTATGGTGGATGTTGAATCTAAGTTTTAGTGAAGGTAATTATGCAGGAAACTGCAATGTGTGTTGTTTTTCCTGTAAACTTGAGACATAAAGGTACACTTGCTGTTATCATTACAAATCCATGGAACTAAAATAGATGTAGGAAAATTTCCCATCCCTTCTGTTCAGTGTTTTCATCAATATTTTCAGTGTTTTGTTTACAGTCAGCTGTTCAACCAGTTTTCCCTTTCTGTAGCCTCTCATGTAGTACAGACAGGAAAACTAAGTTTAGAAATAGAGAATAAACACTGCTTGTTTTAAGAGTTTTATTTATTAGCAGGTGTCAAACCTAGTGCTGCGGTTTCTTTCATGGTCAGATTTTAATTTTGGACTGAAGTGTACCTGTTCTTTGAAGAAGCAATTACATTTCAGGGCTCACCTGCCTGGATGGCTGCAGACAGATTGAGCTCTTGCAGGCACTTCAAGTGAGCTGGGTAGAATCCAGCACCGTTCTGGAAATCATAAACCCACAGTAGCCTGACCTTGTCTGTGAGCTAATACTTTAATGCTACTTAATCCCATTAGACCTTGTACTGGACCCAACTTCAAAGGAATTGTTTTATTCCTTTAAAGGAGTTTTAAAGGAATTGTTATTCTTCAGGGAAAATTCAAAATTGTTGATTATTTATTATTATTATGGACAAATTTATACCTTGTTAGATATGTTACTCTGAGCTGGGGTGGAACACTCTGGGTTTAACTATTTTTATGCTTCTGTAAAGAGGATGTATTTTATTCTTCTATAATTGAGACAATTATGTAACATTGTCTTGTGTAGAAACTGTTACACTGCTGTAGAAACACTTGGGTGAGTACAGGTTCTGTATTGGCCAATAGCTGGAGATTTAAATACTGTTTGAGAGGTACAGTTTCTGTTAATAGAAGGACTTTAGAGGAGGGTGATCTAATGTGACCTTGCCTCTGAATTTAGCCCATAGAAATACAGCCAGAAAGCAACGAGCAAAGTGAGTTTTGTGGTTTATTGGTAAGCAATAGATAAAGCTATAACAGTGTCCTTCATTTCCAGTTATAAAATACTACTTAAAATTTATAGAATGTTATTTCCTTGATGCTGCTTTTCTGTGTAGCCATTATTGTTGACAAGGCAAGTGAATATCCACATGAATCAGAGAAAAGTTAAAACAATGAACTAAATGTTTCTGAGCTGATCTATGAGACAATGACTAATAAAACTATTGAGTTTTGATTTTCATTAAAAGATTTGTAAATCCCTACTAAAGAGGGGTCTTGTCATTAACATGTGTGGAGGGCTGGTAGGAAAACTATTCTCACTGTCTTCGGCAAAGAACTTCACTACTTAAATTTAAATGCATGCTGGAGTCTGTATTCTCAGAAAATAGTGGGGACAGAAGGGGCAAGAAAGGAAGGGGTGAAGAAGTTTGAATCTTTCCTTATGGGACTGCAGAATCACAGAGGGCAACAGGGTGGGGAATATCCCATGAGGATATAATGGGTATGCAGTGCAACTTGAAGAATGATCAGTTTATTTAAATGTACAATTTGTATAAATACTAGTTATCTTTTTTTGCTGAGGGAGCCTCAAGCCTGTCGTCCCATTTTTCTGATACCAGGAAGTGCTGATTGTCTCATGATGAATGACTACAGACTGTGTCTCTTGTGTCTTTGAAACTTACTTTGCCCTGAACTCTTGTACATTAAAATACTACGGCTTCGTGTTTAGCATGTGGCAGATGCTGTGCCCTCATCCCTGGCACGAATTGCTGTTAAGGCTGTTTTGCCTCTGGCTGTGACAGGAGACTTGAACTGTCACGGTGACTTTGAGAGGGAAGGTGCCTTTCGTTTAGAGCATGAGCCTGGCATGTGACTTCAGAACAACACCCTCAGGTTTTTGGCTCTAGGTGATGGGTTTAGTGTGTCCATCAACACTTGGTGCTGTTGACATTAAAACAAGTTGGGCAGGAAGAATTACCCATTTTCTTGTGGCTTGTGTTCCTGCCAATTAGATGATAATCCCTCTGGTAAAGGAGGACTATCACTTTTGTGAACCTCCTGGACATGGCAAATAAACTTTTGTTTTTTTTCTTTCACATCATTTTGTGCTGATGGATAGTGATAAAGACAGTGCTGGGTATGCATTCAGGTTGAATACGAAAATAATGGAGGGTCCTTTCGCTGCACTGTGGGATGTTGTAACACAAAAGGTAGGGTTGGAATCCAGAGTCCGTGCCTGAATACTCACCTGTGGAGGCATTTTATTCTCTGCATGTGCTTAAATTCTATTTATACTGGGGACAGATGTGTCTCTTGCTGATTTGGGGTTTGATTTCAGAGAGCCACAGTTGACATTCTGAGCAATTAGAGATTTTGTTACAGGGCAGAGATTTGGTTGTCTTTTGTTCTCGTGTTTGTGAAGGCAAATTTCAAAAAGAAGGAAAATTTCAAAAAGAATCAGTTCATACCTCACAGAAACCAATTGTGGTGGTGTTACACAAACTCACCTTTCCTTTCTGTTTTGCCCTCCACTCTTCATATACCGAGCTAATTATGCCCAAAAAAGGGGGAGGGGGACCTGGTTTAAGGGAGAGGGGAATGTTGCTGAGAAGTATCTAGAATAATCTAAAGTTTGGAGCAGTTTCCATATAAAAAACAGTGAAATATGCAGAAACTTACCTAAACTGAAATCAAATATACGGGGAAAAAAATTGGTAGGTAATTAGTTCTATGAGATAAGATCAGTGTAAGGTTATTTATTCTTTTGTGATTAAGGGAACAAAATAAAACTGTCTGTAGGTTCCAACCAACCAAACAAACCAAAAGCGATGTCTCTTCACCAAGCATGCAGGGGCACAATTCTGGTACAGGGTGTTCTGGATACCAGAGGTTTTGTGGGAGTTCAAAAAACAAATTGGGCAAATTCATGGAAGAAGAATCTGTCACGAGCTATTAGACTGAGTGAGTCCATCCATCTGAAGAAACCCTTGAGCCTGCATACTTCTGAGTCTGGGAGAGTGAGCTACGTGTGTGTCACTGGGGGGTGACTCTGCTTTCACACACTTTCCTGGACAGCTCTGTTTTACTACTGCTGGTCTGAGATCCACCCTTAGCCTCTCATGGCCATTATAAGAAGACTTTCATTAGCCCAGTACACACCTCCTTTTCTTACAAGCAATGACAGAATGAGAGCTCTAGGCTTAATTGGAGCCTTTGGATAGTAGCCCGATGTAGGTAACTAAATGCTCAGGTTCCTTTTGTCTCCTAACTGTCTTATGTCCTTGAAAAGAAGTGCCAAATTATTTATATGCATCTCTTCAAAGAAACCATTTATTTTCCAGAGCAGTGGCTAAGAATATAAAAATTTGAATGCTTGTGTTCCATATCATGCATTTAGATTCTAACTGGGATAATTATATCTCATTAAATTTTTACAGATAATAAATCTCTCAGGCTGTGCAATAAAATTGGTTGTTTTTTATTAAAGAGCATACGTATTTAACAAATAAGTGCATTAGCCTTTCCTGTGCAGCACACTGGTTTACATGATTAGGTGAATGGTCCTGGTTGGTTCTTCCAGCTCCCTTAGCTGCTGATGTAAAAAGTACATGCTGCAGTCACTGCTGTGCTGCCTCACAGGGATCACCTTGGGATATGCCTCTTTTCTGTACTTGGCAATGTAAAGGTCCAGCCATCTTTACTGTCTAAAGTTTCCAAATTGTGTGAATGTATCTGCTGGCCACCTTTGCCCAGGAGAGGGTGGGGAATGGCAAAGGAAGGGGGTATTAACTATTTAACAACTGGGTTGTTTCATACCTTAGAAAGTAACATGCATATGGGTCTCCTGCCAATTTACATCATCATCTGTCTACAATCTTTTCATAAAAATAGATTTAGAACTTTTTTCTATGACTGCCCAGTGCCAGACACGCCTGTCTTTTCCATGGGAATCAGTCATACAGACAGAATTTCCTTTCACAGGAAATGCTGGTTGGAGCTTTGCTGACTCAGGACAAGGACTGGTAACCTAAGCATGTTAAACCATCTTTGTATTTGTTTAGTGATCTGGACTGTCTTGATGCTTCAAGAGTTGATAAACTGGCTTATTAAACTGACTGGTTGGTCTTGGCTCATTTTATTGCCAGCTTAAAGAAGTGGATTTGCAAATCCCCTCAATGTCAAATAGTTTGTGATAACTTGTGACAGATGTGACCAGCAGACTGTGAGGGCTGAGTGCAAGAACATACAAGGCCACTGCAGTCGGAAGTCTGTATTTAAAGCAAGATGTGCATATTGTCTGACATGGCTTTGTTCATGTTGGCCTCCACCTGGAGGCTTAATTCAGTTAATAGACTGAATAGTTAATAGTCCATACAATTAACTCAACCAGTGGCATGTTTCATGCTTGTGCTCTTAAAATGATATGTGCAAGATTTGCGTATGCATATTGATTTACAGATATTATATAATTAATATGGCTTGCATAAACTTTAGATTTTATAGATATCCTTTCAAAGCTTGGAGAACTGGGACAGAGAAACTGAGACAGCTTGAAAGATCATGGAGGGCTAAGTACTTTTTCTGTACTTAAAACAACCCCATAAGCTCTGCTCTGTATTCCCCCTTGTTGCAGACACTGTCTCTCCTTAGTTAAATTCTGAGCAGCTCCCAGATTACTTCTCTCTGCGCTTCTGCTCCTTGTTGCTGCTCTGACTTTTGTTCTTTCCTCCTTTCTGGACTTTGAAATGAGGGTCTTCAGCCTGTGCAACCTCCTTGTGGGCCTGGTGTAGTGCTGGAGGAGCACAGGGGTTGTGCTCCTCAGTCAGGGACAGGGAGCCAGTTCTTTAGTTATATTGTGCAACTCTTAAATATGGTTAATATACCACACTGAGAAAAGAGGCGATGGACACTGGGAAAGGAGATTAGTCCATAGAGCACTCAGCAAAGTAGTTAAAAGCAATGCTTTTTTAATGACTGTTGCAAAAGGGGAGACTGCAAAATAGTTGAAATCTTGTAATGGTGATGATATTGTCTGCCTCAGAAGTCTGAACTCTATAAAATCCTAGGTAACTCCACAGCAAAAAGCTGGTAAAACCTAATACAAAACTTGGACTTTTCAGAATAAAGATACATTTACTTGAGCAAAATTCTGTTCAGAAAAAGAATCAGGGCGGTGATGTGCAGTTCTCCTCTGCAATTGGTTGTATGCGAATTTGTTGTAAACTTCTGGAAGTTGCTATTGTTTTCTTATTATATTGAGGAGAAGGAGCATACAACAAATACATGATAAACTAGACAAGTAAAACACTTCCATGAAGAAGATAAAATTTCAGAATGTTTATTTATTTTGGTTATATAGAAGAGTTATCTTTACTGAAAATAAAGCTCTTGCAAACGGTCACTCACTAGTGAATGAACTGGAGAAGTCTTAGTGCTCATCTGTCAACTTGCAAGTTAATAAAATATGCCCCAGTATAAAATACAAACAAAAAGTTACCCAGACTTAAGCTACATTTGCATATACTAGATCAGAGTTCATTAATTTTGATTGCTTTTAGTGTGAAGTGATCATTTGTTATGTATTTGAGAGTCAATATAACGGAAACATTATTTGACCTCATTAAACTTAATTATAAACTCAATAATATTTGATTGCTAAGGTATGGTGAGCTAGCTTTATAAGCTTAGAGAGGATTATTCTACATCAGCTCATCAGAGTTGAGATAATTAAAATATATATTGTATCTGGGCCTTTTGATTTGTATAAACTGTGGTCTGTTGTGTGTTCATAGTATAAAAGGCCTTCAGCTTGCCCACTAAGATGTGTACAGTGTCTGAATTATTCATTACTTGTAATATTGCTGTATTGCATGGGTGGTCACTGCTCCGTCTGGACTCAGACTTCATTAGATTGTGACTGTTCTTAATCCATTATTAATCTATCATATGATTATTACAGAGTAGGCACTGCCTGCTGTTGGTATTATTTGGAGTAATGTCACGTGTCCTAAGGCTCTGTTTTGTTATTCCCTTGCTATTCCTCATTAAATAAGACCTACAGTGCTCTATTGGAAAAATGTATAAACTGCTGGTCATGGTGGAATTTTTTTCCCCCACCTGCATTCTGGAAAGATCTCAGACTTCCTGGGCAGTTCTGCAATACAGTTTACTCTTTATTTATGTGAACAGCTTCTCAGAGTTTGGCTAATTGTTTCAGTAAATCTCACAGATTATTTTGGTAAAGACAGCAAATGTGTGATGAACTTCAACATCTTCAGTGCAAATCTGCCAAATCCTTTGGAAATACAGACCAAACTGTCTTAAAACAGAGTTGTGCAACTGGGAACTGAGTTAGAAGACATTCTCTTGTACATATCTACCCCGTTTGTAGAAATTAAAGCTGATCTATTGATACCTTAAATGAAGTGTGGTTGTTAAAACTAGCTTGTTCTACAGTTTAGCTCAGACTGTAACAATATCATACTGACTCACCAGCATCTATTTGTCTGCTCCTATTTAAATTCATGTCCAAGACATAATTTGATACAACAGTGCAGAGAATCCACTGACCACAGGGAAATGGTTCCCTTTTATTGCTTTCTTCTTTTCAGAAATTGGACATAGAAGAAAAAAATACTTTGACTAACCAACAAATATGGCAAGTTGAATTCAACTCTGCCTCTATGCAAGACTATTAAGTGATTCTGTGTTAGGTTTCCAAAAGTGGTTTTTAGTTCATGTACAGTGTTCAGATTGTCTTGGTAGTTCTATTATGCTTTGTGTTTCATATAAAACAAGGTCTCTTTACAAACAGAAAATAAAGAATATCTGAATAAAGAATATCTGTTATTTAAGTTGGATCTGAAACTGAAAAAGGACTGAAAAATTGGTGCCAGAGAAGGATAATGCAGTTTAGGAAGGCTACAGTCAGCTTGTCTTTGGTAAACTAATAAAACTTTAGGAAAACAAATATTGTTGCCAGTGAGTCTCTGAAGTTATGTTTTACAGAGAAAGAGTAGTGTACATGAACAAGCAATGTTTATAATAATAATGTACATATATATTTATAAACTTAATATTAATTTATGCCAGCATGTTAAAAAAATTATCAACTAATTGAAAAAGAAAAATACCAGTCCCTCTGAATACCATGTTAAAGAAATTACATATTCTTTGTAATGAAATCAAAGCGTGACCAGAATGAGCACTGTGTTCTGGCAGAATTTCTGAAGCTGTTGCTGTTCCAGCAGTAGGTTTAACACAGGTGAAGTATCTTCAGACAAAAGGGAGGGTGAAGGGAGAGAGGGGCAGAGAGACTTTCAGACTGTAAGTGGAGTTTATATAGAAAGTATAACTCAAATCTGCAAATTGTATTTTTTTTTTCCAGAGAAACAGGAGTTGTTTCTGTCTCCACTAACACACAGAGATCTGTCAGTGCTTGTACTTAGTCTTTTAGTGGCAAGCTTTGGGGGCAGGATTCATAGCTCTGAGTTAGTTTTCTGGGTTTCCTTTATACTTTGAAGATTCAGATCTTGTTTTAACAAGAACATCTAAAACACTGCCGGCTCCTGCTGATCAGCTGCAGGCCAGCACCCCTGGATCCCTCGGTGCTCAGCTGCTCTCCAGCCTCTCCTCTCCCAGTGCTGCCTGTCTGCGGTTCCAGTGTTGCTGTGCACAGCCGGGATTGGCAGAACTGATCCAGCTGAACCTTTGGTGCTGCTCCACGGGAGACCAATGGGAAAAGTTACTGAAAACATGTACAGTAGAAGGCAAGACCTTAAAGGGTTTCCTTCACCAAATTATGTAAACCTATTGGTTTGACTGACTTTGAAGTGGTTTAATAGTCTGATTGAAATAACTGCTGGAAGTCAGAGGAACTACTTAATTGCCTGACATCAGATTAGCCTGTTTGAGTGTGTGTCACTGCACTGCAGTAGGAGCTTTAGACTGTAGACTTTAAATTCCATGGATCTTGTAAAATCTTTGAAAGATCAGAAGATGCATTATTAAGGCATGTGTCTCTTCTCAGGAAGAGGAAGCACATCCACTTGCTATTTATGATCTTGACTGGAAATGGCAGAGTTGCACTAACCTAGTTATTGTACAGGTAAGACATGTAACATGTTTTGGGACACATAGAGGAAAAAGCAGTAGCACAAATTCCAGAGCTAAGGATAACTTGTATGTGCATAAAGATACAGCAAGCAGTAAAAATGAAATAGAAATGTCTGAGTGAAAAAAAAAAATTATAAATTCAATTTATTTTATAAGCCTTTTCCTCTGCTTTGAGATTCTTTATTTGTGCAATTCTTGGCACTCTGCAGTCTCTGAGGGGGAAGTAAAGCATAATTTTGTGGGGAACTTGTTGGTTCCTAAAAAGTGATTTTTCTTCTTTTTTTTCCTTTCCTTTTTTCTGATGAGGCATGCTCAGGGTTACTGTTCCCAAACTGAAATGTGCATTTTTGTGCAGTAAAAAAGATGTGATAAAACCCCTAACAGAAATCCAGAAATGCATTTCATATACTGAAAAGCTTTGGATATACTTTTGCCATTGGGTTTAGTTGTTGATCAAATCTGAAATAGTGATAAAGTCTTGGGAGCTGTGGGAGACTTGTGGTACAAATCTGGAAACAGATGATATCAATTTTTAGATTAGGTGGGTTTTGGTAAGATGTCAATTTTTTCTTCCCTTCACTGTGAAAAGAGAAGAAAATGAACTAAAGTTTTGCTTCCAAATCTGAAATGTTTCATTGAAAAGATTCATGCAGTCTGTGTGCTTTGCTCCAAACATCAGCAAATTACCTGAGTGAAAAATATATGAGACAAAAGAGAAGTTTATCTTCAAGAAATACAAATATTATTTTTATTTATTTTATTATTAATTTATGCCATTTGCACCTTACACTGTTAATCTCTCTGATTCAGTCAAAAGTAGACATACTGTGTAGGCTTTCAAGAATTGCTGTGGGTGGTGATTGCAGTGTGTGCTGGGTTCAGTTCAGCCTGGTTGCTGGGTCAGTCACTCAAGGCTGCTTGTGCCAGGTCCTTATGAGCCCTGTTGGACACCTCTGCATAAACTGCAGTCCAGCATGTCTTAAACTACAGTAGTTTTCTGTGTGGTATATTAAAAATGAATTTTTTATTAATGTTCTTTAATATATTTTCAACCTTAGAACAGTGACTTTATAGGCAGATGGTGGTTAGCAGGGCAGTGTTGTCCTTTTACTGTTCACATCACATTGCAGTGGAGCAATTTGATGAATTGAATGTTACTGGCTTGGCTGATGCTCTTTTTCTTTATGAAATTCCACCATAACAGAAAATGGCAATTGAAGTTTGAATTTTGGGTTATAGAAGCAAACTTGATGTTTGCTGGCCAATTGGAAGCATTTGTGAACCAAAATTAGCCAGATGTTACTGACAGCTCTGAGGTTGGATATCCTTTAAGCATTGTGTGTTGTGATTGGTTTGATGAGGATTTGCAGAGCAGATCTTCGTAATGAAATCGAATCAAGTCATGAGTTACTGTAATATGGTTTATTTAGAGGTCAAAATAAAAACTGATATTAGTTCTATAGTGATAAATATTGTATAATTCAATACATTTGCTAAAATTAAGTTTTATACATCATTACTGGTAACTATATTTTATATTGAATCTATAATATGGACTGTGCAGGTATAATTTGCAAGAAAAATGAAGGCTCCATGTAAGCAATGTGCTGTGTGGGGCCTTGAGTCAGAGAGCTGAGTTTTTCCAAGTTATACTAAACTTTTGATTGAAACCATCTACCTATATTTATTCCACTGAAGAGGGAAAGGATGGCCCATCCATCCTCATGTAATAACCACAGGGAATGTTGGGCATGGTCCAGTGCTCACTGAAGTCTCGAGTGGAAGTCAGGTCAGGATTTCACTGATTATATATTTCAAGCCCATGTATTTCTGCAATGCCAGCCCATTTTGGCTATGGCTCTGGAAGTGACCAGCCATAAGAGGGAACTAAGTTTGTATATAAATACACCAGGGTGCCTCTGTACATCATAGCATCGGGATAGGCCTTGTGAGGGCATTGTCCCATCCCTTTCTCAGTGGTTGAATTAAATGACAATGAAGTCATTCATTACAGATAGTTTTGCAAGTATTTTTTTTTAGAAGCATCTGCTGTTTTGCACACAATTCAGTCTAGAGCTTTTTCTAGTCACAAACCAGTTAAAGACATTGTTTTATTCCATACATGAGCATTCAGATCAATGTAAGACCATAAGATCCACTGAATGGTTATGGGCAGAGGATCCTATACTGCCTTTTTCACTGTAGCCAGTACCTACTGATAACCACAGTTATTTCAGGTGATGCCTTTTGCTTAGATAGATCAGAGCAGCTAATATTTGTTTCAGCAAATTAGAAGTTAAAGTAATTGTATCAGTGGGTTGACCTGATTTTCATTAAATAATAGACAACATCTGTCGGTATATGCTGAAGAAACCTCTTATATGAGATTTTGTATTTTTTAAAATGAGCTGCATCTTTGCAGGAAAATTATTATCAAATAACTTCTTGAGCAAGGAATAAGCAACCAGAAAAGCAAAGACAAGCTTACTGTTTAAAATTTCCCAGTAGGTACTTTCTAATTTCAGCTGGAAAAAGCAGTTTAAAAAAAAAAAAGAGATAAGGAGTTTCACTCAGATATTTGTGGTTACACGGTCTACTTGGCTTGTATTTATTCCATCATGAGCCTTAAGTTTTCTGTGCAGCCTTCAGTGAATCACTGGACTTCTCTTTTGATCAGATTCTTTTCTGAAAAAGTGCAAGTAATGATGCGTGTTTGTTTTCCTAAGTTGCTGTGTGACCAAAACACAAACATTCCTGGAGCATGTCCTGCTCTGCCATTGCCCATGACTGCAGTTGGAATGGCAAGTACCAGTGCAGGCTGTCAGCCAAGCACTTCGTGCAGAACAGTGTAGGAGGGCACAAGCAGGTGAACTATTACACAGCGAAGTGTAACGTGATTTTACATAAAAGTTTCACTAGCTTTCTCTGGGCTAATCTTAGAATGCCATGGTAATCTTACAAAATTATCTCTGCGCAGCAGTGATTTCTCAATTCATTTGGTAGCCCTTAAGTCCTCTTATCTCATAGGGAAATTGTTTTATTTTTATTTCTACCATTCCATTATCACTGTAGCTGTGTAATCAGGACATCTGAAGGGTATCTGCTTACAGCTGCTGACTCACTTTGTTATGTACCTGCATGCTGTTCCTTGTGCCATGGTGGGAAAAGCAGCAAGGCAGGGAAAGCAAATAGAAGCTCAATTAAGTGTTTGGAAATGCTCTAAGAGTATTTTACAAATGAAAAAAAAATTTTTTTTTTACAAGTGTATGAATGAGTTTCTCAACAGAATGTTAGTGTCAGCTCTGCTGATGAACAAAGAGCTAAATTGTTTCATGGAGGAGCGATTCTCTTGATTTATCTCAGTAATCTGGCTTTTAGGGAACATTTGATGGAACTGGAAACTGAACTGCAATCTGTTTAAAGTTTCCTCCCTGGAATGCCAGCGGTTTCGCTCCCAGAGTATTCCTTGGCACTACTTAGAATTGTATGCCTGATTTTTTTAAAGGTGCTTAGGTAGTGATGGATGCATAAATTTGCATAGAACTGTCAAAGGTGCTGAAGCACTTAATTTCCAAACAACTGGAGCTGACCTAACTTAATACATTTAGATATCTGTTGATGTGTGCTTAATGGTTCTACTCGATTTTAACTCACTGTGAGAATGTAATTGACTTTTGATTTTCTAAAAATGTAATTCAGAAGATGGCAATAGTCCACTAGTCTGGTTTTTCTTTAGCATGTTGATTAAAAACACTTTATGAATTTTCATGTATTTCCTCTAAAAACTGTTATAATTTGAGATTTTTCCCTTCCAAATTACCTTACTGTACTGAATTATGTTGGTAAAGAGATGTAAATTTGTCATCCTTATGTCTAGAACAAACTTGATTTTAATATATGCGGGGCATGAACCCAGTGTGGTTTAGTACAGCCTAAGTGACTTATCTGCTTGATAAAGTAGAATAAGTGGTGATGAAGTAGAATAAGTGGTGATAAAGTAAATATGGTGGTGTTGGGAATGTTAGGTTTATTCTATACCAGCTGCATATTACTGAAATAAATTTCCAATTTATAATGGTTTAGTTTTCCAATTAAGTGGATAAATAACTGCTTATTCAAGCTTTTAAAAATTCATATTACATAAAACAAGAATGTGCTCCTGCTGGTGTAGCTGTAGGCTAAGTAGGTACCCTGGTAATTACAGAGAGTATCCAGAGCACTACCAGAATTACAATTTAACTGTTTAAGTTCTATTTCTGTGATTTTAGTTTTCTGTGTTACAAGTTAGTTCTTCAGTGAAATGTAAAAACTGGCTCTGTGTTATTTGGCCTTTTTTGAATACTCCGTATTTCAAGAGACCTCATTGACTTTATTGTAGTTTTGAATTATGGGACATGCAAATGAAAATGTAGGATAGTTGAGGCTTAAATATATACCCTTGGTAAAGAACTTTGCTGGGCTTCCTCTGTAAACACTCGTGAAGAGCTTTGATGGCAACAAACTAATTGCACACTTCCAGGAGTTCAGTAATTAACAAAACAAATACAAGACCTTAACTGGAGGGGGATAAATGGCAGTAAATTTTTTCTTCCTGTGAAGTTAATGAAATTTCTTCCAGAAACTGTTGATTTCAGGAACAGTGAGAAACTCTAACCCTTCCTATTAATAATAGTAGGAACCCTGATCGTGTGAAAATATTAACAAAGTGCAAGTTTTAATAGGTGTCTTATTTATTACTTAGAGATATCTTTGTATCAGATTTGTCAGCATCTAAATCAAATACTTTTCTCTAACCTGTATCTGTTGTTGGATCTGAAGGGGGTCAGTGATGTGTACATGATGGGATGTGAAAAGGATGAGACGGCAGAAGGGGCAAACGGTGACGGGTTTTATCACGAGAGCAGAAGAGTTCTTTGAGAGTCTGCACTAGTGTTTGTTATACTGTTTACTAATTAGTAGTTAGTTAAAGTTCTGAGAGGATTTGTAGGTAGTACAGAGTAGTTGGATGAAGTTTTTGTTACCTCTTTTATGAAGGCTCCATAGTTGCTTCTTAATTAAGCCAAATGAGTAAATTTTGAGGTATAAAGAGGAGAGCTGTCAGAGCATTGTTGTAATAGAGCAACTTGTTTACGTTATGTCATTTATTGCATGCATTGTGTTATTTGTGGGAGGTTTGTTGTTTCATAGTCTAATGTTTCTTGCTTACAGTTGAAGCACTTTAGTTGTGCTTCTTTTGTGACTTTTTTTCTTTTGTGCCATCACTTCTTAGAATAGCACAGTGACTTCCTGCGTGCTGTGAAATTCACTGTGTGAATTCAAGCAGCTTGTGTATTTTGATGTTTGAAGACTTTTATGTTTTTAAACCAGAACCTCTTGCCAGAATAAGCAGCTTTTTATGCCCTTTTCTGCTCACATGAAATTTCTAGTTTATAGATCATGAACTTGCTGCCCATGTCTGTGGAATAGGCAAAGGGAGTGATGTGGAGGCTGAGTTTGCGGCTGCCTGAAGTCACAGGTCTATTTGTGGTTACGGCACATATTTCTCATGAACTTCACGTATCACCCATTCTCTGGCTTGTTTTCACTGCTTAGAAAATTATGATGAGTTTATTTTTCCTTAGTGATACTAAGAAAATTTATTCATCAAATGTAAAGGAAGAGTGGAAATGTTATTGAAATGGAAACTACTATTCTGATATTCACTTCTTATGCAATGGGAATTGAGCTTGCTCTTGTTGCAGAATTTCAGGACCTGCTGTGGTTGAGGCAGTCTTTTGATGCAGGAGCCATAACTGTGGAAGAAGCAAAGTAAAAGCAGTGTCAGGAAGTACTTCAGTACAAATTTGTTAAAATCAGTTTACTGCATGAAGTCAATGTGGTGGTGTTCTGTTATATAGTAAAAAGGGGGGAATAAACCCCAAAGGACAGGAGCCATCACATAAGTGTCCTGATCTCTGTCTGCCATTATACTTTCTAGCTAGTGCCTGCAGCAAATTCTCACTTGACTGTTGTGCACACAGGCTTTAAAAATGTTGCATTAAACGGGCTCTTTACTTACCTTTACAGAAGTTTCAACATTGGTCAAAGAGACAGCTAATATTTGTTGCCCATTTGTTACCATTGTCATTCATCATTCCTCTAGCTTGTTTTGTTAATTCAGTGTTCTTTTTAAACTGCATCTTGGGTCATGGATTAAATGCATAAATGTCAGCTTTTGCCTAGCTCCTCAGGAAGTTAAGATGGTTTGCCTCATGAAGAATAATTTTCCCTGTGGCATTCTGGCTGGGAGACTTTGTTTTTCCTGCATCTGGGGATAGGAAGAATGAATGTTCCCTTCCTTTAAATGAGATGCCTTGTTTCCAAAACAATTTCTTTAGTAGCAATAATACAGTCATACTGTGATTCTTATTGTTGTCATCTGTCTTTTAATGGTCTTTGTTTACATTAGGAGAAAACATAATATCAACATATGAAATGTTTTTCATCCATTAGTTAACCAACAATGTATCTCTTGCTGGATATATTTTTCTCACATTTGTCACTTAGTGCTCTTTAAACATAACTTCCTCTTTGTGGTGTTCACTGTTTTAAGTAGGCTAAAAAACCCTCTGCAAATGAGAGATACAGAGTAGGACATCTTAAAAAGCAGTTCTTAACACTAAACAGACCACAAAGTTTTAAATAAGCAAGTGCTGGATGGATTTACTGGTAAAGCTCTCATCGTCTGGTTTCCTCTTAGTGACCTTAGTTTAAGAAGCAAAGAATTGCTGCATTCAGCAGCATTTAGGGCTTTTTTTTTCTTACAGCCTGATGTGAGGTCATTGCAAAATACAAACCTCTATGCAAGTGAGAAGGGAAGGATTGATAAAGCCTTAATAAAACAGTTGCTGTGATATATGTAGGTATAGCTACACTGGTAATGAAGCTTGAAGCTTATGTAGATTTTATTACTTCTTAAAAGTAACTCCAAAAAAAGAGTTTAAATTTCCCACTGGGTAAAGAAATAGGAAATGGAAGTAGGAACAAATCATTAATGGCAACATTAGCATCTTTTGTCTGTTAAAAGATTGGCAGAAGAGCTGAAATGTTATAGCTCTTCCATGTGGAAGCTTCTATATGGAAAAAGTAGCTCTTTTCCTTGGGGATTACAACAGCTAATGAAGATACCCTTTATTGTTCTCAGGTTACTGTAATTTCCTGATATGGAAACGGTTTGAGGCAGCCAAGTTTGCCCTTGTGATTTTGGAGTGGCATCACCTGAAAACTATATCAATGGCTTCTTTCTCCTTAATAGAATTATTATTAATAACTACTTGAATTGATGCTTATACACAGCAGAACTGAATCTGTATCTCTAGCAAAACTGATCCACAGCAACTCTGTGAAGCTGCAAGTTCCACTGTGAGCAGCAGCCACCGGCACTCGTGGGTTCTGGTAGCTGTTTATGTGATGTAAACTTACAGAAGTAATTTGTGCTGATTTGTTTATGTACATCATAACATCAGCTGCTGCTTTGCAAATATTCTGTCAGGGCAGTTAAAGCAGAACCCAATACTAGAAATATTCTTGTAAGATCTGCTGTTGCTTAACAAAAAAAAAAAAAATAAATGGAAGGAAATGCTCCAAAAATAGCTGGGTTTTTTGGTGGTTTTTTTTTTTTTTTTCTATACCACTCCAAAGATTAATCTTTAGAATACAGTAGTCAAATACCTGGTCTCATCTATGGGAAAGGGCTTGTGCTGAGCACTAAGAGCTGATCAAGAAGAAAGGTTACAGAAATGACATTCCTGTCCTGAGTTGATGAATCCGCAGAGTTGATGCATTCCTGACCCTGGCCTTCCAGCTGAATTAGTAGTTGAAATGCTGATTCAGTGTACCGAGAGGTTCCAGCTGAGACTGCTTGTAACAGCCACAGGAATCCTGTGGCTTTAAGCAGAATATTTACAATAATTCTAAGACCAGAAACACTGAAAATGACCAAGGCTGTTGTTTATGAGGTAGGTAGCTGCTCTTCCTGTACCTGTTTGTTCAGGTAATGGCTTGGCAGCAGCCAGAGGGACCCCGATGGTAACAGTGCCTGCTGGGGGCACCCTCATCTCTGTGCTAATTGGCCTTTGGCTTTACTGCTTTACCTCTCCACAGTTTGTAGTAATAAAAGGGTATTACAGAAAGCAGCAGTGTTTTCTCAATACTGCTTTCCATGCTTAATTGTGTGCTGCATTCAAGTGTGTGCTGGTTCCACTTCATTAATTAATTCCAGGCTGCCAATTACAGGAGGCAGCTGAAATATGAACCTTTTGTACATGTTGACACCTCCCCTCCCCCCGTCAGGTGTGACAGCTAAAGCCATGCGTGACTCAGTCCAACAGGAAGAAGTAACACTTTGAGATTTAATTAAGACAAGGTGTCTTTAAAGTTTTTTTTCCTCCAACCCCCTCATCCTCCAGTTATTTCCTGATACATTTTTGGGGCCAACTTTAGCAAGTTTAGGAAGGAACAGGTTTGAAAAACAGATGTATGCTTCCTGAAAAAGGAGCATTAAAAACTTCCACCAGTTTCACAAACAAGATATAATCCTCACCCTGTAGGAATTGAATACAGTAGGAAAGAAACTTCGGTCTTAGCAATTGGAACTTATTACATATGGAAAAATATTTAAAAAATGATCACAGAAGAGTCTTAAAAACTATAAGCAAATTTTTATCTCTTTAGAATGTTTCTTTAGTATTCTCGCCATTTTTCCCCATCACTGCTGAATACTTGAGGGATATTGAGTGTTATTTGATTTTGTTATTTATTCTTATTTTTTTTAGTGTTATGTGAACTGTTCAGTTACTTCGCAAATATTGGTCCCCTCACAAACACAGCTGTTCCTAGTTACTAAAAAGATCTAAAACAGTGGTCCTGAGATCATGGATGGCAAACAGCACTGTCTCTGAGATCACCTTAATGCTTCTTGTGGCCACATGAAATTTAGAAAAAAATCCAAATTACAAGGGTGAAGTTGTTGGTAAGTGCACCACTTGCTTAATATTGTTGTTCGTGATCCCTGAAGTTTGGGTATTACCAGTGTAAAATCTGTGGAGCTTTTATGTGCAAAGGATGTCCAACCCTTGAGCCTGCTTGCCTGTAGAATGTGCTTACAGAGATAGCTGCATGGGATTATTGTGGTCAGAAGGCAGAACTGGGTTTGTGCTGTAAGCTTCTGCAAGGTTAGACAGAGGAGAAACACTGGACAGTATTTCTGAGGTCATTTTTCAGCATGGTGTTTGGTGATGTCTTCCTACTGAGTTGGATAGGAAGTCCTAATGAAAGCTGCTCATCTCTTAACACCAGAGATGGAATCTGGGCAGATTCATCAGGGTTAAAGATTTCCCGCTTTCTGTTTTCTCTTCTTGCAAAGAATACAATTTTTGCAGTAATTTGCTAATTGGGTTTATTTCTGTTAACATTGTTTTGGAAAATTGGCAATATCCCACTCAAAACTGCTTTCTCATAGTCTGGATACAAAAGTGAAAAATAGGCTAATGTGATTTTTTGCTTTCATTGCACCTTACAAAGGGTGAGGGAATATTGCAATTCTGACAGAAATGTTAGGTCAGAATCTGATTAATTTAGTGGTTTTATATGGCTCAAATGTTGCAGATATTTGAAAAAAAAAATGTGAGGGCAGGCAATGATTAAAAACCTCCAAACCTGAAAACCACAAACAAACCAACCTTCCCTCCCTGAGCTGTTGTATCTTGGGGAAATTATATCTGAATCATAATTCCATTGTAGCTATCTAAATGTATAGCTCAGAACAAATGAAAGTGCTGGTAGGGTAGGTAGCACTTGTAAAACAAGTGTACTACAAGGCAGACACTCTGCCTTACATAGATCTATTGCCTGGTTATTGTAGCTTTGCCATATGTGTGAGTAATATCAGACTGGAGATTGAGTTTCATAGAGATCAGGGAGGCTGATCATGTTCAAAAAGGTCTTTGTAGCTTCTTATTTCAGCTGTTTGGCTTATTCATGTGCTGTGGTTAATACATCCTGCACCGGCACGTTTTAATGCACATCTGCTGTTCGACAGCACGTACTGAAACAAGTGGCACTTCCTGAGCTACCAGAGATGGATTCTTGTTGTGGTAAACCTGCAATCATTTGGGGAGCGTAGATAGCCTTTATTTTAATCAAAATGCCAGATCTAGAGGAAGCAATTATGAGCAGAAGCAGGTAGTCTCTAAATATTTGTACAAAAACAAACCCCTCAGATTCCAGAGGACAGTATGTAATAACATACCTGTGTTTCTGTTGCAGATATGAGGTGCATTCCAATCTTTATTGTACAGCTATGCTTTTATGAAGCTGGCCTTTCAGCCTTCCAATTTTGATTCATCAGTGCAATGGCTGGACATTTCATAGGACTTATCATTTTTCTTTGTGGATTATCATTGCAATTCCCTTAGGTCATCTTGACTATCCAGTCTGTGCTCTTTTCTTGTGCCCTGTTTTGTTTTAGGGAGGAATGGAGTAGTGGACTCAAGGAGAGCTGGCAGAGCACTCTGAGAACACCTGTACCAGACAATGTGCTTGAAGTACAACATAAGGATTAACATTTTTCCTTCTGCTTTATTGCAACATGTTCACATGCCAGCGCTCTGTTCACTGGTTTTCTCCCACTTGTTTGATACTTGGCTTATCCTTTTCTATTCATTATTTAATTATCATATCCAGAATAAGACAAGTATACAGGCACTGAGATGTTATCAGGTTTTTGTATAATTATTACTGGAAATCAGGCCCCTTATCAACAGCCTGGAAAACATGTTTTCACTCCTGTTGCACCTTTTACTTCCCTTTTCCTCTTTCCGCTTTTATAGGTGACAGAATATTTTTGCTTCCAAAACCAAAGTTAGCAATTCTTGATGGTTGCAAGTCTGTTTTCTGTTTCTTTGCTTTTTATTTCAGGAAATATTTTTTGTTAAAGTGCTGAAGCCCATTTGCTATAGCTAATTTAGCTCCCAAGAAGTGTTAACATGATCTTGTTCTCTACTATTCCACAGTAGCCTAGAACTCATACACACATTCATGGTTTGAGAGCTAAAGAGTTAAATAAGATTCCTTGGGAGGAATTTTTTTTAAATTCAAGATCAGTTGCATCTCTACTTAAACTGCTGCTTGTGTATGAGATGGAAGATGGTGTTAAGTAAAAAGAATGTGTCCAGGAATTTCACAGTGTGCAGTGCTGTATGCAGTTTGTCAGTGGGATGTTCATGGTACAGAGCCTTCAACACAAAAGTTATTCTATCCGCCAATTACAGAACACATATTGCCACACATAAGATTCAGATACAAGACTTCATTTAATGTGACAATGTCATTTCTTCTAAAATTCTTTTGCTGTGTTCTTGAATGGCATCAGATTCATCTGAGGAGTAGGGCCTTTTATATACCCTGTGTCCAATTTTGTATATTATTTGCCTGTTGTCATTAGTTTATGGATCTTTTTTCTATTTACATAAGTAAAATTCTCCTTCAGGATCTTACTAGTATTGCATTTTGGTTATTGCAATGTATGCAGCCCAATGTTACTACAAAAGCCATTTTCCTGGGTGATCACTTTGATCGTTCTATGCTGCTTTTTGCCATGCTCTAATGACCTCTATTTTGCATCAAACAGAAGCTACAAAGGCTTTTGAAAGGATAGCTAAATTATTTATCCCAATCCCATGAGTCATTTTGCCATTCAAGTTGTTCACTCCTGTTCCTGTCTGGTCTGGAATAACAGCCTTCATTCTTATCTTGATTTTGTTTGGGTTTTTTTTTTGTTTGTTTGTTTTAATCTGTGTGCTTTTCTTAGCCCCATGTTTTCAGAAGAATTCTTCCCAAAAGTTACATGTTGCTCAGAACAAACTTGGCAGCTGTTAATCATCTTGGGCTCTGAAAGCAATGCCTGGTATTAAAAGTATATGGCTTTTCTATCCCCCCCGCCCCAGCTATACTTTGTTTAACATGAATTCTGAGAACAAAATCAGTTTATGGCTACGGGTTGATATTTAAGTCTCCTCATGTTGTTCTATAGCCCCTTATGTTAACACTTCACTATTTACTAGGGTCTTAAGAGTTCATGTTTTTGCAGGGATTTGAAGATACAATATTTGATATCCATGTACTTTAAGACCAATCCCAATTATATAAAAAAATCCAAATGCTTGCTAAAAGATCCTGGTTTTGTGTTCAGACAATTGTTAAGTTTTCAGGATTAATAGATACAAAAAGTATGTTGTAATGCAATTTTGAGTTGTTTTTCAGCTTTTAAAATAATAACCAATATTTTCTCTGTGATGGTTGGAAATACTTTCAGAGACTTTTTTTTCCTGAACTATTGACTCTCGCTTCTATTTTGGGAACTAAGTTAACTGTGGTCATTATGGACCTGTCCAAAATTCATAGTTCTTGGGAAATGGAGCAATTGTGGTGGGCTGTGGTTGTGGATTTGATAATGGAGATCACATAAAAGCAGGATGAACTCCATCAGTGCCAGGTAGCTGTTTGTGGGTAACAGTTTGGCCAGGAGACACCCTTCAGAAATTATAGCTGGCTTTCTTAAATCAGGAAAGTATTCAAGAAAATTGTTTCCTATTTATGTTTTTGTGTCAATTAAAACTTTTGTACCATATGGGATGACATCATTATATTTACACTCAGGAAGTTAGTTATTTTGTAACCTTAAATAAAAACTTTTTGTAACCCTAAGCAAAACATTCCTGGCAATGACTTCTCCATTCCCTCCCTCTTGATAAAGGGATCTGGACAAAGCAGTTCTGTCCTAGTGTACGTTCTTGCTGTCTGTTTGAAGATGTTGCATCCCCTTTCAGCTGCCTTTTAAAGATTAGTCACATTGTTGCTTAATGCCACATCATCTCTAAGGTCATACATCTACAACACAGTGGCACTGGGAGTAGGCCAGTTCTATCATTCGTTGATGCATTACCAGTTTTTGCAAGGACACTTCTTTTTGAAGTTATACCATGGTTTTCCTCCCCCCCTCTTCATGGGAGGATGTGGGTAAGAGATGATTTATTTTCGTGTGTTCATTTTTGTCTGATGGTTTTTATAGATAGCAAAAAATATAGGTCATAGCATATGGGAATTGAACAGCATTTCTAAAGATATTCCACTACAGTGGAATATTGTAATTTGGATAATCACTGTGATAATTTAGATTGTAAGACATTGTGTGATCCCAAAAACTCTATTCAGGATCAAATGTGGAGGTTTTGTGCACTGGGTTGCCAGTTAGTATTGTGGTGGGAAAGAAGGCATCTCAGGTTCAAGGTTGCTTTACTGCAGTTGAGATATTAAGCTCTTGTTTCTGTTTGTAAAGCACTTAATAGTCTTACTATTTTGCTTGACTTTCATCAATCTTTCCCATGGATGTTTTGTAATCTGTGTCCAACAGGTTTTAGATACTTCGAGTCTGGAAACACTGCTGGCATCTCATTGGCTGTGGTCTAGAAAAGGGTACAGCAATTGTAATTTTTATGCTTCTTATTTAATTTTCCATAATTAAGTGTTAGACTCATAAGATACATTATCTCTCAACTACTAGTGTTGCACAGCAGTTTAAATTTATGTGATCCTAATTGACAAGTTTTTTATTTTAATACCTTTTGCAGTTAATGTATTTATGTTGTGGTGGGCAGTGCTGAGTTAATGGTCGGATGTGATGATCTTACAGGTCTTTTCCAAACTAAGCAATTCTATGATTGTATGCTCAGGAGAACATGAAATCAGGCTCAAAGTTTGCATTCTAAATATTTATTCAAGAAGCACAGATGTTCTCTTAATTGCAAGATATTCAAATTGGCAAAAATAACTGACTAGACAATGAGTAACACTGCACAGTTGTTATGGAAATTAATAGGTGGGTTTGTTTTTAAAAATAAATAAATAAAGCTTCTGATCCAAAACTTTCATCCAAAGAATGAAATGATGACAGTATTCTTTGGGTATGACTTCATGAAACGAGCTGAGCTAACAGTTTAGAGCTATTAGGAGAAGAAAAATGAGACTTTTTTCCCTGTCCTGTCCTTATTTGTACCCCTGCACTTTTCCACCATTTATCTTCAGTGAGTTCTGCTGCTTTTCTCATGGCACAGTAACTTGTTCGGCTCGCAAAAACAGCAGACAAGAAACCAGGCAAACAAAGTATTTTTGTGTTTTGGGGCTCCTGACTTACCTGTGTGATGAGATGGGTGCCAGAGTTGGCAAAAGGTTGCAGAGAGAGGGTACAATGCCAGTGAAAGAGCATGAGAAGAGGAGGAATTTTTTGTCAGGAGGGAAATGAAGTTTATCGTTTTATAAGTGGCAAACTGTCAATTCATCTCAGCTTTACTGTTCATTGTTAGCTCTGGGAGACTTTGTTTGCATTTTGAGTACAGCACTTCCCAAAGTGGAAACTAATTAAAAAATTGATCAAAATAGTAGAATATTATTGAAGGGCAGAATGTGATTAACTTGGATAACTTCTCGGAACTGGGGAGAATCATACAAACAGAAAAATATAGTCAACAGTGTCAAACTGAACACAAAGAAATGTGTAACAAGGTTTGAAGTTAGTTTGTACAACTAGGTAAAGAGAGGAAAAGTCACTTATTTACCTGTGTACCTGAAAGCTCTTCTTTTGTTCGTTTGTTCTGGTTGTTTTAGGGGTTTTGTTTGCTTATTTGTGTTCGGGATTTTTTTATTTGGTTTGGTTTGATTTTTGATTTTTTTCTTCCCCAGTTAAATAATTAGGTCTAATAAACCATATTAACCCCAAACTTTGCTTTACATATTGCAGTTGGCGGGGATAGTTGAAAGAACAAACTAAGTGGTATTTGGCCTGTATTACGTGTGACATTAGTTGTAGGAGGGATGGAAATTCCTGTTACTTCTGAATATAATAGAATTTTCTTCTTGCTTATATCTAAGCATACAGCAAAAAAATTACAAAATACTACCTACTCTGAGGATAAATATTATGGAGTTGCTCATGTAATATAAATGTTATTATAATAAGATTTAATCAAAACAAAAAATAGGCCACTACTGTGATGTCTTGGTAAACATTTTGCATTAGGGACAATGATTTCTCATGAAGAAATTTGTTACTTAATTTTCCAGTCAGCAGGAGTGCTCTGGAGAGAAATTCCTGCTTCCACACTGCCTGTAACTTAAACAAAAGTATTTTAATTACATTTAATCTCATTTAAACATCATACAAGTGGTTCTAGTAATTTCCTCTCCCTAGAATGCCTTTCAGTGAAATGATCACCCTCTACAGAATTTGAGCAGCTGTTTAAAATCCGCATTGATAAACCAGTACAATCCTTCCCTGTTCCTCCTTTATGCTCTCCCCAGGGCTGTGGACTCAGAAAAGCTCAACCAACTGAAGTGTGACCCCTGGAGGGTCATTTTAGCCAATCTCACCACACCCTGTGCATTCCCTCAGCAGGGACCACCCTGCTGAGAATTGGGGAGCGCTGTGGGTGTGGGAGAGAGGTGGGGGAGTGTGAACCCTTCCCAATTTCTCTAGCCCAGCCAGCAGACCAGTCACCAAAGCACTTTTTATAAAAGGAATCTGAGGCAGCTTTAAATGGCAGCTTTGCCACAGGCAGGGACATCTTCCATTAGCCCAGGTTGCTCCAAGCCCCATCCAGCCTGGCCTTGAACACTTCCAGGGATGGGGCAGCCACAGCTTCTCTGAACACCCTGTGCCAGGGCCTCACCATCCTCACAGTGAAGAACTCCTTCCCAATGTCTAATCTAAATCTACTCTCATTCAGTTTACATGAAAGGATGGGTGCATATATATGAAAAAGCACTCCATAAAGTGCGAAGTACCAAGTTTTTTTCCCCCTTGAAATGTGTATGCAATATTTCTACTTAATTTAAGGCTTTTATGGTGCATAAAATTTCCAGAAACTTCATATGCCAAGTACTCTGCACACTTAGCCAAAATTGTATAGGAGATTCTGCGCTACTCCACTTAGGATGACTGACAGACTACCAGATAACTTGATATTCTTACAGCAATTCACCTGTTCTGAAAACAGAGCAATGGACTCTTTATTGTTCTTAATGTAGTTTTCTTAAAATCAGCTGGTAATATAACGTATCTAAAGACCACAGTGATAGCACAGTTGGTTTGCTTGGTTTGGTTGGGTTTTTTTAAGCCCTGCACCTTTCCTTAAATTCTTGTCTTGTTACTGAAGACTTGTCAGGTAGGCATATATTTCACCAAGAAAGTATCTGTGTGCATAAGTGTCTATTTCTAAGTCATCAGAATGGACAGATCAAAAGGAAGAGCTCCCATAAATATGAATGACAGGAGAAATGCAGTTAGTGGTTTTCTTTTAGCTTTGCTAGTTATAAATAAGAAAATAAATAGACTGAATTGTTCCAACTAAGGCTTGGCTTCTTCTTAGGCATCAGTGTCAAACACAGACCAAAAGAAGCCAAGGACTGTTTTATATTGTGTGAGGGAGGAAAAGCAAAGGCAAGCACACAAACATTCGGAGTCTCTTCTATCTTGGCATGCCAATTGCATTTATCAGATTTTATTTTAACAGACTGGCAAAAGAGATTTTGACTTTTAAAAGCGAAAGCAGTCATGTTAGCATATGAGGAACAAGAAGGTAGTCAAGATCTGGGTGTAGAAATCTCAAAGTATTTCTATTCTATCACAGATTCTGCATTTCTGCAGAAATCTATTTGTGAATTTTCTTCAGGCAGAGTTCAGCTCTAATTGATAATTTTCTGTTCCACTGAACTCCTTAAAAGGCCATGACTTTGATGGCTGAAGATTCTTTGCTGCATTGGGCTTTTCCTTATTGAAATGTTTAGATTAATTGTTTCAGTTCCTTTTGCTACTGCTTAGTGTAATGGCTTCTTAACTATTCTTTAAAAGGAAACAGGGTGGGGATTTTTTCTTTTCTTTCTTTTTTTTTTTTTTTTATTCTTTTGCCATTGTACTTTGGATCCTTTGAGAAATCTTTAATAACTGTATTTTAATGTTTAAGTTTACTCTGATCAAAGCTATATGGATCTCAAAGATTAGCATAAGATGAAGAAGACTTCTAGCCATGTATGAAGGTGTTTTAAAGGTTTGAACCTCAGTATCTCAAAGGGCTTTGCTGTGCAGGCAGATGCTTTTGCAAGAGTTCATTCTGTGTTAGCTTTTGAATCTGTGAGGAAACGAACTGAAGGCATTGGTGTGAATACCATGACCACAGACCAGCTCTGTTGGCAAACTGCAGTCCTGAACCAGGTCAGCGGTGGTGGCACGTTTGATAGCAGGGCTTTCCAGAGCTACCAAATAGTTTACTTACTTCTCCCTGACAGATAAGTAACTGACTAAATTCTGCTATTGTCCTGTATAAATAAACACAAACACCCCCCCACACCCACACACACCCCCACACCCCAAACTAAGCCCACAAAAACCCTATTCCACAAATGGCAAAACCAATGCACTGGCCTGCTCTGCAGTCTAGTCATTAGCATTGTTTTGTTGTAAATACTAGTTTATTTTTCGAAAGTAGCTTACAATTCAGGTCTAATTTTTACAGTGTTAGTGTAGCCTTCTAGTCTAAGTCTAATTTTTGGCAAGAGTGGACCCACTGGCTCCACACTTACAAGACTCCTCAGTGGAATCACTAAAACCTTTGTTTCTCCAAGTGTATTACTGGAGTTCTCTAGGGAGTCTTTCAGGCACAAGTTTATGGACTGCCATTTGGCTCTGCTGGGGCATGTGCACACACACAGTGCAGGGACTATTGACGGGCAGTCACTGCCAGCTAAATTAATGCAGAAACAAAATGTAAATCACTACTAAGCTTGTAAGATCTTTCAGAATGCACTCAGGTGTTGTATTTGATATGCAGTACAGAAGGGACTCAATACCGTGACTGATGTGTAATCATAATTTGTTATTTTTAAAGCACATAGCATTCTACAGACAAATTCAGTTCTCTGAAAGAGAGAATTGTTTGAAATTGTACCGTTTGAAGTTAGGTCCCATTCATCAATGAACTGTGGGTCCAAATTTCAGTTCTAAAACTGTATGTTGAAATAAGCAAACATCCATAGAGTCTAATGAATCCTGGTTTAGATGTCATCGAAGTCTGTCTTACAGGGGCAAGATGCCCTGAAACTAGCATGAAAGTCCTGCCTACTAAGAATCATATTCCTTTCAGGACTAATTTTTCTCTTGTTTCTCAAGAATGCTTAAGCAGGCTGAAGTGCACTGGCCTGATTAATGGAGAAATGACAGAATCCTTCTCTTGACATGTTTTTTTTTTTTAATGTGTATAAACCAAAGTTCATTATTTCAATGTCCAAACCAGTACACTCTTGTCCTGTGTGAAGTGCTGTTTAAGCCATGAAGCATGTTACAGGATTAGATTGCTATTAGGACAAGCCCTGAAGACATTTTGTCTAAATGATTTAAGTGAAGCTGATTTTTGGAATGGTGTTAGCAAACACCTTCATAAACAAACATACACACATGGTATTTGAAATCAAGGCTTCTTGGGCTTAAATGGTTACAGAGCAGCTGCAGCATTCTCAGGGAGGTTCTTGACCATTTTATACGTGTGTGTAGTGGTGTTTTGCTGTGCTTGAAATGGGAGGAAAAACTGTCCAACATTATCAGGCTGTGCTCAGAGGTATGTCCTCTGAATGGCACAATGAAGAAGATTTGCATGTTCGTGTGATTGAAGTAACTAACTGTTCATAGGTTCAGAAATCCTCAGGTAAGACAGGTAGGCTTCAACCAAAATGCTACATCCCTTTCATATTTTTTTGAAATGGGAAGGAAGGGGATGCTGCAAGAATTGATATAAACCTAACACTAAATCTCCAGTGGTGGTCAGCAGGAGCTGCCTGGAAGAGAGTCCAGAACAGAAACAGTCTGTCAAGAATGCTTCCCAAAATACTGTCCAGGTAGTCAAGAACATGAGTCTGAGAACCTTTCTTAGTGGCAGCATCTTGTGACAGATACTTCCACTGTGGATAACACAGAAATTGTACATAATGTGAAGAATTAATTCATTTTCCTTTGCTCTGAATCTGCCAGCATCTGGTTTAATCTGATGAACCATTTTTTCCCTCTAGTTGAATACGGTGAAAAATCATTCCCTACTTGCTTCCTCTGTCACTTGTGGTTGCAGGTCTTTACGACACCTGCTCTAATCTCTCCTTTCTGGTATGTGCTGTCTACACAACTGTTATCTACATGAAAGTTGTTCAGTGTCTCTTGTCAACACTTTCGATTTCAGTGAACCTCGTCCTACTGTGATGGAGATGAGGAGAGTGGTACTGCACATAACTCTCCAAATGTTCAAATGTCACGTTTTCCTCTAGAATCACTGAACATCTAGATGTACTGATAACTTTGTTCCAGTGATTTTGCAGGAACTGTGGGGTTGGGAAAACTAGAGGGGTTTTTTACAGGCAGACTAGCACAGAACTGAAAGGTGTGTGTAACAGGCAGCAGGAAAGCTTCTCTGGCTGTATTGCGGGTAATACCTAAGAGGCTAAGCGTGAGAGCTATTATTATAGATGCTTGTAAAGCCAAATTCATCATACAATCTGCCTTTAAAACCAGCTAATTTTTTCAAGCTCTGTGAAGTTATTCTTGGTTGTGCTGTTTCCGTTTGGCTGAAAATATCCTTTCTTCCTCCCCCATCCAGCTTCCTACTCAGTTTCCTTTTCCTTGTCTCCCCTATAGTCTCTGTCAGATTGATCCTGTGTTGCAGACAGGGCCCCTAATGCTTCCTCTGTCTTTTCAGGAAATTTTCACTACCTTTGTTCTAAGGCAGCCATCAAACAGAACTTGGCCTGGCTGCACAGACACAGAAATGCCCTATGAGGCACTTAAGGCAAAGGTGTTGTTTCCACTTTCTCAGCTCGTTACAATGAGGACTTCGGGCAGGAGAGCTCTTTGGTTGAACAATAGCAACAAAAGTGGAACCTAAAAAATGCAAGAAACAAACTCCGGCTTGCCCGACAGGAAAAAACAATATGACTGAATTAAAAAAAGGCGGGGGAGGGCAGGGATGAAAGCAGTGATGTTGTGGCACCATGACACGATGCAGATTCCCTCTCTGATCAGCAGAACGCAGCGCACTGAGCCCAGGTGCCACCGCAGTCCAGTCTGTGTTTGAGACAGGATCGCTGTGCCACTTGGGACAGCTCTGAAGCCAGCCCCGCTCCTGTCGGCCCCTCGGCTGCCCGCAGAGCCCGGCAGGGCCCCGGGAGGGGCGGGCACGAGCCAGCCCGACCTGCCCGTGCGTGTGCCCGCTGTGAGTGCCGCAGGGCCTCCCGCTGCTCCTCCGCTGCCAGGCACAGCATCCCCTTCCCCGCAGCATCCCCGCGGGTGTGCGGCTGCCCCGCCCCTCCCGGTCCCCGGGCCGCCCCCCGCCCCGCTCCGCCCCTCGGTACCGGTGCCGGTGCCGGCGCTGCCGCAGTGGAGCGCAGTCGGAGCGGGTGATGCGCCCCGAGCCTCGGGCCGGGGCACCGCGGAGCCACAGCGCTGCCGGGGGCCGGGCACGGCCGGCGCGGCCGCGGCTGCTCGCCCCGAGCTCGCCCCGAGCCGCCCGAGAGCCCTCCCGCCGCCACCATGGTGGCCAAGGACTACCCTTTCTACCTGTCCGTCAAGAGGGCGAACTCTGCCTTGGAAGTGCAGGCTGTGCCCAGCCCAGCTAAAGAGACCGAGGTACTTAATCTGCTGCTGACGCGGTTGCAACTTTATTTTTCCTTGTAGTTTGACCTGTATTGCTTTGGGGGGAAAGTAACGTGCTTTGAGAATGGGCTGCAATGTCTAGGCATCCTTTACAGCCTTCTCGAGGTATTGAACTTTCTCTTGGAATAAGGCAAGAAACAGAATCTAGATTTCTGTCATCTGTCACCCGAATAAATTAATCTTTAAAGCAGCTAATTGAGAAATACGCGATTTATTTTTATTTTGTTCTAGGGCTAACCATTACTCATAAATTATTAAGCTTATGCAGGAACTGGGAGGGAATCTGGAAAATGCTGTCTTAAAGCATTAACTGTCTTTTCCTCATCAGCAATAAACAGGAAATTAATCCGATGTACAAATAACTGAAAACTGTGCCCTATCAGCAGGTTGACATCTCTTCTCAAAAATCATGAAAGTGCTTCTTCAAGTGACATGAAAAATCGTCTTTATTAACCCAAATGACATACTCATTTGCAAAATTCTCAGAAATGGTGAAATGTTTCAGAAACAAATGTTCGTGAAAGATTTCAATATTTGATACGTTAGGTTGATGTTGCTTTGTGTTTGGGTAGAAGACAGTGACCTTAAGGATCCTGACGGCTCTGGAGGAAGGGTAACATTTTTGTCTGGAAGTTTTTTATCGCTTAAATATATAGCTTCTTCATTAGTCTTGTTTGCTGAGTAACTTGAAGACAACATACTAAATTGGGTGCATTTAATACATCTCTATCAAAGATTAATTACCTCTAGCCGTTGAATAGATCTGAAGTAAAAGTAACATAAGCCCGGTGACCTTATTTAATCATGATGCCTAAGCTAATAAATAAGAACATGATGCTGCACTCTTGTTTTTCAGGGTACTTTTAAATAAACAGTTTTAATTATTAAATTTAAACAAAGTGGAATTTTTTTCAACTGTGTATTTTTGAAAAGTATTACCCTGAGTGTGTGTACAAAACACAATCTGTTAAGTACCAAACGTCTCTCTTAAGGGTACTCATTTTACTGACTATAATACTAAGGAAACATGTTTTAAGCCTTTACTTCACGAAGGGATTTTTTGTGAATGAATGGAATTGTCAAATCTGAAGAGCTGGAATGCTGCTTTGTTACAGTTGGAAGAGCAGTTTGATTATAGTAAAATTTCAAAGAGATAGACTCAGTAAAAGCTGAGAACGTGAGGAAGTATTGAATAACAGATGTGATCAATCAACATTACAATGCGCAAACAGCTTGTGTTTTATACGAATAAGAAAATGCACCCTATGCTTTCAGGCTGTTTTCTGAGAGTAGGATGGGCTTTCAGCATTCTGAAGCGTAAACTGTAAAACATTGTTTGTCTTAGGAGGGTAAGAGCACCCACCACTCCAAAAATTTGGTTAAGGAAGCAGAAATAAAAGCTACTGATTAGGAAAGGCATTCTAAGGACCGATGTATGCAGCCTATTTCTTTGATATCTGTCAATATGCGGGAGAAAAATCCACGTTTCTTAACATTAAGCTGTTCTTCCAGCCTTTCGTATTTAAAAGGCCAATTAAAGCTGTTGGGCGCCTTCTACCACAGCTCGGTGTTACTGCACCGAGCACTTGCTGTGTGCGGGTTAGGGGTTTCTGCCTTTGAAATTGCGAGTGTCATCTTTGTTACTAGCAAGTAAAGTTGGTTGATTTGTTTATTAGCCCAGCTTGTGTGTAACTGTTGGGTTTTTTTGAGTAGAACAGATTTCTTCTATATAGATGATTTCAGGAACAAGTTCGTGGCAGAAAAGAGAACCGGGGCTTTCTACTTAAGTTCTTCCTTTAAGCCACACCAGCTTCCTTGGCATAAGTTCTGTAGAAGTAGCCCAGTCACAAAACAATGACAAATGAAATTTCATATATATATATATGAAAACTCTGGATTATCATAAAATGTTAAAGTTCTAGTCTTAAGTACAATTATCATAGTTCTAAGTGCGGTTTAGAGGCAACAAAACACTGCGGTACCTGAGTCAATACAGCAAACACTGTAAGGCCTTTACATACATCATTGCATGCCCCACACAAAATCCTTCAGTACAATTCTAGGTGTAAACAGTACAGTTGGGTTTTTCAGTTTTGTCATAATTCACAAGTAGAGACAGTGAAACTTAAAATTTGCTTGCTCTAAATTCTAAAAAGCCCCACACCTTTCCTGATAATAACCATTTTCCATGTTTTGCTGGTTAAAGCAACTCCCTTATCACCCTTTCTAAAGTAAACACCCAGGTGGTGGATGGGCAGCAGGTGAGAAAGAGCATTCACATTCACAGATTGAGGTTTAAAGATCTGAATGTGAAGTCATGGGAAGGAAGCCCTGAATTCTTCAGAGTAAGGATGTGCTGTTCTGCTGGACAGGAGCTAACCCAGTGCCTGGGCTTGGGCTCCAGAAACTACATGGAATTCCTTTGCATCTCTGGTATGTTGCCTGTGTGCTTACAGCTCTTACACTGCAGAGATCTTAGAGCTGGGAGTCAGGGCTGACTGTCTTGTGTTGCCTCCTAATACCCTCCCAGCACCCTGCTGCAGGACGTTTTGGCTGCCTGGTGCTCAGGGTGTGCTTGACTTGACATGGGGAGTGCGGGAAGGCTGATGTGAAGGGGAACCCGTGAGCCTTTAGGCCATGGCACATCATTAACAGGAGAACCAGGCATGGAGCCAGAGGGAGAGGGGCCAAAAGATTATGAGATAAACTCCAAGTCATGAATTTTCTTTGATCTTCATAAATGTATGTATTTCGTTTTAATGAAATATTAGCGAGTTGCAGTTTTGGCGTATTTCAGGTAAGTTCATGTGCAGTGTGACTGGAAACCTGTCAAACTCCTGCACTTGTAATTGCTGATCTGTTCTGCTTAATGGCAGTGTGAAACAAACAGCTTATCTTTATTTTTCCATTCAGTAACTCGCCATATGATGTGTGCGGGTTAATTGGCAGTCCAGGTTTAATACCAAGTTTGTTCCAGAATGGAAAAGGTCTTTTTTAGGTTGCCTGTACAAGCAGCTTCTAATGAGAGGACATGCAGAATTTAATCAACTCTGCATTAGTTGTCTGGGCTTTTCAGGGTTTCTGTTGCTTGTGTTAATTCACCTCAGTGTGAGGTTTTTCTGTTAATTGGCCTTCATTTCCTGACTCCTGATAGATAGATTGATTTCTGGATATTGCAGACTAATGATCAGTCAAGATAGCTGGATGCAACTTGCCCTGATGGTACTGACCCTTCAGTGGTTCTGTCTTGCCTGTGGCAAATGAAATGGGAGATCCAAGGGTGGTGACTAAGGAGGGCAGCCCGTGTGTGGGAGGAGTCAGTCTGTGATGAGCACATTGTGCAGTAACGTGCTGCAAACTTCAGCTGTTGTCCTTGACCAGGAATACTTCACCACTTCCCTAAATGGCTTTTCATTGTACCGCAACTATAATTTCAGGCTCTCTTCTTTGTAATGCTGTGATTAAATCTCTGGATTTTGCTTTGTTTGCGTGCTGGTTTTGTGGAGACTGACAGAGGAGGAATAGCAAGCCTCCTCCTGCTCCCATCAGACAGTGCAGGTGGTGGATGGAATCTTACGGATTTGAAGAAAAGTTGTATCACCAATACACAGAATTTATTGGATGATCAAGTTGCCTTTATGTATCAATTAAATTGCTTGATAAATACTTGAGATGCTGGCGGTTTTACTAGTGGGATACCTCTTCCAGGTTTTAGGATGGACTTGTGCGCATGAATGCAGTAACCTTTGTGCAACGCTGAACTATACTTAGAACTGCTTTAGAATCACCTACTTTGTTTTTCTTGACCATGGGCCTCAGTTCTGGAAGAGTAGATGTTCTATAATTTCCCAGTCAGAGTATTTCTAAGATACTATGAAGCAAAGGCAAATTCTCTGCTGTTTCAAGTATAAAAAAATAACCTTTTTAGTGCCAAAAATCAATTGAGAATGTTTTAGACTTAGTTCATTCTGAAGGTACAAAAACCTTGAGATGCCTGGCGTAATTTATTTTTGGGTTGTTTGCTGTGTTAAAGACTGTTATAACAGAGGTTGTTTTTTCTATTTTAACCTTTTTTGTTTGTTTTGGGTTTTTTATGCTACTGAAGGTTAAATACTGATAACATCCTGTGGAACACAGGCTGAATGTGGGGTTTTTTTTTTATTAAACTCCAAGTTTTGGGGGCATTTATTAGAACTGTTTAATCTGAGGCCAATTTAACTAGTAGCAGACTAATAAAAATAATATTGTTGGGCTTCCTGCCATGACAAATGTTGACTTACCCTTATAAAGTTGACTAAAAACTAATAACCTTTAAAGTATGGGCATATGGAAACAGAGCCTGTTACATGAAGTCTGAAACAGAGTGGTTCTGTTTGAGTTTGCTGGCACTGCTTGTGAATTAGATTTTAAAACAAAGGTTACTGTACTGTTGTAATTTATTGTGTCTTCCATTTATTACACTGTTAATGCTTTTGAGACTAATTTAAGTTAAAACATTTTGCCCTAGTGAATGCTCCCCTAGCACAGAATAAATGCTCTGGATATCTGTTTATCTTGATTTGTATCAAAAATGGAAAAAAAACCCCAGCATATTTTTTATAAAGTGCCAAGCAAATTAGAAACCCCAAATCCAGAATTACTGCTGTACATAATTGTCTCAGCACTGAACTCCAGTAAATGAGGATGTTTTTAAGAAGTGTTGCTGATTTCAGCTGTTTCTGGTGTGGGTTGAGACAAGGTTAGTTGGCCTTTGAAGTAAACAGGATAAATTCTAATATTCTAAAACGCCACGTACCAGTTTTCTGGGTTGCCTCAAAAACCTCTGTAAATTCCTTTTTTTTTTTTTTTTTTTTGAGTTTGGTTTTAAATACAACCAGAAAAATCAACAATATGGTCACAGTAGTGCTGCAGACACAAGTGTAATGACCCCTCAGGGACATATTTTCCCTTGTTTGTCATATTGAGCATCAGTTCTCCGACATGGAGACTGTTGTTGAAGTTGCTGATAAGAGGTGGGAGAGTCAGTTGGAAAAATAATCATACCAGCAGTGAACATCCATTTGCTGTTCACTGGGAGGAAATCACTGGCTAAGCTGGTCAGGGGCAGAGTGAAAGAATTTTGAGGTGAGGTACTGGGGCAAGTGAAGACCTTTTAAATGGCACCTCAGCTACTATTCAGTATGTGTCATCCAGGTCATTGGTTCTTATGTTCTTAGGGCAATATGAAGGGAATCTGGCCTTGTTCTTTTTGTTTCCTTTCCTTCTGTTTGTTAGAAAATTGAAACCAGTCTTTTGCTAGAGCGGTTTATCCATCACAGTGTGATAATTAAGCTGTGGGTGGCCTTGTTGAATGATAATGTATCAAAAACTGATTTATATCATTAAATGGATTTAACTCACTCTGACATTCTGCTTTGAACTTTGGGAAAATTCCATTCTCTACATATACAAATAAAAGAGGGTTGGGTTTATTCCGTTTTGCAGATGAAGAACACCAAAGCCTTAGGTTCTCCCTCTAAAGAGGTTTCTCGAAGCTGTCCTGTCTGTGCAGTGTGTTACTGGATAAATATATCCAATTATTAGGTGCCAGTTTCACTAGTGAGGAAATAAAAATAACATCAACTTAGCTGTCAGTACATTGCAACTAATCTAAGTGCCTAATTGTTCCCAGGATCTGCTTTAACACGTTTCTGTGGCTGTTGAGCCGGGAGCGGGTGCTGTGTGCTACGATTCAGGCTTTTACATGGTAATTCATGTGCATTAGAGCCAAAAATAATGATACAAAAGTTATCTTTTTGCCAAGACATTATCATTTTGCAGGAAGTTGGCAGATACTACTTTTTTGAGTGTGGCTTCCTGGTAGTGCTGTAGCTGAAGCTGGTTGCTGTATGATTTTTCCAGCTGTCCCACAGCAGAGGGCTAATTTTTTGGGTTATACACTAAAAGATAGAGCTTTCCTTGCTTACTCAGTAGTCTAAACCATTAAGTTAGAGGATAGAAGATGCTACAGTTGTGTATATATAGATATATAAAATCTACAGAGTAAATTACTATAAAGAAGCAATCTTCGTGCCAAATTAGAAGAATGGTGAGGCATGGCATCTTTGAAACTTACCTGATAGCTTACCATCTTAATTTGGGACTATGCCCATTGTGATTAACCTTTCTTCCTGCTAATTTCCCAGAAAAGTAGATTATAAAAATGTGCTCTCTCAGAAGGACACAGTAGATGCTTGAAATGTCCACTGTTTGGTTTTCAGAACCATTCATATTTTGGATACAGATTTGCTTCTTTTATCACTTTGTTCACAGTTCCACGTTCTTGCTGAGGCTGCACGTATACATGGTATTTCCAGCTTAAATTTTTTTCTCTCTGAATTCAAATGTTACCAAAGTCATCTTGAGTTCAAATATACAGCTCCCTCCAAAAGCCATCTGCTCTTTGTTCTAGCCTAGTCAGGTATTAATTTGACTTCACTTGACTGTTCAGCCTTTGAAGCGCCTGCACTCATGTCTCCCTCAGCTTTATTTAGCCTTATATCAAATTTAAAGCCCTGTCAGATTAACATTACTTGTTCACATAGAGCAGCTCTGCATTTTGGAAACTTTGCCAAACTGTAGTCCGAAACTTTTTTTTTTTTTTTTAAACTTACTTCCCATACTGCTTTGGCCAACCTTCATGACTCTGAAAATGCAGTCTAACATGCAATAATTTCAAAACTCTGAAATAAGTTTTTTAAATGCTAATAGTAATGACTTTAAAAAGTCAGGCAAAACACTGTAACTTCTGCATTTTTTGGGTTATAACTTGGCCCAGTTCCCAACCTGGACAGGTAATGGTTTTGGAACTGGATCTAGCCACTAAGTCATCTCTCTCAGTCCCCTCTGCTTCCCTGTTCCCTGACCTGGGGCGGGGAGAGGAGGAGGGAAGGCTTTTGGTAGCTCTGAGTTTTCAGGGCGCACTCAGAGGTGCAGGCCTGCAATCTGATGTTCATTCTACCTGTGCAGTATGTCCTTATGGAGCCTCCTCGTGCTGGGCAAACACAATTCTGTGTTCCCACGTGCCAAGATTTGTACCCCAAAGGATTTTATGATCATGGGACTGTTGATTAACTGGAAATTCAGAGACACTTTTCAGAGACAAATTAGTGAAGTAATGAATGCGTTCACAAGGAATTCCTAAGAGCAAAAGCAATATATTACTTTTAAAATAAATCTAAAAAATTGAAGAGGCTTGGGAAGCAGCATCTGGAGAGCAGCTCCCTGATCTTATTGGGTTAATGTGCAAGTGCAGATTCTGATCAGTATCTCTGGGTAGAGCAGTTCACACACTCTTCTCTTTCCATTTGATTTGTTGGCTGTGAAGAACGGAGTCCTTGGTGAGAAAAGCAGCCATCTGTTTAAAACTTGCACTGGACTGTGGAACTTTTTCCTGTCTGGATTGTTGGTCTTAATGGCTTGTTCAGCTTCTCTGTGGTGCTGGTTTGGAGAGGTGACGCAGCTTGAGAATGAGGGTGTTCATGGAAGGGGAGGTGGAGGCAGAATGGGATGTAAGCCACACAGCAGAAATACTGTGATTAAGTGTCCCACAGTTTCAGTATTACTGTCTGATGGTTTTAGAGTTGCTCCAGTAGTGCTATATTTTCAATGCACAGTCAAAGCCTTACTTATACAAACTTCATCTTTCCACAGTAGGAAGGGTGACTCAGTGCTGATGGTCTTTGTTGTTAGACTTCTCTGAAGGAGATGACACCTGGAACACTTAAGATCTGATCAGTTTCCACCTCTAGCTTGGTATCTTAACGTACCAGACAGTTTCTAATGCAAGGTGAAAATCATGTTAGAAGTACTCAAAAAAAGCTTTTATCATACTTAAGAATTTATGATTAACAAGATTTACTTTAAGAGCTCATTGGTATAAAGTCTCAGGCTTCCAAAATGATCTTAAATAATGCTTTTTGAGAGAATCCTGTTATAGTGCTATTTTCTTTCTATGAAATTGAGTTCTTCATTTGATCTACATATTTAGCCATTCAGAATTCTGCTCGGAATTTTCAGTGTGAATCAGAACACAGTGCATTTGCATGAGGAACTCAGGATGGGGAGCTGACACAGAAGGAGTAGGACTGCAGTTATCTAACTTGACTTTGCCTGCTGGGAGCAGAGCTGGCCTCTGGTGGCTCACAGCAAGAGGCTCTGAACAGCTTAGTGTTTCCTGACAGTGGCTGAAACTGGAGTTTGTTGTCTTTAACATCAGTTTCTATTTTCAGTGAGGTTTTGCAGCATGAACACTAGTGGAAACATTACTGCCTTAGCATTTTTCTCCTTGAAATGGGAGATGGACCCCCAGCCTGTATTGATAACGAGGGTTGCCCCAGCCCAGGTGCAGCACCTTGAGCTTGGTCTTGTTAAACCTCATTTTTGTGCATGAGTTTTGTATTTTGTTCATAGAACAAACATATTGCAGCAAAGCTGTAAGATACCAGAAAGGATGCAGCAGTGAAGAAGGAGTAATCTTGTTTATTAATTGTAATCCCCCTCTCTTTGTCTTCTGGAAAGTCCATACAACCTTGATTTCCAGGTTTTGCTTTTGGGCTGGAGTAGCAATTCCTAAGCAATCTTTGCTGCTAAGGTAGAGCTGCTGGCACAAGCTGTGCTGCTGGCATGGCACTGCCCAGCTCCGTCTGGGGCGCCATGTCCTTCCACTGCAGTGCAGCACAATTCCTAACAAGCTGGCTCTGCCATGGGATATTATCTGTGCACCAGCACTAGCATTCTGAATAGTCATAAAAAACAAGCAGCTGATGATGTGCCACCAGTTAGACAAGAATTAAAGTGGAACCTTAAAGATTTTTTTTCTTATTTGGGGAGGGGGATGGGGATGCTGCTGCTGTCGATAAATATGCTAGTGGTGCTGCAATGTCGTAAAAAAGAAAAAAAAACAAAAAAACACCTCCTTCTAAAACCTGTCTCAAAGACATGGTTGCTGAAAAGGAAGGGTTATGAATAACAGTGCAACGGTGAAGATAAGGATTTAACTTGCTTTAGACTGCTGCACTTCTTTAATGCCAGGTTTCATGTGTGATGGAATACATTATTTTTGCTAGAGGGTTAAACACTTTGTCGCTCATCTCAGCTGGCTTTTATGGATTTCCAGGTCTGCCTGCTGAGAAGTAAATTAAATATATAGCTGCTTCTCACCTTTCCTCTGTTGTTGCACTAATGGAAGAGGATTCTTCTTGCCAGTAGTACAGATGGTGATCATCGCTGCTGAGACTTATTATTTTTTGATATCAGAGGTTGACAAATCTGCATTATTTCTGGAAGGATTTATATTTCTGAAGAAAAGGATAATAGGCATGCTTCATTTTCTTAAAGCTACGCCTAGGCAATTGGAGGCATAGCAAACCTACACAAACCTTAGAAGCATGGCTGAAAAAGAAAGATGAACTGCTTTAGGATGTCCTTGAAATATGGTGTTGGATGGGGTTTTTAACTTCACTTGGAAGGTTTGGCTCTTTTTCTGTCAAAAGTTGCCTTTTGCATGTGCTGTTCAGGATCTGTTAAATGTCAGATGGAGGTTAGGAAGCCAAGGGTAACTTCTATTTTTATGTATTTGTAACCACCTTTTTCTTGTGTTATGATTTTTTTGGGTTTTTTATAAAATATATATCTGCAAGACAACTGGCATATTCTTTTGAAGTGGTTATATAATACTTTAAGTGCAGGTATGCTGTTATATGTTTTTCTTTCTATATATGCTTTTAATTGAATGCTGTATGGTGGATTTTTGTTTAATTTTCCTTTATATTTTATGCAAAAAATAAATACATATACACATGTTACTAGTGTGTTTGCCTGTATATGTATTTCTATAAGAACATGCATTCAAGGAAAATGAGAGTTAGAGATTTCTGTCTAAATTATATTTTCGGGATGAAAATACATTTAACTGAATAGAGTCACATGCTGACAGTGCCAGAAGTAAATAAATAGCATTGTTTTTATTTGCAATTATTCCTTTCAGTGAGAAGAATATCATAAGCTTATCATATCATTAGCTGCAGAGCACTGCTGAAAATTTCTCTTTTAAGAATGAGTTAATATAATCAAATGATTCAGTCTTTTTTTACCTTCTTCTGTTCCCCTGCTCCCAGCCATGCCAACTTCTCCATCATTACATTTTCCAGCTGTTTCCAGGACCTGTGTGTACCAGACAAGAGCAATCTGTCACTGTCAGTGTTTAAAACTGCTATTGTTTATTTACTGCCCTAATTAGGGACCAGGTTTGCAAACTTGCATGTTAGAAATGCTTTCTTAGGGAAATCAGCAGAAGCTCAGCAATCTTGGTCTGATTAAGCTCACGCTGCCCCCATTTTTTTTCCTTTCCCCTCCCTCCTCCCCCTGCTACAGGAGCCCAGTAACAAACGGGTGAAGCCGCTTTCCAGAGTCACATCCCTGGCCAGTCTCATTCCTCCTGTCCGAGCCACTCCACTGAAGAGGTTCAGCCAGACACTGCAGGTAATGGCAGCAGATCCAGCTGTGCTGCTGACAGGGGAACGTGGGCACAGCCCCAGTTTCTTTTGGGTTCATGGCAGTGGGAGATGCACATACACACACATGCCACTGTAATGTGGCAAATGGGTTCAGGCACCTTGTGAATATGAGGTCACTCAGCTTAAAACTCACCACTCTCACCTCAAAAAAATCACTTTTCTGTCCAGATAATTAATGTTTTTCAATTGCCAGTAAGAAAACTATTGCACCTGTAGCATATAAAACTTGTTTACTAAAGGATTACAAATGCTTTCTAAATTTGGTGAGGAGAATGTTCCATGACACTTTCTATTAATTTTGGTTGGTTTCTTTGAAAGTGTTATTTCTGGTATAGTTGGTCATGTAGCACTGCTAGATTTCCTTCTGAATTGTGAACTTTGACCTTGCCTAAACAAAAGTTAGTGAACAACCAGAATTTTCCAAGTCATTTTCTGAAACTGATGATGAAAACCAGTAAAGGGTAAGTGAATTTTAAATGAAGTTTTTTTATGTTACAGATTAGGTACATAATATTTAACATACTTAGAGACTTATGGAACTTTAATTTATAAAGCCTTTGTGCCTTCAGACCCAGGGACTGGGAAGTATTTGGGTGCTCAAGTCCTAAAGGCTCTCCTGGGTGCCCACCGGGAGCTGCGGCACTGCCGTGGGTCTGGCCCGGAGAGCCAGACTGCTTCCCCTTTAAAACAGTTTATGTAAGTAAGCATGTATAAGATCTAAATAAAATTATTTAACAAGCTGAATTTCTTTGAGAGGACATATAAAAATAACTTGAATGTATTAAAAGTGTTCCTTAATCAAAATTAGCTAAACTAGAGCATTATTGAAGTTACCTGTTAAGGAAGAAAGAAATAAAACTTCAGAGCTGAGAGCCTTTTGACAAGTAAAAAAGTCATGGGAAAGAACCCCGTTTTTTATGTAGTGGTAATTAACTAGAAACAGTTATTGCAGGGGCTTGCTGACTTTGGTTTTCCTGTCATCGGTTCCTGTGCTGTGTGAAGTGCTGACACTGCCCAGCAGAGCCGCGTGTGCGGGGCTGGAGCAGCAGCAAAACGTCTGCAGAGCCCTGAGCCGGGGTTCGGGCCAGGTGTAGCCTGGCGTGACTCGAGCAGGGATGCCTGTGTTCCCTGGGGTGCATAAATCTCCCCCACAGTCTGCCTCCAGGAAAAATTGGCCCGACTCTGAAAGGGCTGCATTAGTTCCAGTTGCAAGGAGTGTGGAAAGTGAATTAACTTTTGGCTAAGCTGCTGCTGAGCGCGGCGCTTCCCTTTCCCCAGCCTTCCACAGCTGTGGGACTCATCGAGGTACCTCTGCTATTGTTCTGCAGCGAGTGCCTCTGTGACTGTACACAGTGTCCAATCCAGCATTGTATTTAATAAAGTTGTTTTACACTATCCAAAACAACTGTCCTTTCATGTATGTAGCAGCAGCTTCCTGAGATGAGAGCGGTATAAATGTGTTTCAGGGCAAATTTTGTCAAAAATAGGAGGGGAAATAGTAGCTTTGCAAGTCCTGCTGTTGCAAGCATTTCTGTCTTGCTCTGTTCATAATGACTATAAGAATATATTGTAATTAACTGCTTCTAAGGAGATTGAACAGTGATGTTATTCGTACCATCCTCTCTCACTGTGTGCTTGAAGGAACTGCGATGAGAAATCAGGTTGTGTGTTCTCTAAATCCTGGGTCAGAATCCATTTCTAAGTGATGAATGCTGGTGGTGTCCCTCAAGACTACCTTTATAGTTGGCTGTAAATTGACTTCTTATCTTATTTTGTCAGTAACTATAGAACAAGGACAAAAAAGACTGACCTTGTGCTCAGGTGTCCCATTTGGAATTATTCAGAAACATTCTAGGAAGCATGTATAGCTATTTCACTTTATTATGTATTGACATAGCTGTTGGTGTGTCTTATGAACAGTTTAGAGCAGGATTTCTTTTCATGATGTAATTTCCTGGAAAAAAGGAAAAAGTTGATTTTTCTTGCTGGGTGAACTTTAATGTTTAATCTTCATTGTTATTTCAGTCAAAATCTGTATCTCTTCTTGTATTGCTGCTTAGATGTGCTGTATGTGCAAAATGAAGAAAATCACTGTCATCACCACAACATGCCAAACAAATGACTTCTTCCCCTGGAAGAAAACAAAACCAAAGCCATCTAAAAAGATTACTCCCAAGAGTATCAGTAAAAAGAATTAGAAAGTTCTGAGATTCCTTTACAGCGTTTTAAACACACCAACGTATTCTTCTGAATGGAGGATCCATGTAAAAGGAAAAAAAGTTTATTATGCATAATTTTCCTTCTCTGTACGTATCTTTGATTTCATATATGAAATATATGCCAAGACTTTCAGCATGTAGGTTGAAGAGAAACATCTCTGTGTCAGGGATTTGTGTAGTGTCTTTTAAGATAAGTTCTTAGCAACTTTTCATGTTTTGCATATTTTATTGATTATAGAAGTATCTGATTATTTTTGGGGTATATTTAACTTGATTACAAATGTCCACTTCTTTTCAGTACTTTTTCCATAAGGATTCCAAGTGAAAAAACACATAAAGTCTTTCTGGTTTTCTTTCTGGCCTTTTTTTTTTTTTTTTTTTTTGGACTATTGGTAGTCATTTTGTTTCTGTCACGTAGAGCACTATAGAGTGGCTGACTGAAATAGTGCTCTCAGCTTCACCTCTGACAGAGTCTGGCTGTATGTCTGCAGGACACTCATGCTAAGCAGGTGTTCTTATTTGTTAATCCACCTGGGGCACCAGTTTGTTTTATATCTGTGTTTTCAGTCTATATGAAGACAGACTAATGATTATGATGATCTGCTTGGTCTTATTCACAGCTGTGCTGTTCGGCTTAAAAGCTGAAAATAGGATCAGGAAAAGAACTCCAGCTGATGTTGGAGAGGAATTGAACTCTGGCTGGTTTCCTCTGAAACTTCAGTTTTCATCAGTGTGTCTTGAATTTTTAAGCAGGGAGTCCAAATTAATTTTATCTATCTTAGGACACCAGAAATTTTTAAAAATCCTGAAGAAGAAAACTCTTTTTAACATCAGTCCTGAATGCCAGGGCTTTCATCGGTGCCCTTTTCCCGCTACATGAAGCTCCTTGCTTTACTGCAGCTGAAATTAAGGTTTGTTAGTTGCATCAATTAACATCAGGAACACATACACCCTTCATGGTAACAGTCCTGGAACAGCCAGAGAAAGCTTTTGCCATCAGGGAGATACAGTAAACAAAGCAAGGGGTTGTGGTTGGATTCTTTCATTTTTGGTATTGTATAATAATTTTAATCATCACAGATGACCATAATTTTTAAAGTGTGTGGGACATGATTTTTAAGGAAGCCAGAAACTAGGAAAATATTTTTAAAAGACTGTAGATGTAGAAATGATGTTTTGACATTCCTGCAATGCCTTCATGGGATTCTATCATGACTGATTTTTCTTTTCTTTTCTTTCTGTTTTTCTTTTTGCTTCTTGGCAAGTGCCAACCAAAGATACCATCAACTTGTTTTTAAAAATTTTTGGTAGAACTTCAGTTTAGTGCTTTATTCCAGTAAATAAATAACCTCACTTCTGTGCCCCTTATTAAGATTAAGCAAGGTATGGGTTTTAATGGTTAATGAAAAGGCTGATGTATGACAGAAATCAGATACATACTTACTTGTGTCCAGGTAGCGAAGATGCTAAGCAAATAAGCAAGCAGCATCTTGGGGAGTTTGGTGTCCTTGTGAGTCTCTCGGCCCTTTTGAGGCCCTTCTGCCCAGTGAGGAGGGTTTAGGGCTGTAGAGAATAGTATGGAATGTTCTCATGCAGCACGGAAATACTGTGTCAGTGCATGTGAACTGCTTTTCTCAAAGCACTGTGATTTGAGTTTGCTATTAGGGGTGTGTGCCATTTTATAACATGATACATGACATGGTTAAAAGGCTTCAAAATCAAGGCACTTAGTTTAAAAATCTGTCTGTCTGGTGCTTTTCAGTCTAAGTACTTTCTTCATTCAACGTAAAACATTCCTTTAGGAGAATGCCACCACAAAGGAGCTGTATTGAACATTGGAGGATGCAAATGGGAATGCATGGAAAGGGGCATTCCACCCTGGCTCATGGAATGTTCTGCTTGGTTGCATTCTCGTGGTTGGTGATTTATGAACACACTGCATCTGCCTCTTTTCCCTAATCTTTCCATTTGCATGTGAATATAAGAGGTTCCATGATTCCTCATTATAATTAGTGTAAATTAAGCATGTAATTTAGCACTATGTTTCTTTGTCTTCTGAAATCTCGAAGGAAGACTAGCACCTGACCTACAAAGTTTTGGAAAGTTTGTGTGTGTGTGTTTTATTTTCAAGGAGTTTGTCAATTCCAAATGAGACTCAGAATGGCTTCTTTTAAAAGGCGTAGGTTTTATTTATATAACATGTCTTCTGATACTGTAAAAACACACTGTATTTTTAGGCACTGTTTGCATTTCATGGGCTCTTATCTTGGGAGGTGAATCTTATCCTTTGTTTATGGTGCTTTCAACCTGGAAATGAAGAGAATTTATTGTGTTTTAAATATTCTTACCCAGGGCAATTGAAAGATGATTGTGTTATGTAAGGCATGTTTTAAATAACAACAAAAGTGTAGAGTATTTCAACTATGTGAAATAGTTAAGGCATCTCAGAGATAGGACCTCAAAAAGAAGCCTCTAATTTTAATGAAGCAAGAAAGGAATCTTTTCAAAATAGCATAGTAAGAGCATAAAGTATCCATCCTTAGCCTGAACTCCTTCTGAGACTCTACAGGTAAATAGAACTCTCAAGTCTCTCTTAAATTTTGCTTCACTGAATTTTAGGGCCAGACCACATAGTAGGTACAGAGGTGCTGGCACACACTCACAGAGTTTAAAGGCTCCAGAAGTACAAATAAGGATTCCACAGCAGTAGAACACAATAGTGGTATTTCAGAGTTTGCTGTCTGCTAGCACTGATTGCTAAGGCAGTTCTTCAGCTGCTAAGAAGTAAAGTAGGAGCAAGTGAAAAGAATCTGGCTTGCTGCTTGTCATAAACATTAACATCTGAATACTGACATAACTTTTCCTTAGAGTTTGTTCTTCTCATTTCAGTCAGATATCCATTTCACACCTTTCTATGTGAGTTAGTTTCCTGATCTCATTATACACCTGAAGAGGCAGGATGTTACCAGTTGAAAGGGTTCCTCCATGTATAAAAACCAGTTTGGTCAGTTAGAGCATTATAGCACTAATTATTTAATCCTCTTATGGACATATCTGTAAGGATTATGCCAATCACATCTTTGAGTCTGACAGTTAAAAAAAAAAAGTGATGCTTTCAGATATTAAGACACTTAGTATGGTAAGAGGAAAGGTTTTGAAGGGAAATCTCACTTAATGAACTTTCTGCCCAACAGAGAAAACTTTTTTCATAAGCCATTAATATGTGTTTGATGTAATGCAAACTTTCATCTGATATCCTTGAGGTGTAGAATCTATTGTTTCTCAGTACAGACATCCTTGAACAATCCCACCCCTCAAAATAAATAAAACCCAGCAATTCTTCTGAGTTTCAGTTGATGCTCAAGACAAGTTTATCTGCCAGATTTTGCTGTCCCAGCTTTCCAGAGTTTCTGTGTAACATTTAATTCTTTCTTTCCAAATTAACCGAAAAAGTATTCAGAGAGTATCCTTTCTAAAATTTGCATTAATTCTAAATTTTTAAGTATTAGAGATCTAATGAGGCAGATATGTGTAATAAAATCCACTGCACAGGCTGGAAGGGCACACCCATGGGGGGAGAGCCCTTCCCCAGGTCTTTGTTCACAAAGTCTGGCCATTATATTTTATATTTATATATATATATAATACTGAATTGAAACTCTGATCAATTATGTTAATTTAGTGTGTTGGACCATACTAACCCCTGTAGTCCTCTCTTGTTGCATGGTACATGAATGCATTGCATAGTTTTTGAACATGCTGAGGACAGGGCATGGACATAATTCCCTTCAGGAGTGAAGGTACTAGCCTTCCATGAAGATGTATTAAAATAATTTTTCTTCCATTCCCAGTACTAAACATTTCTATGAAGTTCAAAGTAAAAACTGATAACACATTTATTATACTGAACCATGTGTATAAATTCCTTAGAAAACAGGAAAAGTGAAACTGTTCTAACCATAAAAACAATTCTTCCCTGGTTTTGCAGCGTTCCATCAGTTTCCGCAGTGACAGTCGCCCGGATCTGTTCAGTCCCCGGCCGTGGTCTCGGAATGTGCCCCCTGCGAACACGAAGCGCAGAGACAGCAAACTGTGGAGCGAGACCTTTGATGTCTGTGTCAATCACATGCTCACATCGAAGGAGATCAAGCGTCAAGAGGTCTGTATTTGTTTGTAACCCTAAACTTCATGTTTCAAAGTTGCCTTTGAAGCACAGAGCTGGGAATTCTGGTAAGCGTTGGGATAGCACTTGAAGCTTTCCTGCAACTGAACAGAACATCACCACTTCCACTAGAAGCAAGAATTCCAACCCTAGTCTTTATGATTCAAGCTGTATTAGGTAAATGTGTTCTTCATGAAAATCAGCTGATCATATTTCCTTAATAAGGGTGAAGTTACTAAGGTCTGTTGTTCTGTGACTGACTGGCTGCATGTGTGTACGTGTTCTGGATGACACTGTCGGTGCTCATGGGTGATACTTCGATGTTTCATTTTGTTGGCCTAGTAATGCTGTATGGGCATGCTGTGTCAGGAACAGGTATTCATCAAGTGACACATACACACAGAAACGCACTATCATTTTCCTTGTTGGAAATGTCTTTGAGGCAGTTTCCAGTGCTAGAAAGATGACATACTGTTCATAAGATGTGTCTTCCAAAGCAAAAAGAGAATGTCAGTGGTTTTAATGTGTTGTACATGACAAAGTCTAATAGTTCACATTACAATCAATACAAAGCTCCTACAGAAGCAAGGGCATTTTATTTTCAAAAGAAATTTCTAGTAGCATCAACAAAGCTTATAACAGTCTCTCTGAGAATACTTCAGGCACTGAGTCATAAATCAAACAACAGCGCCAAACATTTCTTGTGCAAATTTAACAATGTAGAAGAATTCATAGGAAATAACTTCTGTAATTGAGAACTTCAAAGGCAGCTTATTGAAAAATAAGCTGTAGAAACTGTTTGCACAGCCTAACAGTCATTGCTGTCTTGGGGCAGGAGCCAGGACCCTTGATACAACCCAAATAAGTGAGCTGTATTCCGGGAAGTTTTGCATGAGGATTCTCTTCTGTGTTGGTTTCTCATCCTGCATGCCTCTGTGGAATAGTTGACCCACTTCCATGGGGTGCTGTGGGCAGCCTCACACCACAGCAGTCCTGCCAGGGGTGTGTCACCGAGCCAGCAATCTGCTCCAGCTGAAGATGTGCTTCTGTAATCCAGGCTGGTTGAAAGCCTTAACTGTAAATCTCAGAATTCTCACTGCCCAAATGTCAGTAACTGTACCCCAGGTTAGAATGAAATCATGCAATAAGTTAATAACAATGGTATTCCGATAAGCCAGTGAATTAGGATGGTGGTATTTTTAATCTGCCAGCTTTAAAGTCTCAATTGTGCTTCAAGAGGAGTAACTTGTATCACCCAGCAGTTGAGCAAAGCTCAGCCTTTTTTAACAAAAAAGTGAACTGTTACTAGAACTGAAGTGCTCACTGCCAAAGAGACATTTAAAGTAAGATCAGTCTCTGCTTAGTAGATCGTCTGTAACTTTTGCCTCTGCATGTGTTGCAATGGAACACAAGCAGCTCCTGTGCAAACAGGTGTATAAATGGTTAAGATACAGTTGAGTCAAAATACCATACTGAAGATACTTTCTGCTATCTGGGAACACACCTCTTTGTAAAAAAATAAACCTCTGGCTATTTCAGATAAGTATTTAATGAACAGTCTAATATAGCTCTGTTTTAAAAAATACTGCACTTGATTCTGTAGTTAGTTTCTGTAATTAGATTTAGCAGAAAAATGCTGCTGTGTGGTATTAAGACAGCTGGTCAAAATATAACATCAATTCACTAAGTGGAGTATAGATTAAATAAAGATATTTTAGAATATTTGTGTCTCTTTTACAGGCTATCTTTGAACTTTCCAAAGGAGAAGAAGACTTGATAGAAGATCTGAAGTTGGCAAAAAAGGTATGTTTAAAAAAAACCAAACAAACCCACAGAACACAACAAACAGTACTATTTGGTTAATAACACTGTAAAAATAAGTTTTGCTTTTTGTAATTGCTAAGACAGTAAGAAGGGGGAGAAAATGCAAAGCATATTTCTATAGTATAATATATGGTTAGGCAACTTTAAAATATTCTTAGCAGTTGGTCTGCTGGTACTCATAGGAAGCTTTAAATACTGTAACTAATTTTTCAATTGCCAGTGATATATTAACTACAGAACTCTCCTTTTTTTCTTTTCAGGCTTATCATGACCCAATGCTAAAGCTGTCCATAATGACAGAGCAAGAGTTGAATCAAATTTTTGGAACACTGGACTCTCTAATTCCGCTGCATGAAGGTGAAACTCAAATAGCCTTTGTCTGCATTACTACAGCACATAGATTTAAAGTCACCTGATTTATTAAGGGAGATTTCTCTTCTTTTTTCCAATGATCAGATCTTCTTAGGCGACTTCAAGAAGTCAGGAAGCCTGATGGATCAACAGAGCATGTTGGCCACATCCTTGTGGGTTGGGTAAGGCAGAGTTTGTAATCCATTTGGGGACTCTGGTTTGGAGCTGTAATGTAGTTTTTATCAGACAACTTCCTTTCCATATCTGGCATAATATGTCAAAAATATATTCTCAAAATATTTTTAAAAGTTAAGGCAACTATTTATAGGTATAGTGGAATACTTTCAGGGATTTTCCATGAAAAAATTTAGACTAGGATGCTGTTTTTAAAGCTTTTGCTATTCAGGAGACAAGCTGTATTTAATACACTTTAAACAAAAATTGAGAGGCAGATTAGAGTTTGTCTCCTGTAGGTTATTTAAGAATCTGCTCCTATTTGTATTCTGGTTTGCTTGAAAAGTCACATTGTATAAGGGCACCCTCAAGTTAGTTTAATGCCATTCTGTTCCAGTTGTCGGAGTTGTTATTTGCTGTCAAAGATACTAATTTCTAGAAGTTGGTTAAAATAAGGGAGACAGGGATACAAGAGAGGTGCTATTGCTGCTTTACGAAAGAAAGTGTTGCTAAGTTCATGTTCAATAGCATCCAACAGCATAAACACTGAAAATAGCTTTTGTCAGTTTTGTTGATAAAATTGGTCATTATATTAAGAGCTTTTTAAAAATACTTAGATACATGAGATGTAAGTATGTAAATAATGAAATTTAGTGGGGAGAAAAGGGGCTTGACATTTTTAAGGAATTAGGTAATAATATTTAGCATCCCTGTGTGAAAGGGTGGCCTGTTGTCAATGAGGGAAAAATGATCACTAGTACTACATTATGCAGATAATTAATGATAAATTTGTAACTGTCAAAATAATCTCAGTTTTCTTTGAATAAAGTAATTTTAAATATATTTGTTTTCTGGTGTGTTTTGAACACCAGTGAACTTCTCTGGGTCTGACTATGTTTGAGTCTAGTTTCCTTTGAAGATTTTACATATAATTGCGTGTTGATATAGGAGGTTTTGTATATGGATATATTGCTCTAATGAACTGATAAAGCTATTTTTGGTTTGTTTTTTTTTTTTCAGATTTAAGGCACAGGTTTGTCATGTTAGTTTGGTTAAGGTTCTTGAGGGCCATATAAATTTGACTGTAGAATTTTGCACATCTGAAAAAGGCCAGGTTTGGGAGTACTTATTCCTAGGCTTTTATTTCCATTCACAATTAAAGTCAGGCTTCTGTGTTCAACTTGTCTGCATTAAGCAGTGCTCAGTCTTGAGTCATAGATATTTTTAATGCTTTTAAATAGTGCTGGAGATCTCTAGGAACTGAGAGATGAGCTAGTGCTTCTAAATTACTGAAATGTTGAACAAGGTGTACTGAGGACCCTTGAAAATGCTGTATGTGTTGGAAATGTTATCATCAATAAGCTGTGGATGAATCTCCAGCTTAAAGAGTCTCAGCATGAATTCTGACATCTTGAATCACTTGAAACTTTCAGTGGAGCAAACTGTGCTTTGCTTCAGCTGCACAATAATTTATTCCTTTCCTCAGCTTCCATGCCTGAACTCCTATGACAGCTACTGCAGCAATCAAGTAGCAGCCAAAGCTTTACTGGATCACAAGAAACAAGATCACAGAGTGCAAGATTTCCTGCAGCGCTGCTTAGAGTCTCCTTTTAGCCGCAAACTGGACCTTTGGAATTTCCTGGACATCCCAAGAAGCCGTTTGGTTAAATACCCATTGCTACTCAGAGAAATTTTGAGACACACACCAAATGATCATCCAGATCAGCAGCACCTTGAAGAAGCTGTGAGTAACTGTTGGGTTGGGGTTATTTAGGACATTACAGCACTCCAGGCTTATTAATGACGTAAGGGGCTTCCTCATTAATAGAAAGGGACCCAATTCAGATATTTCTAAGACTTCTGGTTTTTCTCATATATATATGGACACACACATTAAATCCAATAATATGTGTACACACACACAAACGTGTATCTGCAAGTAAATGAGTTTACTATAGCAGACTTGTTTGAAACACACTTCTAAATAAATTAATAAAGAAATATCATCACTGTTCTGCTTTTGAGTAGTATTTAAATTTAAGTGAAATCAGTATTTTGAGGACCAAATTTATGATTTGCCTTGACTTGAATATTTTAGTATTTCTTTGCTGAAAAATGATTGCCCTGCTGTTTTTTAAGCAAAGTCCATGTTTCAAAACACATGGACCTCACCTCTGTTGTTCTGCTATTCCTTCCTCAAATCCCTTGCCCAGTTCAACTTCTCTGTTGTAAAACTGGACAAGTATCACTTCAATTCAGAGCTTGGATACTCACATTTAGATGTAGTTTCCCCTTGTGCATGTTCTTTAAGACCCAAACAAAAATTGTAAATATCTCAAAGAATTATTCTGTTTATTTATCATATTTGCTTTTCTATATAATGACTGGTAATATGTTCTAGAAAATATTTTAAATGCTTTCCTCCTATACTTGTATTGCTTCAGAAAATATAATAATGATTTTTGTCCTGATATTCCAATAGCCTTATGTGGGTTTGTGGTGTTCTGCTGCAGAACGCCTTTGAAGTGATGTATATCATAAATTGTGTATTTGCCAAGTTAAATTAGGAAACAGAAATGACTCAGTGTGGTTGGCTCTTAACACTGTCCTAGGCCTGTGAAGTACATTTGTCTTCCTATCTGGCCATCTGCTCTGAGCACCTTGGGCCAAGTTGATCCTTGATTAATCTCCTGGGATCAGCAGATTCTTGAATTACCTCTTTGGGCCTGTATGTGTTGACCCATCCCTGCTCTACCTCCAGTTAATTAACAGGTGAATTTGATCAGTCTGAGCAGTCTCTGATCACTGTTGGAGTCGAATGGAATCCCCAGAACTCCACAGCCACATACCCAGTTAAGGAGCCGTATTTTAAGTGTCAGATAAATAGATGTCAGGGTCCTGAAGGACTGCAAATATAAGGAAGTTCAAGATAGGCAGTGTATTTTTATAGAATAGGCAAAGCTTTCCTTTTAATGTTTTTTTAAAGTAAAAAGGCAAGAAAATTATTACTTTAATTGTAAAATTGTAGGTATATACACATAGTGGAATTGTAAAATGAAATTAATTTACTGTGTTTCCAGAGTATAACTAATAATGAATAAAAGCTTAGAATTTAGTGGTTTGGGCATGTTTTGCAGGACAGGGATCTTGATAGTTCTTCCGCTTCTTGTTCTCTGATGTGATGCAATAGTTTTCAGAGAATTATTATCTATTTTAAATAAACTTTTTAAGGCAGGTTTGTTCTGTCTCACTTATTGGCACATTTCAGCTGACAAGAAATATAATCAGAGATGTATTTTTACATCTGCTTATCTTAATTCTGCCTATTTTGGTTTGATATAAAGAGATAAATGCCAGATTTTTAAGGCATTATTAGAAGCAATAATAAAGCCAAACTGAGGTGTCTTTGTACAGTGTAGTCTGCTTAATTCTATTGTTACTATTAATGCTTCTATTAAGAGTAATACTTCTACGACTGCTCTGCAAAGACTGAATGAAAAATACACTGTAAATTACAACATATTTTCTTGTAGCTACCATTCAGATTATTAGGAGATAGCTCTGAGTATTGGACTGTCTAATTAAGTTCATGTGTTTTCACTGTCTTTCCATAGATAAATATAATTCAGGGCATAGTGGCTGAAATCAACATAAAGACTGGGGAATCTGAATGCCAGTATTACAAAGAGAGACTTATTTATCTTGAAGAAGGCCAAAGGGACTCATTGATTGATAACTCACGTGCTCTATGTTGTCATGGTGAACTGAAGAACAACAGGGGAGTGGTAAGGAATAAACATTTTATCATAAATAGCTTTTAGAGGTATCCTCATTTTGCATGACAGCTAAAAGCTGTGAGCATACATAGAGAAACCTCATGCTCTATAGGAATTTGATAAATACTAACTTATATATCACACTGGTCATTTTTGTTAGTAGTTCAATATCTGTATAGGGAGGTAATAAACTTATTATTGTAATTATATGTATCTCTGTTACAGGGCCTAACAGTATCCTGGATAAATTGTCAATCTGATAAATTTCAATACTTGCAGGATTGCATGTCCTGTAAATACAGGCACAAGTGGTAAAACAATTGGACTATTCATGAATATAAAATGAGGCATCTGTTGTGAAAATATAGAATGAAGATGGGCATTTTCAATATTAGAAGGCTGTCAAAGCATATTTCTGCTATAATTACCATATAATTACATGAGCTACTGAAAGATGGGACAGTGAGCTAAATGGATCTGAAGCTCTGTCTTGTGTTAAACGTGCAAATAATGTATTAGATTTAGAAGCAAAGAACAGTTACTTGTGATAGGGACGAAAATTTTGGCAATGAAAAACAAAATTAATTTTAGTGCATGATATCAAGTGAAATGAATTTAAAATTTCAGGTTTTTTATTATTGGAAGCCAGTGGACATTTCAAACTGTGAGGAGGAACATAATGTGAGGATGGTAACAGGTGACTTGTGCCACCTAGGAGCAGAAGTAATTTTCTGAGCTTCAAAGAGCTATGGTGAAACTGATAGGGAGCAGCATGTGAATTGTAAGAAGATTACTTATAATTGTTCATTGAAAATATCTGGATGAGTAAGATTGCTTATTTCTTACTAACAGAGGCAGTAGAGAAAACTTAATGAGAAAGAATAATGTGTATAAGCATGGCGCTGCTGTAGAGAGAGCTTTGAAATGTCATGCATGTTTCAAGGCCTCAGCATTAAAAGGATTATGACATAAGAAACTGAGAAGAGGACAGGAAAAATAACTAGACGTTTTTAAGTTGTTGCTGCTGTGGCATGTAGTGAGAAGAATGGAATATTTATTTAACTGTTGAAAACTCAAGGTTAGAACATGCTAGAGTTTAAATAAATTTGGTTTAATGATTTTCTAAAAAAGGAATAATGCTTTATTATTTACTAATGTTTAACAGAAACTGCATGTGTTCCTCTTTGAAGAAGTGCTGGTGATTACTCGAGCTATCACCCACAATGAACAGCTCTGCTACCAGCTGTACCAGCAGCCAATTCCCGTGAGGGAGCTTGTGCTGGAAGACTTGCAGGATGGAGAGGTTCGACTGGGTGGATCCATACGTGGGGCATTCAGCAACAACGAGAGAAGTATGACCACACCTTTTTTATTTGCTTGTAGGATCATTTTAACTTTAAGGTACCTGCCAATGAGATATCAGAATGTTTTCTCTAAAATTCACATTGTCTCTATGCACCATCTTGAGTTTTGTTTTAAACTGGGTTATGTTGTAAGTTGTTTCTTTTAGATTCTTTCTCAAAGCTCACTATACTGATAATTTCTCCACACACTGGCTTCTGTCTTGAATTGATAAGGGGAGAATATGCAGGCTGTAGTGGCAAAATCAGTACACAAGTGTGTTTTGAAATCTTAAGCTTTAGCTGTCATGCCTTTCCTTGTGTTATGGAGACATTGATTACTATACCATAACCCTTTCAGCTGGCAGATACTGTAGTCCCCAGTGTCAAGACTTCAGCTATTCATTAGCTAATTAGGCATATTATAAAGATGCTTCTTCTATTACAAGAGTCCTTGGAATCTCACTTATCTGATCAAAACTTGGAGGGGGTTTTGTGTGTATCCACTATATTAGTGAGGTGAATGGAAGAGATGAGGCAGTCTCTGGCTGCCACAAGACACAGTATTCAGTGAAGGTTCTGGAAATCTGCTTTGCAGAGAAGTAGGAAGAGAGGCATGGAAGTGTGGGAGAAGCATTAATCCTGCTGATTAACTTCAAGCTTTATGGATAGCTCGTGCATGGCAGAACCAAAATTATTTAATTCAGCAATACGGAGTTATTAGAAGTGCTTGTGGTGGTCTGTGACCTTGACCCACAAAACAAGGAGATACCCAGACTCTTCTCTTTGGTCTGACCTAGCATGGCAGGAAAACACCTTAAGGCAAAGATTTTGCAGGTACTGTTACTTAAATATACTCCAGTTATAAAATCCATTCAACCAAAGCACTCAAGGTTTTGATACGTATTGTTTCTTTCAGTCAAAAACTTCTTTAGAGTCAGCTTCAAGAATGGATCTCAAAGCCAGACGCACTCTCTCCAAGCCAATGACTCCTTCAACAAGCAGCAGTGGCTTAACTGTATCCGCCAGGCCAAGGAAAAGGCTACGTGTGTGAGCAAGGCTGGCGGGCTGAACTTGGAAGCACATTTTCTGTTGGCATCAGACGGGCACAGAGTTCCCCAGGGAGAAAGCAGCCTGGAGCAGATGGACCAATCCGACTGCGAGTCGGACTGTAGCATGGACACCAGCGAGGTCAGCGGCGACTGCGAGCGCATGGAACAGACGAACTCTTGCGAGCATGAAAAGCAAATAGAAACCAATGTTTGACAAAAACTTAACAGTTCATGGAAGAAAATCTCTTACCTGTACAGTATTTGCATTCCGTACATGGAACCATTTGGAGAAGCACTTTTAGAATACTTTTTGTAATTATGTCAATGCAGTCCTTCTTGTATTCGTACCTGTGAGTGTAGTACTGTGACTGCCCATCTGTATAAGCTGGAATCTCTTGCAACTCATGTCCTATGATTATATTCCGTAAACACCTAGGGTGGATGAAAGAGGTACTTGACCAGTTATTCTCAATGTCCTGCTGTAAACAGAATCTCTAAACTACTGTTTATATATGTGTTACATAACCTCTCCTGATTTTAAGTGTTTTATTTGCCCTTTAACAGGGCAGCTGAAGATGCAGACTTCATGGGAGGTTTCAGGATGGGGTATCGAGATAATACGGTTTCTTAAAGGCATGGAAGGAAAATACAATTTCTTGGAAAAATAGAAAACTATCTTGCAATAACTGATCTGAACTCTTGTGGTATTAAATCAACAAGAATATAAACACCAGGCCATGCAACCAGGGAATCTTTAGGGATTCATTTTTCAAAATGAAGCACTGTCCTAAAATCCAGCAACTAAACTTACTAAAATGTGGACGTTTCAAGTGGTCAGCATAGTGATGTGGTTTCTTTGTCAAAGGTTGTAATGCTAAAAATGAGTAACTGAAAAAACCCCAACCAAACCTCTACAGCCAGCACCGAATTAAATGAAATGCTGAGAATACTGGGTATTTGTAAATAAGCTGGTAGTTTGCTTTTGGTGCCATATATATATATTATCCCAAACAGGAAAAGAATGGAACAGAGCTTTTGCTTGTGAATAGGCCCTCTTCAGCATTTTGCACTCCACTGACCTCCACTGTTGGTTTTAAACACCACTAAACTAATGTTAAAACATTTAATTTTCTGTAAATGTCTGTTTACAATTACATGTAGTTGGTTTTTAAAACTAAGTGATGATTTTATATAAATGGTGCTCTACAAATACCCCATGGGATCATGTAGAGAAAGTTCAAACAAAAAGAGAATTGTTTTTCCTTTAGGATGTATTATACATCCTTTTTATTTTCCTCAAGTTTTGTTTTAAAAGTTTTTGTTGCATTTAATCTCATGCTGTAATTGGAAATGTTACTGTATTTTCTGGTGGCTGATTTAATCTACTCATTATGATGAGAAGCAGATGAGTCACTTAAATGCAGTCTAAAACTGTTAAACTCCTGTTACTTTCAGGAAACCCTGGATAATATTTTATTTCTTATTATAAGAAATAATGCCAGTGCTGTATGGCAAGCTATGAAAATGATATATTAATAAATTTAAATGATTCTTGATATCACACGAGATAATCTGTGCAAAGTACTCGTCACAACAAAAATAGAAAAACTGCTAAGTTATTGCCAAAAATATTTTTCTTGTGTTCTACAAGTTTACAGAAAATTTACTATGTCAAGTATCTTACATATATATATATGCTGGTGTGCATTACAGAAATCAGTGTGACAAGATGATAAACAATATAAAACAAGGTATTTTTATTTTTTAAAAAATGGCATTTTTACCCTATAGAACATATTTCTGTATTTATAGTTTTTCAAAAAAAAGTCAATTTTCTTTTCTGTTTCAGGCTTTGTAATTTATTTCAACTGCTTCATTTTTAGAGCTGAATGAGTATGCCAGTGAAGATGGGAGAAAGGAAAAATCTGCAAAGGAAAAGGCATAGGAAAGCTGTTCAGCAAAATGTTGAAAAAGAGCAAAAAGCATGTAAAGTGTTCAGATAGAGAGAAAAAATGAACGTGTGTATTGATTTTTTTTTTCTTTTAATAATGACCTTAAACTTTTCTGGAAGCATTTCAAATAAATTACATTAAACCATTTTGATTTTTAGTTGGTTTTGGTTGGTTGTGCAAGAAGATTACAAGAAGATTTCAGTGGTACTCACAGTGAGGCACAACATCAACTGACCAAGGCTCATATTTTGGTTCTCATGGAAGTGTTCATATTTGGATCTAATTTGCTACATACACAGTAGTAGCAGAGAAATGAGTCACCACACTCAGTTCACCACATTGCCCAAAGTTTTGTTAAATAATTAATTTAGTAAGTAGGTAGAACAAAGAACTAACATGCTGTTAATCAGTTTCTCTCCCATGATTCCTCAGGGGTCACATCTCTACTAAATACATTATTCCAAAATACTGAGATGATTAATTCTAGGGTATGTAAAGAGCCACCATCCAGCCATTTAATCTCGGAAGATTAATTTACATTTGTTTACTCTCATTTAGCTGCCCACTTACTGTCATGTTCAACATTCTGGAGTGCAAGCAGTTTGGTTTTGCTTTGTAGTTGACATGCACTTACCTACTGATTGATCTAATAAAGCTTAGTAATGTTTTTCCTCTTCAAATCATCTGAAGGATTAAGCTTTACAGTTTAAGAACACTAATATAATTCTGGATTTGGTTAGCTAGTTTTGTTTCTAGCACTTTTAAAATGCCTCTGCTTTTGAGAGAATGACTTGTGATTGTGGCAGGAGCGCGGGGGGGGTGGGTTTGGACAATAAAATGTACCAAAACGGATGGGTAAAGCAGAATGATGCATGCACGATAAAGAGAAAAAGTAATATACATCAATATGTTAAGGGATCCTCAGAGTTACTAATCCTGGTGTCTGCAGAGTGGAGACCGAGAGGTTGCAGCAGAGAAAAGACTGAGATATCAAGTGCTTCCAGGATCTCCTGGGGTGGCCAAAGGAGGAGAGGGATGAAGGTGCTCCTCGAAATCTGAGGTATGAGTGCTCTGGATCCCACACTCTGGGAGATGAGGTGTCCTGCTCTCCTGCAGGAAATCGGTGCTCTGAGGGGCAGATTTGTCCCTTTTTCACAAACCTGAGCAAACTGTTTGCTCTTCTGTTCCTGATGAGGACAGTCAGTGGAGTCTTAGCTTATGGAAAGACCTGATGAACCAGAAGTAATAAAGGTAAAAGCAGACATTGTCTTGACTGAGAAAGGTAAGCAAAGAGTATGGCCTTGGAGGTCTTTTAACTATATGGGTCCTCTGACAAAAGATTTAACTGTCTGTGACCTCTGTCTCCCTAGATTTGCTCTGCAGCACTGAAAAGAACAACTCAAGGATGAAGATGTATCTCCTGGAACACAAAGGTCTGTTCTGAGACACCAGGAGCAGTAAGTTTAAGGTCTCTGAAGCTCTGAAACTCTGTTGCCAGAATCTGGGTAAAGGCTAGGCCCAAAACTGTACTCTGAGGTAGAGGATGTATTTCTCCAATTCAGCATAACGCACCTGAACCAGGGATACTGCCTTAGGAATGCCTCTGTGAGAGTGGAAACCAAGCTTCTTGAAGTTTCACCAAATTTCTGGAATTTGAAAGCTACATCAGAGCTTTTAGATACCAGTTTAATGGACTGCACTTTTTGAAAAAGTTGATTTATTATGGTGACACTGCCTGGCACTTAACAGACAAAGCTTGGTTCCCAGGATCTAACAAGAGTCCAAAGTTTCACATATATGGAAGATTTGTTTCCTTTGAAAAGGGGATTCCAGATCCAGGGTGGACAGTTCTTCTGTATTTAATGCTTACTCATGAATACTGATTTTAAAATACTGTAATCTGTTCTACAAGTTGATGCTGCCATCTAATGGAAATTAGGATGTATTTTTAGAGCTGATTGATTACATTAAAGTATTTGAAGATATTAAATGTATTAATAATGAGAAAATGAAAGTATTTAAAAAATACAAGTAGGTATTTTCAAATTTTTACCCGAGGATCACAGATTTGTTAGAGAAGAAAGTCCTAGGTGAATTTCTGCTACTAATCCTTGGTCTTACAGAGCCAAGTCAAGACTACTGCCCCATTTTGCTTCACCTTTTAGTATCATAGACATATCTTCTTCATGGCTGGTAAATGATACTAAAGCTCTTTCCAAATGTGTAAATTGGTTTTGTTTCTGAATTTTCCAAAGGTGCCTCTCTTTGCATGGTCTTTGAAGAAAGATTAATGATACAGTTCTCCTATCTTTGATCTCCTGGCACCTGATATTTAGGCAGCAAAAAACAGAGCTTAAACATTTGAAGAAATGATACATGTTTTGCATCACTAGACTAATTTCTGGAAAGCAAAATAGTAATTTCTAGTTACTTACAGTAAACTCTAAAAATATGCTCGGGTGGAGTAATTTTGCGTTTCTAAGTGTGCTTTCAGAAAGGAATACCGAGGTAATGTCTGGAGCAAGCATCCAAGTTTGCTCTTGGAGCCTTATGCAACTCTCCCTTGAAAATGTCTCATCTTATGGCAGTTAGTCTGATCTAAATCTGTATTACTAATGTGTTACATATCCTCTGATTTCAGAATCAAAGGGATCTGCAGCTGCTTTGTACTTGGGTGGGAAACCACTTGGTGCAAGCCAGAGTCGTGGTTGAATGCCTGGCAAGTATCAGAAACCACAGAAACCAGAAGCTAGAGAGACAATAAGGTGACAGATTTTATAACCTTTTTTACTTCAGAGTATTCAAGTAATCTCTTCCTATGATGTTTTTTCACTGAACCTTTGTTTTGTGAACTGGGATTCTTAGTACCTGTTTTATATCTATCAGGATTTAGGATGCACAGTGGTACAGTAATCTGGAATTGTTTTATCAAGTAGTACTTGGTAATTTTTTTGACTTACAGACTTAGGTTGATACATAAAAATAATTCTGTACAACTGCAAAGACATATCTTTCTATAAAGCAAGTGATAAATAAGGAAAACTTCTTTGTGTTGCTTGGTAAATAACCAAGACTTTATTCTTTCTTTCGTCCAAACACCAACTGAACTCTTTGAAGACATGCACAGCCTGGTCGGGATTTTAACAGCTTTGCCAATTCAAACTTAATAAAGCAGGTTGACATGTTTGGAGATGTATAATGGATCAACACAGCCTTAAGTAGCACTAGATTAGTATTTCCTTCTTGTATATAGAAATTCTGTTTGAACAAGGTAAAGCATAGCAAAATTATTCCAATAATATATCAACTCATTTCTAATACTCTCTTTACCACCACTTAAACCTCAGAGGCAGAACATCACATTCTTACAGAGACAGGCTTAATTTATCCATGGGGTGAACACTGCATTTGTGGATTTTATTACCTCTGGATAATGGAATACCATGTTTCTGAAGTTGGATAAATATTTGGTGTTATGGTTCTGTAATTTATGTAAATTATAGTTACAAATACTAATTACCCTATTTAAACCTGCTGGCTCCCCAGAGACTTCTAAGAACCAATAATTATTAGCTTATCTTTTTTTAACACCCTGGTGGCTACCACTAGCACCAGGCCATTTGTGAGCTGGTAGGTTACTTTTATTGTCTGACTTGCAGGTAATCTAAAAAGAGATCAATAAAATAAAACAGGGTAAAATATATGTTCCTTGCATACCTTGCAAGCATGTAAACTTCGCGGTTTTAAGGTCAGTAGCTGCTTTTGTTTTGAGGTGACAGTATAAATAGCTAGTTATGAAGATTGAAGGTAATTGGTACAAGCAGCTAATTAATATACAGCCCGCCCCTTCCCCTCCCCCCCCCCGCCCAGCTGAACCCACCCGGCCGAGCCCCCCCGGGGTTCCCCTTCCTCGTGGTGATGTCGGAGTTTTAAGATGTAACAAGAACTAACAGTTTTTGGAGCAGGACGTACCGTAGAAACGCCCGCTTCTAGCCGAGCAAAGCGATTGAAGAGGACTAACTGAGGAAAGTAAGCAAACAATGAAGAAGGGAACTGAGGCAGCCAGCCAAGCAATGCCAAGTTAATCCGTAACCAGGTGTATTGTCTTAAAGAAAGTCCTAAGGCAGTCACTTAGAACTTGGGGGCTCCAGACGGAGAAGGCCACCAAAGACCCTCAGTGAAGACCCTCAGTGAAGCCCCTCGGAGACCTTACAAGGATATGTAGATATGCTAATAAGCGTCATGAATATGTAAAGAGAATGAAGGGAACGAAAACTGAACACTCATGTTACTGTTGATATATAAGCTGTAGGTGTGTGCACTGTGGCGAACTGATCGGCGGGGCATTCCCGGCGTGCTGCGTCCGCTCGTCCCCCGGTACCGGCCCGGGGCCCCGCGGGGACACGCCCGCCTTCCGCCGGGGCGGCGGGTACCGGGCCGGGCGGTGAGTGCCCAGCGGGGCCGGGGCTGCGGGGGGGCGGTGAGTCCCATGGGGGCCGGTGAGTGCGGTCAGTCCCCACCCGGGGCCGGTGAGTGCCCAGCGGGACCGTCAATCCCCTGCGCTGCCCGTGCCGCCTCATCCCAGAAGCCGCTACTCTGGCCGCGCCCCTTTTTTTTTATAAGGTTTGCCGCGAGCGGATTGGCTGAGCCGGGAAGGGCGGGCCGCGGCCCCGCCCCGGTGCCCGTGCCGCCGCCATGTTGCGCGGCGGGGCGGGGGCGGCTCAGGGGCTGCCGTGAGGCGGGTGTCGGGAGCGCGGGTGGCGGGCGGCGCTGGCGCGGGGCAGGGGCGCTGTGCTGGGGAGAAGGGAAGGCGCGGGCTGCCGGCCTCGCTTCTCCGGAGGGAATGACGGATGCCGTGATCCCCAGTGGCGGCGAGATGGAGACGGAGCACCATCAGCCGACGGAGAAGACCAGCGCGGGCGTCTTCGGAGTGGAGAGTAACAGAGCAGGAGCCGCTGAGGACACCACACAAAATGGCGGACGCTCTGAGAGCAGTAGCGCTGGGGAGGCGCTGCTGGTGGCTGCTGCTGCTGCAGAGGACAAGGTCCCCACAAACCTCAGCATCACTGGCAGCAGCCAGCGCAGGAGCAGCATCTCGACGGCACATGAAAAGCAGCAGCCGCCCAGCGGTGTGCACAGGGGGCCGCCCCCTCTCCCTAAGCCCCCAGAAGACCACCAGCCTGTTAGGAGGAACTTTCAGATCCCCAGGAAGAGCAGAGAAAAGAAAGGTTGTTCCTTCCCTTCCCCTCCCTTCTCTCCCTCGCTCCCCTCCATCCGATCCATCAGGCAGGCTCCCAGGCAGCTCACAGGGCTGCATGCAAACCCTGCGGGTGTGGAGGAGGCTCTGCTGGCTCGCACTCGCGAGGCTGCTGGGGAGACGATTTTAGTGTCAGGCTTTTACATTCTTTCCCTACCCCTCCCTCTTTTCTTTCTTTCATTTTGTTACAAGAAGGAGGAAAAAAACCAAACCAAATCAAACCCAAAACTCGGCTTGAATTTCAGACCGTTGCTTTTAAAAGGAGGAGAAAGTCGATGCGATCAGGGTGGGCTTGAGCTGATCACGGCTCTGCTTCTGGAGGTGCAGTCATATGCGAGAAGATGGTTCTCTGGGACACGGACATCAGAGAAGATGGTTCGGTTTTCACTTCCCTCTGACCTCCTCCTTGCAGGAGAGGGGTATAATCCTGTTTAGGTCAGACTAACAAAACACTGAGCAGAATTGTCCTTCATTGATGATACACAGAAGACTTCTTATCTGCTGAAAGTTCTTTGCAGGGCGAAAGGAGCATCCCACGTTCTTGTGCTTCGCCTTGGAAGCATTCTGCTTCCAAACGGCCAGGGTTTGGTTTTTCAGGGTTTTTTTTTGTTTGTTTTGTTTCTGAGTAACTCTTCCTCTAAAAGCCTGTGGTATTTCTTGATTTTCACAAGACTCCACTGGCTTCTGCTTAACTTTGGTAAGTGGAGTTGAAGACACATCTGATTTCCTCCGCAAAACTTACCTCAGTTCTTTCCCTTTTGCAGTCTGGGGTCAGTAACGTAGTCCATATCACAAAAGTACTTGTTTGCACAGGCTTCTAGTTCTTCAGAGAAGAGTCTAACATCTTAACTTACTGAAATGCTTTCTTCTGTAAGGAAGAGATGAAGGTAGGTTTATTTCATTATCCAGTCTTTTCTCTCCTTCCATTGTGTCCTCATTTTCTTTCCCATTGCCACCCGCCTTGGGGTGACACAAGACTGGCAGAGATTCATTGTAAAAAGGACTGGGTTGATTTGAAGGAAAAAGGTCTCTTATAATTCATCTGACAGAAAAATTTCTGAATTTAACATGGTGCCTCGTGCACTTCTGTGTATCACACCCAGGTGTGGTTACATGTGAGTACCTTTAAGTATATCTCAGAAATGTTTAGTACTTAACCACTGACATTTGAAGTTCCAGTGTGAATGAAAACCTGCAAAATACCTTTTCAGTCATCTGATTCATCATTTGCCTATGCAGAGCCATCTCCTGCAGTGTGCAAAAAGTTGTAGGTATGTAGTTCAAACCTTAGGCTTCTGTGGCTTCTAGGGTAGAAGAGGAAGCCATTCTTACCTTACTTGAAAAACTGCCTTGCTAATGTCAAGGTCATTTGAACCATTCTTAAGGTTTTACTTTTTAGTGTAGTTGTCTCTTTTTTCCTTCCAGCCTACAGAAAGCTTCTTGGGCATTTTAATCATTCCCATGACTTACGGTTTTGGAAGTTCTCAAAGCAGGCCTTTATTCAGCCCGTGGTGCTTGTGGCCTTTACTGTGGCTGAGTGTTGGTCTCAGACTGTGTGATACAGTGAAGTGCTGTGGGAGCACCTGTGGTAGGCAGCCCTAGAAAAAGTGGGCTGCCAGCATGGTCTTTGAGGACAACCAAATTGCTTTTGGGATTTCTGTTGTCATTTGGAAAATAGTGCAATTCAATCAGTTTTGGAACTGAACTAGAAGCTCCGCAGTGCATTGATCATCTTATGCCGTAGTTGCATATGCTTTAGTGCCAAATACATCATGTTAAATTGCAAAGTAATCAGTGTCATCAGTCCCTCTCAAAAAAGCTCTCTTGGCTTTAGGTTCTAAAGTTCAGCATCAAACAATACACATGGAAGCTTCCTCCATCCTTCCTTGCCTTAGAATGGTACTTGTTTTGCTTTGTAAAGCACCATTTCTTTCCTGGACATACCATCCTGAGAGATGCCTGCAACCTTGATTGTGAAGGGTTAGCTGTTAATGTACAAAGTATGTTCAGAATGACTTTGTTATATGTGTCTGGTTTTTTCTTGGATTTTTCATAGCTTTTTTTTCCTGATTTTTCTTTTTTTAAGCACCAAAATGTGTTTCAGGGACAATTTTTGACTGTAAAGCAATTAAAAGTTGAATTTGTAAAGCAAAATTATAAGGGAAACATCCTGGAAGATTTAGGACTCCGCAGCTTATTTAGCCTTTCTGGAATTTATCTCCCTCTCTGAAGACTTAAGTAGGGACTGAAAGTCAACAGAAAGTCTTGTCAATGTGGAGAAATGCATCTGGAAGAAGCATACTATTTTAAAACCAACTGTAGTTAGTTGTCACAGAATTTCTGATTTCCTCATTCTCTTTCCTAGTGTAGGAAGTCAGGAAACAAAACTGAAAGAAAGGTTGTGAGGTTACTTTTTTAAGGTATGCCTGCATTTGTTTTCCTCCTTGGAACTGTCTTGAAAGTTTATTTTCTTGGTACATACAGGTCAGTAGGGATGTTACTCTGCTCTCTTGAATATCTTATCTCTTTTGTTTATCTTCCTGCTTAGCCTGTTGTATTTTCAGAGGTTTCCAGGTCTGCTTGAAACTTTAGAGATCTTTAATAGGATTAGGAAAACAAATTGTAAGGATAGAGCACTGGAAGAGCACTTTTAACTGACTGAACTGTGAGTGATATACCAAAAGACAGTTCCAGAAATCCTGCTGACGTAGCAGCCAGTGACTGCAAGGTGTTGCTTGTTGATTAAAGTTGGACTTTTTTTGCAAAGTCTGCTGTGTCTGAAAAACGTCTGCTATTTCTCAGGCTGAGTGGGGGAAAAAGGTCTTACTTTTATCCATGAAACTCAGCGATACTTCCTTGGAGGTCCTGGTTGTCCCTTTTCTTCTTAACCACTTGGCCTTCTGATTTTCCGTATCTTTGGTGATGTGTGTCTGCTATTTACTACATGGGGAGTTCAGTCAGTCCTTGAACTTGATAACGATTTAGGCCTCCTGAGAGCAAACGACATTCCGGGCTGAAACAGTCATAAAGGTTATGGTTCATTTATACCACATATTTTTGGTCTTAACCTTAAAAAATGAAGACTTAAAAAAATGAAGACTTAAAATGGTGCTTCTCAATGGAATGTTTGTAGCAGGAGCACTTGTGTGTGAAGAGCACTAGCATTCTGCCAGCTTAGGTGATGAGAACATCAGTAATTTATTTTTCTTCACTTAAAAGTTGCTTCAGGATTTCTTAAGGAGGATGTCTCTGTCTTCTTCATATTCTGACTTAAAAGCGAACAACAAACCCACTAACTCCAGTCTCAGTTTTGTGAAGTTGAAGCATCAGACAGCTGTGAAAGAGAAGCATGGCATGACATTCATCCAAGCATCTGGTCCAGTGCCTGTCCCTGGCTAGTACTCATTAACTAAACTCAGTTTCCACCTGAAAATACTTACATATGTTCCACTGCCCTGGGTGAAGCTGAACAAACCCAGTATTTATTTCTTATTTTTACTTATGCAGAGCAAACCAGCAAACCCCACAGTAATTAACTTGTGTTATAATGATGCTGCAGGTTAGTCCTTACTTTAATTAGTGGTTAATTAACACAGGTCCGTAAAGGTGCAGCATACCCCTGTCAGGTTTGTACTGCAAACCTGCAAGATACATATGTACACACTGCTGGTGTTTGAAGTCATGTAAGACTGGAAATAAGCTTAGTGGTTTCATCATTTGCCTGGGAGCACAGGCTTTGGTGATGCTGTAGAAAGTCTAGTTTAGTACTTCTCCTTATTTTATTTTTGTCTTGCTTCTGAATTCCGTCCTTTAAGTGATAAACAGGCTGTGGTGTGGTGACATTAAAGTTTTAGAATACCACTGTTAAGGTGACAAACTGAAAAGTAATGCCTTGCTACACTTCATTAGGGCAGTGTTTCAGGTTTATATTGAGAACCTGAAGTCTGCAATGCCTCAAATTCTGGAAGAAAAAACTGCAACAATCTTAAAATCTCTTTAAGTTTTTCTGTATTTCATAATTTAAAGAATAGGTAGACCCCTTCCATAAATCTGTTGAGAGCTAATTGTATAGTAGTTTATGTAGGTTGTCCCTAGCAGGAAAATGGGGACTTGCTGCTTTTGGGCATGTCTTAAGCTCACTCATCAGCTTTTCACAAAGCAGGAAAGGTTTAAACACAAATGGGAACACAGTTGACAATATTTGCATGTATGACAGGATCTTAATTGATGTAATAATGTGCCTTTTCCTAGATTTGGATCTGGGAAGTAGGTAAGACATTGTGTATGGTTTGTGGTCTCTCTTTCTTGCTGATCCTGTGGCACTTTCTACTTGCCTGGGGCTCCAGCTGGAAGAGGGAAACCCTCTTTCACTGAGCACATATCTCAGGGAAGGAGGGGGAAGGGATAAGGTCCTGTAAACTGTTAAGAAAACAGGAAATTTGGACAGGCAGCTGGCAGAGATACCCTTCTGCCTTAACTGCTCCTTTTGAGGAGCTGGCAGCATGTGAAACTCAGATCCTTCTGACAGGAAGTTACTAAGCCCTGGTGTTGTATTGCCACAGAGCTGTTTGGGGATAGGGTGGAACATGAGGTGCTTTTCCAGTGTGTATAGACCTATAGCAGGCTTGTTTTAGTAGGTGTTTCTTCTGTACAGATGCATTTAATCTTTGAAATGCTAAGAAGAAAATTCCATTCACTTCCAGTTATATTTCCTCCCATATTGCTGTCAGCCTTTCAAGAATGAAGGCATTGTTACCAAAAAGGGTGTTATATAAGCATGATTTCTTAATCACTTTCAAAACTTCCATTCTTAAAAAAAAAATCACTCATTGTGCTGATGTTGGAACCATTGCTTAACTTCAGTTTGCCCATGTGGTATTACATTCTAAAGTGTGTGTGTAAAGGCAGCATTTACTAGATAACACAAAACAGTTCAGTTCTCATTAAGAACATTTATTTTATATTGAGGCTAACACAGTAAATATTTCCTGCAAATGAGGAAAAGATTGCTATGTAAATCTGCTGCTATATTATTTAATGAAATTGGAGAATATACTCTGAAGATGTAATGTAATTTAATTGGCTGTGAGAGTAATGGTAGACTGTCTTTTTCTGTGAAACTAGTGCTACTTAGTTCTTCTTAATGTAACTATTGTAAAAAAATTCTGTACTTCTGGTGAGTGGTTTGAAAGTTACCCTGAGAAGAAACACTTTTTCGTGTTGTACTAGTTTAGTTCTCCCAGAGATGTTACCTTCCTGGCCACCACTCTTAAAAATCTGCATTCACATCTGCTGCTGGCCCACTCTGGGGTTGTTCTGTTCAGTTTGTCACTTTGATACCCAAATGCAGATAAAGGAGCTTGGGGCCATGAAAGCTTCCCTGTGGGAACTCTGGCAAAGGTTTGCCCAGAAGGAGAATTTCTACAATAGCAGATGAAGGGCTTTAATTTTAAAGCAGTTATCATAAGGGATGAGATCATAAAGCATGAACACAGGCAGTGTTTTTTTTTTTTTCATAATAGGAACTTATTTGTTTTCTTAAAATGATTGAATTTATTCATATTTAGCTAATTGCCCTAAGTAAACAAACACAAAACCCTGTAATGGTTCTAAAGTGAGGCCAAGCTATGAAACTTTTGTTGAGGTTTTCATTGGAAAAATTTGTTCCTGCTTCTTAATTAAAAGAGCTAATTAGTGTAATTACAGTTCTGAAAGTTTAATTACAGTGTTTTGCAATACATATTAGATGTTTATCGAAGGGTAAATTCAGACTTGAGGTGCTTCCCTTATAAACTTTTGACAGCTAGTAGCTGCTCCAGAGTAATATTAAAAATGCATGAAGAAATGTGATTTTTTTAAAGATGCTGTAATTCTAGGCAACTTTAAGATAAACTTTATAAAGTCTGTTTTTTCCAAATATTTTTAGGTGTTTCATATTCTAAATTGAATCATGAATCATTTGTCTTCATGCCTAAACTGTCAATGAACTGGAAAATTTTGGATTTTTTTCACATGTATATTGGTGCTTATTGTTTTATTTCTTCTCTTTCTTTTAGCACTCTTTCAGCCAGTAGTTCCAGATTCTCGAGAATTTGAGGATATTGTGAAGATTCTGCATTCATCTTATTTGGATCCAAGTTCAGCGTCCAATTTTCGGTACAAGAGAGTCCACTTAGTTCACAGTGAATTGTTGGAAAAGGAAGTGAGTATATTTGTGGCTTCTCTTTAAGGTACCGGTCAAATGACCGGAGATTATTTTCTACTTATGTGCTTGATACTTAATTGCAAACTCACATCCCCAGAAATGTAAGCAGCTATTTTTCAGGCAAGTTTATTACTGCATAGATGTAAACTCTTGGCTGCCAGATACTCAAAAAATGCTAAAAGAAAAATTGTATTTGGCACCACTTCTCCCTTTGTATTTTTAGTTTTCAAAAATTTTCTTAAACATTTATGTATTTTTAATAACCTGGAAAGATGTCTTCTTTGCAAGGCCTGGTGTTTCCTGTGAAATTTAAGATTAAAATACATGCCTAAATTTCCATAGTCTCTGTTGTTGTTTTCCAAGAAGTACTTTATCAAGTTGATTATGTGAACTTGTAAGTGGAGCAGCTTGGTTGAAGCACTTCTGGTGTATGTTACTGAGTGTTTCTGAAATCCAGTCTTGGCTTGTTTTCATCACTCTGAAATAAGTTTTCCTTCCCAGTGCTAAAAAGCTTCATAAGTGAAGCAATTGTATATATAATTTATTTGCTGTAATTACTGTCTTGAAGCTGTAAGGTAAACTGCAGCATTTTCTGTTACTGTAACATTAAATATTCATGGTTACAGCTAAAGAGTATTGTTGCTGGTAAAAACCACCTCATAGCAGGGAGATGCGTATGCAAAAGTACATACACAATGCCATGTCTCCTAAAAAAAAGAAAGAGTCTTAGTTCTGGAGTTTCAAAGATGGTATGGAAGGCATTGAGCTGGATGGTTCTAGCCAGTTCTGCTACAAAGATAAAAGTAAAATGTTACCCCACAGGTTTGTTTGAAGAGCGTCTCTTTCTTAAAAAACAAAGAAATACTTGGGCAGATGAAGCCCGTAGTTCCCATAGATACAATGTTTTTGAAATTTAATTTTAGCGCACTATATTTTGGACCTACTAACATAGGTGGGGCTTCAAAACACTGACTGTGGACTGCAAAGCAGTGATCTGTTTGCTTGTGTTAAGCACTTTCTTTAATAACAGTTCATAGAAAAACGCAGGGAGCTGAAGGTTGATGGTCGCCTGGAAAAGGAGCTTTCTGAAAGCTACGCGTTCCTGATGGTGGATCGGCGTCAGGTGAGAGAAGAAAACATTGCATATGAAATGCTTTCTCCTTTATCCATGTTTTATTTTTTTTTTTTTTAGTTTAGTTTTTTGCTGAGTGTTTTTATTGACACACAAAGTTACTTTTGCAAAATTGAGCACTGGAAGGTGGAGAAGGATGGGAAAGGGATATAATATGTCACCATTTAAATCCTCTATTCTCTGCTATGTAAGGTCTCTGTAAAGTATCTTTTCTGGTTTAGGCTCTGTTTTATAAATAAAAAGATAGATTTTCTGGATGACATGTGGGTTTTTATTGGTTCTGTGTTTGGTTTTGGTTTTTTTTTAATGAGGAGGAATATTTCATGTTTTCATTGCAGTTTTGGTGGGTTTTGGGAGTTTCTTGCATCAACAAGGTAACCTGTAATAGAAAATGGACGTTGTCTTCTGTGTCTTCTTTGATCATGTATTTTTAATCAAAATGATGGAAAGGGAAATTCTGTACTTTTTCTGCTGTTATAGTATGAGCCAAGATTTTTTAAGCATTCAATCATTGGGCCAGGTTTACTTCTGTTTTAAATACTAAAATTTTCTGTATTAAAAGCAAGTAATGTTCATAAACAGTGTTTAAGGTATAGGGAGGCTGCTGTTTTTTAAGATGAAGGTGAGGCTGTGTAACTGCTTCATACTCAGTGGTGGACTTGCACAGTTTAACAGTGTATAAAGCAATTCAGACTAGTCTTGCCTCTGCAAGGGTTGGTTTTTTAAAATCTCAATCTCAGTTCTGTAATTGTCGTTTCTCACTGTTTGATCTGTTCGTATCCAGATAGACTTGCTTAAAAAAAAAATGTCTGTTCTCTTTAGGTCCAAAACATATGCGAAAAGGGGCTGCAGGTTGGCCACTCCAGAATGTCAATTCTCGGCTGCCCTTCCATGGGTAACTACCTTTTGCTGCTGAGTGCTGGTGTTACGCAGTTGTGTAAACTTTCAGTCCTTTTTCTGTCCCTTGCTGCAGGAATATCGCAGCGAGATATTTTTAGCGAAGTAGATGGACATCAGAATGTCATTTCATAACTCTGCTTTTGACTGGTTCATTTAAATTCCCAAAGGAAAGAACTAATTCTCATTTTGGCTTAAGTTAAAGCAATATACCATGTCTTTCCATAAAACTGGGAGGCCAAGGAGCTATTGCGGTGTGTGGCTGTGTGCCGCTGTGTTTGTACATAAACATATGTGCATTCAGAAATACCCAATGAACATAGGAGCTCAGCTCAGTATTGATGTAGATAGAACTAAAATTCTTGAATGCACAAATCCAAGAAGAGCATAGATACATTGGAGACTTAAAAAAGAATGTTAAAGGTTTTAAAGGTTTTGAAAGTGCAAGACAATAAGTTCCTTTCTTGAAGCTTTTCACATAGAAAGTTAGTAAATAATTTTGTCATCCTCTGTAAGAGTAACATGGTACAGAGGTGACATGAATATTGAAAGCAGAACAGATATGAGGTGGAGGAGAACAAAAGTATATGAGCATATAATTTTTTACTGGTGTAGCTGGTAAAGGTTCTGGAGCCAATTTCCAAAAGCAGTTAAATATAGACTTGGAATGAGAGGAACCTAAGCAAAGAGTGCCTGAGTTCAGTTGTAGTTCTTAGATCTGAGGTAGTCAACCAGACCGACAAATGACAGTGTGTGTTTGAGGCCTTAAAATGTATGAAATAATTAAATGTTGAAAAGCACAAAATTATTTTACCTTTGCACTTGAGTGTCAATTGTGTTGTTATTATTTGGTGTACATTGATCTTTAATCCCATGTAATAGTTTTTAAACCTCTAACAATGTTTTAACAATCAGCATAATGTATTTTGTTTGGTCTTTTTTATACTCCTTTCAGGTGTATATATCTCGAAGTATGCTGATTTACTGCAGCCTAATCCCCTAGAAACAGGAGCAACAGGAGATGTGATTGTTTTTAAAATACTAAAGGTAATTTTATCTTGCTATTCTGGAAGGATTATATTGCTTACTGATAAAACACAGGTAGCTTTAACCTTAATTTTAATTTGCACAGTCATCTGCTTATAGAGAAACTAGAATCCTACCTGCTTTAAAATCCAATGTTGGCATTAAGCTTAAATAAAGCATAACTTTTTTATAGAAGGAGAAAAATGTATTGTTTTCTTTGAAAATATCAAAATAATATATTTCTGTAAGTTATTTTTTTAATGGCCTGTTTTATTTTCCCTGCTCTTACTTCCTTTGGTACTTGAAGCAATTTGCCAGTTTTCAGGAAAAAGCTTCTGCTTACAATTCTTCTGCTCTATTACAGGGAAGAATGAAAAGCATATATGTCCAGATCGGTATGAAGGCAATGGAATCTAGTGTAAAGAGTGTGTTGGATCCAACCCCAAAGCATGAGTGTCATGTTTCAAAGAATGCACATAAAATAAACTCCTTGTTGGATTATGGAGCCTACGGACATACTCAGGTAAAGTTGAGCATGTGGTAGCTGCTTATTTAGAAACTTTAGAGAGATAACTTTTGAAATGACCAGATCACTGAAAACACAATAAACGCTGAGCATGTTCTGTGGCGCAGCAGTCGGGTGTGTGGAGTAGCCCACAGGTGACTGTACTAGAAAATACAGAACAACATGTCAGCCTCTCCTGTTTCCCTTGTGTGTACCTGAACCTGTAGAGTGTAGGTGGAATCAGAAATAGCTAGGGAATGCACGTGGGAACTGGAATATAGGCTGGGGAAGAGAGGAGATAATAGGTGGAGTTTGAAGTGTGAAAGTGTAACTGGCTTGTGGTGATTAAGTGATACTTGTAAAAGGGAAAACGTTGGCTCGGAAAGAGTAGTATTTGTCTTCTTTCTTTTTTTTTTTTAATTTTCCTTCTTTTGTTTCGGAAAGAGTAGTATTTGTCTTCTTTCTTTTTTTTTTTTTTTTTTAATTTTCCTTCTTTTGTTTCCCTTATAAGATTCTCAAGTTTGGAGATGGTGAGGGAGGAGAGAATGGAATCAGTTCCAAGCATTTCTGTTCCTCCAGGTGTTCTATCTCCATTACTGCAGTAATGTGGTGCAGTCAGATTATTTCCACTAAGTCTGTACATTTCAGGATCCTGACTAGAAAGCATTCTCTTCAGTATTTAACATCTTTTATCTTCTGTAAATGAGAGCTGGACACTGAATCAGATGGCTAAAAAATGAACATATTTTTTCATTTCTCATTATGAACTTGCCTTAATTAACACTGAACATTAGAATTTTGTGATGGAACTAAGGGTAGACTCCAAAACTCATTGCAGTATTTCCTTTCCTCAGTGACATTTCTTTTTGTTAGTTGCCCCTTACCTCATTAAGAATATACTTTCAAATAAATGGTGCAAAATTAATTTTTCAATCTTGATTAACTTCTGAAGTAGTGTCCATCTGTCAGTGGTTGATAAAGGAGGGAGAAGGTAAAAAAACTGCCTTAATTGATTGTATTATAAAGTACCTATAAGAACAGCATTTAAAAGCTTCCTTATTTTAGATACCAGCTTTTAAAGAAATTGACTGTTAGTCCAGACTTCTAATTTAACATGTGCTCACTTTTTTTTCCTAGTACTATTTTTATGAATATATCTTTGATGAGATAAGGCGAAGACCAAGACATGTTTGTCCTTACGCTGTTGTTTCATTTACTTATAAAGATGACATGGTACAAGGACCAAAATTCTTGCCCCCATCAAGGTAAGCCAGGAAATGAGTTTTGGAAGGACTGCATGCAACATGAAGAATTCACAGCTCTTGGCAGTAGCTTAGAATTGATTTAAATAAGTACTCCTGAAATGAATGGACATGTCACAAGGACTTAGCATAATAAATACTTCTAAAGCAAAGCAACAAGTGGTAAAATTGCTCTTCTGCAGCTGACTGGCCCCTGTGGGAAGCACTTCCGCTGCTCTTTCACCTACTTGCCTTCTGCCTAGGTGGAATTCATGTATAGTGGAAGGGTTTTACCTAACTGAGGAAATTTGTGGACATAAAAATGTTCACAGTGTTATCTTGCTTGGTATTCTAAAATAATATTCTGTATATTTTGTCACTGAACTCTTCACTGGTGTCTTACTGCTGGTGATGAAGCTGAAAAACCTTGGAATAAAAGAAACTACTAAGAGACCTTTGGATCTTTTAGCAGCAGAGGTATTTATTGTAACGCTGGGGAACTAGCCAGCTCGCACTGGACAAACTAGCTCCAAATCATCAGTGCTAAACAAGCCATTTTATATATTCTCAATACGTGATTACCGCATCTTATCATACATATTAATGAGGTTAGGATATCTAATCATACATGTTAATGACTAGGCGAAGCTTGGGCAGAGCCTTCCAGATTATTCTTTTGACATCCGTTTTGGGAGGTCAGTTCTGGCCTCCAGCCTCAGTTTGGTGGTCTTGGAGCATCTGCCTCTTGATTGAACATCTAACTTCTTTGTTAAGTGACCTGATTCTTTAAGCTTGCAAAAACCCTCGGCTCAAGGCCTTCCTATCTAATTCAAATGTCCCAGATACCTTAATTTATTACCACTAGGTTTATTGTATAGCACTCCTAGCATTCTTCTAGACTTCTGGTCCATTAAGCAGAACAGGACAACTTATCAGCTAGTGCCAGGCAGAACAAGCATTGACAAATTCTCTTCTAACAGAGCAAGGTTACTCAGCTCTTTTAGGCCTTGCTCTGCTTTCAGTGGAGAGAATATCTAAATGGGCAGCTGATCACAGATACTGTGTGATACCTGAGCTGATAGGAAGGCATCCAGTTGTGGGAACTCAGCAATTATCAAGATATCTCAAATAGCTGACACGAGATGCTGCAATGGTGATAGCTTGAGGTTAGAGAGTCAGTTACCAATGTTGCTGTTTTCTTAGACTGATAAATATCCTTAATGTAAAATGTGGTGGCCAGAATTTTCTGTACAACCTAGTCATTCTGTCTCTCTTCTTTTGCTTAGACCAAACACCTTCAACACAGGTAGAAGAACAGGTAAGAATGAATTGCAGTTTTTTTGTTTTTATGATAAAACATGAAAAGTTTTGGATGTTTTTCCCTATGTGGTTTTATGTTTAACCAGCTTAATTATGCTGACTGTATACCTGAATTTTATCATGTACCATGATGATTGCAGGCATCTCTTCTGACACTGGATGGTGGAACATATACCTTCTTTTACCAGAACGAACCAGAAGTGAACAAAATCAAAGTTTCCCCCCCCCCCCTCCTTTTCTACTTATAATGTAGTAAGAACTGATTTTCAGTTCCTGAATTTCCCCTTCAGTGGCACTTCAAGTAATACGATCCTCTGTCATGCTTTTTTTTGAACCTCGTTTAAGCAAAACTAATATGTATGACAGTGGTTGACAGTTAAGGTAAGCAAAGAGGATATCATTCCTCAGATACTGGGATCCAGGATGTGCTTATATAGGCAGCTGTAGGTAACATCCAGCCTCCTTTACTCTGCTAAGACAGGTCAAAACATGATAGGATTGAAAACACCATTTCTGTTACCTTTTAACATTATTGTCTGGTCTGGTATTAGTGTAAAATTTTCCCTAAACTGGTTTTGCAGATTCAGCAGCCTCTTTGCTGCCGTTTTCTTTCAGTCCCACCTAGCAAATGGTTTCACTTAGTCTTCTTTTCTCCATCTTAATTTAGAGAAATCTGCTGTTACAGTATGGAGGGGACAGCTTTGGAATAAAGCTAAACTTGTGTGCCATGTTTCCTTAAAATCTGCAACAAATTCTTTCCCTCCATGCAAGCTGTGAGTATTGCCATTTAAACATTTTGTCATTTAAGTTTAAAATACTGTTGTGTTAAAACTCTTTCTAGTAGAGACTGGTAGATTTTGGGTATATTCAGATGAAAATCTAAAATACTGACTAAGTGCTTTAAATATCTCCAGTCCTGAGAAGCTTGAGGTTGAAAAAGTTCTCAGCATCGATCAATTGAAGAAAAAAATTTCACCATCGTTGTTCTTTAAAGAAACTTACCAAGGAGAAAAAGAAGGTAAATAGTTAAAGTTTAATTTTTTTAAGTTCAGAGTTTTTGAGTTTTCTGAATTACAATTTTGTTTCTTACTACCTTCTCCTTTTCCCCTTGTGTTGTGTCAGTGTTGAAGAACGGCATGTACTGTAGCCTGTATGAAGTTGTGGAGAAGTCCCGTTCTGGGAGTCACTTGGAGGGTTTACTTCAAAAACTAGAGAAAGAGAAACTTGTGAGTGTGACTGATTTGACTTAAAAATTTGTTCTGAAAAATAATTTTTCTAACTAGTAATTTGAGGCATAGTATAAGATCCATAATCTCACTGGAACTCCGTAGCTCGCATATCCTTAAGTATCGTATCAAGGCTCTTCTGTGCTCACAACAGATTTATCTCCACAGCGAGAGTATTTGTAATGAGCAGACATCTCTGTTTGAAGCAGTTTGCTCTTTTTTTTGCCTGAAAACAGGTTCTCGTGAAACCACTTCTGGACAGAGGATTTCTTTTTCTCCTTTCTCCTTTGCAAATGATGTCCCCTTATGGTAAGCATACTCTGTGTTTTTTTGGGTCTGAGCTGACTTTGTTGTTTTGGTTTTTTCAGGGTGGTGGTTTTTTGAGTGCTGGATTGTCTTTTGAAGCATAGTGGTCCTCTCCTTTTTAAGCCCTTTTGGTTTGTTTTGTTCTAGAGCACCAAGCTGGACGATCCCGCATGCTTCATGCATTGTTTCTGTTTTCAGAACCTAGAGTTGTAATTAGCTCAGGTAAGTTTGTTCACTGTTGAGAGTGAGTGTTTTGCAGAGGCTTATTTAAACATAGAATATATTTTGTTGAAGACCTTGTACTGTTACAGCCAGTCACTGTAAACTAGAAGTAACAGTTTGCATTGGTTATAGTCATGGGGATGGTGTTCAAAAATACTTATTTCTTCACAAAAGCAAATATCAAACATTTTAGGTTAATTTGTTCATTTTTGAGAAAGTAAAGTTTTATTCAAATTTCTTGATTGCTTATTCTGTTACAAGTGAGCATCAGTATTCCAAGAGATCAGTCCATTAGGAATAACTAACATAGTGAGGAATTTCTTTAACCGTTAAAAAAATTAAGGATTGAGTATCTGAAAGTACCTGTAATTTTATTTTTTGCATTGGGATATGCATCAGAATTAAGTAAATGACAAAGAACATAGTGGTACAATGTAGTAAGATGACTGACAGACCTTGGCACTAGCAGAACTTTAATGTTTTGGTATGGGACTTTAAAGTGTATCATTTACAGCTGAAATTTGCACTAAGCACTATTAGCAGCAGCATGCAGTCCTTTTAGACTTGCCGTGAGTTAAAAGTTACATTGTCAAAACATTGCTCTTTCCCGGCATTTAATTACAATGAAGTCCTTGTCCTAAGTCTTAGAAGCTTCCCAGATACTTATTTAAAAAAAAAAACCCTTACATTTTTCTTAGTTAAGTAACAATTGCGAAAATTCAGTCAGTTATAGATTGGGTAAGAAGAGATATGACATTTAAAGTGTGTGCATGCCAGTTACTTAAAAATACTCCATTCTTGCTGCAGTGACATCTCAAAGACTTATGAGCTCCAATTTCTGTCAAATACAAGGTTACTCACTGGTTTGAGTCTTCAGGATGTTTCAGTAGTTGAATGGAGAAAAGTTTCAGTTTGTCATTGGAAGGCAGGGAAGAGTGAATAAATAAAATAAATAAATTATACATATTTCAGCTTTCTTGAGCTGCTGTTTTAAAGATGTGGTAAAAGAATCTAATTGCTTCCCAGGACAGGGAAATCCTACTCAGTAAACCAGTTTAAATTGGAAATGCTGACTGTATCTGGGACACAGGTGTTTTACCACTGAGTTCTGAAAATGAGCAGTTCATCATGACTATGAGTAGGTTGACTTCTAAGTAGACTTCAAAGCTGCTTATTTCACAAAAAACCCCAAACTTCCCTGGCTTCTGAATTATTTCTCCACAGTAATTCCAAACTGCGTTTCACCCAGTATGTAATTAATACAGAATATTGCTAACTAGTCATTATTTACTGATAGCTCCATGATTTGATTTTAATTGTGAATTCCCTTTTCTCCTATGGCAGCACAAACAAGTGTTCCATTTGGAACACAGAAAAAATCAACTACCATGGTATTGCCCGAAAGAAAGGAAATCATTCCAGAATTCATGAAGTTTATTGAGTCTCTACATTTTGCTTTAGTCCAGTCCCGTAGAGACACTACTGCAGATTTCAACGTTGTTGTGGAAAAGCATATAAATGAGTATTTGAAAAAACTCTATAGTGGCACTGGAAGAGGCAGAGAATTTATATTACGTGAGTATACGTCACAGTTGGATGACAAAACATTTCTTTATTCTGGTCCAAGATACAAAGGTCATATTGATGGCTGCTTGCAGAACTATATTTTTGGTTGTGAGGCGTATCAGCTGCCTGTTTCTAGAGCTAAGGAACTGATGGAGAGAAATCAGAAACCTCAGCAGTTCAGTCCTGTCTCAGATTATGAACCCACAGAAGACTACTCTGACTTTGCCAAGGCCAAGTGCGGGAGGAGAATCCAAGCAAAATATGAAGCCATTGCTGCTAAGCAAACGCTGGCTCCTTCTGGAGATTATGATACAGAAAGACTCAAAGAACTTATTAACTTAATCCAGTGCAGGAAAAAAAATGTAGGTGGGGATTCTGATTGTGAAGACCCCAGAATTAGAAGTGGTCTGAAAAGAAAGCTGGAAAAAGAGTCTGAAAGTTTGCACAAATACTTAAAAAGGAGTGAATCTTCAGAGAATATTTGCCAGTATGAAGGTAAGAAAGTCTTTATGTTTAGAGTCCTTTAAACATTGTAATTTAAAGCATATTTAACATTTAATCTTTATAGATTGAATATTTTTTGCATGCTGTGGATACTTAATGCATGGTAGTTCATTTGAACATTAGCCTGAGATCTATCAATAGAAATGAAGTTTTTTTTTATGTAGGTTGCCTCTCTCTAGGAAACAAATTAATAGGAATTGTCGTGGAAGTTGTTTTTGTTCTGCCTCTTTGGAAAGAAGGCAGACTTCCAAGAGTTTGCCTAGCTGTGGAGTTGTCCGAAGACTTTCTCATACAGAGTCCTCAGCAGACTTGGAATCATAATGTCTTTGTCGCAAAGTTTGACTTCAGGCTTTGCTGTAATTCCTTATGGCTCCAATACCCTATATAATACCTAAGAAGTTGGGATTGAAGGGAAGAAGCATAGTTAAGTTTTGAAATAGCCAGTAATGTGTGTAGTGGGACAAAGGAAACAACCTAATAGTATTAAGACTGAATTATTCTGTATATGACATTATCTATCCAAACCTCAGATAATTATCACAGATATCATGTCTGACTTAAGATCTGCCAGGAAAAAACCCTGGCAGCTTTCTGTTTCCCTGACCCTTTTCTCAAGGGAGTGACAAGCCTCTTGCAGAAGGGGGAAACAACACTTTAATGATTTCGTGTTTCCATATATGACAACTGAGTTAGAGATTGATCAGATACTTAAAGCAGTTACTTAGCCTGTCTTGTCCTGAGAAGAAAAAATAGCTATGGTATATTTACTCATCCAAGGGGATGAGTAGAACAATAATAACCCTGTTCTAGAGTTATGTTCAATATAAATAGGCATGGTCAAGTTTTAGAACTATGCCTAGTGTAACAAAACTTAAGAGGTTAGGCATTAACTTACTCATTAACTCCTGGAGCAACAGTGATAGAGAAGTAAATAACTGTGCTCAAACTAACCTCTTTCTTTCAGCAAGTGATGTGAGTTTTATATGGTTTCCATAAAATACGTAGATCACAGTATGTGACTTCTACTAAAACATAAACTAGTGTGGTATTGAGTGACCTAAATAAAGGTCATTATTTATCTGGGAGAAAACACTAGCTTTAGAAACTGCCCTTTTATCAGCATTTACCTGTTTAAAATTTTTTGTTAAAATTAATATACATGTACAGTATGAATTGATGCTAAAGAGTGAGACTGTGGGTATGTGGCGGATGTTTGGTGGGGGGGAGTCTGGTTTTGCTTTTATTTTAAGACTTAGTAATGGGATTACTTTTCCTCTCCATGCCCTATTCTAAGGGGGCAGAACCTCGGATTCACCACACTCTGTTTTCTCAACTAATTCTGGTCTTGGACATGATGCTGACTTCAGGCAGCAAGATGTACCCGACCCTGCTGCTGCTGACACGCATAGCCTCATTAAAATGCTTTTAGAAACACTAGCTGCTGGACACTTGGATTCATCGTTGGCACAGTCTGTAAATCAAGCTTTAGCATTAAGCACTGATGAAATGGAAGAGGATATGGGACAAAAATATGAATATGAATCCATTCCAGCTCAGGATCATGAGCTTCCTGATACTGCTCAGGCTGAAAATGTTAATTTCAAGGACCCCCAGAGCCCAGAAATTCTGGAACCTGAGGAGCCATGTCTACCCTACCCTGTCAGTGTTGATCTACAGCTTCCAGATAACGAAGCAGGCTTTGAACACACACTACAGTTACAAGTAAGTGAAGCTGCTGAGATGCTGACAATGAATGTACTATTTTCATAAATACTATGAGACTGAATGGAAAAAACATTCTGGTTTTTTACACAGGTAAGCATAGATGACTACTAACTTCTCTGTGAAGAAGCTTTTCTGTTTGATAGGAACGTACATAGAAATTTCCTTCACTCTTAAGTGTATACTCCTGGTTCTTTTTATCTACTCTTTCTGTAATAAACTGGGAGCAGAATTGAAGAATTCTGACCACTTAACTGCATGCCCAGCTCCCTTTGTGTGCGTTGTTGGTGCAGTGGTGTACACAAGTTCCAGGCAGACTTCTGAGAGCACACAACTGCCAGAACACCCTTTGCAGAAGGCCCTTGTGCTTAGGGATCACAGGGCCCCAGCTGCTTGCCCCAGCTTATTACCCTGCAGAAGTGGTGGTTACTCTGTGATCACTGGTACTTGTACACAGAACCCAGTTTCTTGTATTATAGAGCAGGAAGGGGGTTTGTCCTACACTTCTGTGCTGTTTTGCTTCTAATCATCTGGGAATGTGAGATGATACTGGATTGTCTGAGGGCCCAGTACTTAGTTGCAGGCAGTGCCTCAGCAGTGCCAGCATCACATGGCTTCAGTCAGGTATCAAGACAACAGTCTGAAAAGGGCTGGGGAGCAGCCAGTTTTCCCCTTCTTTCCCCTTTGCCCCACCCAGCTTCTGTACTGTAAGGCATGTGCTCAGGACTGCTTTAGTTACTTCATGGTAGACTGGGAAAGTACCTCATGTAAACATTTCCAAGTTTGACTTGACTTCACTGATGGCAGAATTGCCAATGTGCTGGTGAACTCGGTTACATTCTTACTGCCAACTGGTCAGAATGTAAGAGCTTAATAGCCAGTAAAAGCAAAAGAAGTTGTTTTGAGCTGAGCGTTTTGGGGTTTTTTTAGGAAGCAAGCACTGGAATTCTAAGTACTTTTGAAGACTGCAGTTCTAGTGCACCTATAGAACGTGTTTATCGCAGACGACATCCCCACTCAAATAATACAGAAGTTGGAATGCACTGGAAACTTATTCCAATTACAGGTAAGATGGGTTTAATTCCTCTGTTTCTACAGATAGTGAATGAAAGCATGTTCTAAACATTTGTATTGTTCATGGATCCCATTCTTGGGTCGTATGTTGGTACACAAGCACATCTATAGCCTGTCCAGTTGTTTCTGGTATTTGATTGATACAGAAATGTGCTGGATGAAAACAGATACTGGTGGAGAATATTGGTTTGGCTACATATTGACATAATTTAGAGATGTAAATGCTTTAAAAACAAAAAAAAACCTGAATGTGGTTCTGAATGTGGAAGGTGAAGAAACTTGAGTGCTGCAGAAAGGATCTGAGGTTTGGGTTATGAGAAGCTTTCAGCATTCCTTGCAGCATCACTGAAGCTGTGTCAGTAATCACCATCAGACTGATGTCCTCCCTTTTTAAGCAAAAAAACTGTGTTCACAATTGTGAGATCAGGCATGCAGCTTGCAGTTTGCAGTCCAGCTCCACAAGGTCATATATGGCTAGAATAAGTTTTTTGAAAGTGAGGATTATAACCTAGTAGCAAGTGAAAATATTTGAATAATTGGCAGACTGCATAATTTCTGTTTTGATTGAGTTCCTGTTATGGTTAATGAGATGTTATCTCTGGGAAAATTACTTGTATTCTGCTTTTTCAGCAAACTTTGACTGTATTGTTCCACTGTCTCAAGAGCTGTTAAATGTACTGTGCTTCTGTACCTCAGTAGACTGCAGCACTTGAGTCTTTGGTTGGTTGGTGGGGAAGGCACAACAATAATGCTGTTTTCAAGCTGTTTTGGAGGTTTTAATGTATTAGGTTTGCATGATTTTCAAACATGAGATGATGATGAACTCTTCCTATCTAGGTCTGAAATCACCACAAGAGCCACTGGATGCCCTTCCTAATGACCCCCGGGTAATTAATAGACAGAGAAGCTTTGATGACCAGTTTCCATACTCTCCATTTTCAGACACACAAAAGGGGACAGCAGAAAATGGACATTATACAGGACAAGTGGAGAAACTTGAAGATCAGTGTGAGCTAGCAGAGCACTCTTTTGCAGCTAAGCATTCCATTAGTGCAGTAATAGAAACGACACTGTTAGAAGAATATAATCTCTTTGCACGAAAGATTCAAGAAATTTTGCAGCAAAAGAACATTGCTTACGTTAGTGGTGTGTCCACACCAGTCTTCTCTGCCCAAGAGAGGATAATGACCCTTTCTAAATACATATGTTTACAGGCATCAGAGGTTTCTGTCCAAGAGTATATAGAGACACTGAGTGAAAAGTTGAATAGTGTCATTTTGGCTTCTTCATGCATTAAGCACACTCCACCAATTTATTCTAGTCCTGAACCATCAGAAGTGGGGCACAACACTACAGCAAACCCTGTGCCTGACACACTGTCTGTGTGCAGAGATGCTGACACAGCGCTGCTACCAGAACCACTGTGCAATAACCTGCTGGAAGATCTGCATTCCAGTGAGCAGCCTTCATCAAGCCTGACCCCAGTGAAGGAGAAAATGGATCAGGTGAATGCTAAACTGGAGGATCAGGCCTCTTCCAGTGGGGATCTGATGGAGCTACCAGAAAAGACACAGAAATCCCCAGAGAATGTTTCAACTCAACCAGCTTTTTCTGATATTATAAGCCGAATAAAACCTGAAGTATTTACCAGTTTGGTCAAAATTATGAAAGATGTATGGAAAAATACTGTCAAGTTTTATATTCATGAAGAGGAAGAAAGCGTTCTTTGCAGAGAAATCAAGGTAAATCTGTTCCAGTTCAACCTCTCTGTAATGTCAGAGTGCCTTTCAAATCCAAATGTATAAAACTGGACTTAAAACATAAAGTATTCTGACATTTATTTCAAAAAAGGTTGAATTGTGAAAGTGAATTGTGAAACTAGGCTGTCCTGTCCTATTTCTTATTTGACCTTTTGAGGTAGTCTTGCTTATATTTAACTTTTACCTAAGTCTTTTTCTAGTAACTGGAAAGCAGAACAGGCTGTAGGTTGGTTCTTTCTGAAGATCCTGCCAGGGGGTGGCCTTGCAGAAAAAAGATAATAAGGGCAAAAATGTGATAGCTTACCATTTTGAAAAGAATGTATGAAAAGTAGTCACTGTGTGCGCCTTTAGGGTTTTTTTCCCTTCCCCTCTAGTTAATAGTACAGTTAACTTCGGGAGATCACTGTTCTTCTGTAGCAAAATGGATAAGTTGAAAGTGAAATAGTAAAAACTGGCTTTACTTGAAAACTGTGGCTATTTCATATAGTGGCAGTTGGCCAGGACTGACTTGCTGAAACAGCCAGTCTGTTGCTGCATCCTTCTGATGAGTGTATGGGAGAGACAAAGAAGCCGGTCCCTCTGAAATGCATCTGAGTGGAAGACTTCCTTGTTGTGGTCATCAGCTGGGGATTGTTTGCACCAAACTACCTATTCACTTTTTTTCCATCTTCTCTTTCTGTGGTGGTAGGACTATCTTACAAACTTGGGTAATACAGAGTGCCATCCAGAGCAGTTCCTTGGAAGAAGAGCTGATTTAGATAAACTGTTGATCATTATCCAAAATGAAGACATCGCCAACCTCATCCATAACGTATGTCACACAGAAGTAAACGTGCTATAGAAAGCTGTTGTTCCTGGTGAGATGAGCTCATTTTGAGCCAGGCTGCTCCCTCCTGACAGCACAGCCTTTAAACAGTGCCCCATGTTTAGTTGCTGTTTGAAGAAACAATGGCTGTGGTAAAAATGGTCTTGTTCATTATGTACCCACAGTTTCTTCCATCTCCACGCACGTGCTAATGCGTATTTATTCTTAGTAGTTGTAAAACTGTACTGCCTGAGTAGTTCTCTTTCTAGTTCTGTCATGCTCTAACGACAGGAGAAGGCAGCTCTCAGATGACCTTAAGTATTCCTGACAGTTGGGGCTTACAAACTTGTGCTGGACAGAAAGTAAAATGATTCCAAGTGCTCAACTTCCATTTGTCTGATTCCTGTAATGTTCCTGATGGAACACCTTTCCAGATGAGAGAAAAAAACAGTAATCCTTTGAAAATGTGTTTTGAAGTTTGGTGTTTAGCATTAGTAAGTAGGAAAGTTCTGTAGTTGTGTTTTTTGTATGATCTTTGGTATCCATCTCTGATTTTCCAATGTTTTTAAACAGATCCCATGCCTAGTAGCTTTGAAGAGGCTCTCCTGTGTCAACTTTGCGGGGGTTGATAGTTTGGATGATGTGAAAAATCACACTTACAATGAACTGTTTGTGTCTGGTGGTTTTGTTGTGTCGGACGAATCTGTCCTTAATCCAGAGTCCATCTCTACAGGTGGGTGTGACGCTTCCTGAAGCTTTAAAACAGACTAAAAGCCTGACATTTCAGACCCTGAGAGGTGCTGTACTCACTGCAGTGAAGGATCAAGTCTTCTAACTTCTGTGATTTTTCTTTGGAAAACTTCAGCTAATTCAGTCTCTTTCTTACTTCAGTGGCCTTATTGAAGGACATGTGAACAGGGAGATTTTGTCTTAAGTTTGTATTACATTGTGTAGTTATGTACATGGAACCTTTTATTCCTTACTACTCAGTCCACAAATATGGTAGGAAGAATATTGAAAATCTCCATTTTTTCCACTTTTTCTTTATTTGAAATTGAATAGTTAATGAAGTTACCTTTTTTTGGAATAAATACTTTAGCAATGTAGACCACGTATGACTGAGATCAGCTTTTAAACACCACTGCTGGGCACCTGACCTATAGAAAAGCAACTCAATTTTGAGATACTGTTGTTGACCTCTGCTCAGAAGACAACCTGAATAGTTGTGTGACTGTGCTGTGATTGGAACAGAAGGCAGCTTTATGTATATACTGAAGCAGTATTTTCAGTTTGCATACCACAAAATTTAACTTCTATTCAATATCTCCATAACAGATAAACTAAAGCAGTTCTTAGAGTTTCTGGAGGGCCTCAGTACCCCAGATGGGAAATGGCAGTGGAAAGTCCACTGCAAAATACAAAAAAAACTGAAAGAGCTGGCGAGGTAAGTAATGTTCTTCAGTACCACCTGTTAAAAGCTTCAACTTTCATTATGCTCTCCAAAATCCACTTAAGTAGAACTTACTCTTGTGTTTGTCTTCTAATATTTAGACTGACTGTAAATCAAGGATTTCTAACAGTGAGCTTTTCCCCCCATTGTAGGATGAATGCCAATGCCCTGAGCCTGCTCACCCTTCTGAACACCTATCAAAAGAAACACTTGGTTGAGATTCTGTCTTACCATAACTGTGATTCTCAAACTCGAAATGCTCCAGAACTAGACTGTCTTATCAGGCTTCAGGCTCAAAACATACAGCAGAGACATGTGGTCTTCTTAACAGGTAAACCCCAAATCTGTGAATACCTCTTTCCTCTTTTTGGCAACAGGTGCTAAATATTAATAAAAAATCTTCCATGTGTTTAGAAAAGAATCTCAAACCACACTCAAGTTACGTTGATAATGGAATAGTGGTTGCTGCTGTCGATGACTTTATGCGTAATTTTAAAAGCCTCGTTGGGTATCACAACTCTGTTACGGAGCAGAACTGCCTTCGTGCCTCTGGTGCTCACCAAAGAGAATCAGGTAATGTTCAACACACTTAAATTTTCATTGCCAAACTAGGTGTGTGGGGTGGGGGTCCTTTAGACAGTGTGCCTTGACTCTTGTCCATGAACACTGCTGCTGACAAGGAAAACCCAACTCTCAAGCTACTCTTTTTCTGTTTTAAATGATGGGGGAAAGGCAGCTGGGATGGGGCACCAGAGGAGATCTTAAATGCAGAAAGAAGTACAGGCTAACGTGGTACTCCGGGCACTAGACAGAGTAATGTAACCATCTTTTCAGGAGAAGGATAAACTCTTGTCTACTACCTACCTTTATCTACTTGTAGTAGATAAACTGTACTGAGATGTCAGTAATTGTACTCCTTTAATTGTCTGATTGAATACTTACCTGCTGTGTAACTTTAGATGCTGTTTTGACATTGCCCCCTTTGGAGCTGGGAGTTGGGATTTCCCAGCACTAAATGTGAACACAATGTGCAGAAGCTTTTAGCACCGGAGTAACTGGACACTCCCCCAGAGGGTTAAGTGTGTATGTTGAGTAAGTGAACACGAGTGGCAGAAGACCAAGACTTAAGTGCTATTGGACTTGCAGACCTGAAGCGTAACTCGCTGTGAGTAGTGTATGGCCTTTCTAACCTAAGTTTGTATTTCAATAGAATAGGACTTTCTCTCTCTTTTAATGTAGTTCTTGTAGAAAAGGATGAAAAGGATGAGGAGGACATGTCTCTGGATTCAGGGGATGAAATATCACAAATAGAAATCTGCAGTGATGCCTCTAAGTATGATACTCATGTCGAAACTTTGCAGACAGAGGCCAGGGGCCCACATCGAGTAGACGCTAAAGAAAGCTGCTTATCAGTTACAGAGTTATCTCCTGAAGCACAAACTGGCCTGGCGGAAAAGACTTCTAAAAGTGACTTGGAGGAGAAACAGCCAATTACTCCCGTTTCTACAACATGTTCTGCTGAGGGAGAAAAACACAATTCAGTTGAACAAACTCCTTTCAGTAACTTCCCAGTTTATAGCAGACAATTAAACATGTCCCATCAATTCAGCCACCTGAATGTACTCACTCATCAGACTTTTCTGGGAACAACATACCCAATTTCTTCTGCAAATCAAAACCAAGAAGGGAGCAATTATTTTCTATCTGCCTACAGTCAGAGCATGGATACAGAAAAGTCCTCATCACCTGGTGGCTGGGATAGCAGATCTGCTTCTTCCAGGCCATATTCAGAACAGAAATAAACTCTTAAGTCTCTTTTTCTAAGTTGCTGTGGACTTCTCTGTTTCTAAAATGTTGGATTAACAATTTCTATTTTATTCTGGAACAAAATGTTTCTTGTTATCTCAAATGTTTCCTTGTTCTATTTAAATTCCTGAGGGCTTGTCCCTGTTGGAACTGTCTGAAAGTTTAAATAAATATATATATTTTTTAATGTTTACTGTACTTGAATTATCTTGTTTGTTGGCACTTTTAAGTTTCTACATTTGTATTTGACCTGTTACTTGGGCTTCAGTTTGAGGTCTGTTTTAATGTAAAACTGAATGTTTGCCTGAATATGTGAAAGAGCCAGTTGTTTCCTTTTTTTAACTGTAAGAGTATCCAAGTCACTTTTCTTTACATAAATATTAATGTATTTATTTGACATTGACAGAAGTTTTGTACAATGTTTTTACATAGCTCTAAGGCAGTGTAGTTATTTTCATGACTATATACTGGATTTTGGGTAAATACCTCAATTAGAGTAACTAATGGTGCAGTTCCATTACAAAAATCAAATAAACTCTTAATGCACAAGGGACTTGCTAACACATTGCATTGTCTGTGGTTTTTATATTATTTGCAAAGTGAGAAAGACCCAAAGTTGGTTAATTGTTATTTTATTGCAGTACCATCAGTGCCCTTACAGCTTTTATCTGGCCATTGCAATTACTGTAATGAGAGAAGGACAAACTTGGGCTTAATGACAGCGGGAGCTCAATTTGCATTAGAAAAACCTCAATCCTTTCCCACTTCATCTTAATGATTCCTGCGGCTTTCAGGGTTTTTTTGGGTTTGTTTTGTGAACATTGGCCTAAGAGTTTTATCTGCTTCTGAATCCTGTCCTTTTTAATTTCACATCTCTCAGTTATAAACTCCCTCGTGCCCCCGAATCTCTTAATTGGCTCATTTTCTACATCATCCTCAGGTTTCTGGAAAGCAGCAGCTGACAGTAAGGAGGTGTGGAGTCTCCAGCCGACCTTTGTCTTACTCTTTCTTCCTCTTACCCTTTTATTGTAGTGCTGGTTTTGCAGAGACTCTTGTCTCTTACTGCTCATCTTCAGGTTGTCCAGAGTCCTGGGTTTGGGGGGGTCTTCCTGCGCGTAATCCGATTTTAGTACTTTTGTGTGGGATGTGCTGTTTGGTACCAGATGACAGTGTTTGAAACTACATGTTTCTAAACTCACAAAATTAGTTGGGACAAAGATGATTGGTTAAAAAAAAAGAGCAGCTTTTAAAAAACAGATAAACAAACCCCACAGACTTCTCCCTAAAGCTGAAGCTTTCCCTCTGTTAACACTTAATTTATTTATTTGTTTAAATTAAGAACAAACCAGTACTAGACTGTAGTGTAACAGTTGTTACCCTCCCCCCCAAACATGGCAAATAAGTAACCTTTCTGGAAAAAAGAACTCCCTTGTATTCACTGTATCAGCCTAAAAAGTGGCTGAGTATTTAGGTACAAGAACTTTCATATAGTTTAAAATACCAACAAAGAGTAACCAAGCCATTCAGAATACATCTTAATCTTTTTATTTATCAAAATACACACACTGAGTTCTACAAAAACCCATAGAACAGTTTTCTTCTGTGTTTTGGTGGTTTGTATTAAATTTGACTTACGTCTTGAAGACCATTCTGGACAGACAAACCACCACTAGTTTAATGTATCTTCAATATAAAAAGTAACATGACCCTGTGATCTATCAAAATTCTCATAATTTAAATTTTGTAAAAATGCTAGAGGTGGTTCATAATTACAGTAGCAAAGTGCTGTGCATTTACATTTTAAGAATTCAGAACATATGTACCTCTCAAAATGGCGGAATGAAGTTCTCTTGAGCTACAGTGGGAATCAGAGTGTTCTCCAGCTCCTTCTGCTTCTGCAGGAGGCCCTGAAATAAATATAAACATGAATGTTCTGTCTTCCTCATGCAGCCAGAACTAATGATGTGTCACTGTTTCATAGCTGAAAACAATCTACCTGTTGGAAGCTCAGTGCGTTTCAAGTATGCACCTTCAGAAAAAGCAGTACAACCTCATACACTCAGTGGAGAGGGAACTTCTGCAGAAGACTTGAAGAGTGACTGGAGTGGAAGTTAGTGCACTTTCCAGGGATGACCATGCATAAGGAAAAAGGACTTTCCTACTCTATGAAACAAGCTCACTCCTTTGTGCACTGTCTCTGCATTTGCATATTCTACTGTATTGTATGAAGCTGAACCCCAAACCCTGATGGGGATCACTGAACATTAGTGATAACCAGAGATCAAGGGCAGCACTGCCATTTGAACCAGACCAGTGTCAGATGTTTCAGGGGTTGTATATCTACTGTCAAAAGGTTCAAGGTTCCTGCTTTGCTAATGGCTCTTCTAAGTACTGATGATGGAGAAAATCTGTAATAAAAAGCCCTATGGGAAGTGTATCCTTGTCTGTTAAGTAATACGTGACACAGCTATGTCAAGTATGTTCATAAATTTAAAATGTCTTTTTACTGTAAATAACAGGATCATCTATATTAATACATCTGGCCCCCTGGTCTCCATCTATTTTAGACCTGTCAGAAATAATTTGGTACCCAGGAAGTTAAAAAGGTAAAATTTAAATGGTAGTTTTCTCAGTTAAAAGAGCTTTCTGAAAGCTAAAGGGTTACAGGCTGCTGGCACAGCTCAGTGCAGACCTAATGCAAGGTGGCAGGTACTACAAGAATTTAGAGACATATTCCTGGCCCCACTGAAGCAAAGCAGCCTGTTAGACTTAACTTTGGATCCTTCAAAGGCAGCAGCTGCCTCCTCTCAGTCCCTTGATGAATTGTTTTCTAATTAATCAGCAGCATGCGCTATGACTATTAATGGGCCAGTGTAGTTCTCAGGCTCAGTGTCAATAATTACTTCTATTAGTGCTCCTTGCATTTAGTAGCATGTTACAAAACCAAGTCATAAACTGCCCTGAATAAAGCAAGAGCTGAGAAACAAGTAACATTGAAAGCTGACAGTTCAATGTTTATCACTTGGTTTGCAAAGGTAATAGAAGGGCCTGGAGCACAGTAATGAGGAATACCTGCAGAGGGACCAACAGTGAGCTCTGTCCTCCCACATACATCCCTGTGCTGGCCAGGTCCTGGTGTGGGGGCTGCTCTTCTTTTTCTTAAGCTTTGGCCTTTCTTCTCACATATAATTCACTTTGCTGGGTTTATCCACTGATGTTCAAATTCCATGAGGAAAATTCAGTCTGTTGCTGGTTCCTATTACTGCTGTCATCTGAGACACAGGCACAGACTTGTTGTCTTGTAATAAATGGAACAACAGAGGCCTCTGGCAGGGGAAGGCCTTCTATATTCCCTGGTGTCTTCTATGGGTCAGACAGTTCCTCTGGGCTGCTACCAAAACAGCCCAACTGTATTTATGAATCACTTGGGCTGGGTGTGGATTCAAGGACTAGAGACTGGTTGTATTCTGTGGATTTCTCCAGACAAAAGAAGGCTAAAGAATGGCCAAGTATGTTGTGAATATATCTATATATTCTGAAACTACCAATCAACTATATATAAATACAAAAAAAAAGAACTAGAGCATCTTCTGAAACAGAAACCTCTGCTCTTTGTCTGAATTGTATTTCAGACAAAATACAGTGCTACTCATTCTTTCTCAGTGAAATAACTGATGTAAAACAGGTGTCAGCTGTAGGAGTACACAATTCTTAGGTACACAAACATACTGAAGTGCAGCAGTTCATGTCCTCAATGCATTCTGCAGCTGCCAAGGTATTTAACAAAAAACTCCGCATGTTTTAAGTTAATTCTCTTGCAGAACCAGGATCCATTGAAAGACTAACCTTACAATTACTTTTTAGCCACTGTTAAGACTTGAATATATGCTATTCATCAAAAATGTAAACCGCTTTAAATATCCAGGCCTTTTGTTCACCTCACCAAGCACAAGGATCAAATTGTGCTTTGAATCTGCCTTGAGTCTTAACCAAAATGCCACTGGTAAATGAAGCCTGAATACAAAATGCTTAACAATTGTAGAAATTTAACAAAACTTTTAATGAGCATTGGGGAAGCCCAGATCCAGTCAAACCCACCCGGGCGCTGTTAGAAACTGGGTCACAGCTTTCCTTACTCAGGTGGGGAGAGTTAAGACTCCTCGTTTTCACAAGGAATTTACCTCCAGCTGAAGCACCACCTGTGCAAGGCAGTACTTCTGTCTTGCTAAAGCACAACGGGTCATCAGTAGCGTTAACTACTGATAATTTTGTTGTACTTCAGTCTGTCAGATTTTCTTCCATTTATTTTGATCATTTATGAAATTTTCCTCCCTCAAGGAAATGAAAAGTAACTACTGCTGCCAGCAATAAAGTCCTTTTAGAATGGACCATTAAAAACGTAAGGGAAGATAGTAACGGATGTTTATCTTCAGTGCTAAAGTAAATGTGGTTTTTTGTCTTGCAGTCCTGTCAGGCCATTTAGAAGCACAAGAGAGAACTGCTCCTGTGCCTGTCCAGACCTGCTGGGGACCACACCTTGTTGGCAACAGATGGAGTATCAAATTCCACTCGTGTTTTAGTAACTAGATGCCATTACCAGTAACTTACTGCAAACAGAACAATGTATACAAACAGACACAGGCTTTTGTCTCAGAAGCTCCTGTGTCCGTAGTAATAAACTAATTTCCATTTTCTTTTCAGAAAATCTAGCTGATTGGCCCATCTGGAATTTTCTTTTTACATGCTAACAAATAGAAGGATTTTTTAAATGTTCACACTTCCAGTTTGCAAATATCCACTGTTTTTCCAGGACTGACACCCCTTCTGCACCAACCTCACTACTCTGTTGTGCCCTGCTCACCAAGGAACTACTGAAGGGAAACTTCATTAATAAGGTTCTAGTGTTGTGTTAAAACACTGTTCTTTTGAATTGATAAATTCTTATTACAGACAACGCTAACTATGGAAACAGAACCACTTCTCTTGATTTCAAGTTTTCTGAGGCACTCCATTCTTAATAGTAATCTAAGGACTAAGGAGTCCATAGTCTGTCTGTAAGGACTGTCCAAAGGTGGAAGCAACATGTGAAAAGCAAAACTAGTAAGAGGGAACAAAAGTAGAGTACAGGACCCTAAACAAATCATATGATGGAAAATGAACATTGCAAACTATTATATATCATAATCTTGAATTCATTTTTACTTAAGTACGTATACACGTGCACGTTTATCCAGTAAGTTTTTGCTTACCTGGCGTAATTTTGACAATCCTTGCAGAATTGCTTGTTGTCTCTCTCTAACCACATCAGGATTCAGAAGAGGATCTCTAACGTGATCTGAGCTAAAAATCTGTCGTGGCATTTGGTAGGAATCTGGAAGCAAATGTATATCAAATCAGTTAACAATACTCTTTATTAACTTTGTTTTAATTTTGAAACAGTAAATTTTCACAGTTTGTGAAAATCGGGTTTTGGTTGTCACCAAGACTATAATCACTATTTTTAAGTCAAACAACACTTAGACTCCTAAACCCCAACCTATACACAATAATGCCAGAGAAGTGCAATTGTGCTCCATTAAAGATAAACAGACAAAAAAGACAGGCAAAATAATTTTTTGTTGCCTTTTTGGCTTTTTCTAAAAACTTTTTTTTGTGGCTGGTTTGTTGGGGTTTTTTAAGAGAGAGTATTATGTGGTTGTACAGCCTTTGTGTGGTACGCCCGGATTACTGCAAAATTCAGTAACAACAAACATCAAATTGGCTAAACCAGCAGCACTTCAACCTAAATCACTGCAACATCTCCTCTACAGAGATCATTTCAGTACCGTGGAACTGTCGATACTGTGGGTCATGTGTTGAAGGTCTGGTCACCGGTGCCTCTGGGTCAAGATAATACACTTCATTTGTTCGGACGTAGGGGACAAACTGTGCCGAGGGAGGCCTTCCAGCCTCTGGGGCAGCAGGAGGGGAGCTCCTCTGCTCCACATCTGCCTTGGTATTTTTCTCTCTTCTGCTACTGTTGTTATGCACCAGGAAATGAGAAGCGTGGATCTGTCTTTGTTGTACTTGGAGTAATCTGTTCTTAACTGCTGGAACGGGTGGCGATTCAGATCTGTGTGGAACAATTGCAGTTCAAAAAAAGCCCAAACAATGTTTGAGGAATGTAATTAATTTTCTCATATAGCAGAGGAAAGCTCAGAGGACAGGACTTTTTGTTCCATTTACTCTGCTTTCATATCTGCAGTCTGTCCGGTCATGTATTTTTGATAGTAGAAATTAGATATATCTAAATTATTTTAAAAGGTTAGGAAAGAAAAGCAGGTGTATTTCACTATTAATATATTTGTATGTTTCATTAATGCAGAGTAATGACATACCTTTCTTCATTCAAGTGATTCTTATGAAATTGTTCTTCCTAGGAGAAAACAGAGTCAAAAGTAAACCCAAAATTCTCCATGTTTTTTACATTAAAAGCTTCAATTTTTCAAAACAAGTTTGTTTTGAACTTCCAAAAGGACTGTTTGACCTGGGTTCAGGAGAAAGGTATTTATCAAAGATTTGCATTAAAGAGACTTGCAGTATGTATGAACTAAATGAAACAAATTACAGGAAAATTTTCTTCAATTTTCTATGTCTTTGGTAGCTCTAAGCACTATCAAAAATTCTATATATAGTTACCTATGTCCTTGAAAAGCGGCATTTATAAATTGAAAGATGCAACCCAAGACAATGATTATAGAAGGAGGGGTCCAGATTTTTTCTACTGGAAGGCGTGAGAAAGTGAGGTGTTTACGCATACAGAGAGCGAGCAAGGGTGAGGAGAGAGAGAAAAGGCAAGAATATATTTGACAGTATTTTCTTTAAACAAATTATACATTATTGCAAATGGAGAATGATTCCACTAAGAAGGATGTATTTCTGTGACAACAGAGTACATCCTCAGTAATCCATATTCTCTGCAGCAGTAAACACTGTTGTCTTGAACAGGAACTCCTACACCTCATCCATCAGCACAACAGAAGGACTGGACACAAAAGAGCAGGTCAGTGCTGTCACTTGTCCTGCACACTGCTTGCAATCAAACTCCCTGTTTATATAATGGATCAATGTTAGTGAGTAAATGAAAAGGAATCAACACTTTGGAAGACTAAAGTAACAGTAACAGCCAAGTCACAAAATCTGAATATATTCTTGTGCTGGTGATGAACAAAAAAACATGTTTCTTTACCCCAAGGACAGCAATAGGAAAACTTCAGTGCTTCAGTTACAGAACGGAACACCCACCGAGGCAAAACCGTGGGGAACAAGTCTGAAAAAGACACAGCATTGTTGTTAAAGCCCAAACAGTCACCCACCTTCCTGACTCTGTGTCCCTTATTCCTCACAGCTGTTTCTTCCCGAGGGGAGGGAGACCTGTCCGAGTAACCCCCCACCTTTCTTGCACAGAGGTGCCCGGGGGTGTTTCTTTCCACCAACTGCAGCAGCTCCATTTGTCTTCGCACCTTGTTTTCTTCCCTTTGTTTTTGTAGTTGTTTAGGGTATCTTTCTGATGCTGGAATGTATCTTTTCCCAGGTTTGTTTATGTTCCAGTAAGGTCTTTTGCTGTATTTTTCTGAAGATTTAATTTGTCTTTCTTTTCTGGCGTATTGGTCATATAGATCACTGTAAGTGCCACCAGTCTCTTTTCCTGAAATTTTACTTTTATCTATATATTGCATTTCCTTCTGGTATTTTTTGCTGTTAGAGGTTTCTTTATACTCTATGGAAATATCAGGTGATTCGCAACGCACAGTTCTTTCCTCAGCTGACTCCGTGTATGCTGAAGTATTAAAGTAATCTAAAAAAGAAATTAGATTTTTAACTCCAATTCAAATTACTTGACTTTTGTATGCATATCAATCTACCATTACTGATTTTATTCAAAGATAGGTTGTTATAGTTTTATCATTTTTTTAATTCCTTTTTTATGTGGAAGACAGATGGGTCCAGGAGAAGCAAACTCAGTAAAGAAGAGGAAAAACCCAAAAGGTTGGAGAACAAAATCAAGTCACAGTAAAGGAAAACTGATGCAAAATGAAACAACATTCTTTTAAAATGCAGAATTCTATTTCTGTCATGGGACCCAAAAGTAAAGAGCAAAACACAGCCTCTGTTTAGTTTTACAGCATGCCCATGGTTTGGTCACATTCACAGCAAGACTGGGAATAACTTACTTCCCCAATCCTTGCTGTCCAATGGAAATAATTTGTTCAATTTTAAAATTATTAACAATCCAGCTTTTTTCTTTACTAAGAGGCTTACACAAAACCAGTATTTAATTTGTAAACTCTCCAAATTCACAGTAAAATATCTACCAGCACTGTCAAAACCAAATATATTATGTTGTTGCTTTAACAAGCAGAAATAAAATAAAGCTTGCACTTCACAAATGACAAGCTAGTACAGTTCTAAATACAAGGTATAAAATGCCTGAAGTTTCCACTGAACCTGCTCATTCACACCTCACATACAACATTGAAAAATGCAGACTGAGCTGGGTTTTTAGCAATGTGATACAGACTTGGGAAGATGAAGACTGGAATATATTCTATCTAGATGGACCTGCAATTCTGTCTGGGTACTTAGCAAGAATATAGGCATTTTCTAAACATTTGAATGGAAGCTCTCATTTTCTAATGAGTCCAGTTGTCTAGTGCCAGAATTATTGACAATGATTCTGCCAGTGTATTCAAGGACTCATGAGGGAAACTCTGCCTTGCTTGATACCAAACCACATTACATAAACCAGGGAACATTCAAACTGAAAAATACTACAAATACCTCTTTAAATGCTTTAATAAATTTGGACCTACATGGCTCAAAGTCAACACCGTATTCCTGACTGTGTGATTGAATCTGTAACTGGTAAGTAACAACTATTCAGATACAACATTTATTTGGAAGAATACAGCGATATATTGAAATATACCAACATTCCTATGTCTGGGCAAGTATTTCCGTTTAGTTTTACTCCATTCTGAGTAACAATGACCACAAAGATGCTGCCTCTGCCCCTCCTGAGGACCACGAGAGCGCTCAGCTGTGAGGGCTGTGTACCTGTCTGTACAGCTGTGTCCTTCCGAGGAGAAACCTGCTGCTCAAGGCGACTCTGATCATCAGAGAAATCATTACTTTGATGCGAAATGCCAGAATTACAATTTGCCAACTGTGTATCACCTAAAAAGTGATAAGCAAAATTGTGCCATTTAGTAATGCATGTTCAATTTAAACCATGCTCCTGAGTTACCTGACTAGTGGGGTGGTTCTTCCTTTATGTAATACAGCTCTGGAAACTTACCCAGATATTCTCGAGCAGAGTTAACACTTCTACTTGTTTGGACGGTAAATAAATTGCAATGAAACTTGGTTTGTGAAGGAAAGGAGCAATTTCTGTCCCAAATGCAGACAGGAAAACAAAACCCCCAAAAAACCAACCCAGAAACAACTTCCTTTCAAACCCCAAAGGAACAGGCAAATATTGTAGGAGGAGACTTGTACTTGCCACCGCCAGGACTGTTCTGAACTTTTGAAATGTCATGTGCCTTCTGAGCCAAGTCTGGAATGTGCTGTTCTTGTTTTAATCTCTGGGCTAGTGCTAGTTCCTGAGCTTTCTCCATTGTCTGATAGAGCTCTTTGGTTTTAAGAGTTGCAAGTTCCTTAAAAGAAAAAACAAAAAAATAAGGTGAATGTGATTATTTGAGAATAAAATTAATAGGATTATTTAATCCTCATATAATCCTTGAGGTTTACATGTTTTATTTTTTTTTCCCAGAACTAAAACTAGTTGAGTAAATATAATACATAACATCTAATTTCCATGATTATAAGGATAAATTCAGAACCTCTGCTGTACTAATGAAAGATGTTCGATCCTAGAATTAAAAAGCGAGCATTTAGATACTCAAAGTTATTTGGATATTTATTTCCTTTCTAATAAATTAATCTTTTTGTAGATGCCATCTGATGTCAGCTACCTATGACTTCCTGTATCATGTGGTTTAATGAAATGAAAGAAGCCTAAATAAAAATAATAAACGCATCCTCCTCTTACTTCCACAGAAAGAAGACAGTAAAAACTCCCTAACAAATGAGGGGGTTACAGTTTCCAGACTCAGTGGGTTCAAGGTGCAGCAGACTGGGCCACGGAAAAATCACATTTCCAAACTGTTATTCCCATCTCATCCCCACTTCCTACTGCATTTGCAGGTGGAAAGAAGAACAACTGGTGGTGTAACACGTTTTGAAGGAGCTGAGCAGTTACAGAGAGGGATGACTTTCCCCATGTTTTGCCAGATTGTTCAAGCACCTACAGGCAGATGCCTGTCCATCTACATTTCCATCCAGAAAATGCAGAGAAATCAGGGATCCCCATTTCTGCAGGTTTTGGAGCAGACTGTTTTTGGAATCACCTTGTCTTATGACACCATGGAATCTGCTACTGTTCCAAATAGGAAGCCAACAGTAACAGCTGCCACTGTGGCAAAAGGAAGAATGAAACATGAGATGAATCTTTTAACCTTCTGCAGAGGTAAGAACGTATATAAATGCAAAATCTGTACTTACCAAAGGTCAGAATGTACTTTTGGTTTAACTTGAAAAATGAAAGCAGTATGTAAAGCTCAGCAATAGCTACAGAGGGGAAAGCTGTGGAACATGAATGACTTTTAAAATGACATTTCCAGACTACATTCTAAGAAGTCTTTAATTCAGACTGAAAGCACGTTCAGTCAGATGAACATCAAGGTACTGAAGCAACTCAAAAGCATCAAGTTACCACTAACAAGAGTTACATCATATACTCTGGGGTGTTTTTCAATTTAAAATTTGCATTTTAAAATGGATGTTTCTGCATTATTTAAAACTGCATTTCCATTTTTGCTAGTTTTTATGGTTTCTCCTCCCGAAAAGGCCCTCGTTCAAAAAAAGAAGGTTGCCTTATGCTTGTATGGTGTTCTAAGTTTATTAGTTGAGGAAACAGATTTTGGTTTCAAATGTCTAAATTTCAGATAGTTTTCATTTTCCAAATGATGAGGTGACACCGTTTTGAAGGTGAGGAACAAGAACCATTTTCCTCCAAACTCAGTAGTACTACTATCTGCACTAAAGACAATGCAAAAACCCACTTCCTTTTGTTTTTGTTTCAGCATTTCTTCTTCAAACTGCTTCTGCAGTTGTTCTTTTTCTCGTGCAAGGCGCAGTTCTTCCTGTTGTTCCTCCCATTTTCTCTGCTCTTCCTCCAGTTGTTTCTTTTTCCGTTTTTCTTCCACCTGAGCCATTATTGCTTTCTAGCAGTACCAGGAAAAAAGGAAAAGATATAAAATTAAGACATTATAAGCTATTTATTCACATAATAACTGGATTTGGACAAATGAAAAAAAAAAAATCGAGACAATTTATTTCACACACTTTTGGTTCTATTCTTGGAAAACCACCAGGACAATCGAGCAGTTTGAAATACCTGGATACAAAAAGCAGCTTTTCATGTTTTAGAAAATGCTTTTATTTTTCTTGTAGAGAAATGAAGGTCTGATTTTTACCTTAGGTATATACTGTAAGCCAGGATTTTGATCTAGCAGAGTAACAGTTAGACCAGAACAGTGTCATTATATTTCTACTGAGACAGCTTTACATAGTGCTAGAGACACCATTGTGATACACATTTAGTTAGAGAGCCACAGAGGTTATGTAAATGTCAGTAAAGTACACAAAAAAGGAAAGATTCATGGAGTGAGAATCTGTAAATATCACTACTCCTCCCAGCAGTGGAAACTGAAGGAAAATGCACACAAACCTCCTAGAGCTCTCAAGACTGAGCTGTACATCTTCTGAGGGAAGAATTCAGTTCCCAAAATGCAATCATCTCATACAAATATTGAAAGAGCACTGTAGAGTCTGACTGAATGGAATGCTGCCAAAAAACTTCACCTCTAATCTAGAGCATAAAAGTCAAGTGCCTGCCTGGGTTCTGGTATTAAATCTCATTCTTTATTCGTGAGACAACATTACCTTTTATCCTTTCTTCTTACTAAAATAGTGTTAGACTTTAAAACAAAAGTCTACCTGATGTTCTAACTGTTTCTGCCGCCTCCTGCCTCTCTCTTCGATCTGTGCAGGGTCCAGGAGAGCTGTCATTGAACGGAGGAAACTAAGAACAAGGAACATGTGAATGTTTTTAATCACTGGAAAATAACCCTACAGCCTTTCTTAATTAGAATCAGTTAGATTTCATTTTCATATTGAGGTTATCCCATTGTATTAATTTATAATTATAACATTCATTTTACTCAGGAACAAAGTAAGGTTATTTGCTGTAAATTTTATTAGTGAGCAATGGAAGCACTTGTGTCTTTCACAAGTGAAACAACAGGTATTTCTGAAAAAAGCAAAAGCCAAATGAGTAAGATCCAAAGATCCAATTTAAAGAATTTTAGTAATTTTTTTAAAAACTTCTGAAGAGGTATCAGAAATGTACTGACTGGGAGGGGATGATCACCTGATTTTTTGACTTTGTTCCAAAGCACCATTTTTAGCAGCTGATTCCGCATTTCCCACCTTTAAGGGCATGAGATTGCCAAAAGCTGCAGGTGAGAAAGGGTGAGTAAGAGCAGTCGGCTCCTTGGGGTCAGGTGACAGGCAAAGACTTTCAGGCTGCTTTTTGTGCATTCCATTTAAGGGGTGTTGTCCATTAGCATGAAGGTGGTTCTTAAAAGAATCAAAATGCATTGCCCATCTGTCATGCTCTTCTGCCTAAATAAATATCAAGGAACAAAAAAAAAAGGAAAAGCACTCAATCACATGGTTTCCGTAAGGTGTGGTTAACAAAACAGAACACAACACATTTTGTACAACAGGAACATTTGAAAAGCTCTCTGTTAGGGAGCTACAATACAGACAGCACTTAATTCCTTAAATGTGAATAAAAGCGTGTCTTGCTTAAACTGCAAGTCAGATCACGGATTATACTGCTGATCCATACGTGGTCAGCAAAAACATATTGCTACTACATTTTCAGAAAGAAATCACAAACACCAAAATTTATAAAGTAAAGAAAAAAAGGTTTTTTTAATTTAAAAATAAAGAAGTTAACATAGATTCAGGCTTTTTGGTAGTGTTTTCTCAATTTCTATTACTATTCCATCCCATGAATTTTCTAACAGTACTGGCACTGCTTGTTTGAGGGGTCAGTACCTGCCCTGCCACCCTCTCCTGTTGTGCCATTATTTCTCTCTCTAGTACCAGGAACAAGTGGCTTCTTTTACACTGTCCTACATTTACCCACTCCCTTTTTTAATTCTGAATAGTAGCAGAATCAATGTGCTTTGGGCAGAGAGATTAATCTCCTGCTTCTATTTTCACCCTATTATAAAATAAGCCTTCCTTCAAAATCTCTTCCACCGACAGCAGCCACCACTGCCATCTTAGCAAAGTACCTAAAACTTTTGGAATGGTGACACACTGGGTGTAAATCTCTCTTCTGTATCACGCAGGCTTATCTTTTTGCCTCAGTGTTGTCAACTGGGACATTCCAATAAATCACTAATAAAACAGGCCTTTGTTTTGCCATAGGTACTGAGAAGGTTTTCACTTCTGACTGAAAGAAGTTTCCCCAGAGGGACTGAAGAATGAATGCCTCAAAACTTGTATTCTGCAAGAAAATATCTAACATCATGTAAACTAATAAACTTTCTGGGGGTCCTTTATTTAAACAAAAATTCCCTTTTGTCAGATAAGTTTAACACCTATTTAAAAAGAAGCATGAAAATCGTATTCCAAATAATAAGGATCCAAGCTACTCTTCCTCCTGTCCCTTGGGTTTTGTTTTCTTTGAATACTCCATGATACAGAGGCAGATCAGATAGCTGAGAATTCTAGTTTATTCTTTTGCATGCCTGTGGTGTAATATGCAGAAGAGTTCAGAGTATAACAAAGCACCTGAAAACACAGGTGTTGAAGCAAAGGAGAATAAGTGCCCATTAACCCTCTTTCAGCCAGGGGCTGGGAGTCAAAGTACTGGGGAGTTGTAACTGCAACCCTCTTCCCACAGCACAGCTAGCCAATTAAACACAAAGCACTAATGAAGGAACCTGTCACAGCTGTGCTCCCTTCACAGCTGCAAAACTCAATTTACAAAGGAAACCTGATGCCTTCAACAAACTAAGAAAAAGACAAGACTCGTGTAAGTACTTAACCAACCTTGGCAACAAGGGAAGGTGGGTAGGAAAGCTCTATTCTAGGATTATAAACTGTGTTTATAATCCTAATTCTAGGATTATAAACTAGGATTCTAGGAATATAAACTGTTAAAGTTTATATAACTTTAAAATGATGAATTGCTATCTAGGAATTCTGTAATTGCTGTAAATGCTTCAGCTGGGAGTAAAAATTGTACCCTTGTAATCCATAAGACCACAGGCTATGAAAATTCATATCCATCACGTTTTGGTAACCAGGATTCTTGTTCACTAATAATACAAAACATCTCATCGTGGCAAGACAGCTCATAGATGGTGAAAGATAAAGTCCCGGGGTTAAAGCTGTGGACAGTAATTTGGGATTCTAGCAGCAATACAATTTCACTGCATATTTTTTTACTTCAAAAAACAAAGTCTTGGAAAAAGTGTGTCAGTATCAGGCTGTATAAGCATGCAGAGAATTCCATGACCCGAAAAAAAATAGTCAAGATAGTAAAAGGTAAAGGAAAGAAGTCAGCTTCTACATAAAGAAACTTCAGGGGTAAAACATCTACTGACCACAGTGGCCAATAGGGACAGTATTAAAAGTCTCTTCCGATATTCCACCTGCAAAGCAATTATATTGGCCACACTTTCCTTCTAGAACCAGCAGAAGAGACCTATGTTTGACAGCCTGGAAAAACCAAAGCGTAAACAAGATAAGGCTGTTTTCTTCAATACCTTCTGGAGAAAGGTTTTTTAACTTTTTTTAAAGTTTCTTAAGAATGTACGTGTACTAAAACAGTACTTCTAGAAACAGGATTTAAACATCACCGTGGCACACTGTACTTGTCTATTACTTCCCTTGTCTTTTCTCATCTCCTGTAGTCTACACAAAATTTCTTTTTACAGAGCATGTAGCCATTGTCTCTGCACCACCTTCCTAGAGCTTTTATACTTGGTGGCAAAGAAAAAAAAAAAGTCTAGCAATATCACTGACTTCATCTCTGCAGCAAGCAGTCTAACACACCACACCAGACACAGTCTGTTCTGTCACCAAAATACTGGAACAGCTACTGGCTGAATGTTCAGGAAGTCCTTTCTTATGGGTGAAAACGTGGATGCTGCAGATAATGACATCTTTGTTGCCACTTCACTAAGTCTGTGATTTCATCTTCTATTTCTTAGAACAAACACGTAGAGAAAAACTTCTCATATTTAAAAAAGTCCCTCTAAACCACAGATACCTTTGATAAATTAAGTTTTTCTTCTATTTTTCGTAGTTTGGCTTCTTCCTTCTGTTTGTTCAACTCTTCAAGCCACTTCTTCTGTTGCTCATGCTTCAAAGCACTAAAAGGTCGTTCCTGTGGCACAGCTTCCTGAAATAAGAGAAGTGCTAGTCCCTTGTATAAAAACTTCAGTCCCTTGTCTAGCCATATAATAAAGACTTGGCAGAAAACTTTGCCTTCAGTTAGGAAGCATAAGTGGGCTTTTCTCCAGCAACAAAACAAAGAATCTAAGTTTGTAACTGTAGTGTCTGATTGCTGTTAGACAGATGCTAAATAAGCCAATCTTTGAATATTGTTGTAACTTGAACCATCACTCCAGAAAACCTTACTTAAACGTATCATGAATAAAAATCCCTTCCTTATTCCTGTGGTTCACTGCTCAGTCTGTGTTCCAGGTAGCTTCAGCACCACAATCTAATTAGCAGTAATCTGTCTCAAGTAAGTTAGTTATTATCTTCATTCTTCTGCTTCTGCTTCTTCATGAATGTCTGTATTATTTAACAAACTCCACTGGCACTGAGCACTTTCAATGCCATCTGACAAAAACCACTTTTAATCACTGCCTAAACACAACCAAAAACCTACTTCTTGAACCTTCTGCCATCAATATCTTTTATTTTTGATAGGTTCCCACTTCTTTTTCTTAAATACATACTTAAAAATTAATACTTCGTGTCACACCTCTAGTACTGTTCTCCACATCAGCCTTGAAAATGCTCAAGTCTTCAAAGCATCAATATTTTGATACATATTCACTTAGACATAAGTTATTTAGATAGAGCAGAAAGGTGTAGCGAGTTCTTCTGGTTTAAAAGAGCTACTGGAGACAAACATGTGTTGTCAATAAATAAGTAAAAAAAACCTTGCGTGCAATTTAAGATCTTACCCTGAAAACAAACGCTGTGCAACTGCCAGCTGGAAAGTCAGAAGGACTGAAATCAGAAGACTGCCCAGCTGGAGCTCTTGAAACATTCAGTGCAACTTCATCAGCCTCTGTGGCTAAAGCAGCTGGACAGGCACAGTTGTCCTCAGTGGCATTGACTGAGTCAGCTGGAAACACTGTCTGCAAAGAAAAGGATCATTTAAAGGCTTTAGTTAGCTTACCTGTTTTGTTTGTATTAAGTACCCTTTAACGTATAATAAAAAAGTAAATTATACTTCTAGAAGCTACTCTTCATTAAAACTTGTAACTAAGCCTCTTGTATCCAGTATTTCTTAATGTTGATTGAAATTAATTCGTATGGGGTAGTCCTAACTTTGCTAGGAATGCTGAATATCCCACAAAAAAAGCAATCTGTTTTTGCTGTAACAACTGACAGCAGATACAACCCTGACTTCTGTTTAACAGCAATCAATTTCACTGGAGAAGTTTCATGAGTATAATATATTTATCTGACACTGTTTTCACAGTGACAGCTGACTTTTTAAAAGGCAGGTCAGAACAAAAGTCATATTCCTATGCTCATTATTATGTAAACAATCAAATGTATGTGAGAGCTCATCAACAATGTAGATAAGTATAAAACCAGGAATTACATTTAAGGCTATTTCTCAGAACAGACCTAGAAAAGATTTATAATTTTTAGTCAGGAATCAAAACGGAAGGCCAGAAATGGGTTTGTCCATGCTACACCTATCTTCACTGCAAAGCTACAAACTGGAGCTATAGCCAAGTGTGGAACAGGGAGCTGCAGCATTTTGTGTCAGGAAAGAGCTTAAAGTCACTGATATTGGATTATACTGGATTCATGTAGAAGAGAAAATCTTGTATGAATTAGAACGTAAACTGTCCTGCAACAGTGCTGTGGAAACTGTGCTCTTCTGTGTTTATTGACAGCCTTACCTGATCTGGGTCAGCTGTTTCCACTTGCTCTTTATGGGTTTTATTATTGCCAGGTTTGGCCCAGAAATATCCCACCTCTCCCTCCAATGTTTCTTTCAATTTCTTCTTCAGTGCTACCTGTTCATCTTACAGAAAAATAAAACCAAACTCTAGTACAGTTCCTAAAACAAACATTTAGCAGCTAAAAAAAAGGCAGCAATGCACACCTACCCTGTCATCTGGACTGTAAAATGGACAAAAGAGCCGTTACCATTATCTGACCAATCAGTCCAAGCATGACTTTGCTCTTAAAGAGAATGGCAGCTGAGTCTCTGCCCAGAGAGGTAACTGGGGAGTCTCTCTAAAAGACTAAAACAACCTGAAGGCTTAACAATTTCCCAGGGAAAGAGAGTGAACTAACAAATAACCAACTATATAAATTCTCTCAATTTTATTATACCAGTCTTAGACTACTGTAATATTATAACCAATGGAGCTATACATGGAAGCTACTGACAAATGCAGAATTAAATCACGAAACCAAATGGTATAAATCCAAGTTGAAAACAAAACACAGCACTCCATGAGAATCATAAAAGGCTTGATTTAACAGGGAGAATTTACTACTGTGTTAAGCAACTTTAGTTTTCTGCAGAGATTTCCCTTGGCTGCTGATAGGGCAGGACTGCAAACTGTTCCAAGTTTAAGCTGCAATTTGATGCATTTAGTCCTGTTTCTAGATTAGGCTGGCACTTGTGCCATTAAAACCCGAGTGAATTCGTTAATGATAATGGCTACCAACTACTGTCAGAATGTGACAAAATCAGTGCCAGGTAGCTCCTAAAATACAAAGCACACCACCACATTTTTTTGATATAATATTTAACTGGTAAAGAAGCACTTTTGCAAGAGTTTATAGATACTATTTGAATAAAATTTTGAAATTCAAGAATCTTAATCTGTCATGGAGACTAATGAAATTATGTGCTTTTCAGTTTGTAGCAACTGCACTGGTATAAGTAAATTTAAAAGAGTGTCAACAATACCAAGTTTCTTGGCATCCTGAGTGTAATAAAAATTGATCAAAAATATATTCTATATATCATAAATACCTAATTCCTTCTTCCATTGGGTCTTTTTGAATTCCAGTAAGGCTTTTGCCCCTTCTCTTTCACCCAAGGTACTAAACATGTCAGCAGGTTTCCACAAATCCTTTCTAGAAAAAAGGAGGGAGGAAAAAAAGAATTTTACCTAAAAAGCCAATCTGTTTATTTTAAAGGTAACTTTTAAATTAGTATTTATAACCAATCTTAATGTTATTAACAACCACAATACAAATCTTTATTGGAGCCACAATTTTTGTAGACAGTAACACAAATCTACTTACATAACTTTCTGTCCTGGCTGTGGATGTGCTTCCTGTTTCCTGCTTGAATCAGAGTTCGCTTCATCTGGAACTGGTGAAACTTCACAATCTTTTTGGTGTGACGCTACAATGTTTTCCTCTGATGCCTCATTAGCAGCTGTGATAGAACATAAATCTATATATAAAAAAATAAACATTTGACTACTAAACTTTCTTCAGCATTGAGTAAATACTTTGAGAACAGCAGAAACTTGCAATTTCCCCACTATTTAACAAAGTGTTTTCAGCCCTACTTATATAGTTAAGGTACCTAAGTTAGAACTTCACAGGGGATTTTTAGAATGCCAGACTTACAGTAAACACTTATTCTGGGCTAAGGGCTCAGACTTTGGGACTCTACTTAATTGCAGTGTCTTGTTCCTGGTGGCAAAGAGCTGACCCCCTCCACGGATCCACCAACAGGAGCAAGGATGCAATAATGCAGGAAGATACACAACAGTTCCTACGCTTCTGAGTAGAAGAACTGGGGAGGGGAAAAAAGTACTACTCAACAGTAATATTACAGTTGAGCAAAAAAGATACATGTACATCTTTGGGCCAGTCGAAAACGGCAGAACTGCTTTTGAGACACAGCAAGACCTGAACTCTTCACAAAGCAGAGGGGTCTGTCTCTTGAGGCACTGATACAGTGCAATTCTATGCTTTCTCCCCCCATAGCAAATGGTTCTTATTTTGCACGAAATATTGTCAGAATTGCTTGCTGGTTTGCTCTGTAAAGTACTGGAATACTATCAAACAACCCATACTTTTTACTGTTAAAATTATCAAATGCTTGATTCCCAACAGTAACAGACAATTTCACAGCCATAATGGCAAACAGTATTTTGTCTGAGACCATTAAACATAAGAGTAACATCTCTACAGCGTGCAAATAAACATAAATTAGCAACTCAAAGCTAAGCTTTCCCATTTTGCTCTGTTTCCATGAAACGAACATATTCAACAGTCAGCATCCTACCCATTTCCTCTTGCTTTTCATTATGAGTCTCAGAGATGCTTCTAGTTCCTTCTTTAACAATCATCAAAATCTGCTGGAGCTGTTCTTGTGTTAAACACACCAAACTTGTGAAGTCTTCAGCTGATACAGATGGGGTTTGAGGTTTCTCTTTAGCTTCTTTAACAGTATTAGGATCCTCTGAATCAGGATACCTGTTTGTGCCATCCCTTTGGAAAATCAAAGAGTGTCCTTTAGTTCTGGCTTCATGTGAGGAGTGTTTAGTAACTTGCAGTTTTTCACCTTTTGTCATTGATAAGCTTGATTCACTCCTTGGTTTTGCTAAATTTTCCTGCTTGATACAAGCATTTTGTGATGATCTCAGGACATGCCCAGTGTGCCTTGTTCTCAGTGCCTGTTTAGGTGCTCTGGCTTTATTCCCCATCTGTTAGAGCAAAAGGATTTCACCATATATTAAATACAGAAATAAAACTGTATTTGTAACAAATGAAAACAAGATTGAAGCAACAAGTAAAATAAGTGTCATTTTTCTTCTCTGTTACATCAGTATAAACTATAAGCTAATGAAGTACCTTAATGAGTACCAGGAATACCCTGGAAGAGAACACAGCACCCGAATTTGAGTGTTGCAAGATGACAGTATGAATAACAACTTTATGTAGCATGACATTTAGAAGAACTAATAAACCTTAATTCTGCTTTACTTTGGTGCTTCTGAAGCCTGGCAAACCTGAAACAGATATATGTTTTCACCATGCAGCCAGCATTATTTCCATCTTGATTTTTCCATTCTGTACTGAAGTTTTATCCTTTCCAAGCTCCTTGGTGCACACTTGTAATTATTTCTCATGCATCAGGACCTTTTTCTGCTTTCTGTCCTTCCCAAACCCACTGCATTCCAGTTTACTCAGACAGAGACAACCTATACGACCAAACTGGAACTTAAACACACTTCAGATCCCTATTTTACCAGAATTCCTTTAAAGTCTCTGAAAGTTCTGACTTAGATGACTCCCTGTGCTGCTTTAACTTCTTGGCCAAGTAAACTAAAGCATTTTGCAAAGGTATAAAAATAGTCACAGAACTTTGAATTAATCCTTTCTAACAGCTATTATGAACTTGAGAAACCACAGAATATCTCAAGATAGAAGGGACTCACAAGTACATAGTTCTCTTTCATAAATATAATTGATGACAAGCATCTATAGAGTTCAAATGAATTCTCAAATTTCTGTGTTAACAAATTAAATAGTTAATCTGTGCATTCTAACAATTTTTCCACTTACCTTCATTGCAGGCTTTGATTTGTCTATTGGGAAACAAACACAAACATATGAAAGAAATATTTAACAACAACTTCCTCCTGAAAAACAATCTTGAGAAATTAGTAAACTGTTATATTCATCTGATTTTGTAGATTGGGGAAAAGTACTCTTCTTTCTCACTAGTCAGAAATTAAATAAAGTGTGATTCTATATGGTATGCAAACCCCATTTCTCTCTGGAAAGGAGAAACATAAATAGGGTCTTTTCCCATCACAGTGGGGAGATGCATAATGTGGAACTCCAAAGTGCTGTTTATGTGTTACTTTCTTTGATTTTTTTTTCTGTGTAAGAGAGAAGCATCTGTCTCCAGCAGCAGCCTAAGCAGAATAATCCTGCTTTAGTCCCTAAGACTGCGAGCTGTGTTTGTCAGTGCAGAAAACTGAAATTCACAACCAATACAATCAGATGCAATTTTTGACATTCTTTTCAAGGAAGTGCTGTTTATACCAGTGCACAAACAAGTTAATTTCTGGGGAAAGCTGCTTGTTCAAGGCTGGTTCACAGTCCAAGGCACTGCCTTATCTTGGAGCACTCTGGAATGGACACTGGCCCTGTGCAGCCAGTGATGCTAACGATGGCTGTGAAGAACAAAAGCTGTAGCAGAAACAGCTCTGCTGTTTCAGAGGTGTTGCAGGTTTATTACCGGCACACTGATAGCTCTTCCTAATTCAAAACACCACATAAAGTCTCATTTAACAGCTGTCTGGTAAATGCAGAAAATGAAATATAATTTACAGGGCATTAAATGGAGAATTTCTGTACCTTGGCTATGTAGAACAGCTAGGGAAAACAGACTTGTACAGAAACATATGTCTGACAAACCACATAAACCAAATTTATTAACACTTAATTACAGACCCATACTGGAAAAGTCTGTCTCAGGTGGTAGTAATGAGATTTGGCCTAAATAACCTACTTATTGAAAATTAAATATGTCAGCTGCCAAAAACTGAAGCTGCTTTCAAGTAAAACGTGACTGTAATGATGTAATTCTGTGTTAATTAAGCAGAGAGTTATTAGGCCTCTTTTTCCCCCATAAATACCATGCTATAAAGTTACAGAAATTACCCAGTTATGCCAGGTGATACACAATGGCACTTTTATGAACAGAGACAAGCTAAAGAGCTCAGACTATTTGCCACCTGTTCACCAGTGGACAGACTATTCAGAACTTCATTATTAACCTACTGTTCAGAATCAAGCTCCTGAGTGAGAGGACTTGTAAATAATAATGCACAAACATTCCTCCTAGTCTGAAAAATACTTCAATAAAGCTGTGCTTCATGTTGCTTGGATCTTGGGTTTAACTTCAAGAAGCTTTAAAGATTACTTGAGATAAATGATTAAAAAAATACCAGAAGAAGCTAAAATTAGCCTAGGCTTTCCGTCCAGCACTTCAGTTTCAAGCTTCAGTCCATCACTGCAAAATGAGAGAGAGAGTGGAATCTGAAATATTAAGTAATTTGATAATGGTATGATTTTTATATTAATAACAATTGCACTTAATTATAATACAGTATTTACTGTTGGTTCAGATGGTCGTTCACACTCCTAACTTTCTATGTTTTGAGAAGTTGCTTAATACAAAGAAATCAATGTGTTTTGAAGAGAGTAAACTTTAATTACTGATACTGAAAAAACTGGATTTGCATGTTGCAAAGGTTGATACTGAAGGTGCCACTCCCACATATATCTAAATACGTACACAGGAGCAATACGCCTGACTCAAGAATTTAATCATCCAACAACACAAACTACAGAAAGTACTGAACGAGTCTCCCAGAACGCCAGCACTGACCACAAAGAGGGGCTGTATTCTGCAAACAGCCTTTAATTGTGCTTCCATGCACAACAATCCACCTTTTCAAGTGGAACAAGCGTTACTAGAAGGGTTTATGAAAAGGGAAAAACGTGGCAGTGCTCAGGCAAAGCACCCAAACGCTCCTTCCCTCCTTCCGAGCGTGCAGAAACCCTGTTAGGGAGATCAGTGTTCGAAGTAACGCTTAACCTCAACCTTTCATTTAAAAAAGTAATAAACATTAACAGACCCAGCGCATCTCGAGCTCGCTGGGACCTTCCCCAGGCTCCCGGGGCGCCGTGCCCAGCCCGGCCGGCCCCGCTCCGTGGGACGCGCAGGGTGCGCGCCCCATCGCCCCGCAGGCTCCCCGCGTCCCAGCCCGCTCCGCCGCCTCCCAGACCCCTTCCCGAGCCCCACCCGTGGGACGGGCCGCCAGCCCCGGCTGTGTCCCGCGCACCGCCCGCCCGCCCGCCCAGCCCCGCTCCGCTCCGCTCCGCTCCGCTCCCTCCTTACCCCAGGTTCATGGCTGTGCCCGCCGGCCGCGGGGCCGCGCGGAGCTCCGCGCATCGCCCGCCCCGGCCCCGCTGAAGGAGCCGGGCGGCGATTGGCTTCGCCAGGGCGGGACTTGCCAATGGGCTCCGGCAGCACTGCGGGGCGGCCGGGCCGGGAGCGCTGGGGGATGGAGTCCCACACGCTCCTCCTGGTGCGGGGGATGGAATCCCGCACCCTCCTCCCGGGCAATGGACTCCCGCACCCCTCCCGCGCCTGGGAGCGCTGCGGGGATGGAGCCCAGCACATCCCTCGCGGCCGGGAGTCCCAGGGGAGGGATGGACGGATGGATGGATGGATGGATTC
>JAWWEU010000023.1:12893977-12914209 GCA_035583155.1 Acropternis orthonyx
GGGGATGGAGCCCAGCACATCCCTCGCGGCCGGGAGTCCCAGGGGAGGGATGGACGGATGGATGGATGGATGGATTCCCGCACAGCCCCCCTGATCCCGCCGAGGGTGCGCAGCAATAGCCGGGCGATTATACCCGGGCGGCTGCGGAGGGAGGAGGGAACGAGGGACGGGCGCGGGGGAGGCAGAGGAGGGTGTGGGGTGGGCCTGGGCTGCCCGCTGCTTCTGGAGTGAGGGAGGGCGGCGGCTGCTCGCTCGCCTTTTAATTCGTTTGTTTGTTTATTTATTTATTTTTCGGATGTGGTTTTGGCAAAGCCGACGAGGTGGGAGCGGGGCATGAGGCTGAAGGTGGGGAACGAAACAGCGTCTGGAGGCGGGGGGGCTTCACTCGCCCGCCGAGTGTTCCGGCGCTGCGCGGGGAGCGGCAGCGCAATCCCATCAGGAGAGGACGGAGAGCCGGGAATGAGGAGAGAAGAAGCCGCCGGAACGGCTGCCCGGTGTGCGGGCTGGCCCGGCGGGGCCGGAGGGCGGGGAGTCCCAGGGAGCGATCCACGGGGGCCGTCCCTCGTAGGATGCTTCCCATCCCTCCCTCCTGCCGTGTCCAGCGATGGGGGGGTATTGTGTCCCGCCCGGGGGCTCTCCGGGGATCGCGTTGCTCTGGGCTGCCGAAGTGGTTTCTGCATCACGGTCCTCCTGAGCTGTGCGATCCGGCCCTTTGCGCTCCAGGGGCGGGGAGGTGCTCCTGGACCATTTGTGATGCTCTTGAGAAGCGTTTTAGGAGTTGAATATTGAGCACTGTTTTTGTGTAGGTACAGCTTCTGGGATAATGGGACCGATAAGCGTGAAAATTAAATGAATCTACATTTTGCCTCATTTTCCGGAATAAAACTGTGGACTTACTTAAGGAGGATTTGCTTTATGTTAAAGAATATGGTCAGATTCAATAAAACGCTTTAGATCCGTTTAGATATTTTAGTATTCAAGATGGCATTTAAGCTTATGCTTAAGGCCAAATGCTTACTGAAATCCTTCATTTCAAAGGAGGTTAAGACCTTAAGACTTGTCTTGAATAGTGGTGCATGAATGTGGTGAATTTTGTCTGGACAGAGGAACCATAAATACAGGGGCAGATCCTCTGGTGTGTTCTCCAGCTGTGCTTACTCCCACTGACAGTAATACAAGTGTTGCCCTTTGGAGCTTACAAACAAAACAAATAAACAATAACAGAGAAATAGACAGTGAGGCGGAGTTTAATGTGTACACAGAATCTCTGAACTGCTTTGTTTGTCTTTCTACAAAATTTTGGTGTCAGTCATCAGACAAAATTATGTCTTTTTGTTTGGTTGGTTGGTTTGGGTTTTTTTTGTTTGTTTGGTTGGTTTGGTTTGTTTTACAAATACTGCTTCACAGCTTTTTGTTTGGTATTTATTGATTGGTACACCAGCTAGCAAGTCTTTGAAACTTTCATTTAGGGACTAGAACAAGGGAGGAAAAGAAAAGAAAGCCAGGAGTTTTTCTCAGTAATGCACTGCATCTGAAGTCCTGTGGAGCACCGAACATGCAGGATGGATTGCTGATAACTGCTGCCAGTTTGGGCTGCCTTATATCAGTGTCTGAGTCTCCTTGGGATGTCATCAAGAATAACCTCTGAAGATTAGTTTGTCTGGCTGATACGGTGTAGGTTCATCCTTAATTCCAGGAATTAAAATCTGTTAACAGCAATTCAAAACAAAAGAACACACCCTTATCAAAGTGTTGAACAATGTTTTCCCACAACAATATTGAAATCTGATTTTTAAACACTAGGAAGGACATTGTCTGTTTGATTTGGATGACATTTCAAACAGGCCCCATGTGTCTCCTTATCTACTGCCCAACAATGGCATTTTTTTTAGCGTTCCATACAGCAACTTGTTTTAAGATATATCCTTTAAATGAATATGAATGCGTTTTCTTTTATAATTTTTTTTTTATTTACTGGAGTACCAGTGGTTTATGCTTTTCTCCGATACTTGAGTTTCTTAGTATTCATATTTCTAACTTTTCTGTGTACATATTTTAATCTTTATTTTTGTGGGGTCTCTGTTGATATTCACAAAATCCCTTTCTAAGTAACAGTGTTTATATACCAACTAACTTATGTTCTGTTTATTTCCCTCAAAACAAAGTAAGGTGTTAATAACCCCTCACCCTTAATCTTTCTTTCACTATTCTGCTCCTTCCAGAACTTAATTCTTTGAAATGTAGCATTGCCATAGAGAGATTTAATCTTACTTTCCTGTAGACAATCACCTCTTTGCTACAGGAGATACAAATGACTGAAGCATTTTCTTTTTCCTGGACAGCTTGCAGGATCCACTGTCTCTCTCAAAACATTGTGTCTGAAACAAGCAGCTCTTCACTTTCATGGATCTCATATGCCTGATTTCACCCCAACTGTAGGTATTGGTCACAAGGTGATAAGACCTCTGAGATTTCACAATGGAGTTCCTAAAATAGATTTCCATTATACCTGCTGCATTTTAAATAATACAGCCAAGCAGACCTGGCTCCTAATTTTTGTCTGAGACAGCAGGTGGCAATATAATTTCAAGCATCTCTTCAAAACTTTATCATCAAAAAAATCATTTTACAAGGACTATATAAGAAGTTTCACAGTCCATTTAGATTTCTTTTGATTTTAGTATTTTGTAAATCATCAGTGTTTTGCTCGGCAAGTGATACATCCTTTCAAAAAGCTGATAATAGTTGATCAGTGGTTTCAGAATTTGGGGAAAAAACAGTACTGTTGTGTTCTTTGTAAACAAGTTAAGACCATCTAAAAAGTCTGTTCTATGAATATTGAACTGGATGCATCAAAACTGGCAAGCGTTACAGGCATTTGATGAAGTACTACACGGAGTAAAACTATTTGGGCAAATAAGCAGTTTGTAACTTGTGTAAAAGGACTTTCTACACCGTAAAAAATTATTGATTTCATTAATACATGCTTGGCTTTATGTTATCATGAAGGTGTGATAACTTCTTTTTTAGTTTCAAACTACTTTGGGAATATCATGTGTCATTCCCACCTTAAGAAGCAGAATTCTAAAAATATCCAAAGTCTCTTAAGTGAGCTGCAGTTTCACAAGGAGCCCCTATGTAATATTTACATAGTGTGAGAAGGTCTGTGGCAAAGTATTTATCTATCAAGGCTGCAAAGGAGGATTACTCTGTCCCCCAGCAGGCCAGTTACCCATCTGATGCTGAGAGGACACTGTGCACTAATGCTGATAAGTACAAATTTTAAGACAGCCTATAAATTGATATATTTTCTTAAATAAGCATGGAAATCTTATCTAGTGCACATGCTGTAATTTAAAATGTTTTTGGAAAACCAAAAAAGGAGTCTTTGAAGATAAATTGTGTTCTGATACACATTTAAAAAACAGTTTTGGGTTTTTCACCCTTCATCTGTTACCATTTTTAATCATGGGAACCTTTCAACTTTAAGACAATTATTCTATTTTATGTAAAGAGATTTGATGTAGCTTGCTTGTGTCAGGTAATAAAACTCCAACCGTAACTTGTGATTTTATCTTCCCTTTATCATTTCACTGCACATGAAATTAATTGCCTTCAACTGACATATATGTTTGAAATATGTGACTATAGAATTTATATATTATCATTAGGCATTTCAGTATTTTGGACTTGATGCTTTAGCCATGCACTCCAAACTCTATGTGGATAATATATCTATTCATGACAGTAGGCCTGATTGTATGGACTACATTCTAACCTGCCATGCTTCCATATTATAATTAACTTTACTTGTTTTATTTTCTGATTCTTCTCTGCAGAATTTCATGGCAATATTAGAATCCAACATAATGGGAGTTATAGTAGTTGAAGTAAAATATCTGAAGAAATCTAAAGATTATGTTTCCTGTTACTGCTTGTCAAAAAATATTATTTAAAGTGTTTATGCCTTTAGAAAGGAGTATAGAGGAGATAATACTTGTTTCTATAATGCAAAGACTGTTGGAATGCTTGCATTATCAGGCTCTATTTCATTTCCTCATAATCACCAGCATTCCTAAGTGCTTGATTTATCATTCTAGAGGACTGAATAAAAATGCTTTCAGGCTACATCCATCTCTCATAAGGATCACAAAACACTATACAAGCACTTCAATCACTCTTTAATTAAACTTTTTAATAATATAAACAAGGCAAGAGGATGAGATTTCAGTGGGAGGTAGGTCTTATGAAAGCCCCATCAGGTGTCTGTCTTAATCTCCAGACACCTAAATGCCATTAATATCTAGTCATAAGTGACTTAAGAGAACAAGTCCTATTGCTTTTTCAATTACTTACACACTCGTGAAAACCCCACTCCAAATTGTTATATTAGTTTTCCAGGAGAATAAATGGTGATACCTTCTAGAAGCTGGAACAATGGGGGATTGGCTTGGGATTGGGTTTGTTTAAATGCACCTACAATACAAATGCAGCTGAGAGGGTCCCCCAAGAATATGTTCCTTTGGGGCTTGCATGTGGAACTTAGCCAGGTTTGTCTTTGGCATTGTTGTTGCACAGGTGGGTGTTTTTGAGATAGCTGAAGATACTGCTAGTGTGGTCTGAGTCCATCAATTTCCAGTTTTTAACTTAATTTTGGAGGAAGGGATTCCCAAACCTTTTCAGAATAACATGGCTTTCATAGAAAGTGTCAGACAGTCTACAGTGACAGACAGAAATCATTATCTGTCCTCTCAATAATTGTATGTAGTTTCTCTGGCATACCCAGCCATCACAGATAGAGCAAAGTAAACCAGGAATGTCCTTAGGGTGTATTTAATTTTTCTTAATCAAATCTAGTAGTTTGAACTATAGAGAAGCTGTGTGCACAAGTGAGCAAACAGCAACTGCCTGCCAAGTGCTCTACAGGTGAAGGCTGAAATGGAGATTACTGCTGAAGAACAGCAACTCTCCAAGCTCCAAGATGTCTTATGTGCTGCCACACAAGTCCAGATTTGTATTTAGTTCTCAAGTCTTCTGAAGTTAAATGTGAAACCTAAAAAGTTTTGGCCTTGCTTGCATTACATTTTAGGTACTGGAAATGGAAGTTTTTTGAATTGTTTTCTTGATTGCTTCCTGCAAAAGCAACACCATGAAGAGTAACTATCAACTTAATGAAATCAAATGCCAGCAGGAGATGGTGTTATTCTTTTGCTGGCACACTTGACAATTAATGAAATGAATGTATGATCTGTGTGCCAAATAAACTCAGTGCTGAAATCAAACTAAATATTTCTTTCAAGAAAATAATTTGCTTTTTGGTACTCCCATTGACACAGGACTGCATGTTCTGATTTTAAACTATTAACCCGAACAGGAGCTTATGTGATGTCCATAAGTTACAGTGTATATCTGAAATCATAGATTACTATCTACTGAGAGGTTTTTAAACACTAGAATATTTCCAGAACATATTCCTCTAGCAGAGGAATTCAGTTCCTGAAACCTGCCTTTGTGGCCAAGAAATGTGCAGCTCATATATACCATACCATACCACACCACACCTTGGTTTTCAGTGTGGGGTACTGCACGTTTCCTCCCTTCATACTGATGGATTTAAATCATAGTTACACTTGAGATTGTGTGCTTAGGCATTGGCTCTGTAAAATCTGTTAGGTGGAAGAGGATGCTTTTATATTCTGATACATACACAGCTTAGACCACCAAGAAGCACATGAAGAATGTAAAGAAAGTATATTGTTACTGCATATGTGTTACTGAATAACATCAAACTGGGAGGAGAACCCCAAATTTATGTCAACTGGTGCCCACAGAAGTCTTTTCCTTCTATAAGCTTCAACTCCACTGCTTTGATGGGGCTGCAGTCAGATCCATGGGTGGCAAAAACGGCTGTTGCTGCAGTGGAGTTGCACTGCATCAGAACAACAGTAAATCTTGCTTTCCAACTGAGATAAACCCTTCAATGAGCATCTCGGGCTTTACAGCATTTGTCAAAACTGTTTCTGAAGCATTTTCTATATTCAGGTATCTCATGCACACCTGTGAATGGTGCACGCACCATCATTTGTAGGAGTTGTGCAGAGGTTACATTCTTAACTGGGTTCTTCTTAAAGAGGCCACTGAAATAATATTTTTTCAAGTGAGCCTTGCTTCAAAAAGGCAAGTGTACTTGCCGCGTATTTTTTGTGTGTACGTGGCACTTTCAAATTGCACATAGCTATAGATGGTTCTCATGACAGTCAGTTCCTGTCCTGTTTCCTCACATGGCAGGCTTAACTGAAAAAAAATCTCAAGTCCATCACAAAACTTACTTGAAAGTTGATGTGACCAAAAAGGATTTATGAGTGTTATGACAGAAGTGGCACAAAGTGTAGAAATAGAACTTACTGCATGAAAGAGAAAAGGTTTTCAAGCAAGGAATGGACTGTGAGCTGAGTGAAGTACCTGAGTGGCCACAGATTTTTACCAAGTTCTCTTTCTATATCCTCCCTGGCAAAGAAACAAAACCTCATGGTCTAACACTGTAATACACAGTGACTGTCAAAACACTGAAGAGTTGAGTCAGATTCCTTACAAATGAATTCCCCATCAAATGTTGGGGAAGAACAAAGTTTGCATAAAAATAATGGTATTTTCTGGTAACTCAATTCGAATGTTAATTATATAATGCTAATATGTAGTGTCAAGTTTGGATTTTTTGAAAGAAGTTAAATTACTAATGATCAACTTATTAAGGTAGGATGTTCCTTCTGAATGGTTTATCATATTTTTCCCCTAAAAATATATTTTGATATAGTTTATAATAGAACACTATAAAAGCAAAGATTACCACTTAACATTTCATTTTTGTCAGGAAAGCATCTCCTGCAAAATACTTACAAATGAGTCTCTTCTTCAGGCTTGACTGAAATGCATTATGCAGAAATCTGACAACTGTTCAGTACAATTTGCAAGCTGCAGAGAATTCAAAATAGTCTTTGATGTCTAGGCAGAAATTCACTGTACAGCAGGGAGTTTAGGTCGGTTCTCTGCATTTTATCAGCCCATGTTGTGTTTAATTAAGACATGGCAAGCGTCTCAGGATTAGCCTTTGACAGCTGAGAGTTTTTGCTCCCGGTTAATAAGCCTGATTTTTTTTCCTCTCCCATTTTTCCTCGTCATAGAACTCCAATAGGCTGTCAAATCTTCTATTACTTTTCTTGAAGGAGCCTTCTTTTGGATAGAGATATCATATTGGCATTAATGTGTTCTTCAGCTTCATGCATGGTAACTGTCCCATGTGAACTGACTGGCTTTTACTAGCAGAAGCATTTCATGTAATAAAATTCGTAACTCACAGTGGTATAAATAAATGTCTGATGTGAGGACTGCAGAAACTGTCCTCACAAGAAATCGATCAATGTGGATTGGAACATACACTAATGAAAACTAAATGAAAAACAACAAAACCCTTAAGAACAGCAGAAAATAATAACCAAAACAATTGAAAGAATAATGGTGTTTATTTGTACTTGTTATCAAATAGTAATGATTATCATAAAACAAGAAAAAACTGTAGTTAATCAAACACTAATAAAGGAAAACTTTATTATACTTTAAAAATCAAAGATATCATCTTAAAGAGACCAAAAGTGTGGAGAGAAGAGGGAGAAAATAGAATCCTGTGCATACCAAAAACGGATCAAGCCACTGAATTTTTCTGAGCAAGCACTTGGTCAGGTACTACATAGATGCCTTTCCTCCCTTTTTTATTCCACTTCAATATACATATACTTTCAAAGTGCAACTTATCTTTAGAAGAAAATTCCATAAATTATTAAACTCCCCTAAGATAAAAACAGCTATACCAATTAAATAGGAATGTTCATCCAGGCTTGGTCAAATCATTATGCAGAGGATAAACTGGGAGAAGGCACTGAAACAATCAAAGTTGAACCAGCTACAGAAATAAAAAAGCAAATGATAGCTCTAGCAAATGAATGCTAGTGATTGTATTTCCATCACTTTGTATTATATTGTTTGTCTTCTTGGGGTAAGATTTAACTTATTCAAAGTCTGAACTCTTCTGATTGCTAGAACTTGTGCAAAGGGACTAGGCAGAAGAACCCCTGAGGGAAAGAAAAAGCTTGTGTTCACATTGTAATGGATCATATCTGAAAAGTGAAAGGTATGTTCTGAGCTCCTGGGGCTTCTTGTGCTCGATTTTCAATACCAAATTTCAGGGATGTCAGAGCGGACTCAGCACTGAGTTGCAGAGCCACCTCAGCTTGGGAAATGAGGGAAGGGAGAAAGGTGCTTATTGTTTGGCAGAAAGTAAATGGAGCCCTGTAGCATCAGGAAAAATACAACAGTAACAAACATCCTGAATAGCAGCATTAGTTAGAAATTGTTCAGCTGTGAGAAATCACCTCGGAGTGGATTTGTACCTTCAAATGAAACTTAAAAAAAAAAAAAAAACCAGGAGAGAAGACAATGGTCATATATCTTGTTTTAAGATAATTATATTAATTTATATAAATGGTTATCCTATATGTCCATTTATTGCAACCTGGGAAGCGTTACAGGAGACTGTGCCTTCTGTTATGACATGACATTGTCGAGCATGTCAGTATGTTAAAAAATATTTTTTTCTTTAAAACTCAGTGCTGAGTAAAAGAAATAATTGCAGAAGTTGACTTGGCTTAAAAACCATCAGCTATCCTGAATCCTCCCCTGCTCAATTTAAGAATAAAAAGGCTTTTAGAATTGGAAATGTTTTGCTTTTATCCTTATGCCTTGTTTCTAACCTGTCCAAGCCTTGTGCATAGCTGAAACAGAAAATGCAGCATCATGGGTGGAGATTTAACAAAAAAGAAGAGGATGACCTATGCTGATGTAATACTTTCTGTCATCTTTTGTCTGAGTCTCCCATTTTGTCAAGTTTTCGAAGCAAAGCTCTTTAATTTTAATGTGTTTCTTAAACCAAGTTGGGCTTGAACATGGATACATTTAAAAATAATTTTAATAAATCTCAACAAATGCTACTTGCGGAGTATTGTCATTTTCATTTGTGCTTTAGAATTTCTGAAGATGTAAATTAATTTAGATGTAGTCCTTATCAGTCTCTGAAGAGAATGTTAATTATATCTGGCAATAATTTTTTGCAGAAAATTGGGAAATCAGCCTGGATCTCTTGAATGGTTTATGATTCAATCCCACTTCATGAGTAAGCTTTGCCAACCGTTTTGTTTCTACCATGAAAGCTTTATATATATGGGGGTGTGTGTATACACACACATATTAAATATATAGACATGGAGTTCTTGTAAGTATATTTACACAAAAACATAAGTATATAGTGTATTTCTTTTCTGTTAGTTCTGCAAGCTCTGTACTGTTGAATTAGATAAGCTTGAATAGAAAGAGATTGGGACACTAGTAATTCAGGATATGCTTTTTGAATAGGCAAAGGAGCTTTATTAAGAAAAGGAGATAAAAATGTTGTGCCATAGCTTTCAAAAATGTTCTGTGCTTCAAAGAAAAATACACTTATCTGGCTGCTACAAGATGAGACTGAACTTGGTGATGACAAGCGTGACAACAAATCATCATGTTGCTCACTGGAGCTCAAGACAGTCCAGTGTTCCTTCTGCAGTGGCTTTTCTGTCCCGCTCTAATGCCACTGTACATCTGATAGTGCTGCTGCATTGTACTCTGCAACAAATGAAACCTGCCAGCCATTATTCCAGTATCTACAAGTAATTGCTTCACACTTGCACAAATCTTTACAGGTTATAAAAAATTAGCAGTTTCCGAAAGGGTGTTGTATAACGTTATGACATACCTAGTTTTCTTAATTGAGTGTGCTTTTACAACATGGGTAATTCAGAAGCACACACTATTGGATCGTAGTCATGAGTCAGATTCTGTCACTTTTATGTACACTAAATAGAAAATAACTTCAGTTTAAAGGGATTGTTGCTAGACTAATGAAAGTTTGAGAAAGGGTCTGTGTATCAGGAAAGCTGCAAGTGAAGAGGCTGCAACACTGACACAGTAATGACTATTTATGTTTCTAACAGTGATTAAAAATATTTTCCCTGAAATGTTGTGTGATTATTCTTAGCCAGTTGTATGTTTGTGAATGTCTTTTGGCTTACATTTTGGGAATTAAAATATAAAGCTAGATAGTTTGTGCTGTCTAACAGAGCTATATGATGTGCTACTACTATGCTATCCGAAATGCCCAAATGGAATTTCCACAGACAGCCTGTGAAACAGCCCTGTGGTCAGGAGCTGAAACACACTGATTGCTACTCCTGAATAACTGAGGTGCAACCTTTTCCCTCCCTTCACTTTTTCATTTGCAAAATTGAACGGTATTAAACTATTTAATAGGGTTTTTCTTCAAATAGGTTAAATTATGCTCTAAGTGACATCTCACTTTCATGGCATGGACACTGCTCCTGTTTCCAGTACCACAGAAAAATGCAGTTTCATCTCATCTCTATGACTACATGGTGTTATGCAACATGACTTTTGAAAAATTGTAAGAGATGGGCTATTTTTTATCCTTTTAATTTTTTCTCAAGGTAAATAAATCCTTTTGCTCAGTCTCAGGGAGAAGCAAAATACTGAAAATAGTAGTATTAGAAAGGCTATATGGTTTTTCATATGTATGATATGTAATATTTCATAAATTATTTAACTAATTGGCAAATTGAAGGGCTGAAGCTTTGCACAAAAGCTGCTTTGAAAGGGATTCCTTACTCAGGCTTTGCTGTATACACATCACCCCTGATAGCTACAGTGTAGAAGGAGCTGTTGTCTGTATGCTCTGTCTCTCTATATATGTCTAGAGAGAGAGAGGATATAAAGAAGGGACCTGTTGTCTGCATGCCCTTTTTTTCACTTCCATTTCTTTCCTAAAAAAGGAATTACTGTGTTTTCTTCTTTCATGCTAAGGAAATTAACAACATAGGATGCTTAAGATCTTTCTGAATGACCTTTGTATACTTGTGAAGTTATAATAAACCAAATAACACCTCCATGGAATTAAATTAAATTTTTAACGCCACTTGAAGTATCATGAAGGTCATAAAATGCTTACATATTTCACTCTTGGTTTGGTGAATGAAAAGAAGATGATGGCTGTGACACAGAACTTTTTGTGGTGGGTGCAAAATGAAAAAAAAGAGGGAGAAGAATAGGGGCAGTGGGACTGTTGGCTGCCTGAAGGGCAGAAGTTGCCGATCAGTTAATTAGCAACTGATTTATGAGGGTTCCAAGCTTAAAATACATTTTATGGGTGTTTCAGAAACAGAGCTCTTTTTTTATTTTTAATAAGTATGATATGGATTGTGGCAATGAAGACTTCCTATTCCCTCCTTCCATCTGTGCTCTGCATCCATCTGTCATACTTCATCCCTGTTTAGATTGAAAACATTGTGGATCTGTGCAGTGTTTGTATTTAAAAACTAAACAGGCTGCTTGGGACAGAAGCTGTGAGACCTCCTGGTCATCACTTGGCAGTAGGACCCCTGTGACAAGAAAGAGGCCATTTTTGTTACTGGAGTTGCTAAATTCTGCCATCTAATGTGGAGAGCCTAGCCAAAAGTTGGCTACTTGATAGAGGACATGAGCCATACGAAGTACAGTTGATAAAGATCTCGGATAGAAAAGTACAGGGAAGCAAGGTTGGCCTGTCCTTTCGCTAGAAAAACAAAGTTGTAAATCAAGTATGTTCTTTGAAGGAGCAGGATGTAGAGATAAACAATGGAAACTACTCGGATGTGGGCGTTGTGTTGTTGCAAAATATAATAACCAATCAGGAGCTCTGATTTAGTAATATGTATTAGCCAATTATCTATACTATAAAAGGCATGATTGTACTCTTAATAAACGAGACTGCATTATCAACTCATCTCTCTGCATGGTCTCCCAGCACTCCGACAATCTAACACTTGTTATGAAATAACTAAGAAAAAAAAAAGCACAGTTGCACTGTACTGTGCTAAGGACACACCACTGCTGAATAATAACAGATCATCCAAAGGATGGCTGGAAACAACTGGCATCGGAGTGACCAGAATGATAACACTTCCTTAAATACAAGGCTCAGGCCCATCAATAAATGGATTTTTCTTTTTTTCCTCAGATAACAAAGCCAAACATCTGCCATGTTCTATAGTCTTTGCTGAATCTTTAATTTGATACAAACTGGTTTTTTTACAAAAATTACACAAACATTTATTTTAGATTTAAAAGTGCTATTCCGATCTACTGTAAATTTATCCAGTTAACTGTATGACAGCACTTTGGAGATAAGAACTGCTCCTTTTTCCTAGGGAGATATGTATTTAAAATAAACAGTAATTTACATATACACTTACACAAACTATGAATAACAAACAGGTTGAAACTGCAAATAAATAAACTGGGAAATTTAAAAATAGCTCTGAAGTATCCGGTCATGACATGAATCTACTCTCTGAAATGGCCCCGTTTTTTTTTTTTTTTTTTTTTGTTCTGGTCTTTAGCATCTGAACCTTTCAACTAGAAAGACTGTAGCGTGCAATTATTAGACATTGAAACATAGAATCATTCAGTTTAGCAAAGACCATTTAAATGATTGAGTCCAACCATTAACCCCTCACTGCCAAGGCCACCACTAATACATGCCCCTCAGTGCCACATCCACACAGCTTTTAAATCCCTCCAGGGATGGTGAGTCCACCCCTTCCCTGCACAGCCCATTCCAGCGCTTGACAGCCCTTTCAGTGAAGAAAATTTTCCCTCATATCCAATCCGAAGCTCCCCTGGTGCAACTTGCAGCTGTTTCCTCTTGTCCCATCACTTGTGACCCAGGAGAAGGGCCCGACCCCCACCGTTCATGGGTGGATCCAGGAGTGTGTGTGGTGGGGGGGCGCTTTCTCATAGAGCTAAGCCAGCTTCTTTCCTCATGGGAAAAGGAAGAGTCTCCTTGGCTTTGTTAAAGGATTCAGTGAAGACTCTGCATCTTCATTCACTGCTGTTCTTTTCTGTGTGTTTAATGCTGTGACACATGGAGCTGGACTAAGCCTGATCTGACTTAAAATTTTGTCTAGTGGGAAAAACAGGGAGGAGAAATCATGGTGTGTGGTGTGTGTGTGTGTGCAGTTTTCAGTGGATTTCTTGATTTTCATTGTACAACCATGTAAATAGCTGTGTTGTCATCACGTTGCAGCACCATAGATGAGTGGGTAGGTCACGGATTAGATGGATAGCAAGGAATGCTAAACTGTCATTGCTCCTAAAGTGGTAATACATATTAGATATGTCAGATTGTGCCCTCACTTCTGTCATTGTGGCAGAGATGGTTTTCCTGATAACAGTGATAAGATGAGCTCTGGAAATGTCCCATAAAGCAGGCAGAGCAAAGACCAGATAATTTGAGTGCTGGCAGACTAGACCCTGCATCAAAACTTGATCTGCAGCATAACTGCACCTTATGTGAAGAAGCTGTTCCTCAAAAGAAGTAGCTATGCTGATTCTGTTGTCAGATGACAGAAGACTATGTTTAAAAAAAAATCAATTGGAAAAGATACTTTAACTTCAGGGAAAAGCTACATGCTTTTTAATCTATTTATTTAGGAATAAATTAAATTGTTCCTGTTCACTGGCATGATGAAACTTATTATTTTCTTAAAAGAGCTCCCCTTATAAAATAATATGATTTTTTCTGTGTAGTAAATGAAGTCTCAGTGTGTTTTGCACTTCATTTGAGCCATAAACTGTCATATTCATTCCAGAGCACATTTATTTATTTATTTTAAAATTTGTATTACTTTTATCATGACGAAATAAGCAATCTCCAGCCATGCTGTTCACCTAATCAGAAGAGCATGTGAAGTTAATTTTCCAGTGGGCTCTACATGAAGCACGCTTATTCCCTCCTAACCCACATTTCGCACAGCACTTCCACCACCATCACTTCTACCAAAAGTAACACTTTTTGATAAATGAATATTTGAGATTCACTTGGTCTAATTTCTTATAACAAAAAATGTACAGTAGCATGTAAAAATGGAATTGATGTTTCAGAAAACTTAAAAATTTTGGATAGCTTCCCTTCAAATTCAGAGCATGAGAAGAATGTCTTATGACAAAGGGTGACAAAATCTTGAGAAATTCCATATTTGAAATGAATGAATCTTCAGTTTATGTTTCTGTAATAAAAGATAGCACTGATAGTGCTAGAATAGCTAGGAAACAGTTAATCTAGTTTTTGAGAACAGGAACTGTGCAACCTTGGGGATATTGGTCCACCCTGAGTTCTACTCTAAGAAGAAAACAGCAATCTCAGGAATAATACTGTACCTTACTCCATTAAAATCTGACTGCCAGACGTGACTGGTACAGGGATCATCCCTCTGCTTAAAGTGCTGACCATTGCTGGAACTGGACTAATAAAAAGTACTTCATCAGTAACTCAGTAGCTTTCTTGTTCTCCCAGTATCTAGTCCATAATCACAACCATAATTGGTTTAGCACTCACATAGGGTTTTTTTGTTCTACAGATAAAAATTGTCCTTATTGCAGTACTTTATTCTGATCTTTTCCTCATCTCTCTCATTCATTTCTGACTTAGTTTATTTTGTTCTACTTGCATGTGTCTTAGTCACTTCTACGCCTCTCAAAGTGTTCTACTTTCCAAGCTGATCTGCAAAAACCATGTCTAAGAAGCATGCTAATTATATGGGTGGGCTTGGTGACCACAGCTTAGATTTCAAATAGCAATATGCAGCTCTTGAATATTTGCTGTTCTATATAAGAACTACATGATTTTGGAACCTCTCAATTTGAGTTTCAGTAGCATACAGGATTTGTCTTTTAATAACTTAGTGTAGGAGAACTGCAGTACCCCAACCGTCTGCTTTATGCTGAACTCTCTGAAGCAGCCAATTTTGTCTTCCAGAACGTGGCTGCTGCACATGCTGGGTGCTGATTACAAGTATTATCTTAAGAGAATCACTTCTCAATATTTAAGAAAATTACTCTTCTTTTAAAGGCATGCATTTGTGCTTTTATACTCCTGCTGGCTCATCGCACCAGGAGAGGACTAACAAATAGCATCAGTGAATTCCATGTCTGCCTTTGCTGCTACATTATGTTTAGCAAACAAATTGGGAGGAGGAAGAGGACTAAAAAAAATCAACAACCTGCAGCTTCTCAAGAAGCAAAGAAAGTAGCTTGGCAACAAAAAGAAAACCTGTGCTGTAGTGCAACCACAGTGGTTTGTCCGTGTAACAAGAAGGGAGCGGTGTAAGAAGGGCCTGAAACAGAGATTCAAAGGTTCAAAGCCTTTGGGCACCCTGATCTGCTTTACAGAGAGCTCATGAAAATCAAATGCATCAGGAGCCCTGTAAGAACAGAATATTTACTGCCAGGCATTTTCCCTTGCCTACTCCCCTTTTGTGTGTGTACGTTTGATACGATATTCAGTAAGGAGTGTGTGCAACAGCCAGAATCAGAGGTCTTGAAGATCTAGGGGTTTTGTGCGCGCACAACCTGAGCTCACCTTACATTCCTGAGTACCTGCTGCTATACCAAACTAAATCCTTTTTAAGCCTGATCTTCTTTCTTCACTTCTGTTCCTTATAATACATCGTGAATCACCATAATCTCTGCTCTGCAATGATACCACGGAAGTGCCATTTCCCTCAACTAATATAATTGTAAACTACGATAAATAAAATAACTGTCAACTTCCAAAATACTTTGTTTTCACTAGTTATGCCCCCATGTTCCGATTTTTTTCTCATTAAATACCACAAAATAGTTTTGCTCAGATTACCTTTTATTTCTATACTAGCCCTTCTGTCTGTCAAGCACAGGCCATACACCTGTTTAGGATCCTAAAATTGCAACTGTACCTTAACACCAAACCCATGAATCCAATTAGCTGCATGAAAGAAGCAGGCAAAGTATTTCCAGAGAGATAAGGTTTGTGCAGAGAGGTAATATGTTTTCTTAGACCAATTGTTGGAGCTGCAAAATATTTCTGCTAATTTTCCAATGTACTCCACAGCTGCCTGGTGAAGGGCTTAAAAAAATTAATGCAGGAAATAAAAATATATTTGTGAAAATCCAAAGTACATCTAAATAAGGAGCAGAGAAATGTGAGTAAATATAAATAAGAAGCAGAGAAATGTTATTTAAAATACTGCTGCTGTTACTACTGCCTCCTGTTTTATCCCAGTATCTCTCTGGTTTCTCACTCATATTAAGGAGTCATATACAGCTCTCATATCACAGTAGCAGCACAGTCTGCTCAGGGATGAAGAAATCATGCTCTGTATTGTAGTCTGATCTTTCATGGTTTGTAAAAATCTTTTTAATTGAGCTATACTCGAGTGATTAATGCATTTATTCTCCCCTTCACAGTGGCTGCTGCTGCTGGAACATATGGTTTGCTGTCTGCCTTGTGCTATACATACTTGCTTTTTGACTGCCCTGAAGATTTTAGAATAAATTCAGTACTGCATGGCAAAATACTCCTTGACTTAACATGAAAAAATCTAGTGGCTTAGAGTCTACAGTTCACTTGTATATAGGTGTTTTACATCCTGAAGGAGCAAAAAATGGAAATAAGCTTTTCCATTTTCTCTTACCTTCTCTGTGGCTGATAAATGTATAGCAATTTTGCATTGCTATTTCTTCCTCTAGCTAGTAATTTAACAAAAGAATTCTATCAATACTTCTGTTTGTTTCTATTGCCTGATTTTTTTTTTCTGGGAATTCTGAATCTGCTTCTCATAATTTCTGTATGGCTTCAGAATAGATGATGGTTTTCTGCTGGTTTTTTTCACATCTGCCAAAAGAATACTCAATACTACTGGACTGACAGGAATATACATGTTTCTTCATCCTTAAAGGTGAGTGAAGGATGGAGGAACAACTGATTATAGGCTTCATTTTCCTTCCTGTATTTTCCAGTTTGTAATTTTTCAGCTGCTTCAAATAGGTTTTCTCCCCAAGATTATGTCTAAATGATAAAGAAGAAAAAGGATGTGGAAAATAAAGCATATTTCATCCATAACCAGACCTGGCTGAAAACAAAATAATTATTTATTTCTACCAGGCTTAAGGTTTGATGCTTTCCTGGTTTTGGGTTTCAGTTTGGGTTTGTTGTTTTTTTTTTTTTAATAAAGTCAATTAAACAATAAGAAAGTTCACAAAAATGGACAAAGGAAATTAGTAATAGTCACATGTATGGCTTTTTTTTTTCTACTCTAAACAATACTTTATCAAGTGATAGCAGGGAAAAAAAATCCTTGAATTTGCAAGGACTCGTTATGAGAACCACCTTCTCCCTCATTTCACAGTCACACCTCGGGCACAGTCACGCTCCCAAATTGCATATGCTGAGTTTTGCAGTCCACTGAAAATAGAAGTGCCAGACTGGCAAGGAGGAATTCCTGTGAGTTACCAGCCATTTGGTACCTATTTGGAGGGAAATGTTATATAATGTCAAGCTGACAATTAAAAACATTTCTGCCTCTCTGTTTTAACCCGTGAGCCTTCTCATTTTTTATTTTTTTTTCTATATAGCTTAATAAAGAAATTAAAAGTCATTAGTTGAATTTAATGTAGACCTCTATTATTGGTATATACATAAAGTCTTCTTTTACAATATAAGGTTGTGTTTCTATCACTGAAGTCACAAATTGCTCTTAGTCAGAAAGATAATCAACAAACTACGAGTGCAATAGGATGTAAAGGTGGGATTTGAGCAATGGAGAAAGCAGAAACTCCTGGGGGAAGAATGCAAAAAAGGCACTTCATCTGCAATCATCGATGCTAAAGGAGGCTTTCATTTAAGGCACATTTCAGGTTCTGAGGGCAACTTATTCATTGGATGCTTCTGTAGTCAGAGAATCGACCAGACAGAAAGAAAGACTGTCACCCGTGGTTACATTTATGTTAATAAGTTAAACAGGTTCAGGAAGCACTTCTTGGCATGGGAGCTTACCTGTTAAATTGTTAGAACAGTACCTATCATGTTTTGGACTAGACAACTTCCTCTCTCCCAGTTTTCAGACATGTTTTGGGAATTGGCATAAGTTTGCTCATGTTCCCAATAGGAAACCTACATTGGAATGTCTCATTTTGGGAGCTGAGAGAGTCCAGAGGCACAAATCCAGATAATGCTAAGCCATTTCTCCTTTATACCAGAGAGTCATTCTTTAAAAATGTAATGACATGTGCTAACATTCATGTTGTTTCCAGGGCTGGTTCTAAAGGATAAAAATAAATGAGAAAAAGACCATGACCTCTTTTTAGTTCTAAGGTAAGTGGAACATAACTTTCTGAAGTCAGATCTTCAAATGGTTACCATGTTTTGCTCAAGTGTGGGAGATGTCCTAATGTTTTGCAAAGTCAGGGGAGTAGATAATTGTCATAGGAATACTAAAGGATAATTATCATTGAAATACTGATAAAAGGGTATTTTCAAACCTATATTTAAGCTTGCTTCATTTTTAAAGAAAATAAATTAAATATTCAGAATAGCTTAGGCAATTAGATATCCTGGCACTGGCCAGAATCAGGATGACAAAATGGAAATCCAATGGTTATGAGATCTTTTTGGTAAGTTATCACGACAGAATGGGACAAAGATTCAGGAGAATATGACAATTGTCTTGTTACTGAATCGCAGCATTCCTTAATATCTAACCTTAGGTTGTATGTGAAACAAAAACTGCATTGGTAAAGACAGAAATCTAACATTCTTGTGTTCTCTAGATTTTTTTTTAATTAATGCAGTATAACTACAAATATGAACCCCAAAAGCAGGAAAAGTGTTTTTCCTTAAAGGTCCTTTGTAAGTGAAAAATATTTCGAGATTGAGACAACCTAAGACTTTGTATCATAGATTTTTTTTTTAACTGGGAAACCTGTGGAGGTTTTTTAGTGTTTTCATGCAAAAATACCAAGGAGGAGTACAAGTATATGTGTAAAAGTACCTAGAAAACCACCATATAAATTGTCTAAAGTAATACATAAAATAAATTGAATTTAATTCCCCAAAAATACATACTTTGTGTAATCCTATGAAGTGGATATAAAGTGTTACTGTCTCAAAAGAGTAACACTATAACTTATCTTCAGCGTGTCTATGTAGAGTAACAGATGGAAGACTATCAAGTCTTTTTATTATAAACAAAACTGTTGTGTGAACCTCATGCCTTCCGTGTGATGTCAATTATTAGCTAATTAACATCAGTGGGAGCTGGATTGGCCAACCACGGTAGGGGGGGGAAGTTTACTTCTTGGTGTTTTGCTGAACATTCAACAGGATTCATGAGCAAAAAAGCAGGGAAGCACTTGCAGGTTCATTGTCAGTTTTGAAACAGACATACAGGGCTACAGTTTTTAATTATTTTCACATTGTTCCTTACTTTATTTGATCTAGTGGGGAGCTATTCATTGTAGAAATTTGATTCGATTTTGGGACTAATCTAATGGATCAATTTTCTAGCTCCCCCAACTTTAGGTAGTTTGGTTCCTGCCCAAGTCCTTCCACAGGTGAATGGGATTAAGGCACTTCAGGACCCAGCTGTTTAAAATTAAACTGTATTGCCAATAAAAGGTTCTCTTAGTGGGTACTTGCTCTGTGGCTCTGCTGAGAAGAGGTGATGTTCTGGGGGTGAATAGTCCTACAACCCTAATTTTATTTGTAGTTGCCAACTTGGCTGTAGAGGTCAAGATAGTAAGTAGGGAAGTAGATCCCAGTTTCCTGCAACTGTGGAATTGAGAGGAGAACCTCAGCTGCCTTTGGATGAAGTGCCTCACCTTGATACTGTAAGTAAAAGTTTTAGTGTAAATGAACCAGACTTCAGTGAGGTTTTTCTGAGCTGTTTTCTTCCAGACATATCGGTGTACTCCTTGTGAAAGTAGGTTTTTTTCTTTCCAGATGTTTCTAATTGGGAAGAACTTGCACTATAAAAGTAACTTTCTGATTTGATCCTTTATGGACATCAGGTATTAATAAGAATAAAGAGCACCACCACCCTTCATGACTTTCTTTGTTTTCCAAAGAATAAATACATTCATTGAACAATTTCTTTAATGATTATTTTAAGAATGTATCTGGGTGACATCTTCTAATAGTAAGTTCTACTGGACAATTACAAATAACTTTGAAAATGCTCGTGAAAGCAATAAGCAGCTAAATTTTATCAAGGAGATTAC
>JAWWEU010000023.1:12914309-13045421 GCA_035583155.1 Acropternis orthonyx
TTCTACTGGACAATTACAAATAACTTTGAAAATGCTCGTGAAAGCAATAAGCAGCTAAATTTTATCAAGGAGATTACAGTTGCATTTTTCTTTGTACTGAAACATAGTGTAAAATGAAATACTGATTCTGTTTCTTGATAGTAATCTAATAGTATCTTACATATTTCTGGGTTTTACCATTAAAACGTAGGGGCTGACCTGCATGGTCATCGTATTTCTGTTCCAGAAACTCTGATGTTTCTAATATTATGCATGTCATTGTATTGTTTATCTTCTTGCTGTATATTTGTGAGGGAGTAATTCAGGTTTTTATACATTAGTATAATACCAGAATTCTCACAATTTTTAACTTTTAGTTTTACTTTAAATCTAGGCTGTTACATCCTGTTCTGGACTTGGTTTTTGTAATAGAAAATGAAAGCTGAAGGCAACTGTGCCATAGGGAAGCACAGAGGAATACATCAGGGCCAGGTTCCATGCATAAAGCTAAAATACATTTTCCTGGGCTTTGAAAGCACACACCTGCCGGTGCTTGCTAGCAATTATGCAGCAGTGACTGAGTTCTATTTGTGTCCCTATTTTTAAAAAAGTGAAGCACTAAACAGCTGCTGCTAAAGTGGTAGTAGCACAGGTAAGAAGAAAAGAAAGAGTTGGGAAGGATAAAGGGAAGCACAGGAACTGAAGACAATACGTAACATTATATGCCATTTTCAATTATTTATACTTAGAGTAACTAAACAGAGAAGTTATAAACTGTTTTATACTTTTCTGTTTCCAAAATCACTATACCATAAACCAAGGAAAATAACAGACTTGAAAATCAGTGTTTCATATGTACTTTTAACTGTTTAGGGCCTAACTTAGGCTCATTGAAACAAGAAAGAATTTTCTCATTAATTTCAGTGAGGTTTTCACAGCTGCTTCTGAGGAGAAAGCAGAAACAAGTATGAATATATTGCATTTTTAAGGTAGAAAACTTATCATAAAACAAACAAGAAAGCTTTTCAGAAAACAAAACAAGTATGTTAGCAAAAGAATGCATTTGAAGATAGAAACTGTTGAAAAGTGTAAACCTTATATATAGCATCACATGGCACTTTATAACCTAAATATGATTTAAGTTTTACAACAGACTGCTTTTGTCTAAGATTTGGCTGAAAGACACGAGAACACTTTGCAATAAAAAAACCTGAAACAACAACAACAAAACAAAAAAAAACCCATTCCAAACTAGGAAAAAAGTAGTAGTTTGGTTACATGATCTGATTCTTTATGCTTAATGGCACCTGCCTGGATCACGGCACCAAGGGCAACATAGCTGGTCCTGTGATTAGACTGAAATGAGAACTTCCATCAGCTTCAGAGAAGTCAGCCTTAAGTACCTACTCTTGTCTTTGTCTTACCATTTGGGTTTGGATTCCAGCATTGTCTTGAATGTAAGGAATGAATATTATTCAGGGGTTTGGATTATGTGACCCTGAGGTTCTTTGCATGGATGTTGTTTCTCCTAATACAGTAAGTAGATTAGCTGTAGAATTCTGATTGCTTTTCCCCCCTTCACTTGAACTGCACATTTTCCAAACAAGTTTTTGAGAATAATTCAGCAAAATATTTTTCCCCACAAAGCTCTGCACCAAATGGTCTTGTCCATAGTGGGTATAATCTGTTCTTTGGCACTAGTAACACTGATAGTCCCCCTGCAGATGGGCTGTGATTAATTCTGCTGCTAAGTTTATTGAATGATAGGAAGCTTAATTCATTGCAATATTATTGCAGCCTTATGTTAACTCTCTGATGTCTTCCCACAGTGGTTATTCCTTGGAAAGAGGATTCTTAGGCTACTGGTCTTCTGTTAGACTGCTCCCAGCTTTTGCCAGCTATCACAAGGCCCTTAGTCTTTGCCAGTGAATGAGTCACAAAACAGAAAAAGCAGAACGTGATGTTCCTTGTCTTTTCACGTAGCCAGGGATGGTGTGACATGTTTTTTAAAAAACTGTCAGCAACTGACTCCACTTAGAACAAAAGTCCTGTCATCATTAACAGTACTGAGAGAGAATTGGATGTAGCAATATTGAGACAGGTCTGTAAGATATTCTTATTGCACAGTGAATCCAAATTAAGCACCAAACTCCTGCAAATGGACGCTTCTTGTGCTTTGAAGCATTCAGAGTAGTGACCCACATTTCATAGTGTTTATCCATTTCCTTACAGATGCAGACTTGCTAACTCTTCAAGAATACTCTTGTGTTGCTTTTCACATCAAGTGAAATTATTTGTATACAAAACCATGTCCTTTCTTGTCAATTTCTCCAGGAACAGATTTTCTCTGTCAATATTTTTTCATGGTTTTGTAAGTGTTTTAACAGAAATGTGTTCAAGTAAATATGCAGATTTAAGAGCAACTGAAGTTTGCATTTTAATCATGGTTTATCTCATTACATTGGACTTGGAAAAGTAAATATTTGCCCCCTATTGCAATTATATCTGACATAGATACTGCAAGAGCATGTCCCTTTCTTGGGGAAATAGAGACTTGCTGTACTTCTGCTGTGAATGGCATTCTAGCGTCTCTGAATAAGTATTCATGACAGCCAACTATTTCAACTGCCTTTGGATAATTCAAATATAACAATGGAGGGATTATGTCAATTTTCAACATGATTGGTTGAAATCAGTTTGATTTATGTTTTAATAGTAGTTCCATGGAAGTTGTTCTTACCAATAGTGTTTAATAGTGGCATGCATAGTGGGCAAGAGAAATACAGATTACAGGAAAACAACTGGAGATCTCAAGTGCTGCTTAAAATCATTATTACAGCAATGAGAGTCAGAAGAGGCAGATAAAATGTTTTTGAAAGTCTGTGTAGGGGAAGGTGCATTGAAGCAAAGGACTGAGTGTGATCACTTCTGATTGTATACAGAGCAAATAAATTGAAAAAAATGAGAAGAGGGGAAAAACAGAAGAGAAACAAAACTTCATTTCTTAGGATGAGAAAGTGTTTACAGGATCTTCTCTCACTTTCCTTAATACAAATGAGGAAAAAATGCCAGGAATAATTTCTAATGCAGGCTTCTGACGAAGAAAGGCTCTCAGACTTTGCATAGCAGCTAATCTGCTTTTAATTTTTTTCCCCTCCATGCTGCTTTCTAAAAAATACAAATCAATATGGATGTCATCTTAATTTCTTTTACACTTCAGACAAAACAGATGTAGGTGTTTCGTTTTTCTGTGTATGCAGGTACATATAGTAACGGATCTTTAGACATCATGTTCTTAAGCACCTGACTTGGAACATTTCTGGCCTTCAGTGAACAGGGACAGAAAGCAATCCTGCCTCTGCAGTTTTACGCAGGCATAGGTGTATTTTTAGGCTATTTCACAATGGGTAACACACTTCCAGAGGTTTGCTGGGTGGGGACTGGAACCCAGGGTTCGCAATGAATGGACAGAGACAAACGCTCTGAGAAATCACGGGCTGGCAGTGCGTGTGCTGCTGCTGCTGCCCCCGGCGGCAGGACGAGCCGGTGGAGCCCCAGCTCCTCGGGAATGCTGGGAATGTTGAGTCAGGGACTGGCAACCCAGACAGCCAGGCTCGCAGCTGACTGAGGGAGACTCGCTGAGGGACAGAAAGACGAGGGACAGGAGCACACAAGCGTCCCCCGACCGCAGCAGGTTCCCCCTCTGCCTCCCCTCGGAGGTGCCCGGTGGCGCCGGCTCTCCCTGCCGCCTCCTTCCTCCGCGCTAACGGGATGTCAGCTAAACGTGATGTTGTAAAATCCATGTGAGGACGAAAGACAGATGCAATGATTTGAAAGGTGAGAAGCTTAAACAAGAATATGGCTGTGATACATGACTGTGAATTATTTGTGGTTAAGGAAATTGCTGTGTATTGCTTTTTACAACTATCTGGTAGTTGAATCTCAAAATGAATTTGCAGAAAAGCTTTTTTATATTGCTTTAGAAATACATTGTAATAAATGGAACCAAGTGCACATCTTATTCTGGTAACAGAGTGCCTCTCCCTACAGAATCGTCAACCAGAAACCTCTCTTGCCATTTCTATTAAAAGCAGCCATAGGAGTCTCATTTTTTTTTTTTTTTTGGTGCCCAGTGTTTAAAAATATTATTGTTTAAAGTTTTCTAGAATAGAACCGATGAGATTTGGAGGTTCCTAGCTTTATACCTAAATACTGGATAACGTTTGGTGTCTTCAAAACCGTGTCAGGAAAAAGGTGAGAGATTTATGTTCCCTTCTAGTGGCTGGCAAATGGAAACAGAAACTAACAGGATATTATTTTTCAGTTATATAATTAATGAATACTTACTGTGGTCCCTCATTTATGATGCTGTGTGGTTTAATCTTTTTTTTAAAGATCATTTTAGGCTGGACAAGGGTGATGGACGTGATGCATATGATAAAATCCACGCATACATTCATTAGGGATACGTGCATATTTTTTTCTGGGAGCACTATAGTAGTAACGTGATGGAGAAGGAATTTTTTTTTTATTAGTGTGTGATTGATTTCTAGGCGGCTACCTGCTAAGCCTTGTGATGGATGGATGGGAATCTACTCCCTTAGCGGCGAATTGCTGTTTCCCTGTTGATGGACACGCCAGGCGACCACTTGCATTGGCAGATACAAGCTCGTTGCACATAAGCACGGCCAATAAGTGCAGCCAAGAGGAGGGCAAACCCTACTTGTCAGGGTTAGTTTTCTGGTTGGCTTTTTAAACCAGCGGTTTCACTTGACTATTTGTTTGGGGGTTAGTTTTATTTCCGATTGCCGTGCCCCCATCCCTCGGGTGCGTGTCCAGCGCGGCCGCCCTGTCCGCGGCCCCTTCGCGGCAGCCGCACCGGGCGCAGGCCCTGCTCGGCTCCCCCTCCCTCGGAGGGCGGGGAAGGGAGGGAGGTCCCCTCTCCATCCAGCCGCTTCTGCCCCGGCTCTTCGTTTCCCTTCCCCAAGTCGAGGACGGAGCGGATCCCCGGTGTCGCCCTGCCCTGAGGGGAGATGCTGAGGAGATGCGCTACCGCCCTCCTCCCGCCACAGGGAATGGCAGAGCTCCAGAGTGTAGATTCGGGGCCCTTTTCCAGCCCCGGGGGCACTGGGGACCTGGGGCTGTGCTCCCATCCTCACTGCTCTGCCTCGAAGGAGGAGGAAGCCCGACCACCTTCCCGGCCCAGCTCCCCCGCAGGCGGCTGTGTCAGCGAAGGGCGTCCCTGCAGGGAGCACTAAAGCCATCCCTCTGCCAGGGGGATTTCCTTGGATTCTCTCCACTGCTGTCTCCAGCTCCCCCGGTGCCTCCCCGCCCTGCCCGGCCCCGCTCCCTCGGCTACGGGCGGGGATGGCGAGCGCTCCTACAGCGCAGGTGAAGAAAACACCAGGCGACAAAAACACTGCTGGCAGAGCTCAGTCCTATCACGGGCTCATCTGCTTGAGCAGTGCCTTCCGTGTTTCTTCCTTCCTCTGAATACGAGGAGGGAGAAGTCCCCTTTTTGGGTCTGTCTTTATGCACCGAGTGTGTAATGGTAAATTAATCCAGTTCAATTAAGGAATATGTTTCTAAGCGAAAAATCTTTGTTACGGTTTCTTGATGGAAGAAACTTAAGGCCCAAGCCTTGAGTTAGGGACCCTGTTATGGGTGGTGTGTGAAAGTAACTCATTTCAGTGCTTAAAAAGAAACCATTCCATTAGTGTTACTTTGTTTGAAAGCTCTGTGTAAACAAACAGCTTTCAGAGGCATCAAGGTGAGTTAGCATTTTCACTTTTCTTGCAGGAGTCTGGGAGGAAGGAGAGGCTTTCTGTCCTGTGAGTGAAGGGAACATAATTTCTTTCTCCAAAGGATTAATGAGATAGGGCGATCCCTGAGATTTATGGCTGCCCAACTTGGGTTGAAACTTGATCTTTAAACTGTGGAGAAACTCTATGCTGTGTATCTTATAAGCACACCCAGGGAAGGGTAGATCTTGCAGTTAAGAACTGAGGAAATTTTTTATTTACTGTTTTGAGTGCCTTATTAGAGTCATTATCCTCTTGTGGTTTGGCTGTGTTTGGAGGAGACCCATCTCATCCCCTCCCTTATTCTATGGGTGTTCAACTCCCCTCAGCCACTGGCAGTCAAATTGGGGCGGGTGTTAGTTTAAGATACACTTGCCTGTGCCAGTCCCCCCCTCCTGTTCCTTGCCTGCTCTGAAGGCTGTAGCAAGGTGTGGGCCATATTCTTAGCAGCCAAGTATCAGGCAAACACATTCAACCATCTTAGAATGTCAAATATATGTGGTATTTAGAGAGTGAGCTATTCAGTGTGCATGTTTTTGTAAAAGAAGACACAAGGTGATGTTTTTGGGAATATTTTTTTTTTGCTTTAGAGAGATGATTCTTGCAGACCTTCGAAAGATGACTAACAAAAAAGTGGGTTGTTCACCCCTTAAAGAGGGTGAGGCAATCAGCCTGTGTATCACTTCCTAAGACAACATATGCTCTCCCACCTGTATCTCTTATGGTATTTTTGTATTTTTATCTGCTATGATGCATTTGTTATCTTCTATGTTTAATTTAGTTTGAAATGCCTGGGATGTATGGAGTTTGTTAATCAGGTTGACCTAGGAATATTACTGTGATACTGATTTTTTTTTTTAATATTCTTTATTTTTTGTAATGTGACTGCTCTTTTATCTGTGAGACTGCTTGTCCAGATTAGAATAGCTTTCAAGTATTTTTGTGATTAAAGTTTGACTTTTTGAGTGATCTTATCTGTATTCAGCAATGATGACCTTGCCTCAACTTATTTTGCAACATTTTTACTTTAAAGCAAAATAAGTTTATAATTTCTTTTTAAGGGTCATAGTTGGTCAAGGGAAAATAGTGCTGATACTTTCACATCAAGAAAATGCAAGGGCATGTTAGTGAAAACATCAGTTAAATATTTTTTTGCAGCATTTTGATTTTTTTAATCAATTGCTAAAAATTTTATAAAGAAACAGTCTTTTACAGTATTTTTGAAATCAAGTGAGATGGAGTTATGTTGGTTTGTTATTGCCTGTGTGTGAGATATGAAAAAAAGCCAGCTATTTCCTTATTTCCTTGGAAAACTGCTGTGGACTACTTGTGGAGGTCCAAGAAAGTTTATAAGCATGAATATCCAATGAATGTTTGTAAAAGTAAAGGTAAATGTCTGATGAATTAACATTGGTAGGGCAGTGTTTACGTTGTGTTGTTGCTTTCTTGGCTGCTGATCTCAGGGAGTTTTAGGACTCCTTTAGTGATAGCAGGTTTTGCATGCCCAGCTTTGGAATACCTGAAATACCCAGTGGTGGTGGTTTTTTTTGTTTGTTTGTTTTGGTTTTGTTTTTTTTGGCACGATTGCAACAATTAGGAACACCATCCTCATCCCCTTTCAGGGACAGTCTGTCGGGTGCTGAGCTCTGTCAAAGGAGAGAACAGTGGCAAAAGTGGGTTAGCACTTCTCTGGATAAGGTGCCATTACTGTCAAACCATTTTCGTCCACAGAAATGTGGAATTCCTTCACGATATTGGAAATGTAGCCTTTGCCATGGGGAATAAACATTTTTGGCAAGTTGTATATCACTGCAAACTCTTCACTTTCTAATGGGAGCAATGAAGGAGAACTGTAGTGTCAGAATTTCTGTGCTTTTAGGAAAGCAGAAGGAATGTGTCTAAGAATTTGAGGGATGCATCAGAGTTTCGAGTTGTGATTGGATGTGTGGGAGTCTTTGACATTCTGGATGTTTAACAAAGCTGAAACTTTTCTGTGAAGTTTAAAGATGAGATTCTTGAAAGGGGATACCTGCTTTCTAGACTATTTATCTAGGTGATCTTAGAAGCTCATTCTAAGGACAATCTTGCACACTGGCATTCACTGGAAATGCTTTGTGCTAGTTAACATGGGGCTTCTTTAATGATTAGTGTACTCTTTATTTAGTTCAAGTACCCCATTTTCAGTAAATACTGTTTGTTTTTTTTCAGTGTCTCACTGTTTGTCCTGCTCATTATCTTCTTCCTCTAGCTGAAGTCATGGTGCAGATGTAGAATCTAGCAGCCAAATTCTACGGAAATTGAAAATTTTGAGGGTTATGTTTTAGAGTTAAATCACTTTAAAAATATCTCAAATTGTGTGGGAAATGCATCAACTCATGAAAGGAGTAAAACTATTGTGTATATATGAATATAAATTATACAGGTATGTGTGAAAATGATGTGCTGCAGTTTCTGGGGTTGCTGCAGAGTTGAGGTGGGAAATCACAGAAGAAAGCATTGTCTATAACAATTGGTTAGTTGGATATAATGTGTGATTTATTTTGAAGGAAATGAAAGAAATGTGACAAAAGTCTCTGCCCTTTTTGAATTCAGTCCAAGAGATCACATGTTGCACACAGCCTTGTTAATATGTGGGACAGTTTATCTCCAGGTAAATAGCTTGGATCACCTGGGATGAATGCTGACTTACTGCACAGTCTTCTATGTACATTGGAGCTAACAGAACACATTTTGGTTGTTCCATTCCTGTTCCTGATGGAGGTTTATTGTGTCCATACTCCTGGTTACCCTGTCTGGCATCCATCTGGATTGTCTCACTGCAAAGTGTAACAAATTGAATGGACTTGGAGACCACAGTGCTTGAATTCTCATGAACTGCTATTTCTTTATCAAATGTGAGTTGAGTCCTGTTGAAAATTGTGCTGATGCTTTTTCAGTTTTCACTATTGTTATCTAAGCACTTTTTGTGTCAGTAAAAATAATTTGCTGATAATCTGCTAAAATAGATATTTCATTATCTCTGTGGTATGTGCAATGTCTGAATCATTTAATTACTTTATAAAACAGCACAGTCCTGTTATTTCTGTGACAGTGTGGACTTAGACCTAAGTGTGTTTCTGTAGTGTATTCTTTTCCTCAAAATATATTGTTTTTGAAATACAGTTCTTAGCTCTTCTGTTCATTGAACAATTCATCTTACTGGACAAATATAACATGGTAAAGTACAGTTCTTTTTGTTGACCTATGTCAAATGATAGTGCCAGAAATGGGTACTCTCAGGGGTTTCTCTGAAAGACAATTTGCTGTGTAAGGCATGTTTGTTTTTGATGGCTAAGTATTGGCAGTCATAATGTACTTTGGTTTTCATTTATAGACCTAATTTGAAATCTGCTCAGACAATTTGTTTTTCCTTAAGAAAAGCAGTTACAGTAACATCTGTCGTCAACATCAAATGTTCACATCAGATGCCTGTGAGAACTTACAAACTGCACTTGTGAATTGGTGTGGTTATGGCTGGCTAAGCTGGGTTCAGTGTGAGTGCAGAGGTGGAAGGTTGGGCTGTTCTGTGAAATTGTTAATAGTCACCAACCAAGTGGTTGGGGAACTTTCAACATCATCTGTGAATAAATAAATAGGGAATTCCTGAAGTGCAGTGCCTTCTAATAGTTCCAGGGTGCTGATTCTATGATGAATTGAGAGCTAATCTGCTAAATCACTTGAATCACTTACAGAGCCTGTAAGTTCCTTGGAGAACTTTAATCTAATGTGGCTGAACCACAGCCAGTTTCTTTCTTTGGCATGATACTGAAACATGTGCGTACTCACATCCTAGTGAAGGGAACAGAGAGGAGAGATGTTCTCTACGTTTTTGAATTCCAATGGCTTCAAAGCATGCTGAGTGCACAAGTACGTGCCTCTTGTTTTACAATTTGTGTGCATATTGCTGCTCTTGAATGATGTAACTGTATGATGCATAGTGGATATTCATGCTTGCTAAATATCCAATATCTAAGTATTCTAAGAAAATGCTGGAGGCTACACAGGTAGCCTTTATACCTGATCCTATGACTATACTGTTGCTTTCTTATAAGAATGGAAGCTCTGTAGAAAAAAAGAAAAATATAGCTTTATCCTGCAAATACATAAGCCTGAGTTTAATAACATTCATGTGAGTAGCCTTAGTGAATTCCATTGAAAATACTCTATTGTGTGGGAATCTCTCTGATAATTTCTAAGATATGTTTAAGAGTTTTAAATGTCTTAAAATGAAAAGTATGACATGAATCTAAGTGACAGAACCTTATTAAACATATGTAAAGTAAAAATAGACAAACTTACAGGGCTAATTATAAACTCAGTCAATTTCCTTTTGCATTATTTTCAGTTCTGATGTTCTCTTCCTAAAACAAATAATGGCAGTCTTTAATGTGTGTTTAATATATGTATGTGTTATCAGGTGAACAGCCTTGTGTTTTGAAGACTGTTGGTATAAATGCTGACAATACAGATGAAAAATAGCAAAAACAAGACTAGGCTTCCAGTTTTTGCCAGAAGACTTGTAGGTTTTCTTAACTCATGGTTATTTTTAAGCTCAAACTTCTCAAATATAATTCAGTCTATGAAAAGAATTTTTCTTTTTTTTTTTCTTGTAAACTCTTAAATAGCCATTCAAGTTAGGTAAATGTTGGCAGAAGCTAAGTATAATTGTGCTACTCATTAGGCATAACTTGAAAGTAAGCCTGCAAAATGTTCTATACTTCCACATTTTAATGCTTTTCCCCAAAGGAGACTATTTTAGTAAAAATTTAAGATGGATTTTTCTTTTTGTTGTTCTTCAACAGTCATTAAACTAAAAGTACTGTTTGTCTGGCTAGCTAGGTGCCTTAGAATAATCCTCCATAAAATACTGGAGTTTGTAAATGCAAGTTTGCATTGATAAATGAGATTTCTTATCAAGGAAGAAATAAAAAGCAAGTGCTTAACAGTTGCAGGATGGAAGGCACAATGAGTACTGACTAGGGCACAGAATTTAGCACAGAAGACACCTGCATACCTGGAAGAACTAAAACGTTGAGAAACCTTTCTCTGGGAAAACAAAATCTTGCCAAGGCTTTAGCAACATCTGTGTATCCTGAGAAGGTCATTATGGTGCAGGGAAGTTGAGAACTGAAAGAACTGAAGAGATGCAAGCAGTGTTTCTGTCCCTTATTACGTGTGATTCACACCACCTGCCTTCACACCACCTGCCCTCCCACCACCCAATCAAAAGTAGGATCTCCTAGTTGCAGAGGGCAGATGGCCAACCAAAAAATGACACAGTGAGTGTAGGACTGGGAACTCTGATGACTTAAAACTGAGGTGTTTGGCTGTGCTGCTCTGGAACTCAATGCCCCTGTTAATGCTGGTGTTGAATACTTCAAACAAAGGGCATTGCTAAACATCCCTGCTGCTGTTGAGTGACCATTAAATCAAAAAGAACTTGCGTAGTGAGATCTGCTCTGCACGGGAATTTGTTGTGCAGGCTGTACTTGGTTGTGTTTGCCCAGATTTGGCAGATAGGCTGCCCTATGGCTTTTTATAAACAGTGTGTTCTCTGGCAAAACAATTAAAATTACATGTGATGATTCTGCTGTTACTTGGCTATAGAAGCCTTTTTAAAAATGTTCTATTTTCAGGTCTTTAATATTTTACACAAGATGAGAAAAATAAAATGAAACAAGCCTGAAATTTCTCAGCTCCCTTAAGTATCTTAGAAACCCCAGGGAGATTTTCTTTTGTCACATGCAGGAGTGCAGGAAGAATTTCTTTTAATGGACATGTCAGAGATAAAATATTAAGAGTTGGAGTTTGAACATCAAAGAGACCAACTTAGATGTTACAAAATAATGGAGGTGTCAGTTGGTAGAGTTTCAATATTACTTAAAGCCCATTTCTAATTATTATCATGTTTTAAAAATGTTTTAAGACAATTACAATGTCTCTAACATTCTAATAAAGAGAAGAAGGCATTGGAAAAAATGTAACTCTCTTGAACGCTAGCCTTATTTCAAACCCATGAGTCTTGTATAAGAGGGTTGGAGGTGTTGTTGACTCTTCAATTAAATAAATTTGAGAATAATATAATTGACAATCTCGATAATTGTGTCACAACTGCTTGCTTTTCAAGATTTTTTTAATACTGCATTTTGAGCAAATATTTCAATTGCTGGAGTTTTCTGATTGCATGACAAGTATTAATTGCTGTCACTGCATGTGACAACATTAGAGTGCCTGACAGCTTTATTTTTCATATGTGTCACTAGATGCACATAGAGCAGCCATTCCCACTTATTCCTTCATGTTCTATTTCCTCTGTATGAACTAGAAATGCAAGGCAAGCAGGTCTGATGAGCTACTTCTGTGAGGTGATAAATGCCAGTTTAGCATTCGTGGGAGTTCAGGGCCATGACCAGCTTGCAAGATCAAAACCAACTTTGTTTACAGCGATATATGTACTATTTTTATAGGAAACTAGGAGAGAGAAGATAAATGAATGTCTGCTTACTAGTAAAAAGAAAGTTACTGTGCACACTGTAGTAAAACTTACATTAGCATTGCAGATGCAGGGCGCTCTGAGGAACCTAAATGAAAATGTTGTTGCTTTTAAAGTTGTCATGTGTATTTCATTTTTCAAACTTCTAAGGAATAGTAGAGTAGTAGGAAGAAATGTGGGTTTTTTTCTTATTAGGATTAAAAAAATGCAGTGGGAAATAAGTAATTTGCTTAGTCTATTATGTCTGGTAAGGAGACTTCGCCCTTTTAATAAAAACAATGCTGGTCTTGTACTAACCCCATATGAACAACATTTTGTTCGTTATCTTTTTGTTACTTTATTAACAGATGTGCAGTGTGGCTCAAATTAATGAAAAAAGGCAGGAGACTGTACAAAGGATTTTGGTTATCTGTATCTAGTTTGCATAGCTTGCTGTTTTTTTTTTTCATTTACATCAACACAGATAATAGAAAACAAGCAAAGAAAAGAATATTCTCTCTTATGAGGATATGTTGAGCCACTGTTGAAGCAGTTGAAAACCCAGGTAAACTCAAAATGCTAGAAATATTCCTGACTCTTAGTCACTACTTGTAGCACACATGTCCCTGGACTTTTGTGTACAGGAATGTTTTTTTATTGTGACAAGCGTATTTAAGTGACTCCTTTATTTTAACAACATCTTTATTTTTTATTAAAACACATGTTTAAGGAACAGAGCTTTTTCTGTGAGTCTGCTTTTTGTGGTGTCTCAAAGTACATTGCTGGTGGAGGTATTAGGAGCATTATCTTCTATGTTATCTTTTATTTCTTCTTTATTGTCACTTTTGGGTTTTATCTAGGGAATTGTGTAGTACTAAATGGTTTTAAACCATTTGGAATCAGATTGATAATTTCTGCACTTCGCTGTTGCTCTGTATTGTTTGGGGAGGTTAGCTGGAAGGAAGGTGTTCCCTTAGAGCTCTTGGTACTATTACAAATGTTTGAGCTCTTGGCTGAATGTTAATATTGGCAAGTAGTTGTGCAAAGCTATTAAGGATTTGGCTGATATCCAAACTTCCTGCTGACTAGGTGATTCAGGCCAGAGGAGGACACACTGAAAATCTAACTCATCCCCGAGCATATAAGTGTGTGTAACCAGTGAAAGCCAGAACTTACGGGGCTCTGTGTACACAGCATTTTGAGGAAACCATGTAATTATGTAAAATGTAGAAGCAATACTTTGGAAAGTAAATTGAGTGAGACAGACCTTCTATTAGCATCATATTAGAATCCTCTGTTGTAAGTCTATAAAAATAGATAGTCAAAAGTGAAATAGAATGCATTGTCAGAGACAAGCAGTGTGGGTAATGTGAACCCATGAGGTTACTGTCTGCAGAGTGCTGTGATCAGAAGGGGAAGAAATGTGGAAAATCAGGTAAGCTGAAGTCAGAACATCAGGAGAGATTGGCATGAAATTGGCTATTTCTTTTTGGCTGGCACTTTCAAGGCTGATGAGAGCATGGGAGGGGTGAGTGCATGGTGTCTGCCCTGCCGTGGGAGTGTATGTGCTTAATTTCCTGCATCTTAAAGGGATTCCTATGAAATATGCTTTTGTTTACAATGCAAAATATTAAAAGCACGATTTTAGTGGGTAGTTTTAGTGTCATGCATTATGTACACTAAAAAATATTTTTTTTAAGTAAGAAAACATTGAGTCAATTAGTTGAGCATCTGCAGGTTTTTTCTATTGCTACGCTGATTTAAATGTTAAAACACAAAGGAACCTTTTGTAGGAAAGGGCACATAGTGTGTCTGCAGTGTGTCCCAAGTGGACTGAATGAATGTGGGTGACTTTGCCTCAGAAGTTTTTAAGGGGATATGATCTTCCTGAGATGTCTTCTGTGCTGGCTACTGCAATACCTGCAGCTTCCAGGCTTGTATCAAGAGTGAGGGTTGATCTCTTTAGTTGTGGGTATAATGTTCTTGTCTTAGGTGAAAAATGATTGCTTGAGAGTAATAATGTTCTCCCCTCTCCCCCAAATTAAAATAACAATATGGAAACAATTTAGGTTTCAAGATGGAGTGTGCAGGTGACATGGAGATGATTTTAAGTTCAACTTGAACAGCTCTGTTGGCTGCTTCTGTGGGAAGATGAGAAAAGGGATCTCCTCTCTTGTTCTGTGGGCAGGAGATGATGATCTGTGTGGCAATTGTTGAGGCCCTGAGGCTGATATTGCTTCTTCATGTCTCCAGTTCCTTATGTGTTGGGACACACAGTAAATCTTCCTGAAGCAAGAAAGGCTCTGTGTATAAGCAGTAAAGAGCAGAAAATGATGGAGGGGCCTTTCTCCCTTCTTTCAGCAATGATATATGGCTTCTCCTGTGTCTGAGACTTTTTACTGCCGTAAAGGAAGTCTCAAGGTTTATCCTTAGGATGTATGTGTTGAAAAACCATCCTGTCATGTGCTTGCCTTCTTCTGAGGTGTTTGCAAGAAAGCTAGTCTGTATAACTCAGGTTGGAGATGGTAACAAATTGCAAATGAAAATAGAGATAAACTGAGAATTTCTTTGTCAAGGTTTTCAGATTTTGGTTTGTGAGCTTTCCTTAGTCGGTCATTAAGGAAGAAAACCAAGCATAATGTCAGTGTGTTCACACTTTCTACATAGAGGGCTCTGTTTTGATTATAGTGTTGATGAAGGAAAAATACAAGCAATAATTAAATGCTCTGTGGAGGTAGTAGGATTGCTTTGGTGGTGTTTTGCTTTTCTTTTCCTATTGCTTTCAGACTTTTCATAAGCTTATGAAAGTTACAGGGTTAAATCCGCATTTGAACATTATTGTTAAAGAAGTTCAGAGAGAAGTTAACCTTCTGTTGGGTAAGGAATGATGATTCTCTTCAGTGGGGCTCAATGGTAAGCATTGGAGGGCTAAGCAGCATGAAAGAGTTCTCTGATTTGAAAACTTCACACAAGTAGAGTAAAGAAAGACCAGAACTAATAAGGCAAAAGAAGTATCTAAAAATACATATGAGACACAAACAGAAGGCTAAATAGGTTATTAAGTAACTCTGAGTGAGAAGCATAAATTACTTTCCAGACCGTGGCAATGAAAAGGGAAAGCAGTATAGATCCTGTACCTCTATTTGTGAGAATCAATGAATCTACATCAACCCCCTCCACCTGACCATGTATCATGTCTGCTGTAGCTCAAAATATTTTACTGTATCTAGTTTAAATTGACATAGACAGTTTCTGCTAGCAATCTTAGTTTTTCACCAGGACAGATAGTGGGGTTTTTTTTTTTGTTACTTGTGGAGTTTTTTCTGGCTGGGTGGAGGAAGGATGGGGAGAATTATATCAGTTTAGAAGACAACTGCTTTTGCTCGGTATCTGCTACCAGCCAGTGGAAGCAAAGTGATCTTCAGCTCTGATCTCGTGGGGGATTGTCTTTGAAGGAGTTAGAGAACCTTTTTCAGGAAACTAGAAGGATACAAAGATGGACTTCTCAGAGGGCATGATGGGTGGTGTTATTTGGCTGGCACTTGAGAATCAGTGACTGTGGCAATGCAGCTACTTATCCTATGATGAGCTAAATTTTTTTTATTGGTTTATGCATTGAAGTTGAGATGGCAGAAAAATTGCACCAGGTCTTTTGGTGGAACAAGCTATGGGTTGTCTCTTCAGTGATGGATGACAACTGTGTACTCTGTATGCTAGTGTTGAAATGTCAAAATTTGAACATGTATATCAAGTTACATCTGGTTCCTCTATTGATGGGGCTGAATTTTGGAAGCTTTAAGAGGTTTTCATGGCTCAAACAGTTGGATCAGGCTTTTGCATCTAAAAATGGGAAAGAAGTGAAAACACAAGCATGACCACTGTTGTGTAATAGTTGAAACAGACTGAAACACCTCAGCTCATTCAGATGCTGGTAATTCAAATGAACCAAAAATGCTTTAGGACTATGCTGGCTCTTAAACTTCATGAAAACACATAGGAAAAAACCAAGAAATTCTTGAAGCTTGTATAAAAGCAATGTAAAATACAATTGCGTGGGATCATGAGGGATCAGTGGAGAACTCAGTGCTGCTTGTCTGCTGACATTACTGTCTGTAAGGTTTTATGCTAATATTGTTGGTGAGGATTTAATATACTAGAGCTTATTAATAAATATGGCAATTAATTATCCTTCTGCCTGCCTCTGCATCAACACTTTTCACAGCAGATGTAGAACAGATGTTTTAAAACACTGGGAATAATATATCTATGTATAATGAGGATGTCTTGAGGGAATGGCTAAAAATTACTGCATTTGATTGAATCCAACTATTGTTCTTTCTGTGGATGCCTTTGAAAAAAAAATGGTACTAGGTCTGGTTGATGACCACCGATTTAATTAAGACCACAAATTTATTGAAAGGGTCTTATTTATTTAAAAAAAAAATAAATCAGGAGACTGCCTTAATCCTAAAGTGTGCTTATTTTTATGCTGTGTGAAGTTAATAACTTACTCTAAACTTGGTAAATATATAATAATAGTACCAAAGAATTAAAAAAATGGAGCATTGGTCTATATCTGTCTTATTTGGTTAAATAAGTTACAAAGCTAGGTCTATCGTAGAAATAAAAAAGAAAAAAAATTCTATTTCACAAACACTTCTAAATGAAAATCCTAGATTATTGTCATGGATACTCTTCCTGGAAAGTTTATTGCCAAAAAATACTAGCATGCTAGTACTTAATTAAACAAATAATACTGTGTCATGATACGTTATAATTGTTTATAAGGAAGTATCACTCAAGTTAGCTTAATTTTATTGTTAATTTTTCTTACTAAAATACGTTTTCACTGTTTACAGCCAAACTACTAGGAATACTATTTCATTCATTTTTTTTCCCTATCCTAAATTGTCTGTGTTAATCCAAACAAAAATCAAAATATCTGCTTATTTCCTCATTCTGTCTTAATACTATTATACAATACACAGAACTGCTGATTTTTATGCTGTATTTTGAAAATGCAATGTCTTATTTCTTAGGGTAATTCTTAATGTTAACAGTAGCTGTCTTGTTTCCTTTATATAAATTTCACATCATCAGTCATTTAAGTCCATTAATGTAACAGCTGAGGTATGGGTTTGGGTCCATGTTGTTCACTGTAACATAAAGCTTGTTAAACTAACCCAAAATCCTCTAGCAAGAAAGAAATGAGCGGTTTTCTTCCCATTGAAATTAGTTTGAAAATGCATTTTTAACTGGTCATCTGAAATGCTAACTGTATTTTATTTTTGAGGTTATTACTCTAGGAAGTGAGGTACTTTATTGTATATGTATATGGTGATTACTTGCAAATTTATTTTCCAAGATGAAAACTTTATTTTATAGTATGTTTGTTTTTTTTTTTCGCCCCCCAGGTCTGTCTTTGGAGTTTTGCCTCCTGGGAGAATGCAGTGAAACTGCCAATATTTCTAGCTGGAATTATAAATTTAATAGTCAACTTTAGTGTTACTAATTTCTTACTAAATAGTACCTCAAAATAGAAGAAAAATGTATGGAAGTGCAAGAACAATCAGCAACTTGGAAGGCAGTCCCTCCAGGTCTCCTCGCTTGCCGAGGTCCCCCCGCCTGGGTCACAGGCGAACGAACAGCGGGGGAGGAGGAGGGACAGGTAAGACATTATCGATGGAGAACATCCAGTCCCTTAATGCAGCCTATGCAACATCTGGACCAATGTATCTGAGTGACCATGAAGGTGTAGCTTCTACTACTTTCCCAAAGGGCACAATGACTCTTGGAAGGGCTACAAATCGAGCTGTGTACGGGGGTCGAGTCACAGCGATGGGAAGCAGTCCCAATATCGCGTCAGCTGGACTTTCGCACACGGATGTCCTTTCTTACACTGATCAGCATGGAGGTCTGACCACATCTTCACACCACCACCACCATCAGGTTCCTTCTATGCTGAGACAGGTTAGAGATAGTACCATGTTAGACCTGCAGGCTCAGCTTAAGGATCTACAGAGGGAGAATGATCTCCTCAGAAAAGAACTAGACATTAAGGACAGCAAGCTGGGATCTTCAATGAATAGCATCAAAACTTTCTGGAGTCCCGAGCTAAAGAAAGAAAGAGTGTTGAGGAAAGAGGAAGCAGCCAGAATGTCTGTTCTTAAAGAACAAATGAGAGTGTCCCATGAAGAAAATCAGGTAAGTAACTATGAAAGCTTCTTTCTGTTGATTTACAGCTAAGCACTTGATGTTTTCCTTATGGTACTGTATCCTGTGCTGGAACAAGTTTGATATTTGCCATAAGGATTCTATGTCTTGACCTGTCTGCTTCTGGCTGCTCAATAGTAGGAAAGCACAGTAATAAGAATCCAAATGCAAGTTATAATTTCCTTCATCCAGCATTCTGTTATGTTTTACCTGGAGAGAATATTTGTCATTACCTTTTCTCTTATTTTTGACACTCTATCTATGCAGCAACAGCCTAAATACACTTGACTCATTTTCCTCTCAGAAAAGGTCGCCACCTTTGCAAAAGTATAAATAAACATCCAGAGGCATATTTTGTATACTTAGTATACTTCTGCCTTACAGAATGAAGTTGATTTTGTGTTTTCAGTAACATTTCAGAGACCTGTCTTATTTACAAGATGCTCTTTTTCTATGTATTTCAAATACTTCTATTCACAACATGACTCATAGCTTCAGGAATATAATGTTAAGTACATAGATTAATCTGAATGGATAAATCTATAAGGTCAAGCTTTGAGGCTCTGTGGTATATCACAGAGCAATACAAAGCAGTGTCAAACAATAGATAAAAAAATTGTCATATTACTGTCTCCACACATGTTTTGGCTGCTGGTTTTATTTTAAAGCTGCTCCTTTTCAGACCATCTGTTAACTTTCTCCAGACAAAAACACAATCCTGTGTTTCTCTCACTTTCAGATTCCAGATCTAAACTACTTTGCTGGCAGGCAGCAACAAGTGAAATTTTTAATTTGCTTCCAAGTTTGTGATCATTAGTGCTTCTCAGCAAACTTTCCACCTTTTAGGCATGTCATGAATCTAAATCTCTACAGAACTAACAAGTCTGTTACCAGTTACTTCAGTGGGAAACAGGGTGGTGATCAGGAATTCAGTGAATTAACTTAGTACTTTCTTGTCTAACTCCTGTATCTAGACTGACAGTAATAGTTACTGTACATTTATTTATTTATGCACAGGGATGGTGCCAGAATCAATATTATCAGAAAGTTGTTTGATGGAGATTCTGCTATTCAAAAGCCTTATTGGTTAGATATTATAATTGTTGTAGTGTCGCCTTAGGAGGAGGAATATTCTGATACACTGTTCTGGTAGCCTTTCTTATGGAAATGTCACATTAATGTCTTATATTGGCACTTGGAATCTGAGTTTGGTATTTAGAGACTTTGTCAAGTGCTAAAGTGTTTATGCTTTTTCTTTTTTTCCCCTAAAAGCTGTTTTTCCTCATATTTGAGGGGAAAGTAAATTAGTAGGTCTGTTACAAGTTCATTCATTCCTTTTATAGAAGATTATATCTTTCTGACAAATGCTCTTATTTTCTTGTAACTGCACGCCTGACAAAACCAGTGTATTTTACCCTATATATACACGTATTTAAGATGCATCCTTACTCTGTAATAAAATAACAAAGACTGAGTAGCTATGTCCAAAAGTTCCCAGAATAGACCTAGTATGCAGTGATATCCCCACTAGTGCTTTTTATGATCCAGCTACAGTTTCTTTGTGCTTAACTCTCAGTGGGCTTGGAATTAAGCCAGTTACCTCTGGACCTGTTTAAAATGCCAGTGTCCCCAGTCTCTCATGGCAGTGAATCTCTCAGCTTAACATATCTATGAAGTCTGCAACTGCTTTTCATTTGGTTTTGCACCTCACTTTGGCTGCTTTTGCTGGGGTTTGCTGTTCCTTGTACTGGAAGAAGCATTAAATAATTGATGTCTTGTGCCAGCCTCAGTGCCACTTAATGATTTTACAGGGTACCATCACTGCATCCCTTCCTCAGCTCTTTTCCAGACAGGAGAGTCTCAGCATGTGTGACAGTTTCTTTTGTGAAATGGTGACATTGTTTTTCAGACCTATTACATGGGTTTTTTTGAGGTGAGGAGACCAAAACATCTCATGTTTCTGGTAATACGAGTGTAAAATATGTTGTGTTGATGCTGAAGCACTTGCCCTTTTATTCTGTATGTCTCTCCCAAGAATTCCTGACGCTTAATCAGTTCTTTCTAGTTTTCGCTGACTTTTTTTTTTTCAACTGCTACTGAGTCCTGAGATAATATTTTAATAGAAATATTTAGCATAGCTGAAGAATCTCACCACTGGTTGTGATCACTTCAGATCCCAGCTTATTATACATAAAGATAGGATTACTTTCACTTGTGCATACCTTTTATCTCCCTGAATTTCATCTGCCAGCGTTTGACTATTTGCTTAGTCTTATAAAATCCTTCTTTGCATTTGGCTTTTGCCTTTACTGCCCTGAATAACCTAATGTCAGGAGGAAAATTAGTCATTTTAGTGTTCACCCTGTTCTTTGGGTTACTTAGAGTGTGTCAGTCAGCACAAAACCCAGCCACAGGTTCCAGCAAAATGCCATAGGGACCTTATGTTGTATTTAGGATTTGACCATGTGTTTCTGCTATTTCCTCTCTTGTAATAAAATATTTATATATAAAAGGACCTATCCTCTCATGTAATTGCTGGTTACTTTTCTTGTAAGCATTTGGAGAGGAGCCTTTCTGAAGGAATGGCTTTGGAAGCCCAAGCTGACTGTCAGCTGGATTGCCAGTTGTACTTATCCACATGGCTATTGATTCTTTCAAACAACTAATTTAAATTAAAGTTATCAGAAAGCTATAATTTTGAACACAAAAAGGGTGATGTGCTTTGTCACATCTATACTAAAAGTGGTCAATCTATCCTTGTGGGTCTGAGGATTACTGGCTTACAAAACTTCCTTAAAAACGGAGGTTTTTCCTACTGAAACACTAAACACTGTTTTGATATTGGCTGATGGAATTGACCCTGACTGGGGCCCTTTGTCTCACAGCAAACTGCAGGAACTCCCAGGAGACTGGAGGAGGGTAAATCCACCTGCCTGTCAACAACAACAAAGTTAAATGAGAGAATAATGAGTGAATTATAAGTTTGATACTGTTATTGTGGTTTCTGTAAACGATCTTGTAAAACCCAAAGAAAATTGTTTGTAAACTGTATTAATTATGTATATTTAAAAAGAAATTAGCTATTTTTAATTATAGGGGGAAATTTAAAAAATGAACTAAGACCTGTTATGGATTGGTCAAAAATAATGTCAAACAAGTCTGGTTTTCTTGGATGACAGAAAAATACTCCTTATGCATAAGGGAAAACCAGTAGTAACATGGATGTTGGGAAAACCTTTCCTGTTGTTTCAGAAGATTTTCATTAGTCAGCTATAATAATTGCTATTATATGGAGACCTATCTGATCAGAAGGCTGCATCAAAGTGCAATTATCAGTGGTTCATGGTGAAATTGGAAGGGTGTCTGGTAGGATCTGGTAGGGATCTGTCATGTGTTCTGGATGATGGATATGTATGACACAGCCAGATAATGTCAAGCTGGGAAAGCTTAAAAACATGCTGGACAGTAGGATTATAAATGGAAACAAATTTGTCAAATATGTGAAATAGTTTCAAATAGTAGGATGTGTTTCAACAGGAAAATTGGTAAAAATTAAACCTTTTGGAAGTAAAAAGAGATGCACAAAGAAGTTTATGGACAGTAAGTTGGACAGTCCTGCTTTTCTTTTGAAGGTTATTTTACTTTGGAAAGTGTATGCTTTGAGCAACTATTCTTTGACATTACAACCCAAGTTTAGTTGCCTTTCTGTTGTTCTTATTCTTTGTGACATGCTTTCTCACAGCACAAATAGTATCATCCTGTATATGGATTGATATACACAGTCAGGCAGTACTCTGCATGTTTTTAACTATTGAAAGTGATTCTTCATTTTGGAGTCACCCATTTGCAGTGTCTCGGTCAGAGATTTTGCATTTCCTTCCCCCAGGTAGATTGTTTTTCTCTGTAATGTGTATTAAATGCATTGTATAGAGGAGGTACTGTAGGAAGTTTCAATGCAGAGCAGAAGGCTCTGAGGTGGAAAGCTCTGGGAAGTCACATTATTCATCATAATCCATTTCCAGGATTGTTGCCTGTCTGTCAAAAAAGAGGGAGAACTAACTTACTGGTTTGGATTAGCTGGTTCTAAGACATATTCATATTTCTCAGTTGATATGCTGCTTTTATGACATTACAGAACTGGAATTAGATTTATTGTGACATTTTTCCAACAAACAGTAAACTCAGTTGCACAAAATAAAGCCCCTTTTACCTACTTAGAAATGTCATCATTTAATACTACACAATTAATGCAAAATGGACCACTGCATGCAGTCAACAGTGGCTCTTTGATTCATGATGTGGTTATATGTTGAAAATAAGTGGTGAGCTTGATTCTCTATTTTCTTACAGAAAACCATGAAATAATAATTAAATTAATGTGTTCTTTGAAAAAAAAACTTAGAAATTTTGGTCTTCTTTTGAAGTTCAGTTCCTGTCCTGATCCTGCAGGAATTTACTTCTGATTAATGAGAGGAAGAGAAAGGATAAAAAGGATAGTGAGCAGTTCCTCTGAGAGTTTTGAATACAAAATTGTTTCTTGAAATAATTTTTATCCATCTGCAGCAATATGAATAACTCAGATATTGCAATTAACAGAATAGAGCTGATAAAGTAATCAGTAATTCATGAATACAGAACTGTGAGTGGCTACTCAATGTTATTTCATGTGCTCTGCCTTTTCACTTGGATTCATGACAGGTATCTAAGTAGAACAGTAAAAGCAAATATGCTAAGAAATATTCTGAAATAATGTTTCCCTTCTTTATACTAATTAAACTATATTCCTAGCAAAGCCTTGATCATGCTAAGATATATATTATTAAGAAAAGGGTTTTTTTTTTTTGAGATATTTTGGTTATGCCCATTGAAATTCTTCAGGTTTCATCCTAGTGGAATATGCAGGGAGTTGCCAACAATTGCTTATTTAGTGTGAGTTCCAAGATAAGTATTTTCTTACTTAATATCAGTGAAACTATGCACTTGATGCAGTGGGAAAGGTGGCCTCCCACTGTTCTAAATACCAGATATGGTCAGAGGGGTTTTTTGGGTATAAGTATCTTTCAGCCTGTCTCATTGTGCAAATGTGTGAAACATCATGAATGTTGAGGCTTATTGGGAGTATCAGTGAAGCACAAGGTTAGACAGAGAAGCTAAAGCTAGTAACCCAAGGATTGGAATTGTTCTGCTCAGGTTTTACTGTGCTACCTGAGGTATGTTATCATATTAACCTAAGAATAACAAAAAAAATTAAAAATTGGCAATTTGTTAAATAAATGTGTCACTTTTCAAGAAAAAAACCAAATTAAATACTTTCAGCTTAAAATTTTAATTTAGTATTTATGACCAGTGCAAGTCTCTTTTAAGGTGTTTTAGTGGCCAATATGTTCAGCACATCCATTCACCTTATTGTCTGTTTTTTGCTGTGCTGTTGTTTCTTACTTTCTTCTTCCCTTTTTTTTTAATATTTGTCTTGATCTGCATGTGTACTTGTTGATTTTAACTTTATTTTGGATGTTTTCACTGTTTTCTTCATTTAAATTCATGTACATTGATGGCAATTTAGGTAAGTGCAAAATATTTCTTCCTTACTTTGTTTTTCATATGTGACAAAGTGCTTAAACTTTTAACCACATGGGATAGATCAAACATTCATTATCTGAATATGAAAGTATAATGAAATCAGATTTAAAAAAACCATATAATGCAAGTAAGAATGTTTCTGTGAAATGGGAAGAGGCTAAAAGAGTAGGACTGTTCTGCTGACGAATGATGGTACATGGTTGGTGAGAAACAGAGTGACTAAGCTATGCTAGAAGGGTGTGTGTGTCCTTTTGTGCTGCTGTTACTGATGAGCAAAGACTCCCAGCCCTGTGGTGGGGAGGAGAGAGATAAGAGGGCAGATATAATACTGCAGACAACCAAGGAAATTTTGAGGAATTAATACCCCAGAAGACTCAAAGTGTTTAAGGGTGAATAAGAAAATGTATTTAGTTTGAACCTTTTATTTATTTTTTTTCTTTCCCGCCTGTCGGATTTATATTTTGGAAAAAGCTTGCTAAGTACTGAGCTAGAAAAAGAGTAATATCAATGTGTCCTGGTAAGTGTACAACTACTTGTTTAGTCTTGACTGAAGCTTTTTGGTTTAGATACTAATACACATGTATACATCATATAGTAGAAACTAATAGTTTAAGCTGTATGAAAACTGTATTGTGTGTTAATGGTAATTTGGAAAGGATAGTAAGTTATACTCTTTTCTGCTTTTTTGAGCTATAAAGAGATCTGAGGCAAGTAAAGATGGGTATCATGTTCTTCAGTATTAAAAAAATAAAAGGCATGAATTGTAGTCTCTAGGACGCACTGGGTGTAACTGTAAGCTGAAGGAGGACTATGTTTATATTTAAAACAAAAGTTACTTGATTCACCATGTTGAAAATGAAAAGTTGTTGAATATTGCAAAATATCTGCTTTATTTTAAGTGCAGGTCATGCTGAATTACTTCTGTTCCCAAGTGCTACTGTGGAGTTTCATTTCCCTTAGGAATGCATGTCAAATGAGTGGCAGAGAGTGTTCTTTGTAAAGAAGCATAAACAAGACCAGTCATATTTTGAGAAAAGGTGCAGAGGCAGCAGAAACAGCACTGCAATAAAAGGTGCTTAGAACTGTGTAGTGCTCTGACTCAGAATTGTGATCTCATCAGCTTTGAACATACTCAGATCCTTAGCTATTGTTTGATGGTGCTCCCCTGAAATTAGAGAAAAATTGCTGCTGTTCCTGCTGTGCATTTTCTGTCCTGTGATGGTGGTGATAATTTGCTGCATATAACTTCAAACTGAAGTATTACAGGATGAGTTTTCTGACAGGCTCTAGGTTTACTAGTTGATACTTCAGCCTAATTTAGTACTTTCATCCTGTTTGTTATATTTCCCTTGCAGTGGAAGGACACTGCATTCCCTGTTCCTAATCTGATGTGCTCTCGATTCAAAGCAATCCGTATTTAGTCTGTAAAACACACTTTTATTACGGCCAGGAACAATGCCGAGCTAATGCCCCAAAGTGCGTGTTCGATGGGCATACAGAATCAAACAACTTTTATACAGTTAAGTTCAAATCCTATCTGCTACACACACTGTCCAGTTTATGTCAATCTTTGTTTTTCACATCCTATCTGTTACATACAATGTTCAGTTTACCTCCTACCCCTTACTCAAGCCCCCCTTTCCTGCTGCTGAAACTCGCTTTCTACATGCTTAAAGCAGTTTCCTTATCCATCTTTGTTCAAGCAAGCTCTTTATCTGGGATGCACATATTCAAGCTAACTTCTAGTTCTCCTTTTATCTTAAGTGCCCGTAGTTTTAGGGTGGATTCCTGCTTGCACAAGCTGTTATGCCCTGGAAAGTTACAGTCAAAACTTAGAAAATTAAAAACACTTCTATTGTATTATTTTATCCTTATTTCACTCTGAGCATGGTTCTGCTGTTCAGCACTGATGTGGTGGTGTTCTGTGGGTAGAGCCCTTTGCACAAAACCCAGGATTCTGATGGGGTCTTGGAGATGACCACTTAAGAAACATGTAGATCTAGCAGGAAATTTGTTGGGGGAAAAAAACACCTTGAAGTTATTGCTGCTTTGGGCTTGTGGCACTGCTTGAAGGTGTTCCTTTAGTGCACACTGACAGGTATGGCAGCTGCTGCTTTTTGCTGCCTCTGGCCTTAAATTTGGGCTCAGTCCAGAGCAGGCATCTTAGCAGGGCACTTAATGCTGTTGGAGTGGCATAAAACAAGTGGGGAGAGGTAACTTTGCTATACAGAAACCATTTGGAGTTTTGTTGGAATTAGGTTGTATTCGATATGTCACACAGTCAACTATTTGATAATGCAGGAACTTGTTTTGAAAGTACGATTCACAAAGCATAAATGAAGTCTCCTGAAGAAGTTAACTAAACATTTCATCTCATGAAGAACACAGTTTCTCACAGGTATCATAGATAATATGGCAAACATTATCCTTGGTGATTTTCTTTTCCACTGATTGTGATGGAGCCTGCTGTTTATGGGTTGGGTTTTTTTAAATATATTTTTATTTCTCTGTTAGCTTCTGTAAATTCATTTCCTCACTGCCTTTAAACCTTGAGGTCTTATGATTAATCTGAGGGGAAAAAAAAAAGAAGCTGGAAATGACTCTTCAGATTTTTCCATCACCTAAAGTGAGGGAGAGAAAGGTGAAAAAGTACTGGAAAAAAAAGTAATTCCTTTCTGATTTTACATTTTTAATCTTTATTAGTAAAACTTCAGACACTGTCCTTACTTTTAATCCTTTCATCTTGTGTTTTCTGATTGTTGTCTTCAAATTATCTGCCACGCAGTCAATAATGCCATATTGCGTTAGCCTGCAATAGGGAGCTCCATGCTCTAGGCTACTTCTGAAAAACACAACCCTTTTGGCTTTGCTGCAAAGAATTATATTTATTTTATATATGTGTATAATTTAAAGGTAAAATTGCATGACACTGCTTAACCTTTTTCTGTTCTGTTATGCTTCTGAATTCATAAGATGTGTTTCAGACTGTTGTGTCAGGGTAAGGGCAGTGTTATAGTGGTGACTTTAATTGGATCAATGACCAACAGATAGTTCTTGGCCTTTTTGCATGTCTGGGAGTTATGCTCGGTTAATGCCATGCAGAGTCAGATGTTGACTTTGCCTGTCATTTGCTCTGTTCAAGGTGTCTAGCATTCCCTGTTGTGGAACTCTGTATTTTCCTGGTGTCAGTGAGGCAGTTGTAAAAGCTGTCAGTTGCAAAATATTATTTGCTACTTAAGTTTAGTGCTAGAATATGTGTCAGTTGACTTAGTAAGGAAACTCATATGCAGGAGCCCTTAGTATATTTTATAGAGGATAACTGTGGTTCAAATTGGATTGCTTGTGACAGGACCAAATAAATCTTTTGAGTTGAATAACTTGAGAATATTTGGCCTGTGGGGTGGGGAAATCATATTTACTTTTTGAATTTCCTTAAGCATGTGCCACAATGTAGTTATTGCTCTTACTCTTGGTGTAGGAAGATGATATAAAAAGCTGGCAAAACACATGTTAAAAGCAGGCAGTAGATTTCATGTGGAGCCCTTTGTACCCTGAAGGGAAAAGAATAAATGATGTTTTTGCCAAAAGGAAAATCCCAAGGCAAATCAATCTAAACATCTCAGTGTTGGAGACTCAGAACACTGAGGTCTTGTAAGGTAATCTGTACTCCAGTTCCATCTATAATTGAATGAGAGTGTGGGGTCTCTACCACATGATGCTTCTATAGAAGAAAAGCAAAGGTCAGCAGAAATGAGAGAGAAAGCATAACACACTTGGGGATGCAGCTTGAGAGGGGCAGCAAGCCCTAAAGCAAGGTCTGCTTTTTGAACACACTCAAGTTTTTAATTTAGTTGACTGCAGCATTAATTGTACAGAGTACAAGTCTTGCTGCAAAACCTGTGCTTGAATTGAAAGAAATTAGAGGCAGGAGTTGTTTTGAAAATCGGATCCTTACTATGTGTCTTGATTTAAATTGTGTGTTAAATGGTGTTGTATGGCTCTTTCAATTTGTAGAAAATCTAACAGAGTAGTCTTCTTAGTATGAACTTTGTCCTCTGTGTGGTGCTAACTCCAGGTAACTGGTAAAGCATAATGCTCTTAACTAATTCAGTGAAGAAACGCCTTGATATCATGGTATAGTATTCCTGTTGGATGCACTGGAGGTGGAGGTGAACTAGTGGGGTATATTTTAGTCTTGCTATACCAAAACATTAATAGTATATTTCAATCCCATGTTGAAAAAAACCACTGCAGTCAACAGGTCTGTAATAAAAGCCAGCTGGTCTATTGTGTGTATATAATTGTGCACATTTATATACATAAAAAAATTAAACATAAGTTGGGCTATTGAGGATATTTTGTGTTAAATGATCATATTAAATTTCTTCTAAGAAATGAAGCTGTATCCAGAGAGAAATCAAAATTCCAAATTACCCTTTATTTGACAGCTAAAATTATATTTCTTCCTACAATCCTCTGAAAATGTACCTACTTGTCAGCACAGCTCTCTGAACTGCGGAGTATGTGTTACTTATGTAAAACTATTTAGGTTTATACAGAGTTTGATGTTAACATAAATGCATTTATGTAGACATTATATTGCCTTATTTTGATATATATTATAAAAACCCAAAATGAACCCACAATCCTTTTGTATTTCTGCCATGACAAATCCAATATACAAATGACAATCACACTGGAATGATACTACAGGATTCTGGAAGTCTGAAGTACTTCCTAAAAAAAATTTGTGTTCAGAAGGACATTGTGTTTTGTGCATTTTGCTAGCAAGAAACACAGGGTGTCACTTCTAATAACTGGATAAAACCCACTGCTTTTCACATCAGCCTGGATAAAATCTGTTTTGTCTTAATTGTATATTGTTATTTTAGTATGTTTATTGTTCTATTCATAACATAACTCATATTCTTACTTTGGTTGAAATATGGAAATGAATGAGCTGCATAATTGCATAACTGTGTATGAATGATCTAGTACTTTCCTTACACTTGGGAGATATTTTTATCTTCAGATTTCCTAGTGCAGTTAAGGAAGGAAGGAGAGAACTACAGAGTAGAAAACACAAATGTTGCTTAAGAAAGCAAAACCAGTCATTCTTTGTCCTGTTCGGGCAGCTCATCCCCTGAAGAGGGAGAACTGTCAGAATAAGAATTGGAGCAATTAGACAGGAATATTTGTGATAGGCTTTTCCAGCTGAATTCACTGTGCTATCCTGACTTCAGGACTGCAAAAACTAACAAGCAGTGCCAGTCAGGCAAAGAGCAAGAAACAGTATTTCTAAGTAACATTTTTAGAGAAGAGCTTGTTTTCTTAAAGTAGTATCTAGAGGTAGCCATAAAACAGGAATTGAAGCCACCAGTAATTCTCTGTTAAACTGGTAGGGTGTTATTCTTTCCAGAATTCAGGCCTTGTGTCAGGCAGTGCTTCACTGTGTAGGGAAGTGGACCTTCCATGGCTAAACTTAGAATTGAGTATCGGAAGGAAGTTGATGCAAATTTGCAAGTAAACAAGATTATATTTAGGAATATATTTCTCATTCTTTTTTCAACTGAAATCTTTTTTTCCATGCCACAGTGATTTCAGAAGAAATGGGTAATTTGATCCAATTGGAGACTTGGTACCAAAATTTTGCTAGGTGTTCATTTCTCAGATATGTCCAGTTGAGTTGTTTCCAGATATGTGAGGTAGAATTTACCCCTTATTTGATATCCCTGAATTGAGCTTTTGGAATAAATTGGAGGTAAAAATGTATTAAAAAACCTTGGTGCCATATTTATTAACAAATATTTTATGGGAAATTGTGTTGCATAGGGTTGTATTATTGATATTTCTGGTATTTTAACACATCTCAATTAAAGCCCCCTCAAAACAGCAGAGAAGTAGTCTGGAAATAGGAAGGCATCTTTGCCTTACACCAAATTGGTCCCAACTTCTATTATTATTATTTTGTGTGTGTGCCATTCCCCCCTCACCTTCCTCCCCCCAGTCTTATTTGCCAATTCTGGAGGATGGCATTCTTGTCCAGATGTCTAGATTATTTCAGCATCACTTTTCTAGTCCTCTTGTAGGTGCTAGATAATTGGACATTTGTGAAACATTGTATAGATGCATTTTTGAAAGGTCCCATTGCGTGTGGAATTTTTATCTTTATATTCTGCTGAAGGTTTGCTCTTAATAGGGTATTCTTTTTCCCTTTTGGACATCCATTAAGAATAGGTGATTCACCTTTTAGTTTATTTTTAGAAAATGTTTCATTTGAATTTTATTTATGTCAAATTGTACTCTCTGTGAGTGCATTTCCCCACTATTTTAATATCCCAACCTGAAAGTTTATGTGCTTGGACAAACATTTGTGGTTTAATGTCTTCTGACCTTTGCCATCTCACTCTTTTTCTGCATGATTTTGGATCTTAGTGGGAGGGGTCACTGAGGGTCACTTGACTTTTGTGCCAACCAGCAATTTCTCACATGCTTCTCCTGTTGCTTTTCCCAAGTTTTCAGCAGAATTCCTATGCTAGCATAATGTGGTGTGTTAGAGCCAAAATACTTGTTTTTCTTTTTCCCCACGGGTTAATTTTCAGCTGGATCACTTCCCTGGCTGCTCACATCTCATCCTGTGCTGGTGTGAAGCAGGGAGAGGGTTGAGTGGCAAAGCACAGGAGATGGAGCTCGGTCTCAAATTCTGGCAGCAGCTCAGGTTGAGGCCTGACTGCCTTTGGAACCACAGGAATTTCTTGAAAGAAATCTTGAATATCTGCTCTGTACTGTGGTCTTTGTTTCATACCTGCATCATAGGTAGAGACAGGAATACTCAGAGTACTTAGTATATTTCGTATGTGCATACTGGCTTCATGAGAAAATGTTGGGTACTGCTGGTGGTGTGGCTGCTGTGAACAATAAAGTTTGCCATTGAATTACGTTCTTTTTGGCAGGTCAGGAGAGCATTTTAGCTCGGAGACAGTCTTTGATGTTTGCTCTGGACACTTCATTTTCAGATGCCCATAAATACATTTGTTTAATCCTGTGTTTATATAATCTGAAGGGCTGAGTGTGATGGGTTTGATACACCCCAAAAAGCTCAGATTAAGGCCTTAGTTTAGTTAGGCCCAAAGCCAAATTTAGCAGCCCTCAGTTTTGTAGGCCATGGGACTCTACGTAGATTTAGAGGGACAAGTATCACCTGACTTAAGCAACCAAAGAGGTATTTCATGTCATCTGATAGCAAGTTGAGTACAAGTCCAGTGGAGGAGGTGCTCCCGTTGCTCTCCTCTCCTTGTGTGTGGTAGTCAGAGGGCAGCCTGTCGCAGCTCCGAGAGCGGTAGGCTGTGCCAAGATATCCACAGCAGTTCTGGTTTCTGGGAACTAAATACTTTTTTTTTGTTCGGTGTTGCTCTCTCCTTCTGTTCCTTGCTGGGTGTTCTTCCCGGGAAATGTCTTTGGGTGGTGGAATCTGTGTGTTATTGGGAGGGCAACTTGGGGTGAAGTTATTGTTGGTTTTTTTATATTTGTATGTACATACCTTGTAACTTTCATGTAAATATACATATATCAGTTTTTTCCCCTTCCCTCCTTTTGCTGGGACTGGGGGGGGGGGGGCTTGGCATTTTGCCAAGGTCAAACCCATGACAGAGTTTTTTTAGTGACTTAATTAAGATCATCATTTTCCTACTACTGAGGGAATATATGCTTATATATATGTATGTTTTATTTCTGATATAATTGTCTACAACAAATTTAATGCTTTCAGTTTTGAAGGCTGATTTCCCTCATACATTCTTTTTTCTAGGACTAAATAATCATCTGTTTTTAATAATCATTTTAACAGAGGAGGAATTCCAAGTGCAGAAAACCCCCTGCTTTTAATGCTAAACCTATAGTAAATCTATGAGTTTCTTTTCATTTTACTGATTAACTCATTTTTACCAGATGGTAGAAAATTCTGGAAAACACAGAAGGGGCTTGCTGCTGTTTTTGTTTCTAATTCAGCTTGCAAAAGGCTACTGGCAGGATTATGCGTAATCAAGAAGAGTGAGTCAATTTGTATGAACTCCTTATTTATACCATTTACACATCTTACACATTCAGTGTTATCCTGCGCTCTTCTGGTGTGCTGTTCAGCATTTTCTGACTCCTAAATTCAAAGTCTACAGTGTCTTCAGGTAGTAATTCTGCATTCCAGAGTGTGGCTCCTGACCTCCTTTTCCCAGGTTCAAAAGAATAACTATGTTGACTCCTTGTTAATTCTTTGAATACTGTGATCGTTAAAAGCCATATTTGCGTCTGTTTCACTGTGCAGAGGGAAAAACTGTGCCAGGTATCACTCACATCCGAGAGGATAAAAAGCTTAGCTGTGAGGAAACATGAACAAAGGCAAGGTTTCCAGTTCCCCAGATATTTGTCCTTCCCTTTTCCCATATTGCTGTGCTCCATGAGTAAGTGCATGGAGTGCTGTACTGCGGGATCATCAGTTTAAGTGAAACAAGCAGTCATTTGGGAACATGGGTGTGCACATAATGGAGGCCTTTGTCATAATTGCTAATCCATTATAATGAACATAACAATTCATAAAATATTGTTCAAATTTCAGTGATTCTTTTTTCCCCCCTCTTCGGCAAGCTGTTGTCTGATCAAAATGTGTTCATTCTGCTTTCTTCACAATTCAGGGAAGAGGAACAACCCTTTCCTGATAATCTGCAGCAAGTCCTTCTGAGACAGAGTGAATTTGTGTTCTCTAATAAATGGACAGAGAAAATAGATGGTATCTGTACAAGTTACTTAATATGTTGCTTGTAGCATTAATATATAGATGTACACAAATTATTTAAATACTGAAATCAGGCTTCACTTTGTTGGATGAAAGAACTTAAAATCTGTAGCTGTAGTTGGGGAAAGGCTAAACCAGTAGCAATTAAAGCCAGCAAGAAAAACAACACCCTCTGAACAGTCCAAAAGACAATAACTGTTACATAAATTAGCCATGTCTTGAAATGTTCCTTTCTTTGAGTACTATGAAGTGTAGTTGTTTGAGACTAAACAATATGCACTAGGTAAACTTTTCTGTTATAAAATTTATTCTGAAACTATGAAACTTAGTCCTTTAGATGTGGAGCAAGAAAACCCAAATAAAACCAGTCAAGGAGTAGTTTCTTTTTTAGAATAAGAAGTGGTTCTGTCTTTGGGCATGGATCTTGCATTTTCTATGGTCATTTTAGGAGAGTAGGGAAGGTGGATATTCTCATGTCACCTGCAGAGGAAAGCAATGGACTTGATCAGTACATTTGCAACTCTTAGATACCTAAAACTAGTGCAGACCATGCAATTAAAGAGAACTTCATAATTTAGGATGGTTAATTTAACTAACAGGTTGTTTATGAAGTCACTTTTTTTTTTTGCTTTTCTGTTAAATTTTAGCCACAAGTTGATTGATTTTTAGACCAGTATGTGTCATAACTCCTGTGACTCTGTAGATAAAGCACTGGGCAAGTGAAAATTCCAGGTTGTTTCAGAAAGGAGATTTTCTGTGTTATCAAATTGGATGAAGCTTTATTTCAAATAAGCTATTAATTTCTTTTGCATGTCAAGAAATTATACTACAATATCTGCTTATGCTTCCATGAACCTATGTAAAACAAAGGAAAGAAGAAAGGTAGGAATTTAGGAGATCCCAGCAGTGACTTTGACAGTTGACTCAACAATTCTAGTATCACTTTTCATAGCATGCCATGGTAGGTAACTACATGTGTCTGCAGGTCACAATCCCATTTACCAAGTTGCTGTATAAGATTCTTAAGGAAAACAGAGCAGTTTGTGTTAAGTGCTGTAAAGATCAACTATGCATGTGCACATTTGCAGTACTGGTATTTTTAAATTCTGCCTACCCACAACTGCACTGTTTGCATTTCAAATTGAGAGTTCTTGTATATGAAGTAGCTCTCCTGATCTTTCTATATATTGTTGAGTTTTTTCTTTTAGTGTCTTTTCATCTTATGTTATTTTTCTTGTAGATCCATTTCATTGAGCAGTGTACTCTTTTTATCCAACTATCTAGTACCTAAGCAATGAGATAAGTGAGTGTGAACAGTCTTCCAGTTTTTAGTAATGCCATTATTTTAGTTTGCATTTTCCTTTAAACTGGGTGAAACCGGAATGACACAGCAAACTGAAAGGCCCTAGTAATGTTTCCTATTGAAAGTGGAGTGTTGTTTGTACAGTCTTTAAAATATTTTAGCTGTGCTGGATTAAGTATTTAGGAAACAAATGTTTTAGAAGTGTATGTATTTCTGAGAAGAGAATTGTGGTACCTTAATTTCAGAAATAAATGCTGTACAGTAGCTGAAGAAGTTCATGCTCTGTCATGTGTGGGCATCTGGAAATACTCACTGCATAAATGTGCTACTTTTTGGGTTTAGCCTCTTGGATCTAGTATAAATTTTTGTTTAGGAACCCTATTAGCAAAGGTTTCATAGCTTCTAAGCATATGAATTTCATTCCTGAATTGTTTTTTAATATGGATCTTTGCCATCAAATAACTTAATTTGCTATCATCAATCACAGAAAAGTATTTTTATACTTTAGTGACTGTGGCTTTGATTTTTCTAGTGTGAAATACCACATCAGCTTTCCATCAGCTCAGACCATGATTCTCACTGTTTTAGTTGCATGGTTTCTTGCTGTGCTGTAAGGGATTTCATGATTAAATATTAGCAAAACTGAATCCAAATCTGACCTTTAAGACTAGTATAAGTTTTATTAAATAAATATTCCCACTTATCTTTTGCTAATATTATCCTGCATTTAAAAGTTCAAAATGTAACTCTTTATAGTCACTGATTACTAAACCAGGAGGTTTCATATTAGTAGGACACAAGAACAATGGTTGTGCCTAAAGGAGTTGAAGAAATACTTTCTTTGGTGTATTAGATTCCTTACTGTTCATTTAATTCGCTTTTTTTTCAGTTGCAGCTGTTGACCTGGAATAATTCTGTAGAGAAGTTCAGTGCCTTGGAAGTGAAATTGGGAAAACATGTTCTTTGAGGCCCCCTTTCTGTGGTGTCCGTATGTTCTAGTTCCTAACTCTGTGCTTGGTAGTGACCACAATCAATTTGGTTTTTTTTTTTTTTTTTTTTTTTTTCCCTATGATCTCTAATGGTAATTCTGAACCAGTAAAAAAAATGAAGTAAAGGTGGTGACCACTGATGCCATCTGGTAGAGGAAAAGCAGACTGTGACCCAAAGAGCCCAACCAGTTCTCACGGAGTGACATGTACATGTGGGAAAAACTGGTGTTGAGAAATCACACTAATCAGAACCATGGGCTCAGTTGGGAATAGGCTTGCAAGTCTGGCTATTAAATCAATACCTGTACTTCATAGGTAATGAGCCCTATTTGGCATTAGAGTTGTAGTCTAAACATTAATTTCAACCTAGATGTTACTTCAGCTTCTGTCAGCCCTCTGTCCAGCCTATGGATATGGTGCTTGATAAGCTGTGTCTGCCACTTACCCAAGTTGTTACTTAAATCTAATTAGCCAGGTTAGCTGAGAACAGTTGCAGATTTACTGAGTTGTGGACTAACCTTTTCTTCTGTTCAAGGAGCACAAAATGGAGGACTATGTTAATTTTACTGCAACCTCAAAAGCTTATGTGGATTTTAGTTAATTTTTAATTTTGATTTTGAAAAAACCCCCTTAATGTTGAATGAGTGGATTGTTTTCCCTTCAGAACTTGGGGTCAATAAGTTCCTCTTAGCTGAGGATGAGAAGCCAAGAGCTGACAGAGAAATTGCAGTTAAAAAGTGAACTACCTTGCAGGAACTGAATGTGACAGAATTACATTTATTAAAATGCCTATTAACAGAAGCACTAAGAATTTGCATTTAAGAGTGCATAATGCATAGCTGGTGAAGTAATTAACTGGAAGATGCAATATTAGTCACTAATTTGGTTTTTAATTACTTTGATCATTATCAGACCTGCCTTTTTATAGAATAGGTAAAGAAGTGATGAAAAAAGTGTTTAATGCTCTTAAAGTACATGTTACTGTTCAGACTGCTGTTCAAACAAACAGTTCCATGCTGTCCCCACTGTTCAGCTCTATCAAATGTCATGCATTTTGGAAAAATGTCGTTCTCTCTGATTCTTTGCTTTTGGGATACTGCTTATAGTCTGCTATTTTAGTTTAGCATTGCCTGTGCTAAAAACTAGTGTTTATTTATGCTTTTAGTTACTGAAGCCTCCAAATGTTCAACAGCACAGATACAGTGCACTCTGAATTCCTGGGCAACTATTAATATGAAATCTGTACTTGCATTTTGGACTTGTTATAACCTGAGCTACATTCAGGTTAGGCTGGGTTTTTTTTTTGGACTTACACCTTGTACCTGATTTTTATATGGATCAAGAATAAAATCTATTAAAAACAATATTTAAGCCCTGAGCTAACTCCATATTTGTTTTTATCTTCTATTTTATATGAAATCTTATCTGCAAAATATCAATACAGGTTACTTGTAGGGTACGTAATAGAAGCCAAAATTTACAGAGGAATTGAGGTGAGCACAGTAACTCATAGGTATATTCTAATTTTTAGGCCATTAATGCTTTTCTGTGTATTTCATTATTCTTGCGTGTAGAATCCATAATCAGTAGTTGATAAGGGACCAGGAGTTTCCTTCCTGCTGTCAGTGGAATACATCTGCAATAGATTAATTGTAGCTCCTGCTTTTATATTCTTTCTGGTCCTATGAAATTTGTATTCTTGGTTGCACAGTGACAAAACTGTACTGTAAGGACTCTTAGACATCTCCCATTTCCTCTTAACATCTGTATTAATGAACAGCCCAATAAAGTAATTGTAATTTTTCATAATATATTAATATATTTGTTTTCTTAACAGCAACATAAAAAGTATACCTGTTCTCTCAGTAATTAGTTTGGAATATGCTATTGCACTGTACAGTCTCTGACAGACACAGGTCAAATTTACCTTTGTAGTAGGGGGAATTTCTGCCATATGGCTGCGATTATAAACTCTGACAGAGGATGTCTTGCACTGTTTTCCTCTTCCCCTACACGCACTGTAGGGCCCTCAGGACCACAGAGCTCAAAGCTAAAACAAACTGGAAGGGAGAGAGAACCTTCTCTTTCAGGATAAAAGTTGCAGTGTGCCTTTTGCAACAGATGATTACTCATGAGCCTCTGTAGCTCAGCAGTGCCCAGCTACAAAATATGTTCAATTCCTCGCTTTCCAATTAGGCTCAAGACCCAGCTGTTGGACAACCCATGTGATCTGGTTTTCCTGGCTGCAGGAAATTGTTGTTTAGGAATCTGAATAGCATATTTATTAGCAAGCAATGTCACCACATGAATGTGTAGAACTTAAAATATTTAGTTGAAATACCAATTTGTAGCTACTTATTTCTAATGGAAATTCAAGAAGCAAGTAAAACTGCAAACTTTTCCCATAACTGAAACTACTATTACCCTTTATGGCATTTTCTTCAGACAATGAAATGTAACACTTTAAAAATGGTGGCAAGAACAGACTGTCTGTTGGAATTTTCAGTATGCTGATAGGAAAGCAATGTTTAATGTTTTCAGTCAGACATGTTTCAAATATCAAGTATTTTGATTGACTGACTTTTTAGTTATGCCTGAGCATAGCTAACTTTCCTCTTGATAATAGAATTCTCTCAATATTAATAAATAAATGCACCAATGTCTGGAATGGCTGCCAGTGTAGCGTGCTGGATGGCTTTTCACAGCCTTCACAGCATCTCTTTACTATTCATGGTGAGCCACTATGTTTTTTAAGCTCAAACATGAATATCTTGAAGAATGAGTGACATATTACTTGCAATGAAATGAACCAAAATAATGAGATGTCTTCTGACACTTCTCAGAATGCCACAGAAGTATGGAAGCACTTTTCTGAAGTCTGTTGAAGTCATTTTACGTTGACTATTTTGACTCTCATATATCTCTAGTGCTCTTTGCTTCCATTAGCTGGTTGGCAGCCTTTGGCAATTCCTGCATCCTTCTTTGTGAGACTAAAAATATCTTGACACACAAAAGTACTTTGAAGACTGACTACTGCTTCCTTTATAAGAGAAACCAGCAATTTCAGTGGCTTGGGGTTTTTTGTTTGGTCCCCTTCACCCTCTGTAGAATACCTTTTTTTTTAATTCTGGAAACTGTTAAGAGATGGAAGATCTTGTTTTGTTGAAACTTCAAAGATTTTCAAATTTTGTGTGAGAATGCTAAGTTGTGGGTTTTAAAATGTTCATGATTTTTCCCAAGAAAATTTTGAATTAATGACCTAAAGCAAAATTTATAGACTTAGAAATTATAACAATTCAGTATTTTCTGGTTAATGTAACAGAAAAAGATTTAAAACTCCTGCTTTCTTAGCACAACTTCCTACCTGTGTATATAGGGGTAAACCCTTATGCACAGTAAGAGTAAACTAACATAGAAAGCTTCAAACAACAAGAGAAACAGAAATTGTCTATGTTTATATCCAGTACATTCATCTATAGCATAACTGGAAAACAAAAGCATTTCTGAAGTGCAATTGAAATGTTTATAAGAAATGACAGAAGAAAACCACCAGAAACTTGTGGGGGGTAGTAAACTTAATATCCCAGTGTTTGCAACAGAGGAATGTTGTGGCCTACTTCATGGCAGAGGCTGAAATAGTGAACTATTCAAACAAGTCCTTTTTTATTTATTAATTTCTTTAAGAAATCTACTGTTAGTGTTTTGGCAATGGAGAAATGGGGTAAGAAGGCATTAGAAGGGAAGAAAAATGTAGCTGGTACACAGAAACAGCCAGAACTACTTTTAGGATTTGGCACAACCTTGGACAGGTTTTCCTTGGGCTTTGTTGTTAGTCCCAAATATACAGGCCACTTCTTTGTTGTGTTATCAGATATTACCAAATCTGTCTTTTGGCAATTCAGATTCCTCGAGAGTTTGACTCAAACTGCTACAGCCATGTTGTATGACTTCTCAATGTGGATTGGATGGGAAGCACTGCGGTCTGTTCCATGAAATGCTGGTGCCAGGGGAATGTAGCAGCACATCTGGCCTCAGTAGTGCAGGGAGAGCCAGTGGAGGGCATGTGCTGATGGAAAGGAACGTGATCCTAAATGCCTGGTTTGTACTTCCAGAGAGATGCCAAGAAAGAATTATCTTGATTAATGCCAACCTCAGGTGTACTGGAGACACAAGCAAACTCTAGGCTTGCCTCAGGGGAATATTAATTAGCACTAGCACACCTACTGTTCTGTCTTGAGAACTTAATTGCTTTAGCCCAGATGAGGACAGTGATTCATAAAACAGAATTTAATGACTGTATTAGAAAAGTGGTTGTGAATATGAACATAAATTAATCCCTAGAGTAATTCCCTCTACAACCTGAAATGGGGAACGTTTCTGCAAATTTCGTTTTATATCTCACACGCTAATTTAACTTTTTTACAAAAGATTAATGCAGTTTGATTTATTTTTTAACACATAACTGACTTCTTTCAACATATTAGGGTAACATTAGACCATTCATTCAAACATTTCATTAGGTGGAGAAGGTAGGTATTTGATGGGTCCCCACGAGTTTCTATGGGGTGAGGTCATGTCTACCACTAAGAAATTTTATCACCTGAACTTTTGTCACCTCTCAGCTGCCAGCTCTGCTGTGCTGCTGAGCCATGTTCATGCCTGGCTGCTTGTGCTGGTGCCTCTCCTGGGTGAGAGACACCACGTTGGCCAAGGCGCTGAGCGTGGTGGGGAAGAGCCCAGAGCTCACAGCTGCTGACAGGGCTGGATCCCTGGAATGTGGCCAGGATGGCTTTTTGCCAGCAGCTGAATGTCAGCTGAGGGCTTGTGTCACTTGTGAAGGTGGTTTCAGTGGAAGGACTGGATTTTTCCTGCTTCATTTTGTGATACTGTGGAGGCAGGGCAAAAAGAAGGCAGTAGCTACCATAAAAATCGGCAGTGTATGACCCATCTAACATCCAAGGAATATTAAGTGATCTTTTTGAGGTTGCTTTACTTTAAAAATGTTCATAATGTAATTACAGGAGAATTTATTTGTAAAAATTGAATTAAGAAATGGAATAGTTTCCTTAGGTATTCAGTGCTATATTTTAGATGCATGCCTATAATTGAATTTGCTATGCCCTGAGGCTGTTTATATCATTCTCACTGTGCACTGTAGTCTGTGGCATGAATACATTATAGTTCAGGAATATCATGTCTGCCATTACTGAATGAATGTATGTTGAGAGTTGAGGGCAATGGCTTAAAAATACTAATGAAACAATAAATATGTTCTAATAAAAATGAGCGAGTTGAAAAATTGTGAACAGGATTTTTTGACTTCTGAATATCTTTAACTGCTGGTGCTTATACTTGGCTAAAGGGAAAAGAACTAAATTAATAGCAGATAGGGGGGTAAGTTCTGAGTCCATCTGGAATGGGAACATAGTCTTGTTAGTAAATATGGCAAGAAAGCAGGGGTGTATGCCTGTCTCTTCCTTGCTTGAACTGGAGCGAATGCTACTATGCTACACAAACAATGCCACTGTTGATCCAAGCAATGTATTTTGGTGCATCTTTTCTTGAGATAGAGAAGAAGGTTCATTTAAAAATTAGTTTGTGCAAACTTGTACTTAATGCCTTGAAGGGAGGTTGTGAAAAATGCCTAAGGAAATTTGGAGCAGGTCTGGCTAAATTTATTTGTTGAATTTGTGCTGTGAAATTCTTTTAAGGTCTTGCAAAATCCCATCCTAAAGTAAAATGTAAGTTTTGGAAAAGTGATGCAATACATACTCTGTAGCACTTAACCTTACACCGCTATGTTTGCCTGACTGTGAAGTATAACCAGAAGGATGCAAGTTGTATGTTGCATGTGGTATATTTGTAGTGCTGTGTTCATTTGCTATTAAAATATTACTGAGAAAATAGGACCCAGCTCTCATTCTATGAATAAAACTGAAAATTTTCTGTAAAATTAAGAATCCAGATTTTTTTCTTTTAATTTTTGTTTCTAGATATCTTTTGAAAGCTTTAATTACTTTTATTGGTGTTCTATATTGTCTTATAAAGACAATTTTGTGGGACTTTGCATTTTCTGTTTAGCTATTTATAAACACGTACTGTTTCTTCATATGTAAAGGACTTTCTATACAGCAAGGATGTTGTGTTAATATGTGGGAATATAGTAATGCTTCAGTGTAGTGCCAATGGAAAGCTTATTCTTTGTCAACAATCCAGTTCATAAAAGAATCTACTTAAAGCCATATGTTGTAGCTCTATCTAAATATGAAGTATGATAGCTGATACCATGTCAGTGTTAGATCAGTGAATGTCTAAAAACCCTCTTCCTTTAAATAATACTGTATTTGCTCTACAGGTTTCTAGAATTACTTTCCTGATGAGATTTTTGCTTTTTTTTAATATACCCATGTCAACCTTTTAATAACATACAGTTATTAAAATGCGGTTAAAATGCAGATTATGCACAAAAAACAGGGAAGAAACTGTAAGAGTGCCTCAGAAGTGAGAAATGGAGTTGTTTACTAATTTATTACGGTGTTTACAGCATGCTTTAAAATAGGTGCAATAAGAGGAAACTACTCAGACTCTGTAATGGTCAAATGGCTGGAGAGTTAAATGCTCCTTTAGTTTCTACTTAAGAGATTATGACCTAATTCTTAGATTCATCTTTGTGGCAAAATTGAAATGGAACATTTTCAACTTGTGGTGCCAGTTTTCAGCATGCCAAATCAAACTACCTCCAGTCCTTTGCTTTCCAGCAAAACTACCATCTGCTTCACAAAGAAATGGGAAGGCTTGAAGTCCTGCAATTAAAATTGGCATTTTGACAACAGTACTGCATTATTTTTATTGAATGTTTATTTACTTAACCAAGTAGTATTCAGATTTGTCAATCAGTGACCCATTGTGATATAAAGCCCATAGGAAAATACAGCTGCTAAGAAATTTTTAGTTTTTCTTGGATAGGTTGGAGACAAAATATTTTTTGCAAATTAAGAATCTTTTTGTTACGTTTTTTGCTGGATTTTTGATGTGATGACAGCACCATCAACTTCCAGAACTGGATTTGCAGAAGTTTGTGACTGGTTGGTTTCTCTATGTATTTTCCTCACATTTTCTCTTTTGAGAGACTTGCAGGCTGTTCTGGGTGTGTGCAGGTGTAAAAACTTCTCTCCTTTATGTTTGTGCATGGACTTGTTACTTTGACTATCTGTATATTCTCTGCTCCCACCTTGCTTCCCCTGTTGTGTCGTTTTAATGCCTCTTTCTAGGTCCAGCTTTTCTACACCTGCCATATTATTTCCCACTAGGCTTATTATTTCTCAGTGAGCTTCCATCTGTAAGTCCACCCTACAGGCAGTATCTCCTTTTATCATCTGTTTTCCCCCACCTTATGTGCCTTTTGCCAGCCAGTGACATTTTTTTCTGGTTTCAGTTCCTTCGCATTTTTTTCTCCAAGCTCTTGTCATGCTTTGTGCCTCACAGATGTTCCACGTATTTTTTGTGCCTGAGGTTGCTTATTCAGTTAGAGAATATGCCTTTGTACAGATTGGAGCAAACATTGGGGTTTGCTTAAATGAGTTTTAACTATTGTTTCTTGTGACATCACTTCCTTTCTATCGCCATAATTTCCTGTGAATCATGAAGAGTGTTGGCAAAAACAAACTTCTGGAAAGTGTTTGATAATGTGACTCCTGGTTTCTCTTGTCTTAATTTTGGTTTTGCTGACTTAATGTTCCACTATACATTTGCATGAGGAGGGAAGGAGGCAGGAGTATCATGTCCTTGGAATGACAGTAGAGGTAGGCTGTGTTTTCATATGCAGCTTAAAAATAATTATTACGAGCCAACAGAAGTGTGTTACTGAATGTTGAGAGAAATAGTGTGACAGCAGAGAGAGAAAATATGAAACAGATGTACCATATGTTACTGTATGCTTGTTTTCTATAATAAAACCATGAGGCATGCAAGAATAAAAAAGTAAATTTTATTTCTTTTTACAAGGGTTGGGGAAAGCCCTAAATTTCTTTAAGAATCATTTGGAGAAACTATGCTTAGGTTTAAGCATAAAGTTTATTGTATTAGAATCACTGGTGCTTTTTTTCCCCCTCCCACTTTTTTCTCTGCTTTCTGGCAGTTGGGAAGGGCCGAAAGGAAATATTTTTTTTTTAAAGATGTGGTGATGGCTGATCAATCTCCCCATGTCTTGACTTCATGGAAATCCTTTGTTTCCATGGATTTTGGATTTCAGTAAACAACAAACCCCCTCCAAAACAAAATACCAAAATGAACCCAAAACCCCTGGAATATCAGCAATAGCATTTTTTTTATATATATTCATAACATTGTAATGCTCTAGATTGAGACTAAAACTGCTCCCTGTTAATATTCCCATCACTCCTTCATTGGATGGCCTCTTGAAAAGGGTGCTTGTGACAGCTCCTTTTTAGTTAATTTTCTTGTTCCTAAAGAAAAGTTGATTTCCATTCAAATGAAGGCACTGTTGGCTTCTGTGGAAATTGCTGGAATCTGTGAGTGTCTGAAAATGAAAATGAGAATCTTCTATAAAGCCTTCAGGACACGTTCCACCTGGATAAGCAAGGAAGGTCTGTAGTTTTCTCTCTACAAAGCTACAACTCCTGGAAAGCACCACAGAAAAGAGACTTTAGTCTTGAATTATTCAATAGAGTTTAGCCTTTTGTGTTTTAGCAATTGTAGATGTATTGAAATAGCAGATTAGAAGCATGTTAAGTAATGTCACCATAATAATATAATTTTCTTGTTCTGTCTTAATTTTACATTCTGTGTCGCTGACAGCAATTTGTTAAACACCCACATTACTTTTATGTATGAGTAAAATAACTTGTTCAATATGTGCCTCCCAGTTTCATATATGCAAGACGTTTTACTTCTATTTTTATTGAAATAGTATTAAAGGGGCTTCGCTCAATACTTATGTGGTAATTGCATGTCAATATGCCAATGTGCAGAGTGATCCTGAAGTTTCTTCAATATTTAGCCTGATGAAGAGAACTTCACTCTGAAATTAAATAAAAATAATCTTTGAAATATGCCAAGTTAATATGAGATGGTAGGACTGGAACAACTGTAAGCCTAAGAGTTTCCTATATAGTTAAGTTAAAATCAGTGGAATCTTAAGGTAGAATAAGGGCATAGAACCTTATTCAGACAGGCAAAACTTCATAGTGTCAAAGACATTCTTTGTCTTGTTTTCAATACAATTTATTTCTGTGTCATTTTCCATTTTCTGCTAAAAGAAATGAGACTAGGGTAAAATTCAGCTTTAAATTTCTGAGCATATAAAGTTTCAAAGATAGTGTTACTGTAGGTGTTCTGCAGTACCTCCAGGTGAGAGACAATTGTTACAGAAAGCGAGTAAAAGGGAGCCCATCTCTTCTGTTAAGAGCATTTACTGAAAAGCAGAGTTACAGCTTCTGCATTGAAGAGACTAAAATGCCATTCTTTGATATATTTGTTTTAATGGGTAAAAATGAGGCCATTATAGTAACCCCCTTAGGAGCTACAAGAGGGCCTTCATTTGTTATCTGAGGACATCTGAGTTATGATGAGCTAAAAAGATTTTCATTATATGTGCTTTTTATTTTTTATACATGCACACATTGCATTGTCTCACTGCTGTGCTGATTGGCATAATGAAATAAATAGATAAGGAAAAATCCCTAGTTTTATGACATTGATTTAATTTCTTAAGTTGTTTGTGGACCAATTTATGAGAACAGCTGAGATTTCTGCTGTGATCCTTGCTTTTTCTTGTCTTCTTGTGCTTTTTGATCTATGTTGGGAGACTTAATACTTCTGTAGCCAAGTATAAAACTTGAGCTGGCTTCTCTTGCCTGCTAGTTCCCATTATTACCTATTGCCTGTGGCTTTCCTAGTTGAGCAAAAGTTTGACATTCCAGTTGTTCTAGTTATCTAAACTATTACTTGCTAGGTAAGCAACTCAGGACTCTCATCTAGGAGGGAAAGAAAAACCTGTGTACTTGTTTTCTTTCTTTCCCCTCGATGGAGGGTTTTTTTTTTGCTTGTTTTTGTTTTTATCTTCAGTAAGCTGTTCACTGACATGGCTCTGGTGTCATGTTTTGAAAAAGGATTGTTAGACTATCTAGGAATCCAATCTTTCTACTCAGTTGAGCAGAAGGATTTTATTTATAAAATATTTAAAAATATTTTGCTTTGAAGAATCCTGTTTTGGGATTTACCTTTTTGGGGATTACCTTTGGGGATTCTTGAGACTTCACAGGCTTTATGTCAATCTCAGTAGCTCAGTTCTGAGAAAGAAAATGCACTCCATCTACAGAAAGAAAGGCTTCAGACATTTTTACTTGAGAATCATGTATTCATATTTACTAACACTGAGTTGAGATTTCATTTTCTCTCATGATGAAATGATCAGGAGCAGTATAAAGAAAAACAGTCTGTGTGCAGGAAGTATGCCTGAAAGACCTATGACACATCCTTAGGTTTTCAGTATGGATTTTGTTGTTGTTACTATTATTAGTATTACTATATGAGCAATGTTCCATGGCAAAAATTCCCTAAAATATGGAGAACTCTGATTAACTCCAAACACCTACAATTATTTTTTTATCAGATTGAATGTAGGAGTAACTACACTCCTTCAGTCATTAAGAGTCCAAATCCGATAAAAACAAATTAGTTCATGCTTATTTGTATCATATTATTCAATCCCACTTGTGTGTGTTTGTCTAAGTGAAGGAGTCCTTGATTACTTAATGACATGGTTGATAGTCATAGGATTTTGAACAGCTATTTCAGAGTCACCTGTCAAAGGTTCTTAAAAGACCTAACCTTATGTGAAATAGAAGTTCCTTCACATGCATTAATCACTTGTAGAATAGCTCTCATGGAATAATAACAGGCTGAAATGAATCAGGAAGATTAATTTCAATGAAAAGGGGTCTTCTCAGTTCAAAATATTAAATGAAAAAAGGGGCAAAAGGCATGAGGGCATTGTTAAGGTTGTTACTCAGGATAGTGTGAATACTGACTAGAAAGAGTTGCAGTATTGAATGAATGTATATAGAAATTGTAAATGAAATTTTATTCTGTTAAGTGCAAAGTGGTGTATCTATGGGGGGGAAAAAAAGTACTAAATTCACATAGATGATGATGCTTACTGGACTATTAGCACACAGAAAAGAGGGTTTGAGGCTGTAACAGATTTTGTACCAAAATGTCAGTTTACATGCTTGGTGCAGTCAAAAAAGCTGATGGAAAAGTAGAAAAAATGTGAAAAAGAATGACATGCAGACTAAAGAACATTGGGCTGACAGTTTATATTTTGTAGCTCATCTATGTACTGAATTTTCTGCAAGTCTAGATTCCCTTCATCTCAAAATGGTTTTGTTAGAACTAGAGAAGGTACTACTGAGAAAGGAAGGTAAAGAAATCCATGAAAAAAAAGGGAGCAATGGCTGATATTTCTCATGAAATGAAAATTGGGAAATACCAGATGAAGGTATCAGAATTAGTGTAAAAGTATTTAGACAAAAAATTATGGAATTAAGCTGGTAGCTCATTCTGCTGGGCTTTGGTGTCCACAAATTCAAGAAGTTATTAGGTAGATCTGTAGAAGTCTACAAGGAGTGTTAAACCCATAATTTTCAGTCTGGACCTAGAACCTCTTGAGCTGCTGGAAACTGCATCCCCCACTGCTTATGTCTCTTAAACTCCTCCCTTGGAAGAACATCCTTGTGTGTCTGGTTTAGGAGCTCCACTGTTACTTGGTATTTTTCAGAAGATGTTTTTCTTGGCTTGTTATGTGGCTTATGTTTTTTTTTTGTCTAAGATGTCTTACTAAGTCATTTAATCACAATCTTTTATAGAAAAATACAGAAAGAGGAAGTACTTAAGTTGTGTGTGAACTACATTTAAACTCTCTTCCTCCCTGTCTGTAAGTTTCAAAGCATTACTTGTGTGGACTGTATTCCAAACCCCTTGCTGGTTTTAATGAGAACAGAGTGATCGCAGTAATAAATAATATAATGCCATCAATGAGCAGTGACATCTTCTGGGCATGTACATCAGTCTTTGTTCCAGACGCTCTTTCATCCTGGTTCTCTCAACCATCTCCAAATCAGGGGGAAAAGTGCCAGAAGGACATCTCTATCTGGAACTATGCTCACAGTGAAACTAAACTGTAGGCAAACTTAGAGCAGATACTCTTGTTCACAGGCAGGTTGTGTCAATTCACTTCAACAAAGCTGGTCAAACACTAAAAAATTTTGATCTCTAAACAAGAGACCAAATATAGGCATAATGTTCAAACGGGCAAGTAGATTACTGTTAAGGGATGTTTTAGGAGACAATGCATATGGGTTTATTAATAGTAACATTTCTTAAAGAAAAGCAAAATGTTGAGTTGTACCATCTGATCAAGACTATTCTGACCTTTATAGACAAAGCTTCCTTTCAGTGGGCACCAGTTAGCTTGAAAAGTACTTAAAATCTAAGGCACCAGATAAAAAAGTACCAGAAATGGTTCAGTTTTACCCTGTGTTTGAATTAAGAAGATAATATTAGGTTCAGAGGAATGAAGACTGTCAAAAAGGTGGTAAAGTTTGAAACCAAAAGTCTAAAAGTGCTTCCTTTTCCTGTAACTTTTAAGAAACATTGAATATGCCTATTTATGTCATGTAAATTTTGATTTTTTTTTTTCCTGGTTCCCAGTGAGGAGTAAGAACCAGCAAAACCATCAATGTCCTGAAAAGTCTAATTAGTTGAAGTTATTTGAATATTTGCATTATTTCTGCTGGAATAAAATTTGCATACTGCCTGGTGAAAGTGTGCCATAATTGGGTAATATTTCTAACTGACTACAGTATATTGATTTATTTATTGAATGGTTTTATCAGATGCTTGCACTGAATCAGGCTTTGGGACAGAAAAAAATGTATCTGTGCATCAGTAATAACACAGCCTTGTGGTATTTTGTCTCATACAATTGGATTTTCATAGAATGAAAACTGTGAGCATACTTGCTTTTGTAGGTAGGTATGTGGTTATCAATCTTTTGTCATTGTGATAACTTTCAGCAGAGTTTAATTTTGAACAAACTTTGAAAAAGGATTTAGTATAGAAAAATACACAAATGAGGTTGCACAAGTCTGAGTAGAGATGGTTGATTATTCGGCTGTACTCTGAAAATCCTTGGTTAGACTTAGCAAATTTAACTAAAGAGAGTTCTAACACCAGGTCCCTGGTGGTCTGTCAGACTACCCAAGCAAGAAATTATCAAGGTGTTGCCCTGGATTTAGAGACCGTAACATTTTACTTCTAGATATTAAAAAGGGGGGGGGGGGGGGGGGGGGGTGATAAAAGATTCTATAGAACAAAATACTATTGTTAAGTGTCTTTTATTAAAAAGGCAATTAAATGTTTAATTTCCTTTGTTTTCTGAAGTGCCTGGAGCCATTTTCTCCTGATTCTATTTAGTGATAGTTAAAAATAAATGATCCAGCTGGCTGAAGGCTTTTCACTTGGCAGGTAAATAGTATTACTCTCCAAGGAGGTCAGGATATTTTGCATTTCATCATTCCTGGAATTTATTTTCTGTAGTCCAACTTGATTAAACCTCCTGGGGTACTGGAAGAAAAGATCTTAAAGCAAGAAAATTGTTATTGACTAGTTGGAGTTTAGGACCATGCAAATTTAACTGCTTTTTCTTCCCTCTCTCAGATATCCCTTGTGCTACACACAATACAGAGTAATCACAGGATAGTTGCTTAGAAATATACATTTATTATTTGATTATTTTATTTGGCAATTAACTTGCTTGTTGTGGTTTAAGCCCAGCTGGCAATTGAGTGCCCACAGTCGCTTGTGTCTGTCCCAGCCCCTCCTGCGTGGGATGGGGGAGAGAATTGAAAGGGTATAAATGGGATACAAATAAAGAAGAAATAAAAATGAAGAGGAGAAAAGTCTAAAGAATTAGAGGTTTAAGATCATAGGCAACAAAGGATTGTGAACTTGATGTGGGTGTGAAACTAAAATCTTTTTCCTTGAGGGTTATTTTTCTTTCTCTTTAAAACTGAAGAGCAACAGCAGAACCCTACAGTGATTATAGCATCTCCCATTACCCTTTCCAAAGGATGTTTCTGTCCAGTGGATTATGTGCATTTCCTTCTCTGGGTTTGTCTCAGAAATAGCAATTTCCCCTTGCAAGTACAAGTAATTGAAATAGATTACACTGTGACATGTTGACAGCTTCTGTGATTGGAGCAAACTGAGGGATGGAAAGGAAGAGGACCAAACCAAAGACATGTTTACATTTCAGTGCAGATAACAAGATTTTCACATATAAATGTGCATACAAGGATAAGGTTTGGGGTTTGGAATGGACAGCCTTTGTCTTTTAAAGTAATCAATGTTTTAAAAAGCTCTTGAGATTTTTCTAGATTTTTCTTTGTCAATAATTATTCATTATGATGAACAGAGGGAAAAGGAATGGTTATTCACAACAGTCATACTGAGATACTTGATTCTTATTGAATATGCATAACACTCAGGATTTCTATAGGCTCTGTTTATCAAAGGAAAATTCCTCTAATCCTCTCTAAAAAGTATAATATATTTTACCAAGGTTTTTGACAGTAGAAATAAGTGGCTGAGTACTATTTTAAGGTACACTTTTCTTTAAAGGCTTTTTTTGCTCAAAATTTAAGTGGCCTAGGCTTTTTTTGCCTTAGTAGATAAAATTCAGTATCTAGGACTGAGCTTGTGTTTCCAATACAACTGGGAATATTAAAGGGAGGGTCAGTGCAGTAGGTGAATCCTGGAGCTGATCAAGGTTTCTTCAGTAAGAAAACAGCTTGGGAAGGTAACCCCCCCAATGAGTACCTTTGACATGGCTTGAATAGCTTCAGTGTGCTGGGGTTTTCATTAGAAATGATACCAAGTGGTTCATTATTCAACTGAATTTTGAATAATGGGTAAAGTTGCATAAAAGAGGTAAGAAATAGGCCTTTGTGCTCTTTGGTTCACTGCTGCAGACATTAATGAGGTCAGTATGTCATGTTTGTGAGCACAATTGCTGCTTTAAAACGGTAGTCTTTATTTTGGGTTGTTTTTCTGTAATGGAATAAGGTAAATTAATGATATTACAGAGGAACTGAAGCAGGAAGAGAAGGGAAAAAGTTGTAGAATTTATATCCTGTTTTGTCTGATGTAGTGGTTTAAGACTAGACAAAAGGAGTGTGTTCCCTTGACCACCTCTGTTCGCTTCTCTGGTCATTGAACATCTCTGTATCAGACACAGAAATCAATCATAGGAAATAAATCAAGCCTGCAATGGAGTTTTTGCTGCTATCCTTTTGACAAGTGTTCCTATTAGGGATAAAAGGTAGTGTAATGCCTTTGAAGCTCCATTTTATTCTCACTAGCAAGATTTCTAATATTTTCCTTGAACTCCATGATCACACTTTTTGATGCCTAGTCCTCTTCTCTTTTGTCTTGGAACACACTATCTGACTATTATATTTTTTGGACCTCTGTTTCACTGGCTGACAGTTCCATATTACTAAGCAAGGCATCATTCCTCAAAGAAAAGTCCTTAGTTTTTCTCTTGTGTAGAAATAGCTTCTAATAAATGTGCATGGGCTGGCTTCCTGTTGTTGGTATCAGCTTTATTTTCCCCTGTAGAGTAAATTGGAAATGAGTAAATTAACCTGTGATCATCAGTTCACTTGCTTATTTCAGCACCAAGTTGACTACACACTTCAATTAGCAATGTCTACTCAGAAGCACTAAAGAACAGTGTTATGTTTCAAGTTGGTTTCTCTGCACATCCCTAATAAAACATGTCAGTTGATTGGAATGATACTATTTAGTGAACAGGCTCTTCTATTTCACACACCTTAAAGATAGGGTTATATACAAGCTTGCCTTTTTGGGCTACTAGAATTCCGACTGTAAAGATGTTAGGAACTAGCTTGCTTTCCCCCCCCCTATTTTTCAGCTGAAAAAAAAAGGCATTTTTCTTCTGAAGTATTAATTGTATTACATTAAACACATTAATATGCATTAATATACATTAATATCTGTAGTAACTGGTCTAAGTTCTCACATGTAGTAGAATTATGTCCTCTCAAAGAACTTCCTTTGGATGAGGCTTTCTGGTCTGCCTAGTAGCATAAAGGTTTAGTCCAGAAAATTCTGGTGCAGATTTTACACCTCAAGGAGCATCTGCATTACTGTACATAACCTCAAAGGTGATGTAAGTGCATTTGCTGCTTTATAGATTGAGTGAGAAGGCTTACTGGAAATTACAGGAGCTGTAGCTTGTGAAATAGTAGAGAGCAATTCCCCTGTGATTAATCCTTTGCTGCTACAAGTGATCTCATCTGTACAGCATCAGAGTTTCAGAGCATGACCTCTTCCAATTCTTAACATGTTTAGATGGCCCCAAATTAGGGAACAATAATCCAGCATTTTATTACTTCTGGCAGCTGTACAGTTGTTCGAAATAACATCAGTATTATTTTTTCTGTGCAATTGGTGCATGTAAAACTGTTCAAGAACAGTGGAATGTACTATTTCTGTTACTAGGAATGTGGTGTGAAAACAGCACCTTGTAGAGCCATGATTATCTTGTTTATTGGAGGCAATTTCAAATGGAAGGCTTAGAATCAGCTTTTTTGAATTTGATAAGAGAATAGTAAGGACTATTGATAACAATAGCTGGGTTAAGAAAGGACATTATGAAGAGTGATTTGAAATATGGAAAAAAGACTGCTGCATTGTATTGCTTGTCACACTCTTCCTTCAGTGGTAGTGCTCTGATTTTATTGCCATACAGGGCTTAGGGATGGGGAGGGGATGACCTATGGTTTCATCTGATTTCCATATACTTTTCCCTTAAAGATCAATGCATAGAGACTAGGGCAGGAAAGTAATGAAGCTTTATCTCCCTTAGCATTTATATACAAATATGTATCCCATAACCTTTATGTAGAAACTTATTTACCTTTGATTATTTAAATCTCTAATATTGTCTTCAGTTTATCAGATTGTTTTTCCCTAGAATTATTCTAAAATTCTATCATTGAGTCGGAATGATGTGTAACATTTGAATAATTTATCTTCCACTAATTAGGTGATATAAGAACATGAATGAAGTGCACTACTGAACCTATGTGCTCTGGCTTCTGAGAGATTAACTGCAGCAGTGTGTGAGTTATGAGCTTGCTAGTTAGTTTTCAGTCTTTTATGAAAACCAGGATAGAAATTCTCATCAGCAGTGTGAAATAGAACTCAGAAAATGCTGTAATGCTTCAAAAGAAGAAAAATATTTGTTTTCCTTGAGAAACCTCTTCTATGGGCACACCTATTTCACTAAATACTGATTGCCACTGCAGTCTTTGAACACATGCATAGCAGAAACATCAAAACTTGTGAAACCCTGCAACATCACAAAGTAAGCATAATAAAGGACTGAAGTTTTCTGTTCAAATCAAATATTCTTCTAAGGAAAACTGGTGATGAGCTGCTTTCAGTCATAAAGTTGAGTTCACTTTTATATAGATATTTTTATGCTAAAACTGAGTATAATGGCAAAGATGATTGTGCTTCTCAGATGTTTATAATTGTTGTTGGATGTTTTGCTTTCAGCCTAATGGTCTCAGTGGAGTCCCTCTCTGTAAAGGTCATACTCTGACACAGGCATGGTTTGAATTCCCCAGACAGGGATATTGTTACTTGTGTACATGGGCCCGCTGCAAAGCAGTGGCAATGCATCCCATCACTTTTGGCTCTTGTGATGTGGATTTAGTGATGTATTTCTAAGTACTGAATTCTGTGTTGTTTTGGACAGACTGTGGAAGACCTTCCATGCACACTGGAGTGCATTATGCCATTGTTTTGCTTATGATAGCTGACACTTACTGTACATTGAAATTGTTTGACATAGCTATAAGGGGTTTGTAAATCACTCCACCATATTGGAAAATAGTTGATTTTGCTAGTTTGTTTTATTTTCTATTTAGTTTCACTAGTTGTCCTGTCTGTGCATGTCCTTGGGGAAGTAAAGTCCCCTACCCATAATAACACAGATATTCTTGTTCAAGATTTTGCTACTGTGTGAGTTCTACTGCTAATAGAGCATTATATGAGAAACATTAGGGCTAAGGGGAAGCTGCAGTTGGAAAATGTGTGTTGAGCAAAGTAAACAAGATATCAAAGTGAGAACTTGTTGCAAATGCAAAGGAAATCTGGAGGAAATGGGGACTGGAAAAGAAGGGAGAAATCAGAGGTAGATTCGAACCAAAGAAAGCTGTAGAGCAGTTCACATGGTTCATGTGCTCCATCTCTTGTGTGCTGCTCAAGAGCAAGGTAAAATGATCCAGTTATAAGACGGATCCAAGCACGGATTGAAGAGTAGAAATACATAAGATGATATAATTTCTTTAAAAGGTGAAAGAGCCCATTTGTTTTATTAAATCACTGACAGAAGCTGGTATTAGCTGGGCAGAATGCTTGGAGTGTTTTGGATGACAACAGGAGTATTGATTCTATACTCTCTTTTATACAGAATAGAACAAATCCTCTGTGGTCATACAGTGCAAAAACCGGGGATTAAGGGAGGATATGTTGAAGGGGATATTCATTCTGATCACAAATCTGTACTTAAACTGCAGTGAGTTTACATTATATAGCCAACAGATGTGTAAGCATGTGATGTGGGGAAAAATAAACACCAGCAGTTAGAACTAAATAAGCATTTTGTATTTCAAGGGGGCTCTAAAATCCCTTACGCCCCCCCCCCCCCAGATCTCATGGTGTCTTATCCTCAGTGTGGGGTGACTGAAAGGAAATGAATAGTAGTGGGGTGCTTGTGGAGCTTTGTATTGCCTTTTTTTGTGAGTGTAAGGCATGGAGCACAGAACAGATCCTTGAATTGCTTTTCTTTTTCTTACCTTAATTTTTTTCTTTTGTGTCTGGTTGAGCCTTTAAGAACTCCTTTTTTCCCCCCCCTAGTATCTGTATAAATGGAATGTTCTTACAGCATACTGACTTAAAGTAGTGTGAAAAATAAGGAAAAAAAAAAAAGAACCAATAAACCATTGGAGGAAAAGTAGATTGTGCCAACAGTCTAAAATTCAGCACTGTGGGGTCATTTGGGGCCAATTGCATTCTAGTACCTGTTTATTTAATTGGAGTTGGCAACAATGGGCTCCCTGGAGGCTTCTGGGCGCTTCTTGGCTTTGAACACCACTAAATAGTAGACCAGCATATGGGTACAGTACCATTTCAGTAATCAAGATTATGCAATGTACTTGGGGAATAAAGAATCCACCAACATGCCAGGAAATGGTTGTGATAAAATAAATCAAGTAGTTTAAAATGGAATATTTACTGCATGCAGTTGCTCCCCTGTAGTGGACTAACAGTCTTGGATGAGATTTCTTGCTATTTGTTTTGGATTAGTTTCAAAATTATAGTTGATAATTAGTTTGACATGTTTGCAGAAATATACAAAAGGTTTTATAATTGTGTTTAAAGAATGTAAGTTACAGTAGTACTTAAAAGTTGAAATATAAAATACTTAAGTGCTTAATGAGAAGTCAGTGAAGTATTTTGCACAGTGTTGAATGGTGATTTGACTCTATTTTGGTGTTTGTAGCTGTATTGTGTTGGTGATTGCTTCTTAGGGGTGCAGGCTGGCCCCTTTCTGGCCATGCAGGTAGAAAACCTTGTATCTGGCTGTCAGTGTTTGCAGTGGGGATTGGATTCAGCTCTGACGGAGCAGTGGTGGTGTAACCAGGGCAATTAAATGATTTCTAGCTTAGAATACTGGAGTTCTGTATCAGAACTGGGAACCAAGAGCCAAGCTTAATGGGATTTGTTGTTAAGTGCCAGCTTAACAAACCAGGGATTGGAAAGTTTTTGAAAAACTTGTATGGGGAGGAACCCTCCCCCCCCCTCCCCCACTTTCTTTTTTTCCTTCTCCCCCATTGTAACAATATATGTAGGTTTGGAAACAATAACCAGTATTTTTGTTTTAGGGAAGATAATTTGGCCTATGAGTTAAGCTTTTCAATTTAAGAATTAAACGAAATTCTAGGCTAGTAATGGTTTGATTTAAATTTGGGCAGTGTTGTAGTTTGGGGATCTCTGGCCTTCATTTAAGTAATTCTGGAAAGCATGCTGGGGTGTGCCCTTGGTGCGCTCCAAATTAGAGGGTGTTTTACTACTGGATTTTAGCTTGAGCTGTGTCTTGTGTTTGCTTATTAATGATTACTCTCTGTAAGGCAATTCAGTTTCAGACTCAGGGCTGGATTTCCAGTTTGTACAGACACTATTTTGCATTACTGAGGAAAAAAAACTTTAGATTTTATTTACCTTCATATATATATGTACAGAAACATCTTTAAGTATGTATAAGTGTAACTTGAAAGTGTATGTATATGTGTTGTCTGTGTCCTCCCACTCCAGCTGAATTATGAGGGGGAAAGTGCTCTCTCTTTTAACAAAATACCTGACTTAGGCCATTAATTTTATTCTTCCGTAATTACAACTTCTAATTCTTATATAGTCTTTTGGAGAAACAGAATAGTCTGTTTATACTTATATTTTATGTATGAGGAGGCCATAGGGGTTTTTTCCCCCCTCAGATTTTCTGTGCCTAATCGTTTTCTGCAGGATGAGGATTTAGTGCCATCTTGTGGGAACACTTAAGAGTTGCAGATTTTATGTCCTGACTTCGTTTAGACCGTGAAAGGAAAGGTACTTCTATGAAATCTGACAAGAATAAATCCTCTTTTAACGAAGTTTGTTGTGAAACAGGAGTCTTACCACTTGTGAAAGCATAGATTTGTGGGCCTTTTTGAGCCCTGAATGATTTCTCTTGTCTTCGTATCTGCATTTCTTCAGTAACTCAGGAAGAAATGCCTTTCCAGGTGGTCATCTTGCTTTGTGATGCATCATTTTTCTGTTGGATCTAACTGAACACTGTTTTGATTGGAGCCACTGTAATCTCTACATTGAGGTTTTTTTTTCTTCCCCTTAACTGTAGCAGAACACAGTTCTAAAGCTCCTTTTCAATTTGTTTCAATGGGAAATGATTATGTACTATGGTTAATCAACTCTCAGTACTATTCCTAGTAGTGAAAAAGAATTGGAAGCTGAAGAGTGCTCTTTTATGTATTTTGCTGATTAAAATAGAGCAGGGGAAGGTTGAAATTGGAACTTGATTTGTCTCTGTATTTCTGGCTTACTAAAAGCTGTGCTTGAAATTGTCATGTGAATAGCTTATATTCATATGATTTTTCTAGCGGCTGCATTAAAAAATATATAGTGCAGATACAAAATGTAAAGGTGGCAAGGATAAGAAGGTCATCTCAGATGTTAGGATGTCCCACTCCCACAGCTTTCAGTAGTGTTCTGCATTTGTCTCTTAGGTCAATAAAGATTTCCTGTACAGGAAGACTTCCTGTATAGAAACTCAAAGCACCCAGTTCACACTTGAATTAAATGTGAATATTTGCAATACAGTGCTGAGGTTTTGTCTTGTCTTCTCACTTTCCTGTTCTGTGTATTGCAATTAGTGTAAGACAATGACTGGAAGTTCTTTTTGGAGAAACTGCTGAGCTCTATAAAGCTGTCAGAATTCCCTGTATTGCTATTTAGATATGATATGCAAAGTGTTAACTCTTATAGTATGTGGTGTATTAAGGTCCTCTGAAAAAACACATACTGTATATTTTGGGAATAATTGTGTTCATATTTGTGACATAAGGGCGGTCCCATGGCGTAAAGGAGAGCACTCTGGACTCTGAATCCCAAGGGCCCGAGTTCGAGTCCTCAGTAGGGACCGTCCCCATGGCAGTTAAATGCTGCCTCCCTGCCATCCGATCCCGTCAGATCTCGGATGCTCAGCAGGGTCAGCCCCGGTTAGTACCGGGTGCTGTAGGACAGTCCCGAGGATTTCACCGTCACTGTCCAAGCTCCCTCGGCCGTGGCAAATGAACCTTAGGACTTAAACGGTGGGGCCAGTTCTGTGCACGATGTGCCTCACCTGAAAAATCCACTGCGCAGGCTGGAAGGGCACACCCACGGGGGGAGAGCCCTTCCCCAGATCTTCGTTCGTGAAGTCTGGCCATTATTTATTATTTATTTGTGACATAGTTCACACCGTTCAGTGTTTTGAGTGTTGCTGACTGACAGTGACAACCATCTCTGTTTCAGTCTGTTATGACCTAAAGATTGGAAACACTCCTTGGACACATTGATAGTTTTCCTTTATGTGCACTTCTCTTTGGTAGCTTTAGCAGAACCTGTACAATGCCCACAGGAATCCCCATCCTCAAATTTTAATTTTTTAAATGAGAGGAGTGGGAGGTTTCTTTGGCGGCAGACTGCAAAATAGGAATAGAGAGCCTGGTTCACACTTTATTTTTTGTCTAGGAGAAGGGATACTTTTTATTTTCATATTTGTTCAAGGTAGTACCGAGCTCTCTGCCAGAAGCAGAAACTCTATAGCAAAGTATTGAGCACATAAAGGGAGGGTCTGAAGATCAAATACCACAAGTTTTTCAGTGCTTGAAATGTGACCTTGTTTACTCTCAATGCTCTCCTTTTGTAAGTTAATTTCTTGACTTGGTGCCTGAAACAGAATTCCTTTAATGTAGCTAGACCTCAGTTTTTGAGAAATAAGAAAGTAATAGGCCTGTTTAGCATCCAAGATTTTTGCTGTGCTATTATTTTGACTGAATCAGCAAGCTAGACAATAAATTCTACTGTACAAAATGAGAGAGGAAGGTTCTTGCCAAATATTTTTTGGCTTATCAGGGTTTTTTTGAAGCTGGCAATCAGAAACAACAAATTCTTAGCTTTCTGTTTTTCATTAACTGAAGTTTATGTGGTGCTTTGTAGTGAGCTGGTGTTTCAGAATATAATCTCATGGATACGAAAGTGAGAAGAAAAATATTCAGATTTCGGAACAGGTGCGTTTCAGTAGCAGGAATAGAGCTCAGATCCTGATGACGAATGCATATCTTTATTTACATACCATCTTGCTTCTAAATATTCTCATTATATACTTTTTGTTTTAGTTTCTTGGCCCACTGTGTTCATTGCTAAAGTTAATTTCTCTTCAGGTCCCAAAACCACACTGAGGAATGCTGATCCTGTGGCATTCAAACAACTCCAAATAACTGTGGAGTCCCTAGAGCTTATCTGAGAAGGAAAACTGCACTGCAGTGGATCAGTAATCTGTGCTGGAATCTGACACGGTGGTGTACAGTCTGTTGCTGGTCTATTGAGGCCATAATATGTGATTTTGCTGGGAGGGGAGCTCTGGGGTTTTTTTTTTTCCTTAGAAAACCCCCAAACATCCCACAAAACCCAGATATGCCCTTTTCCTCTAATTAATCAATTTGATTACTCAATTTCCATATTGATAACAAATGTGTAACTGATTTTATAGAATGAAAAAGAATGAAAAGCCTGTAGTTATGGTGAGACTGAGACAAATAGTATTTTAATTCTTTTTCAAACACTTAATTACATGTTGGCATGCTTGAAGACTGGGGAACGGTCAGTCAGCTTCTTACTGAGTTTTCAATTTGTGCCTCTGCTTCTTTGCACTTTGGTTTGACAAGACTGACATCAGGCCCCTTGGGCATTGTTATTTCTGGTGCCTGGAGAAGCCCCTCTCTTCAGACTTCTTGTTTGAGTAATTAGTAAACTGATACAGTGCAGTTAAAAGCATTTCATGGAAACCATCCTATACTGGTACTTTGAATTACTATAATTTCACTATGTAAAATATTTAGTAGAGGAAGTTCTCATGGATACTCTGAACTATTGAGTTTTAGGCCTTTTCTTAAATGTTAGAAAAGTGTTGTTTTTGCAGTGACACTGTTCTCTGTGGGTGAAGGCTGGTCATTTTCCTGCCCTTTATTGGAGGACTGGTAGGAAAAAAGTAGGTTTTCTTTGACTCCTAAACAGGATGTAAATGAGAGGTGCTGACCACTTATAGTCCTGAATGAACCCACAAGTACTCTTAGTACTAAGAGTTGTGTTAGAATTTGGTGTGTTGGCTGAATTCCATGTGGTTTGCTAACTTAGTCTGGGTATGGCACTTCTGCTGTACTGAACTTTGAACATAATACCCCACTAATTATAACCATAACAAAAGAGGAAGATAATGCCATGTGATAACAAGCTTGACATTGAACGGCACTATGCCGGAAAAAACCCCCAAACCTCCTTTGTGTGTGGAGACTGGAACTTGGAAATCAGGGAGGAAATAATTTTTTTCCTGAATTTTCTGTTTTGTTGCTGTTAAAACAGAAACAAGTTAAATCCATTCTAAATACACATTATACTATTTTGTTAGTTAATAACACTTTCCTTATTGAGTTATAAGAACTTTTTTTCCCAAAGTTTTAAGAGTTTTGTGTATGTTTGCAAATATCTTCTCTAAATGGATTATATTGAAAACTCTTGATAATGTAGTGTTACCTTCTGAAAGCAAGTGGTTATTACTTTAGAGGTATATTTATTGTGTTGAGTTAAATATTTTTTTAACAGCCGAGAAGGCAATCTCAAAAAGAAGGCTTCCAGAAAGTACCAGACAGTACATCAGCATAACTGAAATCTTACTGTTCCCTCTAGATAAAAGGCTGAGGATATAACTGGAAATCTGCTATTTCATGAGAAGACAGCTAGCAACAATGTGCTGTTTTCCTTTTTTTCTTTTCATCTTGTATCTATTTATTGATAGTGGGGTTTGGGGGCTGGATCATTGTGGGAGTGGAGTTTTCTGTGGTGTTTGGACAGTTTTGAGGGTGTTTTCACTTTCCTAGACCTGTGCTGTGATGATGTCAAACTCAGATGATGTTTCTGTTCTGGGGTTGCAGTTACTCCTGGAATTAGATGTGGAATGGAGGTTCTGCTTATCTCTGGCAAACAATGGGCAGTCAGAACACACAAATCCAATGTAGAGTTTAGGCTATGTGGGAAACTTTGTGTGGGGATGGTGAAGGTTTATCATTGCAAATGGTCTAAGATTCCTTGGGAAACCTTGAGTGCTTCAATCCTCAAAAAGAGCAGAAATTACTTATCAGGGCTTATTTAGGGCAAATGGCAAAGCAAAGGAAATAAATGAAACCAACATCACAACCCACAGCAGGCCAGGGAATTTGGAAAGGAACATATTTACAGATTAGGCCTTTAGAAATGGGTGCAAAACTACTGTGGAATTTGCAACACTAAAATATTTTAGCCCATATGGAGATAGGTTTTTGTTCAATGACCTCTAGTTTTCAGGCAATACTTGGTTTTTCACCAGAAGATTTCTGCAAGATGACCCAGAGAAGCTGGCTGGAGTAATAATGACGTCTCATAGTTCAGATTAAATGTAATGTCTGTACTGAGAAATGGAGATTTAAATGTGTATGACAAGATTCCTTATTTAGCTTACAAAACATGGTATGAGGGGCAAGCTTAGGGCAGTGACAGAAGGGCTTGGTGGGCATTTGATTAGTAAGAAAGGAGGAAGAGGAGGAAAGGTTTGATGAAGAAGAGGCTTTACTTATTATGATGTTTGTCTTCTGGAACAACTGTACGGAAGCCCTGGAATGGCTGGGTATTGCCTGCCCATGGGACAGAGAGAGTAAATCTTCTGTTTTACTTTGCTTCTGTTCATGGTTTTTGCTTTTGTTTTATTAAACTGCCTTTACCTTGACCCAGGAGGTTTATTTCATTCTATTCCCCTACTTGCCCTTGCCCCTGGTCCTGCTGAGGAGGAGAGGGAAGGAGCAGCTTGGTGGACTCCTGGCTTCCAGCCAGGGCCAGCCCACCACGGGTGTGTGCTGAGAAATGCAGATTTAAGTGTATGTGACAGGATTCCTCATTTAACTTGCAAAGCACGGTAGTAAGGCCAAGCTTTGTAGAATTTGACAAGGCACCAAATTTAAAAGGATAAAAAAAGAAAAAGTAGGGGAAGTCAGTAGACAAGAATTCTCCCTTTTCAAACACAGGATTGTGTCAGCAAATGGTGCTATGCAGTTCTCTCCCATCTGTTCCATGCTCAGAATTTTTAGTGCTAAAAATGCGTTGTGTGTGGTCAGAATCTCTTGTGATTGCTCACAAATTAAATCTGTCTTCTCCTTTCACCTTTTCTGTCATTCCTGTCTTATTCAAGCAAAATCCTTGTCCAGTGATCCTCAGTGGTGTTGTTTGGAATTTCAAATTATGTTAGACACATGAGAAAAGGCACAGGAGAATCTATTTCTTAATTTATGATGATGAAGAAAGTAACTCCAATTCCCTGTTTTGTTTTTTTTTCTTACAGAAGAAAATCAACATATTTGTGTTTTTCTTTAACAATATTTAGTTATAAGTATTTGCAAGTCTAATACTTGTTTCAGTAGCACAACTGAATTAACATACAAATTGATTTAGATGCAGTTTGTAAGAAAGTTTTAAGTGGTCTATTTCCTTTCAGTGATAGAACTTCATATGGTGAAGGATGAAAATGGAACAGTGACAGATTACAGAATAAATAGTAAAGCTTGATTTTTAGAAAATGAGAGTATGGTTGCTAGTATAATTTGGTGTTATACTTCTCCAGCTGTATTACTGGGTTGTAGCTTTCTGCAATGTACAGTTACACAGGAGAATTTTTTTCCACAGCATTCTGCATGGTATATACGCCACTGTCAGGAGATTAGACTGTATCAAGTTATTCCGCCCTGTGAATTCTGTATTTTTTTGGAGTGGGAAGGGAACAGGAGAATCAGCTAAAATCCAGTAGACTGGATTCTTCAGCATGTTCATTGCTTTTGGGGGCAGTGTGACAGTGCAAAGTGTGAGCAGCTGTGCACTTCCCTGGGTGGACGAATAGTTCTAAGTCTGTGAGTCTCCTTGGGATTTCATTTTCTTCCACTGTTCATCATATCTAAGGCTTTGGGATGCTCTGAAAGTGCTTGTGTGCTCTGGCCCAAAGCACACTGTGACAGGATTGTTCTCAGCAGGCAATTCTCCTCGGAGCCGTTTGCTGGCAAAGATTAAAGGAAATTCCTCATGTAGAGCATGAGTCAAAATGCAGGGAGGGCCATTAATTAATCTTCTTTTCCTAGTTTTGTTTCAGTTTGTGGGGCAATCCACAGTTCCATGGGTTGTTTCTTAGAGTTGGGCTATAAAGCAGGATTGAAAAAGTTCTGAGAGAAAAATTTATATATTGCTAAGAAATTGGCAGGGAAATATTTCTGGTCAACTGGTCTGTTTTTTAACAGAAATTATAAAAAATATGCGAGATTTTCTGTGATTTTTTTTCTTTTTCCAGATCCTGTAAAGTTCTATGTCTATGTAATGACAACAGTGACGGATATTCACAGCACTCCTACGTTCCTCCTCCCTGCAGTTAATTATACAATTTCTTTCCACCCTCACAACATTTGTTCTTTCCTTTCCTTAGCTAGCTGCAGATACAAAAGTCTGTGCCAGCACAAGTCTAAATCTAGTCTACCATGTTCTAGGTCTTGAAGGTGTGCAAAAATGGATTCTTTTATATCAAAGCAGCAGCAGTCTGCCACAGTTGAGGCTGTTAGTTCTAACGTAACTACTGAGAACCAGCCACAACTGCTGCTGTGCTTGGTGACAAATATGGTTCTGGGTGCGGCTTAAGAACATCACACATGGGTTGCTGGGGGGCACAAGAGGAAGTTGTCTCACTTATCTTAACCAGAATTGCTGTTTGAGTTCTGATTTCTAATTATTTTTTATGTTGATCTAGCAGTTTTGATATTTACAGCTTGCCTTCAGGTTTGTGTGTTAGCAATGTCTATATCAAGTTTGCTTTTATTTGTGTTACAACTTCGTAAATATTTTAGAATTAGTTCTTCTTTGCTTAGCTTGGTTTTTATAGACATAGACGTTTGATATACAGAGACCACTTGATGTTGGGAAAACATTTGCTTGTAAATAGTTTTTAGTACCAGGTAGTAAGTATTGTCTGATGTCACATTAGGAGGATGTATCTCAAATCATTGTTCAGATTAGAGAAAGCAATTCTTGTGACTATTTCTAGACTACTGAATGTTGCTGTTTCTTGGCATTTGTAGCATGATAGAAGAGAGAAGGCTCTAGGCTATATAAAAGAAGACCGTGATTATGTGGATGATTATGATTAGATGGATTGCTAATTTGTTACCTAAATATTATCAATTCAGTGTCTAAATATTAGTTTGATTATCTGTTAGAACAGATTGTACTAAAATCTGAATGTGGTCCCTCTTGAGTCACAAGCTTCATTGACACCTGCTTGCTTTCTAAATGTATTAGAGAAGTCTTGGTGTGTTCCAGTCCACTCAGCTTCAGTTTTAATCAACAGGCTATGTCCAAAAAGTTATGACATGGGCAGGTTCAGCTAGAAACATTCAGGTTTACAGACTTTGGACTTACAGAATTCACGACTGCAAAGCACCTATGTAGCTGTGTTAGGATTTGACCTCTGTTTTTGACTGGATCCGAGTGCCTTTACTCATCCATTCAGAAGTGAGTGTTCCTCTTCTTTGGGCCAGTCTTCAGCAGCCTTTTATGCTGTTTTGCAGTCTCATGTGCACCAAAGTCAGTTGCAAACCTCTCTGCTCTGCTGTCTTTGGAATGCATTAACAGTGTGAGCATCCAGGCAGTTCCTCCTGCAGTGTTCACCTGGTGTGCTTTATCTTAGGACAAACCACATTGTCCGTGAGAGACAGTGGAAAGGAAGAGGGCCTGTGTGTATGTGTGTGTGTGTAGGGTACATGCAAAGACCCAAAAATCTCTTGTCACTGTCATAGTAGTGAAATAATTTTGGAATGCAGAAGATGTAGTTGGTCTTGGAGTCATGGACACTTGGTGTACTTGTAGACTCAAAGTGGGAAAGCTGCTACATCTAGAGGAGTTTTAAATTTATTTGGGGCTTTTAAGTTTATAAAGCTAATTAAAAAGATGATGAGATTAAGAAAACTTAAGAACTAAATAAAAACAGGGCTGTAAATGAGTGGCCTACATTTGTATGCTCTTAGTTGAGTGTGTGCCTAATTAGATGCAAATATGAAGAGAATTAAGATCCGGACACTTATTAAAACAGTGCTTATTTAATGGTAGAACAGATTGAGTGTCTTAACTGTATGGCATTCTAGCAGTTGGCAATGCTTATTTCCGTTTGAAATAACTGATAAACATGATTTCAAAAGGTTGTTTTCTTAAGGTTCTGCATTTTTCATTTAGTTTAAATGATTGTTATAAACTGACAGATTTACGTGCAAACATGAAGGTAGTATCAAATGAAGTGTTTTGTTGTTTCTTTGTTGTGTGGTTTTTTGTTGTTGTTTTTCTTGTCTGTTGTTTTTAGAATGTAAAGTTGCAGAATATTGATTAAAGCAAAAATGTCTGATGACATGCATTTAAATTCTCTAATTCCTGCAATTAAATGTCTTCTGGTACAGACTGTGTGACTATTCAGAAACTCATATTTTTAAAAACTTTGTATGCTGTGTGGGCAGTGAATAGAGGGAAAAAATGAGAAGAAAAACAAATTGTCACACAAAGATATAATCTGAAATGATCATACACCCTAGTAATTTAGGGTAATTATCTATGTTCCGACCTTAACATGAGCAAAATCCATTTTGATTTTGGTCTGTGTTCAATAGGGAGTGCCAGACTTAGCTCTTGAGTAGAGAAAGACCCCTGTACTTGGATGTAGTACAAATATTTGAGGACAAGTTACTATGTTTTAAAAAACCTGGAAGTGTAAAAGAACAATAATGTTAAGTAGGAATGTGATTTTTCACTGTGGGACTGACTCTTTATAATATATTTTTCTTTGTCACGTCTATTAAGTAAAGTCTGTCTATAGGTTTAAATATTTTAGTACTGTGAAGTTGTTGTTGCCTTTCTGTATAACTCAATAAAGTTCTTTTTTTTGGTGACGATACTTTTTGTTGAGTTCAGTTCTTTCTGTTGAATCTCCTTTGCTTTCATCTGACCTTTATTTATGTTGATTTTGCTTCATTTTTTCATTTACCATGCTGTTCAGTTTTTGGATGCCCGAAGAACAAAGGTTTGTCCACTACTTGCAGTCAATTTATTTTTCAAAATTCAGTATTGCTTAGTGTGGGTTTGTTTGCTTGTTAGAGATACAGTAATCCTGTTTGCTAAACAAGTTCATAGCTTTAGCTGCCAAAAAGGAAAAAAAATGAAACCAACCAACCCCTTCCTAAAGTCTCCTTTGATTATAGTGAGTGCTTTGGTTGACTTTCTATACAGCAGTACTGTTGAGTACCATGAAGAGCAGAATTGTCTTTAGTCTATGAAGTAATTTAGGAAACATGGAATACTGAGTCTTTCAGCTTTGTAGGTACACATTAGATGTGTTTTCTGCCTAGTGTTTGGGTTTGTTGGTTTGCCTTTCGTTGTGGTGAATTTTGTCTGTAGCTGACATTTTGTCTGTGTATGTTGTCTTCTTTTTGTGTCCTAGAAGCATTTGAAAGAGATCATTACAGATCTTGTCACCTGCATTTGTTATTTTATGAGACGATTTGATATACTTTCATCACTAATTCTAATGACTTCTTGTAACAGCAAACAACTAAAGTTTAATCGAAGACATTCTACATTCATATCCCAAATTGATTCTTTTTCTTTCTTTTCTTTATTGCAGCATCTGCAATTGACAATCCAGGCACTTCAAGATGAGCTTAGAACCCAGAGAGACCTTAACCATCTTCTCCAGCAAGAAAGTGGAAATCGAGGGGCTGAGCATTTTACCATTGAGCTCACAGAGGAGAATTTCCGAAGACTTCAAGCAGAACATGATAGACAAGCTAAAGAGCTCTTCCTGTTGAGAAAAACTCTGGAAGAAATGGAGCTTAGGATTGAAACACAAAAGCAAACACTAAATGCCAGAGATGAATCAATCAAAAAGCTTCTGGAAATGTTGCAAAGTAAAGGTTTGCCATCTAAAGGAATGGAAGATGACAATGAGAGAACTCGAAGGATGGCAGAGGCTGAATCTCAGGTTAATCATTTAGAAGTGATTTTAGATCAGAAGGAGAAGGAAAACATGCATCTTCGAGAGGTAATGAAAAACTCATTTGTTTTAAATATTTATTTGTGAAAAATAGGTGAAGTACTTTTTGAAATTTTAGATATATAATTTAGAATATTGAAGTGTTTTGTTTTTGTGCTCTAATTTTTTAATGAAAAAGATAGCATGCACTTGTTTTAAATCTGTAGTAAATACACAACAGGACTATATGACATTTGAAAGCAAGTATAAGAAGTTAGGGAAGAATAATAAGTATATTTGGGGTTTAATGCCTCTGACATATGACTTTGTAATGTTTCTGTATCCTTTTATTTTGACAAGCTGGTGCTTGGGCAGTGAAGACCAAACCTGCTAAAGAGAGAAGTAACCAAAGAGTCATGAGAGCATGCTGCCTTTGTGTTTGATTTTTATAACTCTGGGGTTTGAAATGAGTGTTTTAAAATGGCTTGCCTTCCATATAAGCAAAGGCTTCTCCCTGTGCGCATTTCTAATGCAATTTCATGTGGTGATACTCCAACTTTTAATGTAAGTATACTATAACGTTGCCACATTAAAACACTGGGCTGATGACTGCACTGTACTTGGAGAGAAGCTAATTGTGATCCCAAACCTACCTGCACCATCTGCCCACATCACTTGTAAATGCATTTTTGGGACTGGATTTGGGATGATTGGATTAGTACAATTGAAAGAAAATGTGTCCTGGTGTCAAGCCCATCTGCCCCTTTGCATCCCAGCAGCATCATCATGTGACCAGTGTCAGGCAAATAGGACAGGGTGAGTCTCCCCCACAAAGACCCTGTTGCTTTCTTTACTATGGGCAAATGGTCTTACGTTTAGCTTATGGTCTTCCCTAACCTAGAACGTGTGCTGAGGACTCAGCAGTATCTGCTGCACTCCTGAAGATGAAAAAAAGGAAAATTTGCAAGGCACAAAGATGTGTTTCAGTAAAGTTTTCTTGAGAAGGTGTGGATCCTGACTCTTTTCACAGGCAGAATTTGTATGAAAAACTGATGCCACCCATTTGAAAGGAGTTGCATAAGGAGTTAATGATGCAGAGTTTGTGATGAGAGAGAATTGTGGAAGTTCCATAAACTAGCAGATAAGGTTCTGGATTAAGATTTACTGTTTTCAGAGTCTGTTTCAAGGATGGGTGATTATGGGATTGTTTGTATTTCATTTCTTGCCCCCCAGTATTGCTTAGGTTTGTGAATCCTTATTTGGTATATATTGGTCATGGATAAGTTTACAGTGGAAATTTGAAGAAGGTTTCTAATGAGCTCAGAAATTGAGTGCACTAAGAGAAATAGAGCTAAATAGTGTCTGAAAAACAGATAAAGTGTAAGCTTCCAGTAAAGTCTTTGGGCAACCAGTTTATTGATTAGTCCAAGGAATGCTGAAAGGAGACCTTATTGCTACTTGTAGACTGTGCATGTTTCTCCTGTATTTATGCTGAATTTGATGTTTGAGTTCCCCCTGGCTGTCCTCAGGGGCTGGGGAAAAAGATTTTCTCCCTCAGTTTGTATGAGGATGTAGAGGTTGTCTTTTGCCTGGAGTACTGCAAGTATAGGATGGGGTTTACTGGAGTTTGTGCCTATGACATGCAGACATATCTTGATAACTGGTCAAGGTTGAAAATATTTACTAGGTTTGTTGTCTGGAATATGTCCCAGCCAAACTGACAGGAACAATCTAAGAGTTTTGGAGATGTTTTGGTTCGCAGTTTCCTTGTTCTAAGAATTTAAGGCTTTGGGTGAAGTCTTGTCTCTCCAGCTCTCTTCCTGTTGTGGTATTTATAGGTTTTTATTTATTTATTTATTTTAATTTCTGCATATTTGAAGTTTTTTGGAGGGAGCTTGGAAGTATGATGTGTAGGCAGTGTGAACTCCTTAGGAACAAAGTGTTTAGTGGATGCCTGTTTGTTTATCTGGACTCTGGATCTGATTGTTCAAGTGGGCTCTTGGAAAATGTTCTGAGGTTCAACTCTTGTCTTTTGCTTCCTTGCTATGGAAAGTTGCCTGCATGCTTTGAAGCAATATCAGATGTTATGTATAGTTAAAAATATTACATATTTGTTAAAAGCCCAAATAGATCAACTTCTGATTTTTATGTGTAACTTGGCAGGTCTTTGTTGCATAGGACTCATTTGAGTTGCTGTCACTGCTCAGTCTTCACCCTACACAATACAGTTTTTCAACATGATAAACCAGGAGTTACTGTGTTGAATCTTCTGCAGCAGTCTCTCCAGTGGATAGATGTTTTTATTTTCTTGACTAGTGTTTGTAAATATTCATCCTAATTGTGTAAATTAAAACTTGGGTACATATTTAATGGGTTTAATTCATGAACTATTTAGTACTAACTCAAATTGTGTTAATCTTTCTGTATCTCTAACAAAATATTTATCATTTTAAATGTCATCTAAAATATTCTGCTTTTCTTATTTTTACAGGTTGGAGTGTAGAGCTCGAGTGTTGAGTGTATTTCTGAGAAACTAGTATATTGTTGTGCGGGACATGGTGTTTGATCACATCCTGAATGCTTGTTTCTGTTTTTGAATTAGTTTTGCTATTTTCTTCCACTGCACTTGAAACTGTCTGTGCCAGGAGAAGTTCAGGCTGGACATCAGGAGGAATGTCTTCATGGAAAGGGTTGTTAAACCTTGGCATGGGCTCCAGGCAGGCGGTGGAGTCACCATCCCTGCAGTGGTTCAAGAAACAACTGGATGTGGCACTCAGTTGTTGAGGCAGTTGATGAGGCAGTGATTGCCATAGGTTGGACTTGATGATCTTTTCCAGCCTTAATGATTCTGTGGAAAAAGTTAAGACAAACTTCTGTATAACATCATATTGGGGTATTCAAGAAACAGAGTCTGTGTCATTCACCCTTGCAATGGCGAATTCTGCTGTTTCCAGCAGAAAGAGTGCTCTCTATTGTAAAAAAAGGTGAATGTGGTGGAAATGAGGTTGAATGTGTGGGGAAAAATAACTGGACTACTGATTTTTTGGTGATAGTTTGGCCTGGCTCTCTGCCAGAAGCCAAACCTCACAGGGAAGATTCCCTGCTCCCTCTCCCGAAACAGCAAAAAGTAACAAGAGAAAATTGTAGAGAAATATATATATATATTTACATATATTACATTTATATACAGTTAAATACTATGTACAAAGCAACAGGGATCCCCAAACAACCCCAACAGGGGACAAGGGAGGGGGAAAAGGGAGACAAAAAAGGGAAAAGACAAACAAATATACACAATCTAAAATTAGGAATTAACTCAATAAATAATGAACACAGTAGTGACCTCATTACTTCCCTTAGGAAAAGCAGATTCCTAACCTCTGCCACTGAGCCAGACAGACAGCTCTTGGAACAGGCCGTGCTCAATGCCAAAACACCGAGGTCTGTCACTGTGCCTGCCTGAGAAGGAAAAGAGAGCCAGAACACCAACTCCTCCTTCAGTTTTTATACACCTGATTACGTAAAGACATGGGATGGAATATTTCCTATGTTTTGACCCTGGTTACCAAGGAAGGCCTACAAAAAAACAACCCATCACATTTTTGTACAGCCTCAACACCACATTAAAAAGCTTATATTGGATGGGCTTCTCATGGTAGTATTCAGTTTAAAGTTACTTTCTGTCTGAAGCTTTTCAATTCTTGAAATCTGTGTACCAGCCTGTTATCTCTTAAATCCTAGCTGGAGAAAGGTCAAGTCTTAGATGTATTTTGCTGAGCTTTTGCACATATTTTCTCTAAATGCAAGTGTATCTTTCTCCCTTACTGTGATCATTTCTTACCTCTTTAAATGTGTGAAAAGCTGGAATCTGTCTTCTGTTGATTCACAGTTGTTTAAATATCTCAACATGGTGGCATAGAAAGCTATTAATAATTGTTGGTGGGTGATATTTTGTCCAAACCAGAGAATTAAACTACCATGTTGTGAGAGAAACTGAAGCAGTTGAACTTGGAACACGGGCAGTGAAGGGCACCCTCTTTGTCACACTCCTGTCTCAAAAGGCTGTCAGTTGTGTCTCCTTGATCTGCAACCCCCTGAGTGCATGGTACGAATTGCATACTAAGGGATATGTTCTTTGTTATTCCAGAGCTGCTTTTGTCTACCTATTAGTTTTTCAAAGTTTGCTTAAACAGGTAGAGAGAAAATAACCTCTCTTGTTGTCCTTAAGTCTCTACCACTGTATCAGCCATGAAATGTTACTCATATTAATTTTCTGTATTTCATGCAAACATGCACACTACCAGAAACCAGTATCCTACTGTTCTGATTAAAAATGATTGGCTGAATATCCAAGAATTATGTAAAAATTTCTCCTTTTTAAGCCATTGATTGCTTTTCTTTCCCCCGCCTCTGTTACTAGCCATAGCAGAATTTCATAATGTAACTGCTTTCAAAGATCTGGATTTTCTCCAGGCCTTAGATTATATTTCTTAGAGAAGGTGCAGGCAAGAGTCATGGAACTGACAGAGGAATAACTCCAGAAAATAAAAGAACCTATTTTTTTTTCTTTATTTTCATGTTTTTAGCAGATAGATTGACTTTGGTGTGTTAATTTCCCAGTCCTCGAAGACTATACTTGCCTGTATCATGCAGTCTACTGCATCTTTAAACTTTGTTTCACAGAGGCAAACTTTTGGTGACAAACTTTTTACTGAAGTTGTGTGTTTGAAGGCTATAGGAATGGCAAATATAAAGCTTGTTATACAGGAGCAGGAGATTAAAGCTGAAGTTGGAATCCTGCTCTTTTACAGGAATAGCATGGAATGTCAGTGTCGGGAAGGTTCATTAAAATGTTGGGAAATAAACTATGCAAAAACGAGGTTAGATTTCTTTCCATGTATCAAGGAATTTAAAATCTAGGCAATAAGCTTTCACAAGGATAGCTGGAGTCCCAACTTTGCTATGGCTTTAGCAAAGGTTTCCTTAGTTCCTGATTCACAAAGCAAGAGAGAACAATAAAACTGTACACAGCAAAAAGTGTGAGCATGTGTTTCTGCTTCAGTTTTGCAGATGCAGCCTCTTGACGAGAGAATGTTGAGCTCTTTTTTTGTGGTTTGGGGAACTTCTGCCCGGTTTGCACTTGGTTTTCCATCACAGAGTTGGACTGAATTCTTTGTCTGTAACTAACTAACTTCACTAAAATATTCCTGTTGATGTTTTTCAGAGGTAGATGAATTCTATTGTTATTTCCATAAAACAAAATTAATAGCATTTGCCTTGATAAGGAAATAACATATCCTGTAGGGAACAAAGTGGTCTTTGCAAAAAGGCTTGAGAAAAAGGACATTCTTGGTCTGGGTAGTCTCCCAGTAAGTATGTCAGTGGTTGAAAATCTGTCTTGAAGCCATAATGTCATTCCATGGCATTCTTCATGTTGGGAATTAAATATCACAAAGATTGCTAAATATACATTCCTGTCAGAAAACACAAGATACCTGCCTTAAAGTTCTTAAATTGGTTATCACATGTCTTTTCTAGAATTTTAAATAAACATTTGTTTCTCTATAACTTTGGGAGAACTGTAGGTAATATGGGGATTTTATCATGTGGAAATCTAGCACAGATGTTTGGTATTAGTTTTTTTTAAACATAGTGACCACACATTATTTACCCTAAGTACCATTAAGTATTTTTTTATTATTGCTATTAAAAACTTGCCTTAGGCAAAGTCCCACTAAATCTCTAGTGAAGTCAAATGTTAAAATTCCAGCTAGTATTTTATTATATATACATACACGTATATTACACATGCCCTCTCTGTACAACATACAATTTCACTAAAACAAATTCTGAGATCATATAGAATTTTATATACACATTTTAACTCTTATCTTGCATGTATTCTTGAGTAATGTTGTTGCCTATGGTTTAAAGCTACAGCTTTTGTATATTTAGTAGAAAGAAGAACACAGCTTCTTTATTATAATTTAAAATGTACTTCTAAACTTTCAAGGGTTTTTTGAAACTTTGCTCTATCTTTGAACTCAGCTTGGTCAAATAATGAAGGCTGCTGATAGGATTTGAACTGCCATCATGAATTAGTTATTGCATGTTTTTAAAGTTATTAATGGAGCAAAGTTCCTTCTTCCACTGTGAATAGAACAGATGCCTTGCAGACTTTTGGTGTTTACTGTAAATGTCTTACACTGGAGCCAGTAGTAATTTACTAAGGAAATGCTTTATCGACACCAAACGTTTCTTCCCTGAAGTTGGTTATACAGATTAACAACCATTCTAGACTGAGCCTTTTTATTAGGTTCATTAGTGCCTCTTTTATTTCTCCTGGCTCAACTCAAAATATTAATCTTATCAGTTGCTATAAAGACAATTGTTTTCTATCAAAATATCAATAGTATTATGTGTTTTTAAGGTGACCCCTTAAGCATACAGAAGGACTTTGCAGTGTTGGCACTCACTGACGACATGAGAAAGTAGACAGAATCTGGTTATGCTCCAGGGAACAGTTGTTACTTCTAACACAGCCCATTCAGAATTTGCCATGTCCTATGATAATCTTGCCAAGATGCTTGGTTGCAATAATTTTTATAAGTCTATGAAGGATTAGAAAACTTGGTTGATTTAGAAATCAGTTTCTTTAAAACCAGGGTTAACCCCTGTGATAATATCACCTGTAATTTGGAATCATATAAAAACTGTCATTTTCAATGTCTCCTGATAGTTTCTAAAGGAATTATTTTAGGAAGAGAAAAAAATCAGGTTCAGGAATAAGCTGGATTTTCTGTACCTTCCCATGTGTGGAGGTGGTAAGTGTTGCTCCTGCCAGCATTCCTGGAAAGTGCATGCTTTAGAAGGCACTCTGGGGACTGTCTGGGAATTGCTGTAAACTAGTACTGTCCCCAGATGTGAAAATACTGTCTTTCCAGGGCTCTTTGCTCAGTTCACCTATTTACTACTTTCTGGCTGCATGTGAAGGTTTTAGGCCTAAGCTGAATTTCTAGGGAAGGGGAGAGTTGGCTCCCCTTGAATTCCAATGTATACTTCTCTGATTTGGACTCTCTTCCCTAGTGGAAGATGTACCCAGAGAGTAGTTAAGCCATGGAATAGATGGCCCAGAGTTGTTGAGGAGCCCTATTGGGCTGAAGAGATAAAAGATACAGATCGTAAATCCCACTGAATTTATGCTCATAGCACAGTTTATTACACTTAACAATGCATATCGAAAGTGAAAGTCACTTGGTCATATTATGTGTTATCTTCAAAATTTATTTTAGAATTATTTTCTTTCAGTAATTCTGTTCCCATTAGATAATCCATGACTAAGACTTAGGACAGTCGTTAGAAAAAGACTTGTCAGGTGCTGTAAACTGGCATCTCTTATCCTTATTGCCTCCTGTATCATCTCACAATAAAACCTTAGAACTCAGAGTAAAATGAAGATTTTTTTTTTTTGTAAAATAATTGATTGAAGGACACTCATTTATTCTATGTAGCTCCATGAGCACAGTAAGATCAGTGAGGTCTGTTTTGTAATATTCAGGGCTAAGCTTCTAGAATCTAAACCGAAACTGCTCTTTCCAGCACATCACATGTTTTAGCTGAGTTAAGACTCACAGAACATGCTGAGTTGGAAGGGACCCACAAGGATCATCGGATGTCACTCTCAGCCCTGCACAGGAACATCCCTGGCAGTCACATCCTGTGCCTCAGGGGATCATCCAAATGCTCCTTGAGTTCTGCCAGCCTTGGTGCTGTGCCCACAGGCCTGGGGAACCTGTTCAGTGCCCAACCACCCCCTGGGTAAAGAACCTTTTTCTAATACCCAGCCTAAGCCTGCCCTGACACAACTCCAGCCCATTCCCTTGGGTCCTGTCGCTGGTCACTCCTTTGTCTTGGGAAACACAAGGCCTTTTACTGGACTGAAAATCCCCAGACTGTAGTCATATGAGCTGGAGTTCCAGAGTTCTGCAACAGGTTTGTCTCCTGCTGGAGCCTGTATACATGTGTGTGTATGTACATGCTGTTTTCCTTTGCATGGATGCAAAGAACAACCAAAAAAAGTGTTTTGTCGTCTTAAAACCCAAAACCCCTTCCCTGTCCCCAGTCTGCTAAACCTTCCCCACCCCAGTTTTTCATCTGCTGAATTTTTCGTTGTACAAGTCTTTAAACCCATAAGAACATGAGTTTGGCCTTTGTATATGCCAGCCTATTTTAGCAATAAAAGTGGAAGTGTTGTTATAGGCAGTAGAATATGGTTAACAATATAAAGTCTTTCTAAAGGTTCACTGGAAACTCAGTTTGGTGAAGGAAAAATGTAATGTTACGTAAAAGCATTAAATGAAACAAGGTTTCTGATTTAGTGAATAGAGATGTGAAACTCTTGCTGATAGAATTGACCCCTGTCTTCAGGAAGAACAAATAGCCTTTGATCTGGTGGAACTGGAATTTAGCCACTCACTAATTAGCTGATCATTTCCTTTTTTTATAGTTTTCTTTTTTTTTTGTTGTTGACAACTTGAGCCCAATATTCCAACATGACTATAGGTCATTGATATGATTATCAATACGTTTATTTGCAAATACAAATTTGATAATGGCTATAAATATATCCCATCTCACTCTAAAGATTTGGTTACAATATTGGTAAGTAACTGCAATGTGCTCTGGAAGACACATCCACCAAAAATGTGGATATGTTTAAAAGCACTGAGGACAAAATTCTGTTGGTGTTTGTTTGGGTTCTTTTTGTCAGAGTCAAATGAGGTCGATGGAATTGAGTGATTTAAGGTGAATAGGATTAGATTTGAAAAAATATAAATTAATCCAGACTTGGTTACTCTGGGCTACGCTTATGGAAGCAACTATTTCACTGCAGCTTTTGTGTAGATGGAGCCAACATCTTCACCTGCTTGGCTTATCTCCATTTAGGAACATATGCCATCACACCCTTAAGTAAAAGTATTTTGGTGGATCTTCAGTTTATTTTCCTTCTCCCTGAAATATAAACCTTTACTAAACAAACAAACAACCCGGATACTTTGGAACCCTTTATGCATAATGGCTATATTTAGAACAGTTACTGGTTCTGTGTATTTTTGTGACTGTACTTTCTAAGATTAGGGACAGTGTTGTTATAGGCAGCATATTCATATAATGAACTCAGGGACTGCCTGCTATTATGCATATCTGTAGGGTTTGAGCCCTTGCTTGGTCCTTCCACTTTTATACAGAAGAGATGAGTTACTCCTGCTGGATGTTTAATAACACTTTATAGTTGTAGTTGAAGGAAACTGATATATAAAAATATGTGATTCAGGGAAGTGTGAATCAGACATGTTTGCCTAATCACTGAAAGCGTTCATATACACCCTATTATGGACTTATAGAATAGAATTACTAATTTTTTTGGGGTTTGTACCAAACTGCAGTGTTTCCTGCTCTGCAGATTCAGGGTGCGTAAGGGGAATATCTAGTATGTTTTTTATTGCTCTGCTTTTTACACAGTTCACTTGAATACATATTCTTTTTAAATATACAGTTCGTGTTCTCTCCTAGATACCTGTGATACTGGAACATTTTGTACGTAGTTCAAGTTCTGCTGTGATAATTAAAAGAAGAGAAATAATGTAATAATAGACATAGAGATAAATGCTTAATCAGCCAATGGCTATACTTGGTAATTGCTAACAGGTTCTTAGTGGTGCATCACTGACTTCTGGCTACTGTAGCCCCCATTCACAAGGTTCTTATGCTGCAGTTGCTCTGCTCTGTTGTTTGATCCCTAATTCCCTTCAAATATAGATTTCTTGTGAAAGTGTTCCAAATGGGGCTGGTAAATGGACATTTACTAAAGGGGATGTGATTCACACATCATTCTTAAAATCTGTATTTGCATAATGCATTATTTTAATCTGCTAATAGATAGTTGACAGCTAGATGGATATTTAGTTACCCTCCTTTAATTTGCTTTTGCTTATGACATAGTTTATTTCCCTAACTATAAATTTGTTTACAAACAATTTTGGCTCTCCTGTTTTAGATTTATAATAATGAATATAAGCTAAAAAATGAACATAAGTTAAAATACGTGGTTTTTGTTAGCTCATTTTTTGATTCAGAAATAAACGTTGGAAAAATATTTCATTAATACATGATCTTTAGAAGGAGAACTCTTCAGCAAGTTCCTGCAAATACTCAGTCAATTAAATTTCTACTTTTTCATTATCAGCTGGGTTTTTGGTGGGTTTTTTAACTGAAGCAGTGATACTCAGATGCTGAGCAAGAAATAGGATACTGATAATTGGGTATCCGAAAGCATGGAGGGGAAAAATATGTGGCCCTAAATATTTCTGAAAAGTCAGCAGGTGTGTAACTTGATCCATTCGCATCCTTCACGGGAAGCCCGTGGGTTACCTTGGGCACTAGATGGCCCTCTTGAACGAGGATCGCATTTCAGGCTCGCGTCTACAGAGGATCGTGTGCTGTTTGTTGCTTTCCATTGCTCATTTGGCACTGGTAGGCTTTTAAGTCACTGCAGGACAATTTGGCATGGATTTTTGTGGTAGTCTGTAACCTGAACGCAGTTTAGAATGGCTACATCTAAGAATGAAAGCGAAGAGACTAAAAAAGGATGGTGCAGCTTCCCACAGAAAACGTGGAACCGGGAATGCAGCCTGAAGGTGTTAGTGGAATTCGATCCCAGTGTGTTAGTCAAGGTTTGCAGTTTAATTTACAAAAGCAAAAAAAAGCAAACTAAGATGTGGTTTTCCTCTTTTCAATGGATTGGAGTTTTTCTGCTGCTATCTGCTCTCATACCAGAACTGCTGGAACACACCCCTGCACTGATACTGTGGGACTGGGAGCTGGGAGGTGCGTGGTGAATATCTCCAGTCATGCTGATGTGCCCTGCTGTGTAATATGTACCTTAATTGGAAGGTTTTCTTGTTTCCTAATGGCATGGCCATGTATATCTGTATGGAGAAGCCAAGGACAGTGCACATATAGCTGCTTTCACATCACATAGGTTGTGATGCATTTTGGGTCCTCTGACATGACAGCCAATATACAGGTATAGCCTTCAGGGACATATGAAATACTTCCTATAATACCTAATTATGTAAGATAAAGTACCTGACACTAGATAAGAAGGCTATATAAACATAATAAAATCAAATAACAAGGTGCCAAGAAATTTTAGAAAGTGAATTTCTTATTAACTCTGGAAAGAATTGTGAATCTAAGGATTTTATAAAAAAATTAATCTCTTATCTGCATAAAAGATTAATTGTTCCTTTCTTATCTTTATGTAGTAGCTAATACTTAAAGTACTGTTTTCCTTGAGAAAACATAGGTAGGATTTATTCAAAACAGCAAAAAATATGCATTTAAAATATTTAAAATTAGTTCAAATTACACTCTTTTATTGCACAATAGGCCTTCATAATTCTTTCAGTTTTAAAATTTATAATCCACTCAAAATATGTAAGATTCTGAAACAGCATGAAACTAATGGCACGGAATATATGCAAAACATTAAAAGTATTTCAGAACCAGACCATGTAAAAAGAGAGAACATGTTGAAAAATAGTGACCATTGTATGGGGAGTGGGAGCAGAGAGGGGAAAAAGCAGAAGGAAGAAAGATGAATTGGTAACTTGTGAAGTTTTTTTCTGGCCTCACCTAGAAGATGCCTGTGTGGGTGTTTGTAGCTTGAACAAATAATGTAATGATGAACAAACTTGTGTTGGAGGCTTTTTCTGATTTTGTAGTGCAGTCCCACATACATGCCACAAAAAACTTCCTTTTGTAGAGCTTTCTCACAAAGGAAGTAGAATCCATGTTCTACTTAAAAGTGTACCTTCAAGGCACAGGAGGAAGGATTTTTATTGCAGATGATTGTTATCCCAACAAAAGAGTTGGTCTGCTTCAGAGCACTGACGGACTGAACACTTGCATATTTCAGAGTCAGAACAATCAGTTTGTTCTCAATTATTCTTGACCTGCTTGGAGAGAGTAATTTTCAGCTCTCAACTTGAAAATGGCATATTTTCACATAGGAGTACATCTGGCAGAGAAAAGATTTTCTGCTGATAACAAATCTGAGACCATTATCAAAATATTGTTACCTTTCAGCCTCTCAACAGTATTGTGAATGTTTACAGAGGTCTTGGCAGTGCGCACATCCCATCTGCATCGTTAAGGCACAGGATGATTGGCCAGAAAAAGGAAATCTTACCAAGAGATTGGGAACAGATAATCACAGTCCCTCAGGGTCAAAAAAAAGTTCATTTTAACACCAACTCAGATGATAGAATTTATCAAAACTATAGTGGACTTGAGGATGTGAAGACAGACCTTCTAGAAGGATTCTGAATCAGGGCTACTTGTATTGTTTGGTTCCATTGTGACCTTCAGCAGAAGGGGTTTCTTGTCTCTGTCATGTGTATAGTACCTGGTGCTATGTGCAAACTTGTTCTTTAATTTATTAATGATTTTTTTTCCCCCCTCGATGACATGCATTCCAGCAAAGTCTAAAAGCTACTGGTTTAAACAGTTAGAAAACTTGGGTGTTTGTGTCTGATGGCAAAAATAAGAGTTATAAACTTTGTTAAAGAACTCTCTCTCCTTTTATTCCTCTGGCAATAAATTATGAATGCATTATTAGCAAGTTGAGTATTCCCAGTGTATGAATTAATGGTGGTTGAACTTCACAAGAATCATTCATTTTAACATTTTAGAGCCTTAACTGATGCGAAATATATTTGAGTATTTCCTGCAAACCTTTCCTGCTAGAATCTTTGTGGAGCATGACAACGGTAAACTCAATAAACAAGGGGAAGTGTAGGCTGTGCGGTTACAGATGCTAAAGCAGGGTTTGGAACTGCTGTGTACATTATCAGGAGGGGATATTTGTGAGGTGCTTACCAGTTATTTACCAAATGTTGCCAGTCTTACCAGAAGCTCTCCAGGGAAGAGGAGCAGAAGAGCTGACAATATATTTAGTTTTTCAGCTAAGTGGTTTATCCATCTGTGGATTCCTTGCAAACAGGAATATCAAAGAGTTCTTGGGTTTATGGCTGGTCAGAGATCTCTGAGGGATGGTTGTCTGAGTCACTGGTTGGGTTAACTAATACCTGCATTCCTACCATTGCAATTATTGTGGCCAAAACAGCAGTTCAATTCACAACACCTGCATTGCCATATCCTTTGGATTTCCACAGCTCTTCCAGCTGGCTGCAGAGGCTGCCACGTTCAATAATCTCTTAAATCAGTGTGCTTGTCTCTCTGTAGGAGAGGTCCATTTGATACTTGTGTTCCTTCTTCATGGATAGTAGCATGTTTTTTGGGTACATATTTACTATAGAAACTCACATTTAGGCAGTTTAGAACATGAAGGAATTACAAAGAAAGCTTGTTATGTCGGATTGAAAAAGGTTTTGTACATGATTTGAATAATTGCATTTGCCATTGTGACAACCAGTCTATATTGAGATTGTTCAGTGTGATGGCAGAACTGGAAATCATTACTGACAGTGTAAGGTATTAAGTATAAGATACTCTGTATTTGTCTTTGCTTTCAAGTTCCTGAAGGACATAAGATTTAGATGTTGTCACACTCAGAGTATCACCTCACCTGGAAAACAGTGAGAAAAAAGCAGAAAACAAACCTGTGAAGAACAAAGTTCTTTGGGATTTTCAGGGGCTGGCTTGGAATTTCTCAAAAAGAGACTGAGTTAATGATTGATTGTGAGGAAAGGAGTGAAAATAATGAGGTGTTGTTGATTTTTCATAATTGCTGGCTAAATATAGATGATAACTAAAGGCAATTGCTTTGTCTTGGAAACACCCTTTAAAAGGTTTTAGGTGTCTTTGCACCATAATGGGCAAGCAAAAATATCACATGCTGATGTATGAATCTGTTAATATTGTCTAATTTAATATAGTGAGAAATCAAGTGTAACTGTTGTGGGGTTTTCTGTGTGTTTGTGGTTAAATGAACAAATAATTTCTTTGACTTTTTAATGAAAGAAGGTCTGTCTGGCATGTTTTAAGTGTTATAAAATAGCACTGAATTAAAGGATGGTTTTAAACTCTAATTTTTGGAGCACATGGGGTGTTACAGTACAGGCTATGATTTATTTTGTTTTTTAGTGGACCATCTGTTTGTATACTATTGCTTAACAGTGAGAAAAAAGTTAGATGTAGAGAAAAGGCAAAAACATCAGAAAGGAACAGAGCAGTCTTATACTGCAGCTTAGTGAGTGGCATGTGACAGATAGGAGTTATTCAATGACTTTTGGACTGTGTGGACATTATCATAGTAGGGAAGCATATGAAGAGTCCCTTTGGAGCTAAGTAATTAATACTGAGGATATTTTGGGAATTCATGCCGGATTTTTTTTTTCGTCTCTACCTTTTATCTTCCAAAATAGTGGAAAGTTGTTTTTGTGCTTTTGCTCAAATTTACTGTGCGTTAGATATTGAAGGAAAATACAATTTGACAAGAACTTAGAAGTGAAAGTACTCGCTAAACAGGAAATGTGCTAAAAAGCTGTAAAAAATTTTCAGTTATGTCTGTAACTCAGAGATATTTTCAGACAATTATAGGATATCTGAAGTTGGAGGGGACCCATAGGAATCATCAAGACTAACTTCATGTTCCTTGCAGCTCTGCCTAGCACTAAGCCATATTACTGAGTGTTGTCTGGATTCTCCCTAAACTCAGCAGGACTGGTGCTGTCACCACTTCCCTGGCGAGCCTGTTCCAGTGCCCCACCACCCTATCAGTGAAGAACTCAGAAGTTATAAAGTATAAAATCTGGCTGTCTGTGACCTTCTGCTGTGTTTGTTTTTACAGAACACATGCTGGGTTTCCACAAGACGAAATTCTTAATGTAAAAAATGAACAGCACTCAGATGTTTCATACTGGCATCAGGTAGTCAATAGTGGGGGCTTTTTTGGCGGAACTTCTGTGTAATTTGCTCTAAAAACTGGAAGAATGTGTGTTGAATGAAGCACGATTATGGGGGGTTATATGTGCCTCAGGTATGAAGTGTCTTCCTGGCTCTGCCACTGCATTTCTCCTTGTTGCTGGCCCAGGCAGAGGTTTTGCAAATATTTTCTTATTTGTTTTTGATGTTCGGGGTTATCCTTCTGATCCTGAGAATTCTGTAAATATTAAGTGTTTAGAATATCATATGAAGTAATTAGAAAGTCACAGCTAGTCTGTTGGGGGGTGGGGAGGGAATCCATCATCCAGTGATTGGGGCATCTCACACTTTGAATGTGTGAACAGCCCATAAATGGGAATGCTCTTAAGTAAGGTCTGTGAAATCAAAACATTTCTTTAGGAAATTCCATTAGGAATCTGGGAAGGCTGAAACACCACAAAAATGGTGGAGAATAATAAATATGTAACTTTTCAGAAAAAAGTTCAAAATGTAACACCAGTTTATGCTTTGATTAAGTTTGAAAGGTCACAAAACTTTTAAGGGCCTGTCCAGGAGCTGTTTTTTATTTTGCTTTTGAGAGAGAAATAAAAAGATCAAAACCATTGAAGTTATGGTCAGTAATATGTTTAAGGTGTGTTGGGCTGGAGATAATATAATAGTTTTACAGAACTATTTCTGCAGTCCGTTAGGCTGTAGTATTGCTCTTCCATAATTCCTATTACTACAATGCATTGTTTAGTTTGTGTACACCATGTTTAGTGAATAAACAGACATCCAGAGTATGTGGAAAGTTCATTTTCTAGAGGTTTTGGAAAAATCTAATTATATGAGATAATGGAGTGTTACGGTAATGCAAGAGCTAAAGTATAAAATACATTCACTTGTAACCTGAGCACTGCCCAGACTGCTTTCTGTTAAATGTTTTCTGTTGGAAATTACTGGCATTAAAATCTCAGCAGTGTTTTCTGTTGAAGGAAACCCCTTTGGATGATGCTGTTCTTGTTATGACTTAAAATCTTGAAAAATTTAATTTCATAACTTAAAATAGTCAAGATTCTTTGTTTTCATTTAATATTACCAGTGAAGTGGTCTGAGAAATAGAATAGAGATGTACTTGCTCCAGATTTTGCTTGGCTTCTTTGATTAGGCTCTGCTGGTATTTTGGGATAGTTGGAACTTACTGGGATATGAGCTTTAATTTCTTTACAGTTGGTCTTGCAAGACACAAAGTAAAATTTGAGATACAAATTTTAAAAGATAAAGACAGCACAAGATGTGTCCAGGGCCTGGACCTTTGAAACCCAGTGAGATTTATATGTATTAATGTGAAAGGACAGCATTTATGCTGAGATAATGTGCAAAATCTGAGGGGAGAGCTGTCAGTGATAGCTCAGTATACCCATAGATTTTTAGTCCTCAAAGCTCTATTAAAATGGTAAATAGTTGTTAAATAGCAGCCTGGGATTTTCCAGAATGACTGGGCTGAAAACTCACTAGCTTTCCAACAGGTTGACAGATGTTCTGCATTCATGGAAATGTAGTGTTTCCCATAGGAATATTGGAGGATTTTCAGCCTTAGCAAAGGTAGTTAGCCTATGTGCCTTTTAGTTGCTGGAGAAAGGAAGGAGCAGGCAGGATACCCTCTGAACATCCTTATTAAAATGCATTCCAAGGGGAAGACAGAGAATATTCCGTAGTTCAGGTATACTTCAATTTTGAGCAAGACACTTTGTTTATTTTAGTTCTGAGAGCATTAGAGGCACTCCTGAACACATGCAGGAAGGAACTGATAGACACTTGCAGTTCCTTCCACTGTTGCAACAAAGTTTTCATGTAAACGTTTTATTCTGAGTATGTGTGAGAGACTGAAATTTAATTACAAGTAGACCTCTGAGAGACTTTATAAATATCCCACCTGCCAGCCATGAGAATATTCAAATTGTTTGGTTCAGATTTGGGTTTCTCAGATTCTGAAGGGTCAAAGGTTTTTGAGTAGTAAGAGAAGCCCATGAGGTTATTTGTATGAGTTGTGTTATCAGGAAAGTAATTTGCCTTCTCTTTCCATTTACTGCTGCTGTGTCTGTGTTGTTCTTCCTCTGTTGTTTAGGCCTTATACTGGGGCAGTGTCTCTTCTCACTCAAGCTTGAAAGTTCTGGTCTACTGTCACCTCAATCCATATTTAAGGATCTTACAGGGCTAATCTGATATTAGAAGCACAGAGTCTGCTTTTTCTTTAGCTAGTATCTGGAGATAAACTTGTACAATTTAGATGGGTATGGGTAAATAATGATTAACAACCAAATTTGATATATAAACATCTATATTTAGATGTTGGTAATTGAGCATAACCATGCTGATGTTCATTTAAACACTGTGCCAGAACATTTGGTGTACAACTATTAGAAACATATATAACTGTGTATCAGGAAAAGCCTACCTTGTGATTAAGGCTTGAGAGGGTTCAGTAATTTCAGGTAAAAATAATTGATATGAATTAGAATTATTGAAAAAAAACACAACCCAAACTCAGCAGTCAATCACCCCTCCAAAAAAGTTCAGAGGAAAGGCATAAGCAAAACCCCAGTGTGTTAAACCTAATCTTTAATTCTGACTTTTAAAGTGTGTTTTTTTTTTTTATTGTGACTAGATAATCAAGAACTAATTAACAGCCAGATAAGCTATGTTAATTGAATTTTCAGGAACTGTTTCTGAAAGCTTTTATGTTGTAGCAGAAACTCTGTAGCATTGATACTGCTCAAAAAACAAGAGATAAACATATTGGCATTCAGTTCTCCTTCCTATAGATAGGAAAAGAGGACCAACATTTTGAGTGAAATTTGGAGCCATGTCCAGTTCTATTTCCTTAGCCAAGAACCCTCATTAACTTGACCATTTCTCATTTTATGAAACAATTAATGATTAAAGAGAACCCCATAAAATGGTACTTACTCTGTATATAGGGATTGTTTTATATGCGTACATCTGCAGATGGGGAGATCATCAGGGTGTAGCAGAAGAACTAAAGGGGGGCCTTCAGGTTGGCCCGTTTCATCCGGTGAGCCACAGGAGTCCTACAAGCCTTTCTGTGGTAAGTTTCCTACAGTGAATGAATCATTTGTCAGTCACATGCGTATTTATGTTTGTGATCACAGAGCTAACAATTTGTGCATGTATCTGGGAACATTTTGTTTCTCTAATTTTTCAGTTAAATTTACTTTATCATTATATTTTAATTTCTTTGTTTATCTTTTGTTTTAAGGGGTTGGATAATGATATCAGCTACAAATCAATTTAAGGCTCTTTCCCCCTTTTCCTGTCTTGCAGATACTCAACATCTGGTAGGAAATGTGTTGCATAGAAGGGTCAGAAAAAGAAGTGGATGATCCCAGCTGGAAAGACTAAATTGAGGCAGGTAATGATGCAGTTTCTTGGCTTGTAATTCTGACAATTTAATATGAGGGCTACATAGTAGCTGCTTCTTGGAATGCTGCATGATATATATTACTGAAGTAAAGTACAGAATCACAATCCTTTTACCTAATTGCTCTGTTAAAAAAAAAAGTTAAAACACCATTGTACTGTTCTTTCTCTTAGATCATCATCCCATGGTGAGATCATCCAGTATGCTACTGTTTTGCTCTTAGTGAATATGAACTGTAGGAGGATCAGAAGACGCCTGCAGAAAGAAGGATTACGCTGCACTCTTTTTCCTATAGAAATGTTTCCTCATGTTGTAAACTGTTCTAAAGAAAATGCTGTCATCCAAAACTGCAATAAGATGAAGAGCTTACAATAAAAGTATATAAAATGTAGTTATTTTAAAGTATGTTTTTATTACAAGTGCAAAGAAACTTTGGTGTTAAGTTGTTTGTGGCAAGATATGCTTCCAAAGCAATGCTTACAAGGGAGATGGGGTGTGGAGGACTTGAGCAGTGAAGAGGGATAAGTGCTAGTAAGAAATCTAATTTATAATGATGTTTTATTGTTGGCATGTTTGCTACTAAGTGAAAATGTTATATCCATTTCCTTTTTATTGCCTCTAAATACAGGGAGATCCTCATAGTATATTTTCCCATTCTGTTGTGCTTATGTGTATGATTTAATCTGCAGTGACTGTGCTGCAGAGGGATGTCATTGACTACTATTACATTTATGCTGATGTAAATAAGGAAAGACTCAAACCGTTGGTTCACAGGGACCTACTGACCACCGAAGTTCAGCCTTGAAATTGAGTCTTCTGAATAATGGCACACAGCAATGTCCAGAGAGAAAATGAATAATGCATGTAAAGGGAGCTTTTAGCAGGCTGAGGTACTGACTATGGACCTGTTACTGAGGAGATTTCTGTTAGGTAGGGGTTGATGCCAAAGGTTTTTGACATTTGTGGGATAAGTCCATTAATTGGCAGGATATGTGAGGAAGTGATTTTGAAAATGGGGGCTATGTGATAAGACATAGGGGCCTAGAAAATCTGCTAGACTCTACTGTGAGAGTCCATAGAGAGCTGTAAATAACTAGATAGTATTTAACCAAGAAGCAATGGAGTAAGTAAACTATGAAATAAATTGTTTCTGTAATATGTCAACAGAGTTATGTAGCTGGCAACTTTCCACAGGGTAATTTTTTATGTTCTTTAGGTTTCAGTTGTTACTCTACACAGTTTGTGTTGTCTTCTTACAGTTAGCCTATATCTTAGAGTTTTTAACTCTTAAACTATTTATAACTCTTTGTTTTCAATTATCTTGTGCCAAAATGTATTTATGTGCAAGCTCTGTTGTATGATGTCAGCAGAGCTTGGCTAATAGTTATCAGCCTACTGCTATATTTAAATTAAGAAAAATATGTCAATTCATTGAACTGCTAGGTAACTTACTAGATTTTTTGGTAATTTAGTGACAATATTGTACTTTCTGTAATCACAGAGAGCTTTTAAATATAGATTAAGCAGCTAATTAAAAATATAGAATAGATATGAGTGGCATTTATAGTAAGACTGAAGATTTGGCATGTTCAATGAGTACTATGCACTTAAACCAGTGACAGATTCAGGCTCCCTAGTGATCTCAGAAGGCCTAGACCAAACTCCCACAGGGAGGCTTGGGAAGACATAGATAGTAAATTACCATGTTTGAAAGAATTGCTAGGACTGACCTTTTCTGAGCCTATGAAAACTAAGTAAGAGGTATGAAATAAATGTGAAATGCAACATCTCAGGCGAAGAAGGGTTCTAAGAAATAAACCTGAGAGAACTGACTGCATCAGGATGCAGTTTTTGCTCTGTAGTATGAAGGTAGCATGGAAACTGAAGTAATAGTCAGTGTGAGTTATGGAATCCCTAAACAGAAGTGTCAGCATTAACAGCTGCCTAACTCCTAACAGAAGTATCCAGAAAAAGGGTGGATGATGGATGGATAAAGCATAAACATATTCAAGCAAGGGGTGACAGCTCATTGTGGCCTCAGTGCATAGAAGTTTTCTTACCTTGATAATCAGTGAGTTAATGACCTTCAAGTTTTAATTACTGTGCTTAAGCCTAAATGATGAAATAAAATTATTTCATCCTCTAAAATATAGTGGTCTTCGAAGCAGAGACTTAGCAATGAGTAATGTAGAGGAACTATTTAGTGAAATTTTGTTCAACCTCTCGTGTTGATTTGTTTAGCACTTTTTGCTCAGCTATTTCAAGGAGCCTTACAAACATGTTAGTAATAGGTCAGTGTGATGTATTGTATTTTGAAACTAATTTGTAAGAAAAAGGTAGGAAAAGGGTGGTTTTCCTTTGTTGGTGTGCATATCATATGCCATGTGTCAGCACACAGACTAAAGCTTTCTCTGTTTTCTATTTTTAGTCTTAGGTCATAGAATATTATGAAAAGAATTAATTTGGTATATGCTTATCTGCCAATTCTTATTATGCTCATTTTGTCAACAGTATAGACTGTGAAGTGTTAATGCATCTATTAAGTGCTAAATAGAGATCAGGCATTTTTCAGATTTGCTTTTCTTGCAATGACTAAGGATTCTTAGCAACATACTGTGTTTTCCAAAGGCAATTGCTCTTTTGAGGTGAAACTCTAGGAATCAAATCTCCATAGTAACACTGTAGATTTTTCTGCCAACCTGTGATGTTGCACATTTCCTTATCAATCTGAAAGTAGTTTCACAGTTGTAGAAAGGTAATCTTTTTTGTGTAGTTAGACTGTAGAAATAAGACCAACAGTTTTATTGGTCATTTTGCCTATAGCACTATATATTGGATATACCTTCTCATTTACAGTGCAGGTCTTTTATGGTTTTGACTCATTTGTGGGGGATAAAAAGTGTTCTGAACTGGAATTTTAGCTAGAAGCTGTACTACAAACAGGTTTAATGTAAGACAAATGTTGAAGAATCAGCTTATTGACTGAGATGACTTTAACAAGATTCTTTTACCACGTTAAGAATTCTGTTTCTATTCCACAAATCTCTGCTCAATAATGAGATAACTGACATTTAGCTGTCATGGGAATCACAAGCAAAATGACCTAATTGAATCAAAATAGCACAAAAGTAATTGCTCCAGCTCAGAAATATTTTAATTTAGTGCCTAAAAATGTGAAAAATGGAAAACATAGCTAATTATGGTTTGTCATTACTCCCACTTCTGTTGGTAACATGGTGGGATTGTTTTTTATGTAATGTCCCCTGTACAGACTTAAGTACCCTACATCATTGGGAGCTTTTCTCCATTTATCTGTTTTAAAGTCTTAACCTGTATGAACATCATCACATGGATTCTCAAAGTTCAGAAAATTCTCCTTTAGGGTCGTTTTTAAAATCACAACAGATAACAGCAGTAATTTTGGTGGAGATTCTTTTGATTTACATCTCTAGAGAAAACTAAGATTTTAGATGTTTATGATATCTGTGCTTTCAACATTTTCTTTAAGTACTGATGCACAGTGGAGTAGTTTGTAAACTGTGCCTTAGCCCCTGGGCTATAGTATTCATGTCAGCATTTACATACAGAAAAGCTACAGTCTCTAAACTGTGTGAGAAAGTGGTGTCTTGCCCTGACATAAGAAAAAGGAGAAATATCTGTGATGGGAAGTGGTGTTGTTTTGAAGAGACTCAGTCATTTTTCACCCTGTCATAATTTTAAAACAGAGAAGGATCTGTAGCATCTTTTATGCAGTGAGAAAATGTGTTTATTTCATTTTTTTTTCTGATCATATTTTCATTTAAGGGGTGTTTTTTTGTTCTGATTAAAAGGGAAGACTGTAAGAGGAGTTATGAACAGATGGATTCAAGTTACCAAGCAACACTTAGTTTCCCAGGTAGTGGAAAAAGAATTGGAGCAGGTGCTAAGTGGATTTTCTTCCTCTTTTTTTTTTAATGTATTTTTTTAAAAGTATTGTGAGCTGATGTATGAGCCTCGGTTTAATAGAGGCTTGAAAAACTTAATGGAATGATAAATACTCAGCTGGATGATGACAACTCCCTGGACAGGTTGCTTACTATGGGACTTGAACTTTTCTGTAGTTGTGGTAGCACATGGTATGGGCAGCAAGGCTGTTGTAGGTAACACTGGTGTTTATTCACTCCAGTATTCTCATATACAATCAACTCTATTTTTCTGATTTTATCATATTCCCATAATGATGGGTTCAGGCTCTCCTGCAGAATATAAGTTTCAGAGTGAAATGAGTGTTCTTCTTTCTCAAATGTTTAGACATTGCCCCCTATCTCTGCCCTCGGGGAAAGACTGACTTGGTTGGCATATCTCAGTTGGCAGGCAGAGCTGTGTTGAATTGGTGGGTGCTCTGAATTTGGATTTCTGGCAGTTCCAAAAACAGGATTTTTTTTTTTGTAAAGGTCAATGCCAAGTAATGTTTCTGTTTACATTTGGTTTTGTTGCTATTTTTAGTGGCAAGTATAAAATTCAGCTTTTGGTTAAAAAGCATGATTTTTAGATTTAAGAGTTTCATTCTAATTGCTTTTTTTGAAAAGGATCAAAGTCAGTGGAAAATAAAATTTATTTTGAAGGACTTTCCCCAATCATTTAATTTAAGACTTTGGACAATTCTGATGGCTTTAGACTTTTTAAGGTTTTTAAAGGTATTTATTTCAATGCTGCTTACAAGTTTTTTCTTTAAAAAACCCAAACCAAACTGCCTACACACTGAAGCAGACCCAACACTCAAATTGTGTGGCAAGTTGTCTGTGTCTTATGTATTTACGTTAGTGCTCTCCTGTCCTTCTGTCATATATTTGCATAACCTAACAGCTGCACAGAACTCTAGGGAATGCAAGGATGAAATTTCTCTGAATACATAATAATTTTGTTACCTGCAAGCTTTGACATTCTGTTGTGACAATGTGTGATAACTGTAGTCTTTATGCTTTAAAATAATGATATCTAATTTCTCATATACCCCTATCTCCAGCTCCTTGTCTGCAGGGCTGCTCTCAGTCCTTCCATCCAGCACCCAGCCCGTGCTGCAGTCGGGGGTTGCTCTGACCTGAGTGCAGGACCTTGCCCTTGGTCTTACTGCAGTTGATGAGGTTCATGGGAGCTCGCCGCTCCAGCTTGTCACTGTCCCTCCGGACCATCCCTTCCCTTGGGAATGCCAACTGCACCACCGAACTTGGTGCAGACTTGCTAAGGGTGCACTTGATCCCGCTGTCTGTCATTGATCAGAACATTAAGGAGTGTTGGTCCCAACATGGGCCCCTGAGGGACACCACAAATATCACTAAAACTTCTTTTGCCTTTAAAAACCAAAAATTGCTATACTAAAAAGCCAAGGAACTTACACATTTGAAGTCTTATTAACTCTGATGTTTGTTGGCTTTGCTGATTAAGGCCTGATGTTTAAATACTAAATAGCCCAAACCAGCAGTAATTTTAAATGCGTGTAAGTAAAACCCATCCATATTTAGAAAAGCACTTCCTGGAGAAATAGGGAACTGAAAATCAAAACCATGAATGATTTTAATTAGTGATTTCAGAGTCCATGGGAAAGGAGCCCATAAGGGATACACAAAAAGGTGGACTTAGAAAGGTTGTAACAAAGCAGTATATCTATTAATAACAGGGTATGGCTAGTAGTAGATACATCTATGAAACTGTGGTTTTCAAGATTAAATAAGTCCTGTGCTAATCAATTTGAAATATTACCATAGTGTGGGGATGGGCATCACATAGGGAATGTTTTGTTTGCAGTGATCCTCTGATGAAGGATTGATGTTCTATCGATGCTGAGTTTATAAAAGGGATTTCTGCAAAAAAGGTGAACAGCAGTTTGATGTTTATTTGTGGATATGAACATTAACTCATGCATTCTTCAGGAAACTCAGGAGATCTGTGTGTGAAGCATGTCGTACTTCTGACTCTGAGTTGTTGAATGTGACTCTGGTTTTGGCAGTGCTGTTTGCTTCCATTTAAGAATTAAATTCTTACTTAAAGAATTTCAGTTGGTTTTTCATCTGCATTCAGGCTGAGGAGGAGCACTGGTGCAGGCTAGAAATGAAAGAAAATATCGCTGTGCGTGTGTGTAGGTTGGAAAGTGGGCAAAGCACTAAAGAGGGTGTCAGCCTTTGTCTTGATGCTTTTCTAGAACAGAAGACTTATGTTTCATCTTGTTTAAGGAAAATGACTGGAGGTTAATTAAATATATAAATATGGGAAGAACTACTGGAAAACTGTTTTCCTCTACTTAGGTGAAGCAACACAGGTGAAATACCACAAGCACTGTATATTGGCTCTGTTTCAACCCTCCTATCTCACAGCACTTTAACTGCGTTTTGGTTTTTATTTTTTATTATTTCTGAAGAGTGAAGCTGGTCCACAGCAGTATCTCCTGTGTGTTTTGGCTCTTAGGATCTTATTTGGGAATCTTTGCTGTGACTTCACCCTTTTAAGCTTTGCATGTATGCTTTTGATGGCTGGAGCTGGGGAAGTCTATTCTTAGTTACAGCCTAAGGTGGAATTCCATTATTACTCCATGGTTAGTGTTACACTTATTGTACAACTGATGTGATATTGCTTTCTTTTTCAAACTTACAAAAAATTTCTTTGTGTGTTCAGGCTTCTAAATAGGAGGGAAGGAGTGGAAATAAATCTTGAAAATCATGGATTTGTTGGATGAGGGTTTTTTTAAACATTATGGATTACACTAAGGGTTTGTTACAATAAGGATTTTACATTGCAAGAATTTGAAGATGTGATTTTAATAAAAGTCTTCTGACATAAAAAAAAATAAATCCCCACACCCAAAACCAACAGCCCAAAAATCTTGGTTTATACCTCCCAACAGTGTTTCATTCATGTGTCCTACTGCAAATTGACTCCTTTTAGTGCCACTGGGTTATTAATAATTTCTATTTAAACATTTAGTTTAAAAAATAAAATTGGCATAATTTTCCATACAGCTTTAAAGCTTCATATGCATGCAAAGAGAAAGTTCTTTAGCCAGGCTGTTTCCAGAGTATATATGCTTTGCAGAAGTATAAGCAGCAATTGGAACTTGTATTTTCTGATCCTAATTGACTACCCCTGAAAACAAATACATGGGCTGCCTTTACTTGCATGCTCTCAGGGAGTTTGTTATTGGCTCTTAAATAAAATTAGGATGGTGAAAAGAGAGAGAAGTATTTGTTGTCAGGTTTCTTTCCCCTGAAGATAAGTGTGAAACAGTAACTTTCCCCTTTTCCTAATTTTGGAGAAGTAATTTTGGTAAGAGGAAGACAGATTAATGACATTGGGCAAAAAAAGAAATGATCCTCTAGACATTTTGTTCCTCCTGCAAAGTAAAGAAATACATTTTCAAGAATTCTCGTGAAAGTGGACTTTCAGTAGCTCCTTTCAGGAAATGTTCTATGTGCTTTCAATTGCAAACCAAATTGTCCCACATGCAGTTCAAGCTCCAAATACAAATCACCTTTTCACTTGGAACTTTCTGGATGTGCTCTCTTGCCAGAGGACACTCTTCCAGTATGACAATGCATGTGGTTGTTTGAGGTGTTTTTGACACACAAGGCAAAGAAAAGCTGAGTTTCTTAATGCTCAGATTACTTTTCCCTATAGTCCGTTTTTAGGCATGTTGCTAAAACGTATCACAAGACCTTTTATGCATGAATTCAGGAATAAATGGAAGTGTGATCATTGTGAAGAAATACTTTGGCTAGTGTTTCTATGGGGTGGTTTTAATATGGTGTAAAAACTCCTCCTTTTTCCCTCCTACCCTTCCTTACACCTCCAAGTGTTATAATATAGGCCAGGAGTGGTGTCAGAATCATTGCTCAAGAGTAATAGTGAGGCCAATGAAGTTATTGCTGGGCTTGTCCATGGTGATGGACTATTGATCTTTGATAATTTGGTCGTGGTGCCTAATTCATGCAATTTCCTCCATCTTCATCAAAACTCATATTTGCCTGTTTATTTAAAGTGATAAATGACAGGAGAATTAGGCATGAATATGAATATTTTGCTTAACTATGAGAACTTAATAAATTTAAATACACCTATTTTACAAAGAAACTCTCTGTAGTGCAGAGCTTGTATAGCTATCAGCTCTTTATAGCTTCCTGTAATTTTTCGTCTCATGTCCTTGTATCCACATTTTCATTTCTTCAAACTGTAGTGTTTGTTGGGACTTGACAAAATTTCTTTAACAGATTCTCAGAGAGTTCAAATACATACAGTAGTGAGCTTTTAAAAGACAATCAATAGCAAGATGATTTTTGGAATCCTTTCTAGTAACAGGGCTTCTTTTTCTTGCACTCTGGAGCAAGACAAAGAGATTTTGTGTTGTCAGTTGATGGTTTCCAGAAAGATAAAGAGCTTGATCAGGATTTCTTAAATCTGCTTTCATCTAAATTACTGAGAGACCATTTTGGCTGGGGGTAGATGTGAAGAGTTAGAAAACAGAGGAGAGCAGGTAAGCTGTATGTTAAAAATAAATGAATTCCTATACATTACATTTTTCTAGTACTCTGCTTAAATAGAATTTGATCAGTCTTTCTAATGGTAATTTTGGCTGAAGAAATGCTACTGTTTAGACACTTTGGGTAAGTGGCTGTGCTTTTACTTAAATGGTTGATTGAAATATTAATATACTGCTGATTTAAATTTTAAAGTTCAGACAAGCTGATCCATGCAGAAGCAATCCCAAGGCTTTCTTTTCCAGCAGAATGGAACCGATCTGCTTTGAGGTGTTTGAGACAACTGGCAGCTCCTGTGCCATTGCCCACTGTGACTCACAGATTTGTACATTTTGCCTGTGAATGCAAAAAGCTCCATTTACTGATCAACAGTTGCTCGTGCCTCTTTCTATATTGCCTTAAGTGGAGTTGCTGTTGTCTTCAACTGTATCACTGCCTCATCATTAATCATTTATTGTTGTTCTTCTGGTGGTTATGTGATTCTGATGGTTTTGTTCCTATTATGTATTTATCTTTCAGAAATCTTGAATTTTGTGTTAACTTTAAGTGTTCTACTTTGATTTCATTTTTCTTCTGTTTTTTATTCAGGAGAAGCTTATCAATTGAAGTGCAGACACTCACTGGTTTTGTACCATCTCTAAATTGCCTATTTTTCTGAAAGAGTCTTTTTCTTTCTAGCACTTTGCCATGCTATTTTAGGCAGTTTTATGTAAAGGTAAAATCTTGAACTATATTGACTGCATTGGTATAGCCTTTTATTTAAGAGTTTCAGCTCAATCTGATCTAACCAGAACAACACACGGCCACTGATGTCTTAAGAATCTGAAAGAAATATATTAGAAAGAGACTAAAAGGAGGATCAGTTTGCAGCACTCTGACTTTCCTGCAGCCAAGTGATGAAGTGTCTTTTAATAAAGCTGGGATAAAAATGCAGTTTTATTTGGGTAATTAGTATTAGGTTCAGATTATGCTGTATAGTTTGGATTTTCAATAATGACAAAACCTTACATTTTATTAGATTATTACAAACTACAGAAGTGTTATCAATTTCTGGACAAAAGAACAGAACACCCCTTTCACCAGTATTTTAGGATTATGCAATATGAACTGTCTCCTCTTTGGATTTTTTTTTTTTTTGGGTGTTTAAATAAGTGGTAAAACTGTGTGATGAAGTTACTTCTGAGGCCAGTAAAAGATGCTAACCTAATATTGTGGAAGGAGAAAGCACTGGCCAAGTTTGGGTTGGTGCTTATTTTAGTCTGAAAGCAAAGAATATTCAAGTAAATTTATTGTGAAGATCTGATTACCTGTCGACTTTGTGTGGGTGTGTTAATCACCTTGGCAACTAAGCATCACCATGAAATGCTGTATGTGGGCATTTGGTTACACATAATTATAATAATTTGCATGTGCAAATTGGTTACTTAGAATTGCTAATAATGGCAGGTGTCATCTAAGGGGAATATAATGAAAGTGCAATTTTATAAATCAGTGCATCTCTGAGAGATTATTAGTGTAGACTTTGATGGTTGCAAAGATGACAACACAAGTGCTTTGTCATGGATATAAGTATGAGGAGTTCCAATCCAATGAAATTCAGGTTAAAAGAAACTATCTCTGCTAGGGTTTTTTAAATATTTTTTTTTTTAATTAGACTCCCTGGGCTTTTTTAAAAGAGATTGAAAAAGAGAAAACAGCATCATTTCAAGAATGATGTAATGGATAAAAATCTGGTTTCCTTAGGCTATGAGGGCTTTGTGAAGTCTTCAGAATATCTCTTTGCTTAGCTGTTCAGGCAAATTTGAAACCCTCCAGATGACCTCAGATAGTAAAACAATCAGTGTAAGGTATCATGCACATAAAGTGTATCCTCAAATTAATACCCCAGAAAGCATATCCCTGAATCAGGTACCCCAAAAGAAAAAGTGCAAACACAGAACAACATAAATTCAAGAACTGAGCCTTGTGAAAGCCTTCAAACATTTGAATCTGATTGAAAGAAAACCCCCACAAAATAATAAAGTGGGAGTCATTTTCTGATCTTCTCCAGAATCCTAAAGCCTGCTTCATTTTACCATCAGGGATAGAGAAGAAAAGCTTTTCAGTCTGCCAGCATCAGATTGATTCATAAAGCAAACAGGAAAAGTATTATGAGGCAAAGCTTCATGCTATGATAGACATCTCGGAATACGCATCTTTGGCAGTCTATTCATCTCTGGCTAAGGGGGTGGAAACTCTGGTTTGTCTCCCTGGGTAATGTGTGGAATCCTGTTTATATTCCAGCTCAGTTTATGTGGCCTTGGGGAGCAAAGTCTGGTCTTAGAATTGGCTGTAATTTTTGCTGATCAGATAGTGGTATGACTGGCCAACTATTTTCCCATGACTTTTGTAGAACTGTATGACAAATCCATGGCATACTCTTATTTTTTAAGACATTTGTGTAGTGAAGGTACTTGTTTCACCTAAGACAAACAGCTGGTGGTGATTGAGAGATTCCTTGCATAAGTAATTTGCAAAGATTTCTTTCTTTTTATGATGTGGAGAGTTGTATTAAAAAAATAAAGATAAGGAAAAAGGACCAATCAGAGATACTTTTTCATAAATGCCAGAGCATTTCAAAAGTGCATAAAAGCAAAATTAGATGTTAACTGTTATCTGTTAGAGATAGTTTAAATATACATATATATACCTGCAATATATTTAATCTTATAAAATAGCATGCTGACTTACTTAGCTTTAGGCATAATAACTTGTCTCTTTCAGTTATTTTAATATATTGGGCCACACACTTTTTGAATCTATTGTTATAAAGGTGCTTATTAGCAGTAGATTTTAGTTTAATAACATACAGTAAATTGCTCCTACTACTTAGTCTTTAAGTAGTTGTTTCTCAAAGTCGAGGATAAGCAATATGTTTGTTGCTAAGCAGAACAAGAAACTGATTGATATGAAAAATTATGACTTTTAAACTTGTAGGTGATAAGGTAGGCAAGACCTAGAAATGCTCTAGGATAGGCTGAGGGCAGACAGGACAATACATGAGCACAATCCATAGTTGATTGTATTTTGGATAGCTAGTCTATCAATTGATTGTCAAGTTGTATCTGTTTTGCTTCACTCAAAAAAAAAAAAAAAGGATAGAGATGGGAATAACAATAATCAGGACTCACAGTGTTATGTTTTCTGGTGATTTCTGCCCTGCCCCCTCACTCCTCTCCTTCACCTGAATTTGTGAGGACAAGCTGGGAGAGGCATAATTTGGGACACAATAGCTCAGGGTCTGAATTATTGTGGTGAATGACATTCTTGGTCTCAGACATAAATGCATTTGTCATGGTTATATGGTTAGTTCAAGTGTGTATGTTGAGCACTGGGGTAGGAAGAACTGGGAGACAAAGACATTGATGCTGTCAGTCCTATCCTTTGGAGCAGAAGGACTCCAAAGGTGTAGAAATAGAACTATAAGTGTCCTGTTTCAGTTTCTTAAATAATAAACTCTCAGATGCTTTATGGGTGAGGAATAACCATCACAAAATTCTGAAATGATGGTGTTTTGTTACACTTTTATGTTTTTCTGTGTATTTATGTGACTTTTTTATTGATATGTCATACCAAGATACAGGTCCAGTGTTTTATGAGACTGAGTGCGGTTGTTTTTGTACTCTTGGTTTTTGTTTTTGGTCTTTTTTTAAATTATTTTTATAAAGACCAGTAAATATAAGTTCTGTTCACTGTCTGCCTTAACTAATGCAATCCATTTTTCTTTTGCCTGTGGGTTAAGATGCATAAAAACCAGTATGAAAATGTGAAAACTGAAATGTAATTGCTACTGTAGAGGGTGCAGCGTCAACCCACTATATAATTATTATCCTTAAAGTGTCAAATTTGAACATAATGTCTTTAGATCACTTAATTTGGGTATTAAAGGAAAAACTAAGAAGAAAATAGAGTAAAAGACTTAGCAGTGTTTGAATTAGTAACACAACTGGATGAAGTTTTGGTGTTTAAGCAGCAACAGCAGCGTTGTACTGGGATGAAGAAATGACTTGCTGGCTTGTCACTGTTGACATTAATTATTGATTGGGGTTTCAGAAATAGCGCATGTGCCATCAGAGTTGAGTGTAACATAAGATACGGACTGCAGTGATGCCAGAGGGATTATAGCCAGGGAAGCACCTGTAGCATTTGGAGTTACATGCTTCTCATCATCAGACTTTAATTTTGTTGTAATGAATTCATATGAGTATTAAAATAATGGAAAGATGAGTCATCAAACTTATTTCTATCGTGTCCCTCCCCAGGAATTGCACAGAAGAACCCAACTGCAGCCTGAGCCAGCAAAGACGAAGGCTCTTCAAACGGTTATTGAAATGAAGGTATGGGCTTTGCAAGTTTTCCTCTGTTATTTTTGTAGCATGAAGTGATATACTGGGTACTGCTGGCACAGAGTTAATTTTCCTCGTAGCAGCCTGTACCGTGCTGTGTTTTGAATTTCAGATCGAAACAGTGTTAATAACATGCTGATGGTTTAGCTGTTGCTCAACAGTGCTTGCACAGAGTCAAAGCTGTCTCAGTTTCTCACTCTGCTCCTGCCCCAGGAAGAAGGATGGGGTGGACAAGGGGCTGGAGGGGAAGGCAGTGGGGACAGCTGATGTAAATTGACCAAAGGGATCTTCTATACCATCCAATGTCATGCCCAGCCATGAAACTGAGGGAAGGACGCTCGGAGTTAGGATGTTTGTTTTCCCAAGTAACTGATGTGCATGATGAAGCCCTGCTTTCATGGGAATATCTGAGCATCTGCCTGCCAATGGGAAATAGTGAATGAATTTCATATTTTGCTTTGCTTGCATGCACAGCTTTGCTTTACGTATTTACTGGCTTGATTTCAACCAAGGAGTTTTCTCACTTATGCCCTTCCTATTCTCTCCCCTGTCCCTCTGAGGAGGAGTGAATGAGCAGCTCTGTGACCCTTGACTGCCCACCAGGGTTAATTTATGACTCTTACTATTAATTCATTACATTCTTCCTTTACCTTATCAGTATATTTTGCTGTGAAGCTAGGAATATTTAGTACTTATTTCTCTCACTCTTTTTTCTTAGTAAAATTGATTAAAAAAAAAAAGTGTAGCATTGCTGAATAATGAGAACTGAATATTACTTTTTAAGAAGATCTGGGGGTGTGTATGTGTTTCGGGAGATCCAAAGTAGATGGAATAAACTGACAAATAGAAGTCCAAGGCAAACTCTCCAAGGCTAATGTAAAATGTTTTTCCTCTTGATCTTTAAAAATAATTCTTCTGGTGGTGCTTATTAGGCCATCATTTTACAGCTCACCTAAGAAAAACATTCATTGCATCAGCAGATATGACAAAATGTGACGAAGCATGTATCTTAGTCCTGAATATAGTTTCCTTTTTTAGATATATATTATTACTAAAGTGTTGTGGCTTCCCCCCCTGACCCCCAATAACAAAAGATAAAAATAATAATTTAAAAAGTGAAAACTGATATTTTTGCATAATTCTATGAGTCTGGAATGTAAGGAAAATACCATGAGACTTGAGATAATTTGTGAGTTGGCAATGCTGCCTGAAATACATTAATGATGGTCTTTCATTTCAGTCTTAAAAGGAAGTGCAAATTAAAGGCCTCATTTTGCCAGTGACTTCTGTTATGAGCAAATGAGTTCAGCATGTCTGAACGTTGTGGTAAACACACAGTTAAAACAACAGCAGGACTTTATAAATACAATATCTGTCTTTTAATAGATAATAATTACTTTGGATTATATGAGTAACAAAGAAGGTACATTGATGTCAGTATTTCATCATCTGATGTGTGTTTGCCTTTGGCATTATTCTAGTTTAGAAGTCAGTGTATGAAATCTAAAATGTGTGTTTTTGTATTAACGTGTTAACCGTATGTAAATGGCACAGTAGGATACTGGCTGAGAAACTTGTTTCTTTCTGTTAATATTCAGAACTATAAATATAAAAGTTTTGAGATAAAAAATTAATGTTGGAATAATTTATAATCTTTCATGTGCATTATTAACAATGCAATCTTTCTGGACCAAAACTCTCTGAAAACAACAGGGATGGGGGGTTGCGAGACACAGGAGTGGCACATGTGACACCTGTAGTTGCAGCCACTCCTGACAGTGTCTGTCCTTGAAGACAGCAAAGTGTTTTCTGTTCCTCTCCCAGGAGAGGTGGGTGTGGTGTGTTGTTGCACTGTTTAAAAATCTGGTCTTTGTAGTGAGGGCTTTCCTTTGTCACCAGTGAGGCTGCAATTGTGCTCCTGGAGCACTGGTGCAGAGCTGCCTTTGGCTATGAGGCACACAGTTCTTTTCCTATGAACACACACTCCTTTGGGCGTGCCCTGTCTAAAATAAGCCTAATACTGAAAAGGGACAAATGTAAGATGTTGAAATCCACATGATGAAACAGCAGTTTTCATTACAAGTTCCAGATTTGGAATGTTTTCAAGTAAATTTAAATTGTCATAATCCAGACTGCATTTGTTTTTGAAAGAAAAGTGGAACATTTGTTTCGAATGATCAAGCATTGAAACAATCATTTCCCTACAGTGTTGAGGGTCGAAGGAGGGAGAGGATTAGCCTGTACCATGGCAATCTGGGGCCATGCACTCCTCCATGCAGAGGCTCCGAGCAGAATACATTTCTCTTCACTGTGCCCAACCTCTTCCACCCTCTCACCACATTAGCTTTTGTCTGAGTCTCCTCCATGGCTCCCGCAGGCTCTGTCAGGATAAAACTTTCTCTCCTCCGTAAATCCCACTGTTCTTTCCAATGCTTTTCTTCTGTGCCTTGCCACTGCTGAATGCTTTCTGCCTTTTCCCAGCCTGTACAGCCTTTCACTCAATGAAGTTATACCTATTTGTTCTACCTCTACTATCTCATGTGGGTTTTTTAATTTGTCTTAAACATCTTTTCTTCTGCACTATCTTTCTTGTCATGCTCTTCGTTTCTCTCTGAAACTGCAAGTAGCTGTCTTTTCTTATAGCACTTGCATTTTGTGCCTGTTGTCTCCTTGACCAGTGTCAGTCTTCTGTATACTCGTGCAAAAAAACCCAACCAAAGGGCAAGCAAAAAAAGGTGGGAAATTCACATCCTATGTCTTGACTCCTGTTTTTCTTGCTTTATTTATTCTTTTCCAGATATCTATTGTCTTTTCAGATGCATTACACAGGCCTTTCTTTCCTAACTTTCTGGTTTTAAGCGTGTTTACTTCCAGATGTCCCATGGCTTTTCCTCTATTGTTTCCCCTCACATTCTTTACTGTGTTCTCTTGTTTGCAATAGACCTTCTCCTGCAGAAGCCCGTCTTTCTTCTGGAAAGCAGAATCCCAAAAGCAAAGCAAGGCAGGATTCTTCCCTTTCCCACGTGCCCCTGTTATCCCCTCTAGTTTTGTTGCAGTGGTTGCTTCTAACTTTGTGACTACAGATATAATTAGTCAAACAGCAACTTTTTTCATGCCTAAAGCTTTGTCTGTTTAAGTATAAAATAGAACTGGTACACTGAAATCCTTTCCTTTAATTGCAATTGCACCCTTGCATACTTCGTTGCATATTGCTTGCTGACAAATGCCAGATCACCGAGATCTTTGAATATATCTTTGAGTATCAGAAACGTTCAAAGTTGATTAACACCTATTAATATAATAAAAGGGAGTAAAAGGAAACACACTTTCCATTTTATGATAAGTACTTGTGGGCAGGTGAACAGGTCAAATCTTGCTCATCTCTTGTGAGGCCCCACCTGAAGTGCTGCCTCCTATTCTGGGGTCCCCAGTACAAAAAAAGACATGGACCTGTTGGAGCAAGTCCAGAAGAAGCCACAAAAATGATCAGGGGGCTGGAGTAGCTCCCCTGTGGAGACAGGAGAGTTGGGGCTGTTCACCCTGGAGAAGAAAAGGCTCCTCAGAGACCTTATTGCAGTCATTCAGTACTTAAAGAGGGCTTATTAAAAAGATTGGGACAGACTTTGCAGTAGGGCCTGTTGTAATAGAACAAGGAACAAGAGTTCTAAACTGAAATAGGGCAGATTTAAATTGGGCATAAAGAAAAAAAGCCTTTTATCATGAGTGTGGTGAGGCCCTGGCACAGGTTGCCCAGAGAAGCTGTGGCTGCCCCATTCCTGGAAATGTCCAAGGCCACGTTGGATGGGGCTTGGAGCAATATGGTCGGGTGGAAGGTGTCCTTGCCTGTGGCAGGAGCATTAGACCAGGTGACCTTTTAAAGGTTTCTTCCAAGCCGAACTATTACGTGTTGCTATGGTTTCATTCAGACAGTTCCGGCCTTAGAATAGTGATAGTACTTGAGAGAGAAAATCAGCAATGAGTTGCCTTACAGATATGGCATAAAGCCCATCTTACTTATAGGGTACGGACCATTCTGAAGGATATGGAGTCTAGCTACTGAAATTATGAACTCTTTAAAAATGGTAAGCTGTAGAGTAAATGACAATATCTATTGTCTACCTTACTTGCAGAAAGAGCCATCTTTGTGTATTGATCCAGCTGTGATATTTCAGGTATGGGTTTGGCTCTAAAAAAGCGTGTGATGTGTGTTTGCAGTGCAACATACTCTCGTGTTAAGATTGCATGAACTTCCACTTCCCTTGTTTTCAAAGATAAACCTGAATATTCTCTGCATTAAATTGAAAAATTAAAAAAATGCATATAATAAGAGTAGTTGTGTATGGTCTGACAGCATGTGTACATAAGTGTGTTTACATGCAAGTTTTATTAAATGTGAGGTTTCAAATATTTCCTTCTGATTGCTTCTTTAATGCACTACAAGCAAAATTTTTCACGGACATAGTTTAAATTTTTCAGGTGTCTCAAATGATGAATGCCGTTCATTTTGTTACTTTTTGTTTTGGAGTAAGACAGCCTGGAATGCTGTATTAGATAGCTGGACTCAATGATCCTTGTGGGTCTCTTCCAACTCAGAATATTCTGTATTGATTTACAAATGTTTTGCCCTTTTCCCACCTCTCAGTGTCCAGGAAATGTACTATAAGGACTCTTGTAAGGGCTGATATGATTCATGAAATGTCATTGTGGAAATTAATTTGTAGAGTTAGTGCCTTTTCCATTGTGAAATACTGTTTTCTTCAGTATCAGGACACATACCAATTGTTTCACATCCCAAAAGAGGTGACTTCTGTGAGGTCCAGCATACAAATAGCCCTAACGTCTCCCACAGTCTCTGCAACACTGCTCTAGTAAAGGAGATGAGGAAGAAATTTTGGTTACTGCTGGAAGGAGGGGATAGATCAGGGCAAGTACCCTGATCTCTATCACAAATCCTGCTGTATAATCGTATGTCTTTTAACAGATTTAGGGGCCCTGACTGGAAAAATCTGCACAAATGTTGCATTGTTGTAGAACTCAGATGATGTTTGTTAGTACCATTTAATACTAAGCTGCTTCTTTAATATTAGTGCAAAGGAATCTTTGTGATTCAACACAGACCCACATAGTTTTTTTTAGAATGTTGCTAATGTGGATAAATCTTAGAGGTCCGAAGGAAATACTGCATCTGTTCCTATTTTGGTTTCTGAAAGCTTGCCAGATGCTGTGCCACAACAAGAGCTGGTTGAAAGTTTTCCAGCTGAAGTTTTCTGTGGGAAAATGCTGATTCAGCTGAATCAGAAGATTTTTATGGGCATGTGCCTATTCTGTCAAAACCTTCAGTGAATGCAAAGCCCTACCTTTCTATCCATGCTGTAAGTCAGCCCAGCTCCCATGTGGCAGTGCCCATTGGAGCTGTAGGCTCTCTGTGTTAGCTTTCACCTCCAAGGTTCCTCACTTTGTGGCAGTTGCCCAGACAGGAAACCTGTCAGGTTTCCTGGGCGAGCCAGCGTGGATAAGGGAACAGTACCTTTGAGTCCTTGAACAGTCTGTGATTGAAGGTGATGCCTGTCTTCTGTCTTGTCAACACTAATGTTTTTGATACATTATTCTGAAACAGTTTTTATGGTCTTCAAAATTTGTGGAATTTCTGGCTTCTGTTTCAGTATAAGTTAATACAAAACTGACAGTGACAATTTTTCAAGAGACAGGAAAACTAGTTTTTACACGTGTGTAATCACAACATACAGAGATTGATTAAAAAGAAACATTTCTTTGGAGTTTTCAAACTTGTGATGAAGGAGAAGTGCAGAAAATGCTTACACAAGTTACGTTATATATTTCTCATAAAGCTTAGTTATTCTGTGATGTATAAACTTTCTAAAGAGTGTAACAGGCTGTGCTATAATTTTTTTCTGCCACATTATATTTTCAAACACATAAAATACAAAAACAGTACAAAAAGGCAGACTCTTATAGACTTAGCTGGGGAGATTTGATGAAGACTGCTCCCAGATGTCATGTCACAACAGGTCATGTAGGTATTAATATCTTTCATTGCAAAATCTTTCTCAAGTGCAGTGAAGCTTAGGTTGTGTTTTTATCTTCAAAAATAGGAGTAAAATATTTCTAAAATGCAGTCTGATGGAGCAAGCTGACTTGATTGTATTGTAGTGCCTGAGAGCTACAATTATTTTGTGTTGTGCATAAGTCTTGATAGCTTTTAGAATTTTTTTTTAATATTTTCTTACATTTCTTTAATATTTTTCTTTTTGTGCAATTTCTCCAAATGATAAGATTTAATGAGAATTTTCCCCCTTTCTTTTTTCATTCCATCTCAGTATTTTTTCTTCCTTATTTCAAAATTAAAATGAAATTTAAAATGAAATTAAAAATTCCTTTTTTTTTTTTTACAGAACAGATTAACATAAAAATGTTTATTTTCTGTCACATGAAGGACTGATGACATAGTAGAAAGATTACTTGATTTTTATGATCATTCATACAGCCTTTTCTCTGTGATATGAGTAATGCTGATTCTATGGACAAACATGAATAAAATTTTTAGGAATCTGTCATGTGAATAACATTAGTGTAAGATAATAAATAGTTTAAGTTGTATTTTGCCTGCAGCTTGAAAAGTCGTTATTTAAGAAACCCAGCTTCATAATTATATTAGATATAGGTGTATAACCTAGAGGCTGGTTGGATGCCCTCCACAATGGTTGGGGGGGATGCTGCTGTGATAGTGGGGTGTGTGATTTTCTTTCTGTTTTGTTGCCTTTTTTTTTGTTTTGGGTTCTGTTTTGTTTTGGATCTTTTTTTGAAATGTGCATCCCTAGTCATCTTGTTTGTGGCTTTTAATTGATTTTTGGTGGAATACTCTTCTTCTTTGAACATACCCTTCAAGAAAGGAAAACATGGAAAATATGATGAAGATTATCATCAGTATTTTCAGCATCAGATATTTTCCATAAAGAAAAGCAGCTAGTGAGGTAAAAGATAAAAACCAACAAGTTGCACATTCCAAGAATTTTTTGGTCTATTTTCTTTGCGTTCTGTCACTTTTTTGTCATTTGGTTGGAGCTCTCTTTCTGAGAGGGGAAGCAGTTAATCTGGAAACTTGTAAGAGGCATGAAATGGTTTGGTGTTCCCCTCAAAGTGCATTACTTTGCCTGTATGGCAAGTTTTCCATCATGGAACACAGCTCTCCTTAACTTCTGCTTCCAATTCCTTTGTCTCAAGATTTCTTATTGAAATGTTTGACATCTTTTTGCATCACTGAGCTCTTGCCTGGATTAAAACACGCTCTTCACACAGGAACCATGAAGTACTTGCACAGTTGTATGACCCATAAACACACCTGCCGGTGGAAACTGGGACATCAGTGTGGTGCAAGTAGATGAGGAGGCAACCTTTCTTCCTCTTGACAACAGTCAGAACTCCAGAGAAACAGGGAAACTGAGCCTCCTGCTGAGGCACAATGAATGGCAGTGATTGTGTACTGGCTTCTCTAGGCTAAGCTCGTGTTCAGGAGCTTGGAAGAAGAGCCAGGCCTAGGTGGTTAGCAGTGATAACAAGATATGTTATCACATGTGTGGGGAAAACCAGGGCATCTCCCTCTCTCCTTTCACCCCTGTGTAGGAATGAAGATGGAATTTTGACCACAGTATATTCTCTGTGGACTGTGCAACAGAACATAGCGTTGCATGTTTTCTGGGGGTGTAAAGAGGCCTGAATTCTGCATTTCTGTAAGCCAAAATCAATAGAAATACTCTTGGTTTATAGCAGTATATGAGTTCTCTATTTGTGCTGTCTATTTTTGCTGGTTTACTATTTGATATTCATGCAACTACAGATATACTTCTGTTGTCCTTTAATATACATTTCATACAATTTTCAATACTCTTTGGGGTTTTTTTTATAACTTAGGATACAAAAATAGCTTCACTTGAGCGCAATATAAGAGACCTTGAAGATGAAATACAGATGTTGAAGACAAATGGAGTTCTGAACACAGAGGACCGAGAAGAAGAAATCAAACAAATAGAAGTTTACAAGAGCCACTCAAAGTTCATGAAAAATAAGGTAAGATCTATTTATGTAAGAGATTAAGACTGTTTAAATATTGGAAAGAAAAGTTTTAACTTGACTGTTTCCAACACAAGCAGCTCTCTGCTTGTCTTCTTTTGGTAAATCTCTACTGGGCAATAATCAGTAGCTATGAAGTAGTGAAGCAATTTTTGTTAAAGAAAAATGTGTGCATATTTTGACTTAAGAAGAAGTAAGGAAGTGCTTTTTTTTTTTTCTAGTTTTGACTGCAGTTTTGCAGGAAGGACTGCTGTTTCATAGATCCTGCCCAATTGCATACTCTTCTCGTGTTTTAAAGAGTAGCAATTTAATGATTGTTCCTGCAGACCACCTCTCCTTTCAAACTACTGTACATGATTATTACGAGGCAGATAGTAAACATGGAGGGATGTAACATGTTTCCTGGTGTCAAGCTTACAAGAGAGTATTGCTTGTTCATTATCAGGGGGGTTGTACTGTAGAAGGAATGAGTGTTAGTGTCCAAGCATAATTAATCCAGGTTTATTAAAAAAACCCCCCCAAAAACTAAAAGAATGCATTCTTTTGGAAAAAAGCTCTTAAGCCATGGAAAAGTAGTAGTTCCTAAGTAACATTATCATCAGCAAAGTTATTGTTCCAATTTAAACATCATTAATTTCAAAGCAATTCAGTTTTAGTAATTTACAGCAAAACTCCTAATGTATGCCAGCAAACCTGTTGATATAAAAATAAAGTACAAACCCCAGTACTTTGTTAACAATCCTCTGATGTTTTTGAGAGAAAAAACTTCAGTATATTTCTGTGGCCCAGAAAGCAGATGAATGAGAAGAGTATTAAACATGCCCTGTTTTGTCACAGTCTTCTGATCTTTGATAAATGCCACATTCTGATGAAACTTTGTCTGTTTTCTGTCACCAGTCCTTTTCTTCCACCTAAAATTGAGATTTGCAGCAGCAGATTTTATTTTTATCATTTGTCTGAGGACCCTTCAAGGTGGAAAAGTATTTATGGAGCTGTCAGCAAACCGATCTTATTATACCTGATCTGTTGAACCTGAGATACTTGATAAATCCTGATAAACGGAAGTCTTGATTGATGGGAAAGAGCAGCACAAAAATCTTCTCACAGTTAACACTCTTAGGTGTTATGAAGCTCTTAATACCTTTCATTTATTCTTGAAGTGTAACTTGTTATAAATCTGTTCTTGACTTAAATAAATGGGAAGGTGTCAAATGAAGGCAAATACTGAATATTATTTGTAGTACTTGAGTGGCAGACAATGCAGGAAAGTGTTTTCCTAATTCTTAGTAATAGTCACTCCCAAAATATATAGGCTTTGTGACTTACAGTTAAATAGAAATTCTAAAAATGAGAAAGAAAACTTGCTTAAATTTTTTTTCTTGCCCACTTGATGAGGACCCTCCTTTCTCTGCTTTTGAAGGGAGAAAATTTACCATCCCTCACATGACACAGAAATTGTCAAAACAAATTTTAAAGCTTACATGACTGACAGATCTGCACCTTTCAATGTCTTCATTGAGAATGTGAAGGAAACATATAGGATGATATGTACTTTTAAAAATCATTTCTGCTTTGCGAGTCTTCCTTCTCTTACTTGGGTTCATCCTTTGGAAGGCACATGTGAATTTTTTTTTAATGTGAGTTTGTACTCTGGAATTTAAATAGTTCTTTGAGTCTTAGAACTCAAATGGAATGATTATGAAGAGATCTAGTGGCAGTTAAGTACAACTTCTACAGATTACCATCAAAATGAATGTTAAGAATTGATTGAGGAGTAACAAGGCACTCTATAATTGTCTGCATATACAAACTTCCCCTACTGTATGAAGGGAGCGTGCAAAGTTCCAGGACATCCTGTAGAAAATATATATAGGAGAGAAACAGTATTTTTTTTTTTTTTTAATAGGCCTGGAATTGTGATAACCAGTTTAAAAACAGACCTTACCCACTGTAATCTGTAGAATCTACTGACAGACTTGTGGAGTCTGCTGTAGGAAGCCACCTCAGTTGCATTGCTACTGGTTTTCCTTTACTTAAATTCTTCATTTTAAAAAGCATATTGTCAGGTGTCACATAAAACCAGGTCTTATGATGCATAAATCAGCATAGTTTCATTTAATGGCATTATTTGCTAAAGATTTAGCCCATTAACTTTAATGTGCACTATTCAGGGGAAAAGCTCTGATTGTTTTTCTTTGTTTCATGGTTACTGTGTAAAGACATGAAAGAATTTGATGTGTAAAAATAATAGAAGATAACAGATAACGATTTTCTGGAAATGGGAGGTGACAACTGTAAATTGAGAAGAAAGAGAAAGGAACTAGGGTTTCAGGAAAGGAGGTGAAGCAAGATCATACTGGGCAATGTTGAAAAGGCAATGACAGACAAATGAAATGTATGAAATATGTGAGATAGTGGGCAAGTCAGGAGCAGAGGTCGAACTTGCAGTTTTTTGATGCTGTGGCACTTGTACCCAGGCTTGTAGGTTATCTCATTGTAGTTTTTACAAAGTACAAATATATTTCTGCCTTTGTCTTATGTTGAACTGAGATCAGGAGGTCTCCTTGACTCATGACTGTTGGTCTTCCACTCACTTCCATCACTTTAGATAGAGCAAAGTGAAAATATTTGTGTATCTGCTAAAGACAACAATTGAGGTCCTGTCCTGTTTAATTTTTTTTATGCACTAACAGATAACGCAGCACTTAGGAATATACAAATGTATGCAGGTCTAAAATTTCTTTAAAGAAGTTACGTAATTTCTTGTTATACCTTTGTATTTTTGAGACAATTTCTTTAAATTGAAATTTTATTACATTTTCACTGTTGTATTTGTTTTGATAAAACACCAACCAAAAGCATATTTATTCAACACATTCGTGCATTCTGTGTGTTTGGTTTGTGGTTTGGGTTCGGGTTTTTTTGAGTGTTCTAACACATTTTTTAAATGCTGACAATTTGTAGGTCTTGTAGCCATAAAGTTATACTAAACAGATTCTGTCTTTAAAACACAGAGAACATACCTGCCATGAGAATGAAGCTGGTTTTATATTATTTGTCAGGGTGTGGGTTGTGTAAAGGAAAAAAGTGAGAAGAGTTTAAAGAAGGAGAGATTAAGCACCTGTGATGTTCACATGCATCTCATATAAGGCGTGTGATGTAATTCAGATTGGCTGCATCTTGTCTTTGTATCTTGTAGACAGATTTTTCCATTGTTCATTTTGTGTACATTTTGTCTCAGTTGCCATTCTTGCTTACAAGGGATGGGAGAAGCTGATTGGCTTTCAAGACAAAGTTTCCTCTAGCAGCTTCTTAGCTGCAGTCTTTCCTCACATCTGTTTTTTGTACGCTCCTTTTCTTATTTTGATATTTTCAGGCTCTTAAGGTGATTCCTTTTAGTGCCAGGACAGATCTTGCTTTTATTCAAGAGCTCTGGAGTGACCGAGTACCTTAACTAGACAAACATACTGGGATTTATAAAGAGAGATAAAGAATAAATATATTAAGACATGCATATAGATTATAGTTGGAAGAAACATATTTTTAAATGTAATTTTCAAGGGTACACTTGTGATGTAAAACACAATAGAAATATTTTGATCAGCAGTAAATATTACCAGAGCCATACAATATTGAATTTGTGAAGTATTTTAGTATGTGAGTCTTTGGGATGTGGTTGAGTAGGATCAGTCTGTGCATAGGTACTTTTTTTTTCCCCCCCTCAAGATTTTTATATCACCTTTCATCTACAAGTTCTAGATTTCTTGCATCCCAAATGTCTGTTGGGATGCAGCTTATGGGAGAGAATGGAAAAGAGCTCTTCTAGAACTTCTCTGGTTTTTGCAGAATTGAAACTTGAATTTTGAAGAAAACTACCTACGTCTTTTACAGTTGTCAAGAAAACTTTCCGAATATAAAGGAAGTGTGATTTATTTGAGTTATGCATATGCAGTGAGGTGTTTTATTTCAAATAATCCTCATGAGATGATGAATTTGAATTCATCTGGTGACCTGTTATTTCATGAGAATTTAAGAACAGTTATATGCCACCTAATTCACCATCCTTTAGCATAGCTCTGTGTATTCTCCAGTGCTTGGTTCTGATTCATATATTCTAAATCACCACAATTTTGTGTTCTGTGGCTGCTTCTCCTGTTTATCAGTGTGGAAAGGGAAGAATCACAACTCCATGACATTTACTGATGAACCTTGAATTCACTTAACTCAGAAGCTCTGTCTTAGTGACTGTGTTTCTGCTGTTTCCTCTAGCACAAGCTTTTAAAATCTCTCAGCCCTTTCAGTCTGTGGATTTTTTTTATAATGTTTTCCCCAGACTTCTCTTAAGTTAATCTCTTTGGCTTGACTTTTCTAGTACCTGAGAATTCCGTGTGAACTGCCAGGGAGAAAAATAGGAGGTGGGGATGGTGGGCAGAAATACATTTGCAAGGAAAGTAAAGTTAAAATTCCACTTTTCTGCTTTCCTCTCTTTACTAAGATGCCTGTTCTTCTTTATCAGGCTCCTAAAAAAATCTTGATTCATTCTGGCTAATGATAAGTCATGAGAATCAGGCTGTTGGAAGGATTGAATTTATACTTTTGTGAACAGTTTTTTCCCCTATGCATTTTTGCTGTCCTGCCAGACTTGCCTCACATGGGATAAATGCCTTTGAACTTAAGTGAGGTCCATGGTGAATTTATAGGCCAAATTGTCATGTGTAATCTTTAAGAGTTTCCTTTAAACTTCTTTTAAGTTTCTTTTAACTTCTGCAACAGCAGAGCAGTCATTCTCAAGACAGGGTACATTCAATGACAAGAAGGACAATTGAAATTGTGAGTGTAAAAGGTCTGAATCTTAATTCTCTTCCAGAATTCACAGGTGTCTTTTTTGTCGTATGGTCATTCACACCTTTCACATTTCAAGTGGCACTATGAACTGGAGATGAAATTAATGATCCAACTTTTTTTTCCCCACTGCAGATTGATCAGCTGAAACAAGAACTCTCAAAGAAAGAGTCAGAACTTCTTGCCTTACAAACTAAGCTTGAAACTCTTAGCAATCAGAATTCAGATTGCAAGCAACACATTGAAGTGCTTAAAGAGTCCCTTACTGCCAAAGAACAGAGAGCTGCCATACTTCAGACAGAGGTAATGTATCTTCTAATCATGAAAAGCAATAGAAATATTTAGTTCATAGCATGTGTCAAGGTTTGATTCAAGTCTGTGTAGAAGGCAAGTTGTTTAAGAATAGTGACTGATTTAAAATGCTTTAAATTCCAATACATTTGGTGTATATATAACTTTATTAGTAAACCAGGTCTCATTCTAGAATTCTTTAGAAGCACCTGTAGTGGCATTTTAACAAAATGTTTGTATCTAATTCTCATTGGCTTCAGTGGGGGGAGTTGGACCTTAATGACTTGAGTGTTGTTGTATCATGCCCTGTTTGTTCATCTGTTAGTTCACTGAGTTTTCCTTTTGTTTGCTCTGGTTGGTGCTTCTTTTCTACTGTGTGTTGCTCTTCTGAAGGGTGAAGCCACTGATGTATTTTTAAGGGAGCTGTTGAAGGGTGCATGTTATTAATCTGTGATTGTTTGAAGTGCAATCAACATTTATTTTAAAATACAAATAACTTCAGCCTATAAAACAGACCAGTGCATTAATTATGTGTGTATCTACAAAGTCAGATAATATAAATATGAGTAATGAAATATACAGTTGAGATGGTTGCCACATTTGAGGGAATGTGTTAATGCAGTATTTAAAATGTTGTCCATTAATTAATTTCCTGTGGTTTTAAAAAAACTTCATAGACTTGGAGCACATAATGGTGCTGATTAGACTGAATCATATTAGAACTTTTTGATTTTATTTTAAATGTGTGTACCCCTTTCAAGAAAAAAATACTTGTGAAATTTAGTCATACAATGCAAATAGTTTCTGTTCAGAAAAGTATATTATTTAAGGTATACAGGAATCTTATAGAATGCTTCAAATTTCTTACTAGCAAAGCCTAGGAGAAAAAAAGGGCTTAAATTCATCATTCTTATGGAAGCAGGAAATCAGTATTTCTGAGATTCTGATTATCCCTTTGTGCTGGATGTCTTGGCCTCTGTATATTAAGATACAGATGAAATCTCGTAATTTCCATCTTGTGTTTAATGGGTGAGCCGGCATGTGTGTATAATACAAAATAATCATAATAGAAGGAGGACACAAAGTCCAGCAGTTTTGGTGATCTCAATCTAGCATTAGAGTAGTAAAGATTATGTATTTTAAATCTTAGGCTGTGCAAATCTATTTTGCGAGGTTGGTATGACCTGCCATGCTGTTGAGGATGGAGATGAATTCCATTGGCTCTCCACTAATGTGATTTCCTATTCTTTATCAGACCAGTAGGTGTTCAAGGCATTACAGTCTTATGGCTGGCAGATGGTCAGTGGTAAAACCCCCCTGAATCTACAGTGCTCTTGATGAAGGGCTGCTGGGATTGTGCAGTCCTGGTAGAGAACAGGTGGTCTCTGACAGGTATTTAATTTCTCTTCTTCCCGGTTTCTGCACAAGGCAGTTGGGTTTGAACCTTTGGCAAGAAGCAATTTAAGTTTAAAATTAGCTGTGATTGCCTGTTGGTGTGCAGGTGACAGTGGGTTGTGTTGTGTCTGCTCCTTGTTTGTCTCTCAGGGAAACCAAATGAAAAATTAATGTGAAAATGATCAGAGAGGCAGCTTGATACAAGAAATGCTCTATAATAGCAGAGAACTGATCCCTTTTGTTTGGCCTAATAATCATGTTATTTGTGATATAAGTGATTGTGATATTTCATACAAATGATGCTATATTCTTCCAGTATCATTGGAGATCTTTGATGTTTTGTGTCTGGTATATATATTAAGCTGTGTTAAGTTAAATAACAGAACAAAAACAAGTCAAAAGCTTCTCTAAAGAAGCCTGTAGATTTCCTGCAGAAAATGCTATCCCTGCAACAAACAACCCGTGATAGAACAGAGGGACTTTGTGTACGCTAAACCCAGGATCCTTCTTACCAGAGACCTGAAAAGGAGCAAGTGATGTGGTGATCAAGGATGTGGCCTGCCAATGTACAACTGAGCTAAGGCCTAGGCTGTACTGTGCTAGCAATCCAGCAATGATTCTAGACACAGCAGGTCTTGTTGTCTGCAACTGGGAATTGGGAAAAGATTTTACTTGCTTAGGGCAACTGAATCTTCTATCTCCAGGCTTCAGGTCTTACCTCTAAAGGGAGAGCAGTGGTTTCCAGCAGCAGATGGGAAAGCACATGCAGGCAGAATGGCAGCCCTCCAGCAGGTGGAAGTCATTATGGAAGGAATTTTGTACTGTACAAGCTATTGTTGGTCATTCCCAGATGAGTAAATCTAATAATATTTTGGCCTGTGTTAATCCACACTGCTTTCTTCCTGCATGTCTACATTGTCTATTTGTAGAATAATAGGCAGTTTTTGTAGAAATTTATGCTGTCCTAAGACCTGTTCATAACCTGGCTTGAAGTGTTTCTTTCTGGAGGTGAAAGTAACCATCTAAGGGCAAGTTCCACTCCTGAGCTGAGTAAGGTATTCATAGCTGCAGTGTCAACTTCCTGCCTAAATAGGATTACTTCATAATCACCTTGTTGTAATTAAATTAGCTTAGTAAATCCTGTAATGAAAAAAACCCCTCCACAGGACCTCAGTTACTTCATGGCAAGCCTTTTATTATTATTTACCTTAATGGTACTCTGCAGGTTATCTTCAGGTTTTGGAGACAGCAGCTGCATATGGTGCAATAGGATGTGATTTGTAGAACCATATAATGCTTGAGGTTGGAAGGGAGCTCTGGAGGTCACCTGGTCCAACCCCCCTGCCCATGTAGGGCCACCTAGAGCTAGTTGTCTGGGCTCATGTCCAGACATCTTTTGAATATCTCAAGGATGGAGACTCTATGACCTCTCCAGGCTGCATGGGGACAGTGTGAGCTACTGTGAATATTTCCTGTGTTCAGAGGGAACCTGTGTTTCAGTTGGTGCCCATTGTGTCTGTGCTGTCATTGGGCACTGCTGAAAAGAGTCTAGCTCCATCTTTACAGCCCCCCTTCAGGTATTCATACGCAGTAAAAAGATACTCCCTTCACTTTTCCAGGGTAAACAGTCCTAGCTCTCTCAGGCTCATAGGAGAAATGCTCCAGTTCTTTAATAAAGCCATTAATTAATCTCTTAGTTTCTTTATGGCCCTTCACTGGACTGTGTCCAGTATGCCCAGAACTGGACATGGTATCCCAGGTGTGGCCTGGACAGTGATGCATAGAGGAGAAGGATCACCTCCCAAAACGTGCTGGCAACACACCTCCTAATGCTGCCCAGGATGCTGCTACTGTTCTGCTGCAAGGGTGTGTTGCTGGTGTTCGCCAGGGTGACCACGAGGTCCTTTTCTGCCAAGCTGTTTGCCAGCTGGGTGGACCCCAGCATTTACATGTGCATCATGTTGCTCCTCTCCAGGTGCAGGATTTTGTTTCCTTGCCCTGGACTGCACAAGGTTCCTGTCAGCACAGTTCTCCAGCTTGTTGAAATGGCTCCGAGCAGCAGCATGACCCTCTGCTGTATGAGCTGCTCTTTGCAGTTTTTTCCCATCAGCACACCTGCTAAGGCTACATACTCCCCCATCACTCAGATCACTAATGAAGAAGCTGAACAGAACTGGATGCAGTATTTGACCCGTGGGTGCAATACTGGTTCTACTGGAGTCCCCTGATTCTACTTGGTACTCCACCTGCCTACGTGATTCTCACAAGTGAGACCCAACAGGGCATGAGGCTTAGAAGTAATCTGTTGGTATTAATTACATTTCCTTGTAGTTCATGGATCCCTGGAGGAAGTTCATCACTTTCACTTTATTTCTTGGCAAGTTCTACCAGTGTTTGCTATTCACTAGAATAGATTATTATTATTTTTTTTATAATTTCGTGTTTGGAATTTTCATTGTGTCTTAGCAAAGTGAGCTCAGAAAATATGACTGCTTTAAAAGTAGAGTTTGTTTGAGTTCTGTCTTAGACTGTTGGTTTCAATGGCCAGACATGAAGTGTAAGCAGTTATAATGATCCTTACTTTCTGCAGAATGCTGACTATTGAGAGACACAATTAGCAGATAGGTTTAGAAAGTTGCTTTACATGTGTTATAGCAGATAATCAGAAATAAGAGGGCACTTGCTTTTTTTTTTTTTTTTTGATGAGCATTGGACCAGATTTCAGCTGCAATGGTACTTTGTGACATAACGTGATAAAAGTTACAAGCAACAGTAAAATAAGCCCTGATGTAAACACCATGTGCCTTTTGCACGGTGTTTCTGTTGTCTTAGCGATGTGTTTTGTTTTATTTTAAATATGTTTATTTGACTTAAAAAGCTATTATTTGCAGTTTTTATTGACAGCTGAAACAGAAAGATGTAATCCTGTGCAGTACTAACTACCATGGTGGCCAGAGTTGGGAGGTCTGAAAATGGTTTATTGCCAGTAGGAAAAGTATTTGGAGCCAGTCCTTAGAAGGTTCACCACCTCTGCTACGTGCATTTCATTTTGTTCCATTTCTGAGGTTATATATGATAATAGTGCCAAACTACGCAAACTTTTCCTACCCTAATGTATATACCCTTTGTTTTGATTATCTCTTTATTAATGATGTGAAAACCCTGAGGTCAGATAAAAATGAGCCAATGTCAGGCTACTCTCAGCTACAGAACACTGGAAGTGTCACTGTGCTCCACAGAGAATTGTTAAAAAGAACAATATGAGACTTGCTGAGTGAAAAAGCTATAGATGTTAATTTTTAAATGAAGCCTTCTACTGTTACTGCAGAGGGAAAGAGTTTAAACAGTGTGAATGATCCTTTCTGATGATTTAAAACATGTCATTTGTATACTTTACAAAGTGGTAGACAGTCCAGTTTGATACTATATTTGTGCATATTTGCAGTGATTGGTGCTGAACTACTGCTCTTTCCGTCAGCAAAAAAACTTACCGAAATTGACGCAAATAAATTCATTTCAGCTGGGTAGCTCAGTGGAGAAAAACATTCATTTCATGGGCAATTCTGACACAAACATACTTTAGCACTTTATTAGTTAGTGTGTCATTGCTTTAGATAACACACCTGCAAACTGGCAGGTGTGCTGTTTGAAGGGTAATGAACTGTGAAATAAGTAAATGTCTACAAAGAAGTTTTGTAAATTGTGAGCGTAGTCCTGTCAATGGAGAAAATGCATTAGAAAAATAGGTGAAGGCTGTACTGTGACTGAATAGTGATGTGTTCAGCATACACATATTAAGCTAGAAAACCTGATAGAAATGAAGAGGAAAGGTGATTATAGCAGGTATTTATTGTGATTTTTTTTTTTTAGTTTGAACAAATCTGTTTATAGAGAAGGGCTGTGAAATGATGGACTTTCTGGCAGTTCTTAGTTTGCATAAAGAGCAAATAAAAGCAGACATCAGAAAATACTTGGAACAAGACTAAAAAAAGCCTTATTTTCCTTTCTGTTACAATGTGGATATTTGATATTGCTTGAAATGTAAATCTGCTTTTAATTTTACAACAATAACTGTACAACTATGGTTATTTCACTCTCACATTTTTATATTTTTCTAAGTTAGGGGTTTACTTTGAAATTGTATTTTTCTATTGTTTTGTGATTTTTCTTGTTTCAAATCAGGCCAGGCCAGATCTTTCAGTGTGGTCTCTTTGCTGTGCTGCCCCTGTATTGTTCTGGTAGGTTTGCTCTGCGTGCAAAGTGATCACCCACTGCACCAAGCAGTGCTCTGGAGCCTTGGCTGCCACGTCCTGTCCCTGTCACCCTGCAGCTGTGCTCAGCTTTCTGGGCAGGGTGTTGCATGTTTCTAGTGGAGCTTTATCTCAGGTGGAGTTTGCCAGCCATTTCACTTTTGTGCAGCGTTCACATTTTGTGAACTGAGGCAGTTTAGACTGGGAGAGGGGAAAACAGTGGCAAAGCAGTAAATTCAGAGTTCAAGAGCACTTAGGTCAGCAAAATGCTGTATCTAAACAGAAGTTCACTGTGAAGTGAAGGTGTGGCAGGTTTTGATTGTTTTTTTCGCTTGGTGTCTATTTATTGGAAGATTTCAAGAGGCATGTCAAACAGCATGGTCTCATTTCAGTGTTCTCCTTCCTCTGAGCAGGAGGTTGGACCTGTGACCTCCAGAGGCCCGTTCCAGTGACTTTGTGGTACTTCAAATGAAGCTTTCTCCAATACTTGATAGGTAGTACACACACAGCCCCCATCCCCCTAGACTGAATCCATTCTTAATTATTGCTTTAAATAGTCTGTCTTTCTTTTGGGAACACCATTATTTTGATTTCATAAAAAACTGAGGTGGAATTGCCTGTGGACAAGGTGTCTGATACAGTGGAGAATTTCATTTACAGGGCCTGTAGAAAGTAATGCCCAAAGGCAGGAAAATGTAGATAAAAAGAAAATGGGAAACTACAAAGAATGGGCTGTATACTCAGTGTATGAAGACTTTATACAAGGTACTTTGGACAAATAGTTTAATGAATGTTAGATTTATCTTACTGTCAAAACACTTCTCATTTTCATCTATTCTATTGAATTAAAGTGAAACATAACTGCAGTTCCTCCTTCTCCACACCCCCAATTCTTAATTTTAAAGAAAATTACCTTGTTGCCATTTAAAACAATATTCAGTTAGACAGCTTTAATGGGCTTTTATAACCAAGCAAAATTTACTCTGATAAGATAAATTAAGCTTCAATTATGCTTGATTCTAGTGGATGGAAATGATTAGAAAAATATTAGTACTATTATCTACTAATTTAAATCCTTTGCTCTAACTGGAGATGTTTGAAGAGGAACTTTGGTAGGATTGGTTGAGAAATGATTTTTTGAATACTGTAACTATTGCTTATGTTGTGGTTAATCTGAAGGGTTAATCTGAAGTTATGATCCTGGTGTATTTGCACTGTACACGAAAGAATGCAAAGAAAAACCCACTTCAAAACAGTACTGAAATTTCACCAGGTAGATGCAAACCCAAGGGGAACACAAAAATGTAATTAGCAAATAACCAGTAGATGTAACTGCTCACTCTGAAACAGTTAATGATATTTTGCACATATTGCTATAATAATGAAGTGTGATGAGAAGTTATTAAAGTAGTTTGGCATATTTTGGGGTTTTCTGCTTAAGAGAGAGCTGGGGAGAGAGGACTGGAGCCACTTGAAGGAAGACAAGAATTAATTTGTATGAATGAAGGGAGGTGGGGCACTGTGGTTTGGTGAATAAGCCTGGGATGTCCTTGAGGGCAAAGGCAAGTGACTCTCATGTTTAAACATACATAAAAATGAAGAGGGGAAAGGGAAGTGTCTCTTGTTTTGTGTCTGCTATTGTGGGTTAAAAATGAAAACCCATCTCAGATGGCAAACCACCAATGAGGCTGAGCCTTGGGCAGGGCACATATAGGTAGGTACAAGTTTACCATGCAGTGCTGGGATATGGTGTTGGCCAGTTGAGCTTTTGTGCGGGCACCAAGACCAGGACTACAAACTGTGACTGTTTTAAATTAGTGATTCAGTTTGGGAGCTGCCTTGTTCAGTGAAGAGATATCCTCTTCCTAATGCACATAACAGAGCTCTTACCTCACAACTGCTCTTAACCCCAACACTCAACCTGTGGTAGGGGCAAAGATATATTTTTGGCCTGCCTCTGTCTCTGCTGAGGTAAAAATCATGGTCACAACAGAAGCAGAGTTTAAAATAGGAGATATGGCCCATTGAAATGAAAATGTTTTTGAAGCTATAGTTGTCCAGTAATCTTTGGAGATGCTTGTACTGATAATAGACCTCATATGGCTTTTTTTTTTTTTTTTGGGTAGGATTCTCAGTAATATTTTCCTTTACAATTTTATGGAGGTGTACATTGTTTGCTTGCTTGTTTTCTCTTTTTCCCCTTTGTTTAACTTTTTGAAGGAAAGAAAGCTCTAAATCTTGGTATCACAGTGGAAAATGCAAATGAGAATCTGAGTTTCTGAAAGATTAGTGGCTTCACAGGTGACCTGCTAATATTTAGAGAAGCATTTAAATGAGATCAGCTAAGGCAAACAGAACTTAGACACTTCATGTCCCAAGCGATAACATAACGTAATTACATAGTACTTTTATATTTCTCTAGTACTTTCCATACTTAAAATCATCCAGTGATGCAGTCTGTGAGAATTTTTGAGAGATTTGTCATTGTTATAGGTAAAAAGTATTTACAAATTATCTCCTGCAAAAGAAACAGCAGCTGCATTTTCTCCCAAATAATTTAATTCTCTCATTATTTGGTGTGTTTTCTACTAGCTGATGTGGTGAACTTCATGGAATTCCACTATTGTGGCTCCCATTTTGGTTTTCTGTTAAAGTCAAAGCTACTTTTTCATTTTATAAATTGACTGAAATAGAAACCCAGACACAAGTGTACCGTTTCGTTTAGCCAAGGAGAGGGTAATACATGTGTGGCTAACGCCATCTTTCTGAAGTAGGTTTGGTACTTCACAACCCGCCGTGGTAAGTCATGGCAGTTAAGCTGTGTAGCCTTAAGGTTTGAGTAAATAAAAATCCTTGAGGACTGTTGACTGGCACAGACATGTGGGAACAATCATCTGAGTTCCAAGATGTTGCAGGGAGGAGTTGCAGTTGTGCACAGAGAGCCATGAAAACAGTGGTCTGACACTTAAAAAGCTGGGACAAACAACTACTGTGCACGATAGCACCTAGTTAAAAAAGGATATTAATGTCCTTAGAGCAAAAGTTTCTAAAGCTGTGTAGTTAGTGAGGTGGCTGTAAATTCAATTTAATTAAATTACAAAATGGTCTCAAAGGCACGATGCTAATTAATGTTGGCTGGACTTGACTAGGGAAAAAGTGCTTGTAAGAAAGTTCTGGAATTATCTGTCTCCTTTGAAAAGTGATCTGTTTAGATCTTTGGTGGTGGAAGTGGTTAATTTTGTTAGTAAACTGTTCAGTTAGTTGACTGTGCCAGAGTTCGCCATTTGTTTGATTCTTTCCTGTGATTATTTAAATATGGCATTATATCTTAGCTCTTTAAACAAATCCTTCACATTGGTGTTTCCTGTACAGGATCAGATACCTTCCCCCGGCAATAAAATTTCTAATTGGGTAATATTTGTTAAAGAAATAATAGCATTAAGATGCATTAAATAGCTTGAATCTGTATTATTACCTCTACTTATTTTCTGTTTTGTGAAATATAAAGAAGAAAGGCTTTGAGTTGTTTCCTCTCTGCTTCTCCCTTGAATGTGTTCTCTTTCTCCTACTGAAGATTAATTTACTCCTATAATTCTCAGTGCTAATTTCCATATTTTTGAGAAGAAATTGTGGGATGTAAAAAGTAATGACAGTGCCAAGGTTTGCTGATGTCATTAGAGACCCCGTATATTGTTGGTTTCTTGCTCTTTCATGATTATACATTTCCTACCTATGTCCATTCTACCTGCTGTATTTGTTTAAGGGCTGCACATGCATCCTAATGAATTTCCCCTGTAAACTCTTTGCCACGGATCTGTCTCTGCTTTTGAAAGGTTCTTGCCTAACCATAAACTGTGAATGTTTTTAGTTTGACCGAAGAAACTATGTAAGAATTACCATGCTAGAAGAGAAGTGGAAAAAAAATTAGTTTTAAAACTGCAAGCAAATATTTCAGAAGGACAGGAGAGGCCATTTTTGTCACGTATTAAGAGAAACCTAAATCTAAAGAAGAAATGGAGGCATTCTGCAAACTCAGCAGGAAATGAGTGCCAAAGGGCTGTGAAACTGTGGAGGGAGTTGTAGAAGATGCTGTTATGTAAGAGCTATAGGAGAGGAACATCTGTGCTGATGTATAGAGCTGCTTAAACATTGGATCAGTAGAGTTCTGCTCTGATGGGGGTTAGAAATGTGTCTAAGTATTGTAAAACTAAGACCTTACAGGATAAAATCAGGGAGTTACAAGTCAGATATTTAGAGAGTTTTGAAAACATTGGTACTTGGATCAAGTCAGATCAGAAGACAGAACAAAATGGATAAGGATGCTTTGGTTTCTGTAGTGATTATTTGGCTGCCTATTTTAACATAAGGGATCAGACTGGATTTGTAGACACACATCTTGATTCTGACATTTTGTAATATGTGGTGTTGATCTCCACCCCCCGCCTCTCCCCCCTCCATGTTCAGTAATAGTTTTCCTTTACGGAAGGTTGTTTTTGGAGGTACTCATACAGGTCTTGTGAATCATGACTGCCTTTGGTGGATTCTCTTTTACTTCTGCCTTTCAGCAGAAGTAAATTTGATGCAAGCAAGGTGCATGTCAGATACAATTACCAGGGTTGGCTCAAAATAGGCTGAAACAATTCTGCAAATACTGCTTTTATGAGCACTCTTTCCTTTCTCGTGTCCTTTTGTTTTTGTTTTTCAAATTCTTCCTCAGGTCAAACAAGCATAACAGCTGTTTCTTGTCTTTAAAGTCTGCTTTCTTCCAGCTGTCCCACATTGTGAGATCAGGCTGAGGGGTGTGTAAATAAAAACAGTTTGAGTTCACATTCACTGCATGCTTACTTTCCCCTTTAAACTGTTTAAACTCTCAAAGTTCCAAGAAAATATTTAACATACTTTCCATTAGTTGATTAATTTTACACTGTATCACTCACTCATTGTTCTGAACACTGCAGGAGCAACACCAAATTGGATTTCTGGAATAGATTACAGTATTCATAAATACTGTAGTGTCTTCCTATAATACCTAATTGAAATTAAAATCAATATCTATTATGCCTGCCCAATTCTATATATTCCTAATCTTTTGCATAAATAATATTTTCCTGTTTTCCAAATATATGTATTCTTCGTGGTTGAATTTAAAACATTTTCTTAGCAAGATTGGAGAAAGTGACTTCCTATTCCAAAATAATTAGTGTTTTTCAGTAGAAAATTTAAAGGAACACTGCAGTTGAAATACTCTACATGGAGGACACTAATGTTGCCCTAAAACTCAGGAGAGATAATAAAGTGATAAGAAGAAAACTTTTGGTAGAAAGTACTACAAATAGCAATTGCTAAGAGTCTTTTTTAAATTTGCTCTCTGCAAGAAGTGTTGATGGTGCCTGTGTGTCATCCCCAGTCCAGCAGAAGTGATTCTTTGGTCAGTGGCTTGCAGGGAAGATGGGTTACTACTTGGAAGGATTTCTACTGAAGGTTCATCTTTCAGCTTTAAATTTATATAAATAGAAAAATCATGTAGAAATAAGCAGAATCCTTATGGGGCAAGGAAGGAAACTGTAGAGGAAAGAGCACTGTTATATTTGAGCTCCAGATTACACTTCACTGATCTCTTACATGTTTTGGAGCTCTAAAACAGAACAGGTATTTTTGCATCATGGTGTAGTTCCACATTCTTTTCTGTCTTTCCGTATTTGTAGCTAAATTTCTCTGCTTTATGTCAGGAGCAGTAAAGGTTCCTGAGATTAGAAAATACTAAAATAAAAGATGGAAATCTTATTTGTCTGCAATGCCTAGCCAGTTCCACATTACTTGAGTTGCAATAAAGTAATATTTCCCCTTACTATCAATTTATTTAATTTGTGAGTCAAGTGTCATTTTCGTTTTACGCTTTTAGCTAGAAGAATTTCCGTTTTCTTCATTAACAGACATGGGTAATTACTAATATGTTTTGTTGTGGAGCTGTTTAGACTTTTTACATAGCTGACATGAGAGAAAAATGCTTCTCTTACTGAATGATTTATTTATTTTTATTTTAGGCCAGTTTTATCTTTCCTGTGACTAAGGTCCTGGATGACCTTTCAATATAATGATTGGTTTGCTTCCTTGTTTATTTTGAAATGTTGCCAGAAATTGCGGAGGAGGAAGAGAAGTGGCCTTTATTTTATCCCATTTTAGGATTTTATGCATGATTTCATAATGTTGTGGTAAATACAATAGTATGTATTTAATACAGCTTGTAGGTTTATGTTTGCAACAGACTGGAAACAATTGAGAGTACTTTTCTTAAGCATAACCATAAACATAAACATAATGAAGCTTAGCCTGCCAAGTGTCAGGCCACAAATAAAGACAGACAGATGTGTGGTCAACCTGCCCTCCATTTCTAGGAAAAATGCCATTGGAACAAATAAACTAATTTTAAATCAGACAGGAAATCTTTGCCAGACAACCTAGACTCATATACCTTGTTGTTGCCCAGCCCCGCAGCTGTGTTGGCATGTGAGCCAAGCCAAAGTTCAGGTGTATCTGCATTGAGGTGCCAGTGGCCTCTGTTATCTTTTCCTCTTCCAACATGATTCCGTGGTGCAGCAGTCTGGCAGCAGGCTGGTCTACTTTGTGTCATCTTCTGTCACAAATGATGAAGTAGTCTGCCACATACCTATTGAGAGGCTAAGCATAAATGATGTGTTTTTCTTCTGGACAAAGAATACTTTCAGGAATTGTTAAAATCAAAGAAAATATTTTGTTATCATGCATTGTTATAAATGATGAATTTTTTATAACTGAAATCAGCACTCATTTCCTCTCCTCTAATTATGAAGTCAAATAAAAAGGGGGTGGGAGCAGGCACAAGTAACTGAGGAGGAATAGGGAGACCTATCTGAGCAGGCAGGTTTAGGGCTAAGAAAGCCAAAGCCCATCTGCTCCTGAATGTAGCAAGAGATGTGAAGAGCAACAAGAAAGATTTCTACAGGCACATCAGTAGCAGAAGATTAAAGAAAAATCTGGGCTCACTGATGAATGGGAGTGGAGATGTGATCCTAAAGGAGGTGGAGGAAGCCAAGGTACTGAATGCCTTCTTCATCTTGATCATTACTGGTAAGACTAGCTTTCAGCAATCCCAGGTCTCTGAAATCACTGCAAAGGTCCAGGTAAACTTATCCTTGATGGAGGAGAATCAGGTCAGGGAGTATTTAAAGAAACTGGATACATATAAGTGCTTTGGCCTTGCTGGAATGCACCTACAAGTGCTGATGGCATTTTGTCAGTTACCTTTGGAAAGTCATGGTAGTTGGGAGAGGTTTCTGAGAACGGGAAGAAAGCCAATGTAATTCCTAACTTTATGAAAGGCAAGAAGGAGGATCCAGGGAACTACAGGCAGGTAAGCCTCAGTCTGATCCCTGGGGAGGTCATAATGAGGAAGGAATAATCCTGGAAGCCATATCCCAGTATATGACAGACAAGAAGGTGACTAGGAGTAACCAGAATGGATTTATGAATTTCTGGGTGAATTCTCCCCAAGAAAAACTGTCTTTTTGATGGGTTGCTGATAGTTTGATTTGAAATTTGGTATTCTCCCTTGCTTATGTTGGGTTGGATAACTCTTCTGTGGGTTGGATAATTCCTGAAGGTTTTTTGTTATAGTATTTCTCTTTTTCTGTTACTGGCAAACTCTCTTTTTAAATAATTCATGTCTGTAGCAGTTCTAATGGTTTTTAGGCAAGTGGAAACCTTGAAACATCATCTTTGTTCAGCTTCATTGTGGAAAGGATGGTTAATGCACAGGTACGTAATAAATTCTCATTGCTTACCTCATGAATAAAATTACAAGACAGCTGGAATTTTGGGACCTTCTAACATTGTCTTATGTGTGCATTTCATACTCAGCCCATGCAGCTCAGAGGCTGAATCCCAATCTCTGCCTGGGGAGAAATCCTCAGGGAGGGTTGGTCTGTGGGTACTTCCTGGAGTGGTGTTGTGGTGTCAGGCTTAGTGTGACCATGTCTGTTTGTGGTTTTAGTGCAGGTGGTGTGAGACTGACTCAGGTGCATCTTCGAGTCATGTACCTTGGCAGGGGGCTGCACACGTCATCCAGCTCAAGCTTCTGCTCCGAGTGGGTTTTAATTAAGGCAGGTTGCTCAGGCCTGTATCCAGCCAAGTTTTGATATCTCAGAGATGGAGATTCCATAACCTATCTAGGCACCTGTTCCAGTAGTTGACCAAGCTAGTGGTAAAAAAAAGAAATGTGTTTTTCCAATGTCAGGGTGGAATTTCCATATTTCAGTTGTCTTATCCCTTCCTAGTGCTCCTTTGAGAAGAGTATGGCTCTGTCTTCTCATGCCCTTCCACTACATAATTGAGGACAGCACTAAGACCTCCCTGTGGCTTTTTCTTTAGGGTGCTCAGTCTCTGCTGGTACATTCTGTGTTTCTGTTCCATGACCATCCAGGTGGGGCTTTCAGTTGGACTCACACCAAGTCCAAACTGAGCTCTGAGGGGGATCTCAAGGGTTCCAGAGACAGGCTCCACACGGCCAAGGTCTGTGCTGCCTGTTCCTCCAGTTAGTTTTCTTTTTTTTTTCCTGCTGGTTTAGCTGTTGTTGTGGACAATTTCATGTTCTGATGTATAACCAAAAAGACGCACTTCTAGAATATGAGTCTGAAGTGGCAATGTGTCATTAATTCCAATAGATATAATTAGTCATACATAAGTCCAAGAATTATTATTCACTTACAGTTCTAAGATAAACAGTTTGATTTTGATGTATTTAACAGTTCAGTGTATTTAAAAAAATACACAGTAATCTGTCAATAAAAAGAGAACTTTTTCTAACCAACAAAAATCTTTGTGCCAACCACAGAACAAAAATTTTTGGGAAAATTATTTCAATGATTGTATCTTATTTTTCTCCATGAAGATAGGTGAAGTTTTTATGACTTGAAGACGAGGCTATGCTTTTCAGGCCTTATCTCAGCCAATTGCAGGATTACTTACTAGTAGATGGATTTTCTCGATGCTTTTGTGTTTTTGTTGTTTGCTTCTGTGGGAACAGTGAGCAAATGGTTTTGGTCAGCAGCTGCTCTAAGAGGCCATGAAAAGAAGCCATGCCAGCAGTTTAAGTCGATCTGATAGCACCTGCTGCCACCTGGTTCCACCTCCTGAGGAGGAAGAGATCAGGGCAGGGATTATGTGGTTCTCTGCTTCCATCTCCAGCTACTGTACTGAACCCCATAACCATCTCGTAGGGAACAGGAATGAAGACATGGCATACTTGGAAGTTCAGGGCCTCTCTATTTCAGTATTTTTGAGCTGACTGAGAAGTGTCTGCAGTCACATGCACTTGGGGGTTGGCCAGATGGGTAAGAATCATAACAGAATTCAGATCTGCCATGCTGGATTTTCCCCGTCTAGGAAAGAGTTCTTGCATGGTTGTTATAGGTTCATAGGCTTAAAACGTAGTGGCACTAGTTAATGCAAAATTTTAAAATAGAAACAATCGTAACTTAGAATATCAAATGCAGCAGCTGAGAGAGAACTCAGGATGGCAGCTGTGATGTGCCATATTGATAAATCAAAATACTAAATTCAAAACGTATGTTATGATTTCAGCAATACAATCCAGGTTATTTATTAGAGGGTAACAGTTGTTCATTTTGAGTGCTAGAAGTTTACTTTGCCTTTGACCTGATCCCTTGACATACATTAAGGGTACAGTGTTGCTGCATTGTGATAAGCTCAAGTGCTACCAACATCCTTAGTTTCTGTTCAAACAAGACACTGCGGTATGATTTTCAGTTTAAAACTAAAAAGATTCTTATTTCTTAAGACTCATATTTTCTTTTCTTTGTTGCGTAAGATGCAGAGGGAACTTTAAGGTGTAGAAATTTGAGTGGAGGGGCGGGGGGGAGGTACTTGCTGTGGTAAAGTCTTAAAGTGAGTGTGAGAGCATTTTTACACAAGTGATGAGAACCTCCTGGACATGATGGACTTAAATTAGCTTGATTGGTTTTTATCAATTGCAGCTGCACTACTTAGCATAAAAATGCAGAACATCCAAAAATCATTTGCCTTGCAGTGTAGTACAAAGATGGTTTTAGTTAGTCTTTAAGATGTTTCAAATGTTTATTCTACACAGATTTTCTGAGAATGGATCCAGAACATATCCAGTTACAGAGAATTAGTATAGATATTGTAAACCTTGAGAAAGTTAATTAAGGAAAATATGCTGCTTTATGAATTACGTATTGAGGATTTTTTTTCTTTACCTTTAACTGTGTTAGTAAATTAAACAGTTCAAAGGTATTTGTCATAGTGCCATAATCAGGCACCTGCCTTTAAAGGCTAAAAGAGAAAGACTAGAACTTATGTGTGGTGTACAATAGTCTGAATTGCTCTCTCAACCAGTTACCTGCTTGAGAGAAATCATGAATAAATTTCTTTTTAAATAAGACAAGAAAACTTTAGGCCAGTGTTGGGGATTGTAATCCAGTGTTGAAAACCTGACCAGCAAAAGGCTGCTACTGTTACTTAAAGGCTGTGTTCTGTATATTGGGTTTTGACATATGATGCCCTCTGAATTTCCTTTCTGTAGGATTGTACTTTTTCCCAACTCAGGAGCCTGTCATTCTTTCTAAGATTTCTCTTTTTCAGTGACTTAATGATTTATGTAGATGTGACCTTGAGGCTAATTGAGTGCTTCTTTGTATTCTTTGGATGCTTAATGCTGTCTCATTCACAGGAAAAATAGTCATATATATAACTTGCATCATTTGCTGTCATTAATTGCAACCAGCGATTGTGCTGAATTGTGCCTTACTGTTGTGCCAAGCAATAGATTATATTGGAGTGAGATGACTTGAAGTCAGTCTTTTGTACACTTTTAAGAGTTTCTGATACAGGACACCTACATTACAAAGCCTTTTCTTATTCCTTAAATTAATTTAGTGTTACATGTTCCTACAATAATGATGCCAGATTAGATCTTTAGACAGATTCTTGGAATTAAGATGTTCAAAATGAAAAAATCAGCCAGATAAGGGCACACTTACTGGTACAATTTCAGTGGCTGAAAAAATTAAGTATTTGTATATACATGTATATAAAACATGTAATTTTGTACTTATATGTAAATAAATACAAGACAGTATAGGGACTATTTTATTTTATCCCTGTGCTGTCAGTTTCATTCTTTGTTCACATTAAAAATCACATCTATATATATAATTTAGCAATATAACTATTTACTCTGTTAGGTCTTGCAATCCAGTACAGAGACGAATGAGGGTAGAGGGTTATATTTCTTCCTGCATAAATAATTCAAGGGTTTAGAAAGTTTCAGTTACAGAGGCACTTAATTGCATCTGCACAACTTTACAGACAGCCTGCAGAGGTATTACTGGGGCTATAATATATGCAGGAAGAACACAGGCCGACTCTCCTGTCCTAGATTTAATTTTCAGGAATGATTGGCCTGAAAAAGCCCTGCTTTTTGTAAAGTGAGTTGGAAATCAAAGAGCCTAATACACCTATGTGTTCAAAGTTATGCTGTGGTAGTGCAAAGTTAAGGCAGATGTATATTTAATAAATTCATTAAATTGTCTGTAGTCGCTATTATTTGCTACCTGCTGGCTCTTCACTTCTTAAAAAACTTCCCTACTAAAGGGGTACTTGGAAATTCAATTGTTGAAGACAGCTTGACAGCTAGAGAGAGAAATATTAGCAGTTCTGTAACATATCTTTGATAACTTAGTGGTTTGGAAAGGTGGGGGGATTTCTGGGGTGTTGTTCTTGAGTTAGTTTTTTTGCTTTTCTTCTACTTGAGATGGTATTGTGATACTCAAACATCTTGATAACTGTAAGTAAATCTGCATAGTGCAGGATCTTATATAGTTAATCTGTGATAAAATTTACTTTAGGATTGTTTTTAGGTGCTGGCATTGTCCTCTTTCTTGAAATCTGTCTTTATTTCCCCAATCTTTTGAGGGGATTGAAAAAAGGAGCAGAATTTCACCCATGTGCAGAATAATCGATGTCTGGGAAAAAGATTAGTTTCAGAATGCTCTCCAGAAAGAGAAACAGATGAGGAATGGTATATTTGCTTTATTTATTTATTTACTTTTAGAGTTTTCTTAAAGGGCAGACTTACGAGGCTCCATGTTAATGTCAACTGTCAGAGATTGGGAAGTGAATTTTCATACTCAGGTTTCATTTCCATGACTAATAAATCTGCTTTCATGTAGCCTCTACTTCTGTGCTAAATTATTTATACTCCAATTTTTCTAGCAGTAATATTATTTTATACATGAGTGTATATATACATATCTCTATATGTGCACTAAATATTTATATATAGAATAAAAAGAATATACATAAAGTATATATACTATGTACTCTAAATAGAATATTAAGAGTGGTTAAGCAGTAAAGAATTTTTTTAAATGAGTGTTTCTTCCATGTTTTCTATGGCATGTTAACAAAATTTTTTCCACAGTTGTTTATATCTTTACCTTTAAGGATCATCTCAGTTGAAAGGGTTGAAATCCTAGAAGATTCTGTCCTAGAAGTATTTCTAAGACATACTTCAAGTAGAGGAACTTTCAGCAGAAGTCTTTTGAACATAATCAATTGAAAAAGCAGGATTTCTGGTGATTTTTTTGGAACAAAATTCAAAGTTTGCAACTTCATTGGTAACATAGGATTTAGAACTGAATTTTACCATTCCCATCCCCAGACTGGATAGCAAGCTTGAAACAAGTAGTAAAAATCCATTTATGGCTAAAGTAAAAACATACCTTATTCTAACTATCTCCCTTTGGATTTGCTATAAAAGATTATTTGTCTAGTATGGAAAAATTCTTTTCACTTTGCCATTTTTAGAGTCACTGTGCATCCAGTTTGGTTATGAAATCAGAGAAATTAGGCTAAGACAGTATCTTTCTTTGGTAGGACTGTATTCTTTCAACAACAAATATACATAATGGCTGATTTAGCAGAATCTTAGAAGAGCTTTTCTTGCTGTATCATGTTCAGATGTTTAAAGTAGGAGATGCTTCAGTCCAGTCCAAGGATGGAAGAATTGGTGAAATATTCACTGAAAGAGGAACAGTGTAGATAGTAGGGAGAGGAAGGACCAGGTTGGGGAGAATTATTGCTGAAGCATCTCAAGGCCTGATATTGCAATGAGGCTTATTTAGTATGTTCATCTCACAGCTTGCCAGACTTTGGAAGCACAGATTGGAGTCACTAGTGGTGCTGAGATTTGGATGATTCTGAGTTCTGAAGTGAGAAAAGTGGATGAGATGCGGTAGGACAAAATGCAGGGTTATGCCCCTGAGGACAAAAAAACTAGAACTTCTATGATGTGAAGGTAATCATAGTGTGTGTGTCTGTGGAAAATATGGTTCTAGAACGTGTCAGGAGAGAGATTTCTGCTACAGAGGGACAGTATTTTTACGTACTCTGTGAGATCTCATGTGAAATACCCAGGTTCAAGAAAGATTAATTCAGGATAGCAGAGGTGAAGAGATAGGTGAGAGGGATGACCAGGAAAATAACAGAACGTTTTTATGATGATAAAAAAGGCTCAAATCTGTCATTGCATTGTGGTTTCACTTGCAGGGATCATTCCAGCCAATTAATTTTGCTTATCACTGTTGTGAACTGGTGACATTTCTCTTTTTTTTGGCTGTGATATATTCACTAAGGAATAGTAATTGCCTACTTAGGGTGAAAGCGATTTTTAAATAACTTTAATTGTTTACATGAAGCCATCTGACTAGACTCTAAATACTTAAAAAAAGTTATTTTAATTTTTAAAAACTAGGCTTGTCAGTCTGTGCTCAGAATCTTGTAGCTTATGTCTTCTTTGATAATTTAGTATTATTTGGCTTTTTGTGCAAGGCACTTTTCAAAGGTTTTAACCAAATGTTGGAACTTTCTGGAATTACTGAGACACATAAATTTACATTATGGACATGAAAATGGGAAAGGAATGAGAGGAAGTCTGAGCAGAGAAATAATTGTTAAAATCTCCAAGAAACACATATTTATCATGTTTTTTTATTAATGTATTTAAGTTATAATTTTGACCTCATTAGTTATGTTGATTGCTATGACACCTTTCTCTTTTTTAAATTCTGTAGAAGCATATCCAGCATACAGATTATACATTTGAGAAGCACTCCAATTAATGGTAAGACTTGTGCAAACAAGATTTAAGGAAACAAAACCAAAACCAGACAAAAAAGGTAGTAGTAGATGGAAGATCAGTGAATTAGCATTTTTCATGTTCTGAGTACAGTAAAATGACAAGTCTTTTAATTTTTTCAGTGGCTACTTTTAGACCCTTTTATAATTCTATTAGTCTTCATTTGCTGAGTCTTATTCTAGGGCAAACTTTAACCAATTTTATAGATGAAGACTCTCCCAAGCCATGATGATGCAGATAAACTCAGTTCTGTGGTTGCTGTGTCAGAATTAGGCTATTCTGGAAAATGATCATTTCTTCATTATGATGTATAATAGGTTTCTCCAACATGGTTTTTCTTTTAACTCCTAGTACATTGAATCAAGTGTATTAAAAATCTTGGATGTTTCTGCAGGATTTAGGGGGCCCTGGGACTTTTTTCATCTGTGACACGCTGATTATAGAGGATCTATATTAGCCCTATTAGCCCTCATCCCTGTCTTTTTGTTTTTGGGGGGGGGGGGGGGGGGGGGGGGGGGGGGGGGGGG
>JAWWEU010000023.1:13045521-13162757 GCA_035583155.1 Acropternis orthonyx
TTCTGATTATGATCTTTATAGATTGGAGATTCCTGTAAGAGAGCTGGGAAAGCAGGAAAAAGGAAGGATTTCTTTCAGCTATTCCAGTGATGGTGATTGTGGTTTAATGATTTTTCCATGCAGGATCGACTGCAATGTGGGATCAAGCGCACTGTTCATGGAGATTCTCTTTTGGAAATGTAATACAGTGTACATGATATTTAGTATTGTCTTGCACATTTTGGAGAAGCAAATAATGTGATGGCATCTTGGAAATTAGTTGAGAGATCTGTGCATTCCAAACTTCCTTTTACTGTGAGGAGTCAGAGTTGGCCTGTATTCAGTTCAGCTGGGGACTTTATCTTTATTCATTTAGTCCCTGTGTCTTGGTTGTCACTCTTGGTTCTTGTAGCTTGCAGGACTCTTTCTTTGGAATTAATTTTTGAGATTTATTTCCTTGCTCATTCTTTTCCTGAAATCATCCCTTACATACCTGACAGTGTAAGACCTCTTCTGTGATATGGTTTGTTTTCATAGCTAACCTTATACAGTTTGTTTAGTGTCAAGATTGTGTGGAAAGCAGCACATAGTTTCGCTTTTCCTTTCTCATGCAGATGTTATTCTGTCCTGAGAAACTGAGTGTCTCCCTGATGGAATAGAATTGTGTTAACTAGTAAATCTATAGCTTCCAGCTGAATAATAAATAAATGCAAGATCAGATCTTGACGTATCTCTGAGTTGCTGCTAGATTATCTGGCAGACTGGGTTCAGTAAAAGTATTTTGCAAAGTAATCTCTGTTAGAATGTCAGGAAGCCTGCAGCTGAAATGTATGTCTGAATTCATTCCTGCAGTACTTTTTATTTTTAATTTACCATGTAACCTCTATTAAAAGAACTGTATTTGTACAAAGAATGAAAAAGTTGTTTTTATTTCCTTAGTTCCAAAGTCATGCATTTTTTAATTCAGTATTGTTTGGGTCTCATTCCTTACCTTAATCTTTTCAAATACTTAAAATCACTTAAAATATGAGGTGAAGATCTATCATATCTATGATGATGGAAGTTTTTTTAGAGGAAAATGCTTTCTCAAGTTCCACCTAAAATGCCCAAAGAATGTTACTGTAAAGGTGATGAAAAAAAGAATGGAAAGCTTGGAATCTGAAACAGCCCTTTTAGTCTTTTCTTGACACGTTGTATCTTAAGGAGCCTCTCATGATCTAAGTAGCCTTTCCTTTGTCTGGAATTCTTATCACAACTGGTTTGGGAGTCTGTTTCCAGCATAAAGAAGTAAATATATTTGTAGTGTGTAAGATAGCCAGAATGGTTGTACTTCTGTTTCAATAGGAGTACAGTCTGATTTTTGGTTGAGGTACCTATTACTAAAACAAGCTTTGCCTTTTTCAGCTGATGGGCCATCTACTGTGTGTGAGATATCTCTGAATAATGACTTGCAGTATGAAATTAATGTATGTGATACACCACTTCAGAGAGTAGCTCCTTAAAGCACTGGAAATCTATTAGTTTCCATAAGTCTGAAAACTACTGAGCCCTCACATTTCAAGTTTTGACTCATCTGTTGAGTCTGAAAATTACAACATTTTAAATGTGATCTAAATTTCTGTAACAGGGAAATTGATTTTAAAACCAGCACATGGACAGGGTATTTTGATGCAGTTCTGTATCACAAGAAAATGTGCATCCCCAAATCTCAATGGGTAAAAAACCCCCAAAAGAGTAAGGTGCTGAGTGGGCACTTTTGAAGAGGGTGGCTGTTGTTTGTAGGACAGAGACCTCCTGAGTAAGTGCATGCTGGAGTTTGGAATCTTCCTGCAAAGTACCTTTTTATAAAATCCCCTTTTCTATCCTTCTAAAAACTTGATTATGGGAGGGTCTGGTAGAACAGTAGCAGCTCTAGTTGAAATGTATAAATACTGAGAATATGCCTGGTTTTGGCAAACTGAACCTTCACTGATATTTCCCCATCCACCCCTTGAGGACAACTTCCTAGATGGGCAAGTCTCAAAAATAGCCAAAAACTTGTGCCAACTTTTCTCTTCAGAACTTTAATACTATGCCAAATATTCCATATCACCTTTTTGTCTGCCTAATGTAAAACACTGCACTCTGTTCTGATATCAGGCAAATATCTTGCCTCATCTATGGAAGTGGAGTAAGCAAGGGGGTTGCCTTGTCTTGCATGCCTCAAAAGCCAGAGCTAATGAGAAAGTTCTGAGTTCTAGAAGGGCTTAGAGAACCAAAGGTTTGGACTGGGGACAAGTGATGGAGCTAAGCAGACCAGTAACATCTGCTGGTACTCAAGGTCCTTATCAAACCAGTTGGTGTTTGCTGTTGTCTAGGACATTATGGAGCCTCGTTCAGCTTTTATATTTGGAAAATTTTAGAGTCAGAGTAATTGGTTCTAAGAAGTTTATTCATGATCAAGAAAAATGCAACAGTTTTCAGGGAAAGGCTATAACTGGGTTTCTTGGGAAGAATGCGAGCAGGATAGATACAAAAGCCAAACTGGCATTTTTCTTGAAGGAAATGCTGTGTTGCATTGAAAATAAGCACTATATGTTTAGGTTATTGTTTTAACCTTTTCTGTTTGCTGTGTTCTTATGAACAGATGAAAAATATTGCCCAAGCTGTTTTATGTCGCTCTATTTAGGAGCTGGCCATAGATTTTGGAAGATAAGGTTGTAGTCAAGCTAATTCCAGCTGGACCTATTGATGTGTAGGAATGTCTGATAAACAAGTGGGTGACACAAGCAGGTGTTGCAGTTTCAGAACAGGGTGAATCATCTGATTCTCTTCCAAGAGATGTGTCTCACTCAAAACGTGAAACTGAGAGAGAGGTCAAGGACGCAGCTCATCCCTGCAAGCATAACACGGACTCTCTAGCTCAGCTGGAGAGAGGTTTCACCTACAGGCACCACCTTTGTTTGAGTGTTCTGAGTAGATTACAAACCTAAATATGCTTTTCGGAGATCGCACATTCACTGCTTTGTCAACTACTTGCAATAACTGACTCCAACCAGTGGAAAAAAAATTAAACTGAGAAACACGGTGTAAAAATTCTGTTTTTACACATATAAAGCTAATGGCTATTTTCTGATGATTCTTACAGTTATGGAATTTTATACATTTATTTTTCATGAAGCAGTTAAGTGCATTGGCATAACTTTAAAAAAGAACATTGTGGCCTATTTTAATTCCTGTTGTATTAATCTGTTACAGTATAATAAAATTTGAATGTTTTTGAGACAGAAATGTCAAAAGTTAAAAGCTTCCAAGATGGATCATTTTGTAAATTGGGTTTTAGTATTTTGAATTTATAACTATCGTTATGTTGCTAAATAACACTGACTCTGGAATAACTGACTTCCTTTTGCAGTAATTCAAAAGTATTATGACAGCTATAGTTTTATAGGAAGCACAGAAATCAGTGACGTAAGTTCAATGAGGTAAAGTTAGTGTTGGAAGTTTTATTAACAAAAACTTTAAGTGTTAGCATGTGAATTACAATTCCCATGTGTTTTCCAAAATTTGCTTGAACTAAACTGAATATAAATTTGGACTAGTTGCTTTAAACTGTCTAATTTTAATGGCAGGAGTAGGCAAAGATATAAATTTGAATAAAACAGCTGTTAGGCAGTTAGTTGTATTGATATAAGCTACACATGATCAGAATTCCTTGTGGCATGTGATATTCCACAAGGAGGAGCTTCCTACTGCCTGAGGGAACCAGTTGTATCTTAGTAACAATAGGTTATCCTTTAAAAAATATAAAGCCTGTAAACTACCAGCTGAGTGAAAATGTAAACTAGAGCAACTCTACGCAGAGCAGTAGAAGAATAAGACTGTTGAAATAATGCTTGAAAGTGGAATTTTCCCTTGCGAAGTGAAAGCACCAGCTAACTCACTAAAGTTTCAGTTTGGAACAGAATGCAAAGGATATCAGTTGTACAAATTTCAGGTGTCTGCAGCTTCAAAACGTGGCTGTGTTCTGCCTTTTCTGCCTTGCATTTTATATACATGAGACATTTTTGAAAGAAATGAATGTATGATACTGTGGATTGCCAGGTACAGCCATTGGTTTAAGAAAGATAATGTTCCTCACATCAGACTGAAAAACGAGGGATGATTATGAAGGCTTTTTTCTTCTAGTAGCTCTGAAGTGGGGAGTACAGTTGGGACACTTGGTATCTTTTCTGTACTTGTAGCTTACTTATGGTATTTGCAAAAAGACCCATGTGAGAATATGCTCCCTGTACTAACAACTCGGTACTTCTGTGTGGAGAACCGAAGTGACAGCTCTTTTATTCCTGGTTTAATTTGGTTTTCATAGTAATAACTCAGAATATTACATTTCCCCAGGTATATGTGGATGTATAAATACAGGCACTATGATCTTAAATAAATATTTGGGTTTTTTTTTGATTAACAGAAGCTTTTCCTCAAAGGTGGCTGCATAGTACACTAAGAGAGCAAATAATAGCATAGAAAGTGTCAACAGCCCTGTGGAGCCTGTAGTGGTCACCAGGAAGCGAGGGAATCATGGAACAAAAGGGGAGAAGACAGACTCTTGGACATGGACACAGTGGCAAATTGTGGCTGCAGTGTGAGCTGGACCAGAGGTGGGGTCAGGAGAGAGGTTGACAGTGGGTTACAATTTGCCTTCTCATCACCCTAGATGTGGTGCTACAGTACACTTAGTAATTCAGTGGTAAATTCAGAATTAGTTTTTAAAGAAATAGTTAAATATTTGCTTTAAATGTATTTATTTATGACGGTAAAATAAGTAATTCTTAACAGTGAAACACAGTAGTGCTTCTTCATGTTTTACTTCCTCGTGGAACTCCATAGCACTGAAACCACTTTTATAAATGATATATATAATATGACATATAAGTTAAACAGTTAACAGTGAGGAACTTCAAGAAATAGTCACTGCTGGAGCTGGTCATGAGTGGCGGGTGATGACATGAAGATTAATAAAGTTTGACTTTGAATTTGGCAATTTTTGCAACTTAGGTGAACTTTTTTCCTAAAGTATAATCTGAAGTTTTTGCAGTATGTTGTATACTTCTAGAGCAAGTGACAGAGTTTATTGTATGAAATACTTGAAATAAGTAGTTGCTGCGGAAAAAGTTAGACAAAATTAAAAAGCAATTTGCTTGGAGAGAGGTCTTTGAAATTCTTTATGTGCTAGCTATCAGATCTGTTTTTGCTTTATTTTTCTGGAAAATGATGGTGTTCTTCAGACTGCCAAGTTTTACTAGTAAATATAGTGCCAAAGCTTGGGAAAAATAAGTCAAGGACTCTTAAAATTACAAAGTGTTGAGTGAAAAGCCAAAGAGAGGGGTTTTGTGTACCAGAAATCCTTATCCTTTCAAATATAATAAAATATATATATGATGCTGTAAAATGATCCATATTTAATTTCCTTTCACATCATATTAGAATGTCTTAGAAGTAAAAGAAGTAACAAAATGGCAGACATTTCTCATAGTGTACTGGCATGCTCCATCTAGACCACTTCATTGTTTCATTATTACGGAGATGTGATTTCACAGTACCATTTTCAGGGAAGAGATAATTTCTAATATTGGCAAATTCATCCTGGCTACAAATGAAGTAGTATATTTTGCTTATTTTCATCCAGAAGATGAGGAACTGATTTAACAGCTTTTTGGTTTTATACCATCTGGAGGTTCATATTTGACTTATGAAATGATGTCATACGTACTTAGCGCCGAACAGATAGTAAAAGGTTGCCTGCAGTTCAGGCTGAGGTGGTTTTATTTCATATTATAGGGAATGTATAAGTCTTGGTTCATGATTACTACAGGCAGAAAGAAGAATTCAGGGAAGGAGAAAATGACTGACATAAATGTTCTCTTAAACCTCCACATTGCATTCTCTTGGATAGAAAATAAATCTGTACACCCAAGACCACACACAGTATGAGTTGCCTATTCCCTCTCCCAGACTGGCACTGGCTCAGAGTTCTGCCTCTGAAAACTCACGCAGAGCAGTGCTTTCAGAATGGCTCCTTGCTGTGAATGGTAGTTTGGAGGACAATATACCTATTCTATCAAAATGCCTGGGTGTCATTGTATAGGTGGATTTTTGATTTAAAGTGTCTTGCTGTATCAGTCTCAAGAGGGGATGTAAGAAAACAGATATGTATTTAGCAGATGTGTTCCTGCCACCTCAGGCTGTGGTGGACATGCTGAACTCTCTGTCCCAATGCTTGCACTGTCCTTGTGTCAGCTGGGGTTGATGGGATCTCGATTCTTTGGCTGTTTCTCAGTGCAATTGAAGTTCTACTTCAGCCATGCTTTAAAGCTTCTATTTGAAGCTACAAAGGCTAGAAATGAATTCTTAAAGATAGTCTTATATTAAGGGTAATCTCTAGTGGGGACTGAAGTTCTAGGCAGAAGCTACATTTACATCTGAATATATTCAGACCTTAAGTCCATATGGAACTTTTGGAAGAATGCAATTCACCTCAAACATACGAGTGTTTGTTAATAGCTGTTAAAAAGCTTACCATGGAGCTGAAAAAATTGATTTAAAGTGTGAACTATTTTTATAAAGGTGCGTGGAGTAATGTATTTATGACATTAACAAGAAAACCGCCTTTTCCATTCCTGCATTTAAAGTCAGTGCAGACAACTTTGAAATAGTGGTATCTGCTACTCTGTGGCACAGTCAAGGTCATAATCCTTGACCTAACTTAAAGGTTTTCATGTGGATGACCTGAATGCTGACCAGTGAAAGGAAAGATGCAGGCTGGGGCTCTGCTGCAGTTCCCCATGTGTTTCTTTTTGGTGTGAAAGGAAACCGTCACACATCTTCTTGTCCCTTCAGGCTGAGTTTGTGTCTTCATGTAGGGAATAGAAATAACATACTGGTCTTGTAATGAGCTGGCTGGTGGTGAGAGGAAGATCAGAAAGGTTCAGTTGTGTGGTGCTGTTTAATTAACAGCAGTTGTGAGGGCAGGGTTGGGTTGTGAGAAATTAGAGTGGACAGGACTCTGCTCCTGTTTCCCACACAGGTTGTCACTCAGACTGGGAATTCAGAGCCATTTACTCATCTTCTCAACCCTCCTTCTTGTGCTCCAAAGTTTTAATGCCTCAAATACCCATTCCTGAGTTGAATGCAGTGAGCCATGATGACAGGGAGTGTGTGACGGAATTTGTGAAGAAGAGTGAGAATTCTCTGCTCAGCCCTCGAGGTGGGGCCTGCATGGGTAGAGAAGAAAAGACTTGACTCAGCAACCACCCGGCTCAGCCAGCAGAGCTGTATCAGCACTTGTGTAAGCTGCTGTGTTATCCCCGTCACTGGGGAATGGTATCAGTGCTTTGTTTATCCATCCAATCACCTTCAACTCCCCTTGATTTGAAGCATTAAAGCTTCTGCCTCGTGGCAGTGGGAAAATGAGCCTTGCAGGGCCTGACTGAAGGGAACCGCTTTCGGAGCTCCTGCTGCAATGTTATGACGAGATCCTCAGCTGCAGCTTAAAGGCCCAACAGAGATTTTTGTGATTTGACTTGAGGGATTGCTTTCAGACATGAAGCAAACAAGTGATTAAGTATAAAGAAGATGTGGTAATGAGTTTCAGATGAGGTCTTTTATGTTTATTAGAAGAGGTCTGAAATTTTGCTGCTACTACGACTTCTTATTTTCCAATTTAAAAAGTCTTCTTTGGATCCCATACTGCACACTCCTTGCAAACTGGGAGATCCTATTACTGTAATACTGTAAAAGAAGTCTTAAAAATAAAATAAATCCAGTAGAGTATAAATCTTTTTTTCCAGTGCATAGAAAGGCAATGAGCCATTTTAAGAGCAGGAAAAACATGCATTTTGAGATCCAATAGATCATCTAAATTGGTCCCAAACCAATCTTTAAAATGGCATTGTAAAGACATTCACTTTGAATAAATTTAGCATTACAAAACTCAGAATGTAAATAAATACAGATCTGCTGATCAGTTTGTACTTTGCTAATATTCTGATTAAGAAGGGGGAAAATGGCTTACTAGATAAGACCCTTGAAATAAATAAGACCCTTTCCAACTATTCCAATGGCAGAACTTAATAATGTGAAGCCAACACTTATGCCTTTTCAGTTACTTCCATCTAGCTTTTTATTGCAAATTAACCTTATGAATTTCTAGGTAATATAGACTTTAAACTCTTGTTCTTTATTTTCTAACATTGGTGTGTTTAAGATTTGGATTAGTGAATCTAAAATTTCTCACTTGCCTGAATTCCTGCAGCTCTCATGTAGGTGGAGGATTAGTCTAGATTGCCACATCATATATTTTCAATCCAAACTTTGCCTTCCCGATGGTGTACCTTGGAGCTAAAACAAGCCTGTGTGTGAGTCCTTTTATGTAAACACCTCGTGGTTCAGAGCTTCAGAAGAAGCCTCTGTTCAAGGAAACCTGTCTTTGTAATACTAAATGATTGCACTCCCTTTGTCTTAGGTCTCTATGTTGCATGATGTTTAATAGCACTGACCCAATTTCATGGGTATACCACATTTTCTTGTATTATTTTAATTACAAATAAGCTTTGAACAATATGAGGCTCACATTGAAAAGATCTCTCTTGGTGTTTAAAAACTCTCTGTATGATGAAATCTGCTGTTTAGTTCCCCTCATCCCACTATTATTTTATGCTGAGAGCTGCTCAGCAATTACTTTTGTAACTGCTTTTCTGAGCCAGAATGTGGAAACAGGTGATTGAGTGGAATTGCTCACTGAAGGGACCAATACATATAAAATGTGATTCTTTCAGTACTGATGGTGAAATCCAAACATATTCTGTTTCTTTAATGAATTGTCTGCTATTTTATTACTGTTTGAATTGCATTAGAAAAACAATAAAGTTGCATGCTTGAGCATTTAGACAGCAAGAAATGAGAACATCAAGGGTACTTACATTTTCTGGGTTGTTGGGAATTCTTTGGATTTTTTTTTTTCTTTTTAGTGTTTCTAAGGAAAAAAGCTTCAGTTATGCACACAGAGCATTTTGCTTAGGAAAATCCTTGGAATATCTCTTACAGTTTTTAACAGGGATTTGTGCTTACTACAGAGAAGTACAGTCAGATCTGTTTGTTAAGAGACTTCTGCAATGCAGACTGGAGAAAAGTGTAACAAGTAAAACTCTCTTAGTCCGAGATAAACTTGGGAGATCTACATAGAAAAGAAGTAACACACTTCTTAAGAGTGGGGGAAAAAAAGAGAATTAGAGAAAATAAATACAGTATGTTAATACTTTGTGCTAAAGCCTAAATATGTTTGATTTACTTACTGTAGGTTGATGCCTTGCGGTTACGACTGGAAGAAAAAGAAACCTTTCTGAATAAAAAGACAAAACAACTTCAAGACCTCACAGAAGAGAAAGGAACCCTTGCTGGAGAAATTCGAGATATGAAAGACATGTTGGAAGTAAAAGAAAGAAAAATTAATGTCCTTCAAAAAAAGGTAAGATCACTGATGAAAGGGTGTGTTGCACAACTTTTGAGGCACGTTTAAAGGGAGTACATTTATTTCTTATAGTGTGTTTTATTATATTAGAAAATGCAAGAAATCTCTAATAGTCAAGTAGTTCTCTAATATAAAATGTGTAACTGTTATCCATGGGAACATTTTTATAGTATTATATCACAAAAATATTAGGTGATGCAGTTGTCACAGAATTACTGGAGTTAAATGAAAGTACTAAAAATCCTGATGTAACTTCTTATTGCTTCACATGAAGAATTCAGTTATCCTTATGAACACTGACTGGGTCTGCTAAAAGATCAGGATACTGTGTTTTTAGCCTAAAGACTTTTTTTTTGAGGCAGGGAAGAGCATGTTGGAAAGAGGAGGGGAGTGGTGAAGGAAACTCAATTAAGTGTGTTTTCTGTTTTTCCTGTGAGCTAAAGACATTAAGAAGGGAGGCTCCCTCCAAAGAGTCAAATAGTCGAATTTCTAATTTTCCACAAATTTAACTAACTGCATTTGCTCTCTTTGGGAAGTTGGGTTCCATCATTATAGTTTCCACCTGGGGGAGTGGAGAGGGAATTTCCTGTAAAGGCAGCTCTGTAAGGGTTCTGTATACAGTAGTGGAGTGTTTATTTCCATGTCCTTTTTCTCACACTCACAAAAACATTTATGCTACCAGGTATGTTCTGTGTGTGTTGTGTGTGACAGTCTTTACCATATGTAGATAAATGGAGAAAAAGTTCCTGGCATCACATATATTTTACTGTTACTTCTCCCCTCCTTTTACAGCCACTCAAAGAATGTCTCCTCTTCCTTGCTCTATTATTATGTAGGTAGTTCATGTTACTGTGGTTTTCCTCCAGGATTCATATAGGGTTCACATGGTCTAGCTGTGCTTCTGTCTGCAACTGCTTAAGTACGGAATTAAAAAAGCCAAGGCCTTATTTTCCTGAAACTGAGAAGCCTGTTTTTTCAGGCCTGGGAAACAGGGCCTATCAAAACTGCAATAGAAGTACTCACACACTTTAATCCTATTTCTGAATATTTGCCTTGTTAGCCGTGCTTATGACATCAGAGATAGCAAACTTCAAGGCTTTTATCCTGTGCTGAATGCTAACTAGTTTTGGACATTACTAGAGCATTTCGAAGGACAGAATGCATCTCATGGTTTGTATTCTAAAAAAAACCCCCAAGCCTTGAACAAACCAACAATTTACAATTTCTCTAGTACTTAAATCTTGAGGAAATGGATGAAGAGAGTCAATGTGGGGATCAGTGGGGGACCAGTGAAAAATATTTTGTGATGAATAACTGGTCACAGAGCTATCAGTGCTGTCTGTCATGTCTGTATGCTCAGAAATATGCAGTATTTTTTTCTGTTTTTAATACATTATGGATATTTTAGTAGGGCACACAGATGGTCTTGTCTCTTTTGCACCTACTTCTTAATGGTAATGGTTATCAAACTGCACTCTCTCTCTCTTCACTAGATCATAGAGTAGAACATGTTATAGCCTCATGAACTCTAGTATTCAATCAGATAAATCTTGGTAACGAGTACTAAGTTGACTCTTTAAAAATGAAAGTAGCACTTTCAGTAGCATTTTTATCTGAGGTTTTTATTCTGGTAAATATGCTTCGTTAGGGGGCTTGTGAAGTTCACTTTTTCTGCTGTGGGCTAAATACAGAGTTTACTTAGGGAAGATTGAATTTTGATGATTACTTGAAAAGAAAAAAATTAAATTTGCAGCACACAAGTTATGTGTAGATTTACTTCTCTGAAGCATTTTTAATAACCACAGTATCTTAACGTGTAGATGTTAGCATGCCCAAAAATACTAGTGCCAGATTATCATTACTCCATTATGTTGTTTGTAGGAGAAGAATGCCATATTTGGAAAATATATTTTAAAAATTTCCCTCAAGTCACATTTTCAGACTTGGATCATTATTTTACTTGCATTTCTCTTCCAATATTCACTCACAGATAATTTGACTAAAGAAAATTTTGATTGAAATATAGTCCTGCTCTACTCAGCCCTGTATTTAAGTAAATACACAGTATGATACTACAAAGAATGCTTTCACTGTTTGCTCTTAATGTGTCTGCTGTGCAATTCTGAAGTAAGAAATTCTTCATGTTACCAATGCAAACCAAAGCTTTTGCATTCATCTAGGGGAAAAAAAAAAAAAAAAGAAATATCTGATTCTCTAGTTAACCCAAGTTGTTCAACTTCATTTTGGCAGCACTTACCAGATCATGACTTCTCACGGATAGCCTCCTTGAGCATCCCAGTGTCCTTGGCAGTAGATGAAATCTCATCTCTGGACCACAATACTTGCATGCAGAAGGGAAAGTGTTCAGTGTCTGTTTACCTTTTTTATTATACAAGCTTTCCTGGTATTAGTGCCTTTCAGTTCTAGATAATTTTATCCTCACTCCATGCAATTTATATGTCCCAGGGCATTCATACCTCATGGAGTCTCTGTGTTCTGTCAAAGGGAGCACAGCTTGTTTTTGACCATGGGCAGATTGTTCATTCAGTCATGTGCTGTTTCAGGAGTCTGTGGGGCTGTGCACAGCTCTGGTTTCCAGTGTGGTGTTCTTGCTGTAGTATATTTGAAGAGTCCCTTTTCAGGGATTGTCAAATAGTGTAGTGCTGGATGTTGTGCTTTAAGCAAAAGATTGTCCCATATACCTATTTCCTCTTCAGCTTTGACAGCATGCCTTTCCAATTGAAAGCATATGTAAGAATAAATTTTGTTGGAAAAGTATTTAATATATACTGATTGCAGTAATTTTAAGCTTTATTTGAATCTAATTATCGTTTTATCCTTTATTCCTTTCTGGATTGCACATAGCTCTTGCATTCCTCCAGTTTTTGCTCATCTTCTGACCTTTTGGCCACTTGTAGTATTGTTTTCACTTCAGGTGATGGCAGCCACATTTGTGTCCTGAGCATTGAAAAATTAATTTTTTCTCATTATGCACATATGTGGAGAATTCAGGAAGTGGAAAGCAAGATGGACCATTTTCTGTGACACTCAGGAGCTGAAACAATGACTGGGCCCTGTAGTGGATTGTCCTGCCTTTACACATCCTCTTTCAGGTCTGCTCTAGTTCTGGTTTACCCTCATGAAAGCCCTTCTGAAAATGCAGGAAATGCTTCTAGTTATTTGTGAGTTCTATCTAGATATTAGCTTCTTCTGAGTGTAATATTATACTGCTTGACTCCATTTTCTACTTTCTGTGCAAGGCGAAATTTTATATATTTGCATTTTTATTTACTTTTGATATGAAGACTTGTGAATAATCAGCTATGTTAGTGCCTTCAGCTTTTGATGCAAGATAGATGGCTACATCTCTCTCCACTCAGCCTGAAGTACTTCATTCAGCCTAAAATATTTGTTTTAATGGTTGTATTGAAGTAATTAAAGAAGGAAGAATTTGTATATAGTGCTTAGAAATATTTCTGTCAGTAATAACCTGAAACTGAGCAGGACAGAATATGTAACTTGGAAATATGCAATTTTTAATATTTGGTCTTTCTCTGATGTACATAATAGTTATCTGCTGTGTACAGCAAATACAAATGAGACCAAACCAAACCCAAAAAAGCTCCCTTTCAAAAGTGGAGCTGTTCCTTCTCCTTTCTGGATAGTTGTTACACTTGGAGGACAGGACAGGTTGTGTTGAGAGCTCCCCACCAAAGGTGTGGGAGAAGCAAAATGAAAACAGCAGTGATGAGCCCGCCAGGATGGCATAGGGGCACACACAGGGCAACATATTGCAGAAAAAAAGGTAGATAAGGCCAGATAAGTAGTTCATTGTCCTTCCATGCCATGGTTTTGTGTATTTTGTACCAAATTGAAAAACTGCTACACTGTTCAGTATTATTTGTAGGCTTAAGGGAGGCCCAGCACTGGAACAGCATGTGTTTAGAGAATTTGGATCAAGGTAGATTGGCATGGAGTAATAATAAACTTATGTCAATGTCAGAGGTGCAATATTACTTAATATTTCTTTCTTTTAGAAATTTTGGCACCACTGTTCCATTTTAGTGCCAGTAAAGTTGGGTATGCTGTTTTAATAGCCTTGTTTAACCTGGCAAAGCTAGTCTTACACCTCATATCTGTCAGTTTAGCATGCAGAGGGGCAGACCTCAGAAATCTTCATGTATTTCATACCAGAACATGTAGGTTCTACGAATATGGCCGAGTTGAAGGCTGACGGGCAAAAGTGCTGAACTTGGTGCTGATTCTTTCATGTCCCTTTTAGCTCACAAATTCTTTCTTGTACAGTTGCTACAACTGGTGTGTTTTGTCCTTGAGGAATCTGTAGATAGTTAAAACCACCAGTTATATACTCTGAAGTGTGAGTCTTGGTGTTGAAAACAGTAGCTGTCGAGACAAGAACAGTGTAGAGGATGTAGACCTGGATCGTATTAGGACAACATCTTGCAGAAATTCTTTTGTGGGGACTGTCATAAAAGAACACTGGGTGAAGGGGGCTAATATAATATTCTACTTTGACTTGCAACATAACTTTTCATGTAAAATGTTACAGTTTCCATCTTTAATAGTTTAAGCTTTGTGATTGATGAAGTGCTACATGACTGAGGGCCCTAACCTACCAGCTAATTAGCATTTGTAGGAAATGTCATAAAGTCTTAGTTCTCATGTAATAATTGGAATCTGTACTTGGAGTGGCTGGGCTGTTCCCATGAGGTGATATTATCCAGTTGATGTAAAATTAAAATGTGTTGTACAATTAATTGTAGGCATTACTGTTAGCTGTCTTCTGAAAAAGAGAAAATTTACATATGGTTGGATTAGGAGTGAACTGGGTAAACAAAGGAATGCTATTCTTGTGCTGAGGAGTTTGCATCAGTATTACTGCCTGATGCAGGAATCCTGGCTGAGAACACCACTGAAATTTGAACTTCTGAATCCAGAATGGTCTGGGAAGGCCCAAGAGACCATTTTCTTTTGTTTGATCTCAGCAAGTAGAAAGTGCAAGCACATTGCTGATAGAAGATGCCTTTGGATTTTTTCTTTTTTCAGATAACGCAGTCTGAATAGATATAGGCAATTGTTCATCCAGGGTGGTGTTACTGATTCCAATGCATTATCCCCAAAAAGGGTCCTCAGGGATTCTGCAAAATAAAATGCAGCTTTGGGACCCTTCACCTTTGTGTGTGGTACACATTGAGACTATTTGATAAATAGAAATCCCTGCTTAATTCTAACCAGGTCAGCTGTTGGGATGCTCTGAACCTGTGCACAGAGACACTGAGAACAATCAATGTCATTGAGACGTTAGAGGCAGCGATAATTTTCACTTCAGCTTCTTTAATTTCCCAGTCTTTGTAACACATTACACTACTAAGTTTCTGCAGGTTATAAAAGATCAGTGGAAATATGTGATTTAATATACATTCCTTTAGTGAAGTCATCCTAAATGCTCATCCAGCTGAAAAGCACAGCTATGAGTTTGGTTGCATCCTTGCACCTTGAAATCCAGGATTGCTATAAACTTTTCGTCTGTGATTGAATCAATTTGTCTTTTCCAATGAGTTTTGTACCCACTGAAACTAGAAGTCCAGAATTTTGTTGTTCTATTCCCAGTTACCTGCTTGCTACTGCTTCTTTTTCAAGTCCACCCTCTAGAACAAGAACAGTGGGATTACACTCTTCTGCTTACTGGCCTATTTGAAAGTAAGCACTTACCTCTGTAGCAGAAAATCACTGAATTCCTCAAATGGAGTTTCATGAGATTACAAGATTTGAAAACTCTTTTATGTGATGCCAGATCTGTAAACATGATAATTTTTGGAATATAAGGTATATTGTAAATCAGGGACTCTCAAGTAAGTGAAGAAATATTGACTGCACCTGGACTTGCTGTTTCAGTTATTTGGAGGTGTGCTTTGGAATAATCATGTCTAGGCAGGTCTCCTCTGTATCAATGGCAGCAGATAAATTAATGGAATGGTTGGAGGTGTTTGCTACCAGGTGTTTGGAAAATTTCAGGTTTGTTGCTAAGTTTCAGTATAAGTAGCTGAAGCTGCAAATGTGTCTTAATTTATAGTAATTATTCCTGCAATATTAGGGGAAACATCTCTTCCTTGGCATGGCCTTTACTTGTCAGAAAATATTACAAGAAACAACACACGTGCAGCCTTTTCATGGGGTGTGGTCAAACTGCAGTTTGTTAAACGAGTCTGGTTCCTGTACCAGTAATGGACATCACTGAACAGGGAACAAAGGATCATTTGCATGTTTGAAAATTATAATTGGAATTTAAAAGCCTTAAAAACATTAATTTGGCTGCCTTTGCCATCTGTGGAAAACTGAACATTTTGGATATCTCTTTTAATTCATTTGGGAGCTATAGGGTAAGAGACTGTTTTAGTGAAAGTGAAAAAAGTACTTGTTACTTGAAAAAATAGGCTGAAATAAGTGCTTTGGAGAGATGCTGTAATATATTTGTTTGTGTAGCTTAGTATGATACTGTTACTGCATACATTATAGCCAATACTTTAAACTTTCAAAATGCAGGTATATGTACAGAAAGGAGGCAGTTAGTTGTAGGATCTAAATTATGTAGTAGCATAATATATAGATGAGAGATGGAAACCTCCTCCTTTTTGGGAAATAGCAAATGTCTATGTGTAGGTAACTTGTATTTAGAATTTTAAAGATAAATCCTGAAGTCTAGTGTAAGTTATTCTAGATCAAGTTATGCTGGCTGGTGTTGAGAGGGTTCCTCACACACAGCTCCAATGGAGAGGATGGAATGGTTCAGGACTCAGATTATAGGAGCGCACACAAGTGCTCTTCAAAGCAGTGCCATTTGCCAAGTGGGACTGAGCTTAATGAGGTCCTTACGTAAGGGTTTCACACTGCCAGTGTGACACCAGTGCTACTGGCAAGGAAGGAAGCTGCCCTTCAGCTCTGAAATGTTAATACTAATTACCAGAGTTATCTTTAAATAAGATATTAAGTTTTATTCATGCTGAGAAAGCAGCCAACTCGCATGCTGGGAATTTCAAGCTGTCTGAAGAGTAGTATTTTCTTTTTAATAGAGTTGAAGGAAATTTCTTTTGAAGAGTGAAAGAGCTGAATTGTGTATAGTGTGACTGGGAAAAAAAAGAAAGTAGAAGTTGTATTTTGGAGGTGTAGTAGACCATAAGGGAATTATTTAGGGAAATAGATGATGACTTATGTATCTGAACAAGAATGAGAGAGAATCGGAATTGTTTCAGAGAAGAAATAAATTTTTTTCTTTGAAATAGTCTTCCAAGAAATGTCATAGAAATGTACTGACTGGAGTTAAAAATTATAGGGGAGAATTTTATAGGTGTTATTAAGAATAATTTTATATAGAGGTATCCTGCTGTCATGACTTATTTTGAATTTTTAGCTGCTGGCTGAGAGGGGAGTGTATTTCTGTGATTCACAGCTCTTGGACCTGCAACTTTGAGTGGCAGTGTGACTCTTTCCCCCGTCTCAACATGACAGATCCAGCTGTTTACTGCTGAATCCTTGACAACTTATTTAAATAACACAAAATCATATCCATCAAGAAGCAGCCCATGGAACCAAGTATTGCACAAAACCAAAAGGCTTGTATGTCTTATTTACATGTTAATATTTTGCTCTTTCAAGCTTCACTCTCCAGGTGACTGATGGGAGGAAGGAGGTTGGGTGGTCTCATCTCTCCTTTTATAAATGACACAGACATTGACAAGGGGGATTAAGAGGGACAGGCTGATCTCAAATCATAGTTTTATGAAATGTTCCTTAGGAAAAAAAGTTAATCAGCTTGTTAATTATATGTGGTAAAACCCATGAGAAGACAATTTTAAATCCTGAGTGATTCAGAAATGCATTTTATGTATGATTTCAACTGAGTGAATAATGTTTTTGTCATATCTGATGCATGAAATATTTAGCAATTTAGTGACTAAATAACTTATTAATCTGATAAACCGTCCTTACCTTACGCTGAAATAAGACAGTAGATCCCACTGCTTGTGTTCGTCTCCTTGGTAGGACAGGCAGCTACACTTGATCTGCGACTTGACCTAGTGTACGTCCAAGTTTGTTATATCTGGAAATAAAAAAAAGAAACATTTCCCAATAAATATAAAAGGTAGGCTCATGCATTATCAGTTGGTTTTTACCAATTTTGTAGTATATTAAATTTCTACTCTTTTCTGGCATAGAATCAAACACCTTAATTTATGCATTGCTAGAGCTCCTTGATGTTGGCAGTCATGCTTTCCTGGTGGTATTCCATTGCTGTCTGTCTGACTGAGCAGTCTGTGACTAGAGTCTAATACCTTAGTAAATTGGATATTTTATCAGTTTTGGAAAAGCATCACCTCTCACCTTTGAGTGGAGCTCTTATTGGCTTTATGAAAGCATGAAGTTCAAAGAGTTGAGAGTATGCATGCAGATAAGTTTAATGGTAACAATAAATGAGAATTGTTATCTTCATACTTCTCCCTTCATATTATTGTTACCAGATGTAACCAGAGCTAGTGGTGCCAATTTGGTCAGATTGCTTTGATAATTTTTTTGTTGCCAAGTAGTATGTATTTCTTGGTGGGGGAATCAGTGGTGGTATGTTTGAATATGAGTAGAATAAATCCAAATTTAGAATGGAATCTGAATCTAATTCACTTCCTTCTAGCACACCTGACTTTAATTTTTAACGCCTAGCCAGGCACAGTGCTAAGATCAAAGTATAATAAAGAGAATGGACTAAAGCAGTTCTTGGAAAGTAAAAAAAAAAAAAAAAAAAAGGCATGACATTGTGTAATCTTTTATATATGAAAGAAATATTGTGTTTACTTGCCTTCACTTAGGGATAAATCCGCAGTAAATTCACTACAGGTAATTATGCCAGCAAAAACCCTTACTTATCAGGGAGAAAAATCAGGCCCATTTGTATTTGTTGCATAAGAGATGCCTTATATTTGACTGCAGACTTCTCCATTCGTGTCCCCTGACAGGCACAGAGTCTTTTATTGCTCTGTGCTTAACCCTGTGCCATGGGAACTCCTGTATGTGCTCTCTGTAGAGCTACTGCTGATCTTGGGTGAGGAGCTGCTGAAGGTCCACGTGGATCTGTAAAGAATTCATCTTAAACCTGCTGCTTGTTGATAGACAGGATTGGGAGGGTGTTAAGGCACATTTTAACTTTGAGTGAAATACCTGCTGTGTCCTATTCCCAAATCTTAATCCATCTGAATTTTTGTTGTGGCTGTCATGGGAACCATAAATTGTTTGATTTGAATGTTTTTTTTAAAAAACATAAATCCATGACTGTTGAGTGTTTCAGATTGTTTGCATGTTGGGAGGTGGATGTGATAGTAAACAGCTGAACAAATGTAAAGAACTTTGAAGTATAGAAATAGAATATAATAATAGAAAACAGGAATTTGCTCATTTAGTTGCAAAAGAGATCATCACTGTGAACTGTCGTGGGAGCTAATTTTGTAAGTTGTGTAGATTTACAAGACATGATTTCTTGTATGACATTTTATGTGCTCAGTAATTCTCACTGTTTGCACACTATAATTGCTACTTACTTTTATATACTGTCATTTTGTGAAGTGTAATATAATTCATCCTCTACCTTGAAATGTCGGAGTTGCAACACCTTCCACTAGTCGTTATTGGTCATTCCTTCTTTGAGGAGCGGGAAGAAGATACACATCACAGACAGCTGCAGGTGGGGTGACAAGGGAACCTGCTCATACCATCATCCATGTGAATTGCCTCCCCTTGACAAGGAAGAAGCATTTCTCCTTTTTGTGCATATTGCAATGCTGAAAACAATGTTTAATGTTGACAAACATATCTTATTGAGACGTGTTCTTCAGTTCATGCTGTTGGACATAGTGCTCAGTAAGGGCTAAGTCTGTGGTTTTTTCAGAGGGCATCTGAGGTGGGGGGAGGATGGGCAGTGCTGCAGTCACTGGTTGTTGCTGTGCCTTAAGTGTTCTGCTGCAAAACCCATTAAAAAGCCCCAAAACCACAAAAAGACACAGGAACAGAACAAGATTTACTTGGGTTTGGTTTTAAACAATCCCTGGTTAACAGTCATAGACTACCTGATTAACTTTTGGTACTAATGCTAAAACAAAAATGCCCTGAATAGAGCAGTAGAAAATAATACCTGTATATACTTAGCTCTGGAGTAAGCTCTTTGCTGTGTCTGGCTGTTCTGTAGCCTTGAACTGGCCATCATTCAATCATTTAAAACATCCTGACTATTAGTAGCGTCTGTAGTCTTCTGGATGGGAGACACTGATAGTGGAAGTGTTGTCAGACTGTTGTAGCTTCATTGTTAAGCAGTACTCAGGTTTTTAAAAATAATTTTACAGTCAAAGTTAAGTGCATGTTCCTGAGGAGAAAGCCTGACGAAAATTAAGTTTTTGGATAATTCTAATGCTTGCGGAACTATGGAGATAAAATAGTAGTCAATCTGTGTGATATATTGATATAGCCATCATCTCTAAAGGACTTCAAATTGTTCCTAACTGCAAACTCCTAACTCACCACTCTTCTGAGAGTTTTCTCTATTGTCTGTCAAACAGGGGGGCACATGTTTCAGGCAGTGAACATGGAGCTGACAGGGTCTTAACAATAAGGGAGAGAAAACTGCATCTGACAGTTGCTGAAACTTCTCACTGTCCAGCAAAGAAATATCCATCAGAGAAAAGTTGTTACATGTGTGTTCCCGGTTTTAGTGTAGTCTGGGTGCGTCAGTGTCACTGACATTGTGGCGGCAGGTTACCTCCAAATGCATCTTTGGGATTTTTCTGTAGTAGCCAAAGGGACAATAAGTGTTCTTTGTAGATCCTTTCATCACAGCTTTTACAATAAATAAATTAAAAAATAAAGCCAAATTAATAAGGATGGCTAAGTTGATTAGTATTTACTAATCAAATCCTAGGCATCAATGACCTAATGAAAAACTTGGTTGGAGAAAAAAGTGTCTTAGATGTACTTTATAAGAATTTTCCTTTATTTTTATCTAGTTGTTAATATTAGAGTGAGGCTATGTTATACATACAAACCTGCTAGGTTTTAGATAGTTTTTTAGAGATACATGAAAGAGGAAATTCAACGATTTTTTTTTTTTAAAAGCACATTTTTCATACCGAAAGCAAGCTGTCTTGAACACAAAACCATATCAGGTTACAGATTACTGCCTATTAAAACATTTATATAAAAGCATTGCTGTCTTACCTTTGCTGCTATAGAAAATCTAAACTGTTCAGCAGATGTTGATTAAAGACATCCAAGTTGCTGCGTTTAACATTTCAGTTTAAGTTTAGTGGTGCTTTGATAGTTTATATGTAGAAAGGCTGTGTCTGGCCTGCAGTAACTAATGGTGAAACTCAATATGCGCATTGTCTTTGGTGTAGCTACAGTGCAAATATTAAATTACATCTCATAGTTACAAGAATCTGAGTTCTCTGATGAACATTGTGAACACTTCAACTCTTAATGGGTATAAACCTATGTACATTGACCATATGTTAATTTAGAATGGCTAAGAAAAGACATCTCTAAAGAGAGGGGGCAGGGCTAGATGGTATCCTTCTGCAAAGCTTTTCTTTCATATAAATGCATTCCAGTGTCCCTTCTATATGGATATAGATGGTTTCTGTAACCAGGGAGCTAAAAGGAAGCTTTCCAATAGAAAGGAGTTTATTATTTCTGATTGATTACTGCCTAACCGTTTAAGCTTCACTGCTATGGGTTTCCCTCTCCCCCTACTTTTTTACCACTGGTACTTAAGGAAACTCATAAAATAATACTATTTGAAACTGTATTCTCCATTACAAGCTTTCTATGCAATTTCTAAGGGCAGGGTGCTCTTACAGTAGAAATCAACATAGCTGCATTGAATTCATATAGTCATCCATTATTTATGGTAAGGATGGGGCAGGGCTGTTATTTTTACTTTCACTGTAAATTTTTTTGCTATTATAGGATTTTAATTTTTTTTTCACTTAAAATTGATTTCAGTTTTTAGGGCATCCTTTCTCCTCTTCAAACTTTCTGCCCCTTTATGCCTTGATTTGAAAATAAGGTAGTGTAAAGTTTAGTGTTTTTCCTCTGTTGATTTGGATGCAGTATTGTATTATTAATTAGAATATTTTACCGGAAACCTGGGAAATAGGAGAATTTTGGATATCTCAAAAAATTTGTAAGGTTGTGGAAAGAGATATGTAATTAAGTATTAAATATGTTTGAGCAGTTTTAAATCACTGTACTTGCAGATTTGTCCCTACAGTTGTGAAATGTCTGTGATTTACGAACTCTATGTAGTTAACTTGTAATTTAGAATTGGAACCAGTACACTTATGTGGAAGTCTTTGCATAAAGAAAGTATACTGATAGTTCTCTGTGTTCTGAAACAATCACATAAAACTGACATTAACTCAAGCGATTTACCTGCCCATACATTTGAAGTCTTTATACCAACTATGCTTAATATTTTCACACAGTTCTGTGTTAAAGGGATGTTGTGAAGCTGTTAATGTAAGGAGATATGCAATTACTGTTATAATGTAATTTGTGGCCAGAGTCTTCTGACAAAATTAGTTGTAGCTGCAATTAGGCATTTGCTGTATCATAATTATGTATGGACAGAGTTACGCTGTCCTGTGGAACAGTGTGATGCCTAAATGTGAAGTTATTTTGCTTTTGTCTAGATTTGTGTATCTTGTATAGCTTTTCATTGGAATCAAAACTACAGGAGTTACTTAAGTGGGAGATGTATTGAGTTTCAAAATCAAACCTTACAAAGCATGTTAAATATCTGTTTAAACTTTCCAGGAAAGGAAATAAAGGTATTCTTTTCTTTCATTCAAGCTGGTGATTTAAAGAGCAACCTTAAGCCATCAATAGAAATATATAGTGGTGTTAGTAAAAACAAAACAGATATTTTGAAAGTATTGCGGTGGGTATGTACATAAATTAAAAATAAATGAAAAATTTAAGAAAAACTGGGAGACTACAACTTATGGTAGAGTTTAAATGTGCTGGGTTGCTTCTGTAGAAGTACATGGTATTTCAGTGGAGCAGTGACTTTTATTTCAAACAATACATATACACTCATATAAACCAATATGAAACAAAATTAATCTAAGAGAGCAAGAATAAAAGTAAAAAAAAACCCACTGTAAATAACAAAAATATTTATGTTGATTGAAGTGGATTTCAGAGTTATCAAAAAAGAGAAATTAAGAACTATAGGTAAGATGAGGGGGACTTATTTGGAGTGAGAAGGCAGACTTTTATCCCAGATATAACATTTTTCAGCATTTTCATTTAGAAAGTATTCTTCCGAGTTTTAATTGGGGGGGGAACACCCCACCCGCCTTTAAATGCAGGTGGAGAAAAAGAAATGATAACTATCCCAAAAAAGAAATTTGGAGTGTTAATGCCAGGAGGCTGAAGGGAGTGATTGATATGGTTTAGGAGAGTATTTGAAATGGGATGTGGTAGTGAAAAGTGCCAATATTCTGTCCTCAGAGATAATGGGTAGTGGAACAAAAGATAACTACTCTTTAAATAACTTTTGTCATCCCACCTGAAAAAACCATGCATGATTTCAGACATCTCGTGGTCAGAAGAACGGTGTAAATGTGAAAGTGTTAGACAAAGAGAATAGTTAAAAAATTGATGGATTCAAGTATCTGTCTAAAGCTAATAAAGCTCAGTTTTTTATTTTAACATTCTGAAGGTAGAAATATCACAAATGAGGATAAATTGTTTTGGACAGTGTAAAACTTAGGAAATGAGTAGCATGAAATCAGATTGACAAGGTCATCTATTAAATGATTGGATAGCCTTCAAATAGGAAAAGAAATTCAATTACCATAGGTTTTTCATTGCTGGGTGTAATATAGGCAGTCCTGGAAAGGATCTTGGAGGATTGTAGTATGTTCCAATTCCACAGGAAGCATTTGAAGGAGTTTCTTAGAGTGAATGAAAACATTGCTATTTCTTTGGGCATTAAATCAGGCTTCCAGCCTCTCCATATCACAACCTGCTTAATCTTTTCACTTTGAAATGAGGTCTGGTTGGAAGGTTTCTGCCTGTTGTTCATAACTCGAGGTTATGGCTCTTTCAGTAATTAAAAGAAATCTTTTTTTCTGGATACCTGTTTGCCTATTTTAATATTTTTTTCCTAAGTATGCAAAGTGTCCATATTTCTCTTTAATAAATACATTTATTTTAATAATGTATTATAGAGGGAAATAATTTTTATTAAAAACAAGATAACATGCTTCCTAGCATCTTTCTTGTGATACTTTGGATATCCAAGCCTAAATCTGCCTTCAGAACAGACTGGTCATCTGTTTTACAGCTTACGTAGTTTTTCCTTTTCTCTATATATTTCCCATCATATATCTCTGTATTTTAAAGCAAAGCACACCATGTACACCTCTTGTGCTGCTTTGTATTCTTGTTGTCTGGCATGTTGGTTTCTCCATGTTCCTTGCTCTGGAAGAATTCCCATCCTAGTGCTTAACTGGCTTCTGCTCTCTTTCTGCAGCCTCCTGAGGTGCCTATTCTTACTCTATTTCCTTTGTAGCTTCCCTTTTCAGTGTTCCCTGTTGCCCAACGCTTGTCTATACAAGTTATCTGCTGCCTGTCTCTTCCCACCACCTGTTAACTCTTTTATGAGATGTACTGTAACTTTTCCATCTGGGCAGAGGCTCCCAAGTCTTCCCAATTGATACAGACATAATAGGAGTGACAAGATACAAACTAAAAGATAAATCACTATGCAACTTCAATGATCTGTATTAAAAGTATAAGAATGCCAAAGCAGCTTTATTCTACATGTGAGTTTAGATTACAGTATGTTAGAGTATGTGTACTTTTCTGATTTCCATATGGCAGTGTAACAGTTTTCCATTCCAAGTCTTGAAAAATTCTCATGTAAGCTAACAGAGCCTATTTCATCTGCATCTCTACCAAATAGTACAAGACTGGCCACGAGTGAAAGAAATCACCAGATGTTTTCAAATACCTGAGAGGCAGGACTGAGCAGAAAGGTATGATTTTTCATGGTTAACTTTGAGAAGTAGTACAGGTCATATTTTCAGGTGCTCTCGATGTGCAATTGGGCCAGACTTCAAAAAAAGCTCAGTAATCAGCCATTACCCTGTAACTTGTAAAATATTGTGAGATGTAGGAATTCACGCCCAACCAACCCAACTTGAAAACCTGACCATTATATATACAGACAGCTGTTCTAAGAAGCATTAGCTTGTTAAGAATGAACATCTACCTCTTTATGTGTCATAACTGGAATTATGTGTTAGTCTATTTAGTATTTCTGTATTTACTATCTGGAAAACACCTACTGCATTTTGAAATACATCACAATAAATACATATGATGAGAGCAAAAGCTTTTCAATGGATGCCTCGCAAGATTGTCAGTCCTGCTTAGACGAGTCCAAGAGTCAAGCTGTTTTGTTCGGAGAATTTATTGGCCCCTGAGGAGAAGGAGACAGAGACTGAGTATTTCCAGATACACAAGTGGATATTATCAGCCCAGGCTTCTTTTGGCTGGCTTCCTCAGGAAGGTTAATTTTAGCATTAAGTTCCAGCTCTTTCTCAGCTGGAGTCTGGCAACAGAAGCCAAGCTTTCAGTCCAGGAGCTCCCTTCTGTGTGACAGCCTTCTCCTCTCTTGGCTCGGTTTGCCCACTGACCTGCTTTTATAGCCCTGTAAAAGTATCAGCTGACTTGAGGGCAGATCTTTTCCCTAAGCAGCCCTGGGGGAGTTTTCTTCTCCTCTCTGTGTGAAAAGTCCATGCACACCTCTTTTTCCTTAATGCTTGTTGATTCCTCTGAATCCTTCCTGTACCTGTATGTTTGAACCCTGTATTATGGAAGGAATCTAGAATCTCACAGTAAGTAAAAGGAGATGAAATATTTCCTTCAGCGATTGCACAATAAAACAAACATACATGCTTGTTTTGGAAGAAGAAGAAGAAAATGTACTTATCGCTTGATCTCTGATTTTAGTTGCATTTGCTTATATTTATTGATGCAATAGAATGCTCTCAGTTGCTGCATTTACATGAGAGAGTAGCCTGATGTTTCTAATTATGGAATAAGGACAACCTTTTTTTCAAATCGCTTATAACAGCGCTTAATTGCATGTACTGTCCAGAGAACATGACTGTGTATTCCCAGTGAATGATATGGTTTTCACCCTGGTGATCAACCATTGATAGGTTATTTTCCTTCTTTGTATGTGTTTTTCTCTCTTCAAAATTCTAGGGCATTTTTATTTTATCTTTTCTTTAGGTAAACTTCCAATCCTATTGGTTTTTTTTTATATACTGTAATAATACTTTGTGCTTCTGTACTGTATAGTTTTCCCTAAGATTTTGTTAATCCTCAGTTGTTACTCCATACTTTTAACAAACGGAATCATAGGGAACATATAATGACATTGGAAGTACTTGCACTTTATGGGCTTAGATATTTTGATTCTACCACAGACTTACTTGCTTTCCTCAGCCTACTTTAGAAAAGTTTAATTACTGTGTAACATCTGTTCAGAAGCTTGATACCAGTGTAAATTTCATGTCCTCATTAATCATATATTTTTTTTTTTTTTGGTATTTGCAGCTTTATGACTGTGCTGTGGTGAATGTGTTGAATAGCCTAGAAATGGATGGATAGACAGAGTGAACATATGGGACTAAACTGTTTAGTAGCAGAAATGTCTTCTAGAGCTTGAAATATTCCTATATTCCTAAATTACTCTTTAGGAGAAAGATTTGTAGTAGGCAAACATATCAAAACATTCATAATAAGGTACAGTCTAAAGGCAACTGTTAGTCGTGTCCAGGTGGGAGAACCCTCCAGCTTTGTGTTCCTGTGACAGCCATGAGGGGTCCAAGGGCTGAAACTTTGTTTGTAGAACTTCTGTGGAAAGTGGCATCCAGATACTGCAAATCTGGAAATAACATTCCTTTTCAGGTCACTGTACCTGTGACATATGTGAAACTTTGAAAACAGCTCATTTAGTTATCAACTAATAGGAAAAAGAGATGGAAGAAATGCGTTTGCCTTTTATTATATGGGGTTCTGATAAAGTCTTTGCATTCAAGTTCAATATACACAATCATATTACAGACCTTCCAAAATATAAAAATATAAATAAAAGCATGAATCCTTGTTTTCCCTTTTCAGAATAAAAATCAAATAATGGACCAACTATTATTATTTCATAAAATCATATAATTATTTATGTTGGGGAAAAAAAGTTAGATCAAGTCCAAGTGCTAATCTAGATATAAAAAAAAATATGAAAATCTCAGCATTACTTTTTTCTTTAAAAGGAAAGAAAAAACAAATCAAAATTGAAATCTACATTGGAAACCTAGTGTGTGAATTTTCATTAATGTCTTGGCAGTTTGAGAGAAAAAGATATGAAAGATACTGGCACAGAGCTTGCTGCCATTACTCAGAACCCCAACTTGAGCGCACAGCATCTACAAGCATGTCATGCTCTATCATGGTGGAGCCCTTGTTGGTGCTTGTGCACAATTAAGCATGAAACAGAAGAATTGGTAGAGTTCTGGTGAAAGACTTGGGAGTTAATTGATGAAAGAGACACTTCTGCCCCTTGCTTCTAGTCCTTATCTTGATGATTGGTAGGGAGTTGTGTATCCCTTCGAGGTTTTCTTTTTCCTGGGAAGTCTTCTGTTGAGTGTCTCTTGTTTAGGGATTATGATATTAATTTTTTGCAGTTAAGGCATTTGATGACATAGCTGTGGAAGTGACTGAAATACTTCAGACTTGAGTTTTCAAAACCATATGTACCTTGTGTTTGAAATTTAGTTCTCTGTGTTGTAGGTTTGGGGTTTGTTCATAAAAAAAATGTGGTGTGTATCTTGAAGTAGAATGAAATTTAATGCCAAGAATGCTTGAGTACACCATTTCTCATATTTTTCTAAGAAATGCATTTTGACCTGGCTATTACTGGGTATGTAATCTTGGTCCTTCTGTCCAAATCAAAGTACTGCCCTTTTTCTTTTGTAACTGATTCTGCTGCCAGTGTTTGTTAATTACTTCACCTAAGTTTTCATACCTTCTGTCTCCTATTTACTTCACTTCATTCCCCCAAATATCAGCATCTCTGTAAACTCTTGTTTTTGTTTGTCTTGTATTTTCTTTATATTTGATTGCTACTACAGCTTTACTGTTCAGTAGTAAGAGTGTACTTTATTCATCCCAAGTCCTCATTTTTGTTTTCTGGTCTTTGCGTATTTATTATAGTTTCCAGTTATCTCTTTCAAAGGTGTGATGTCACCTTTGCTTCTCATCTTGTGGGCTTCTTTCTAATGAGAAATTACAGAGAAATGTTCAGATACTCCCCTTCTTTATTCAGTCACAAGGAGTTAGCCATACATGCTGCAAACTAATTTCTTCTGAAGGGCGTAATGTGTGCAGTTGATAATCTGTCTTGTAGCTGTAGCCTGTTGACACTAATACAGTTTTACATATTTAGCTTCATAAATTGTTGCTTGTGAATAAACAAAAACGAGTTTCCCTCTCTTCTGCATTATTCATAGCAGGTGCAAACATCGAATAGGCATCTCCATTATATCAAATGGTTTTTCTGTTAAATTTTTGGCTGTGTTAATGTGCAATATGTGATTTAATGCTTTGTTCAGTATGTTAGTGACAGTTTTTGCAGCTTGACAAGAAATTTGGAATAAATATATGAGTGAATAGCTTTCATAAAATCTTGGATAATCCTGGAATACCAAACATGAAGCAAGAACCTCTTTTCTGTAGTGCAGAAATTCAGCTACATTCACAGTGCTCATTCTTCTGAAGGGAATTTATTGTAGCCACTGAGCAAGGCAGAGATCAAGTTCTCATGGAGTCTTTCACAACTGTCTTTGCACAGTCTTGCCTAACAAAATTAGTTGTACTTGGTACGTCACCCCAAGACATGACATTGGTCTCTATGAAACGGTACACTTGGCTTACTTAACACGTCACTGCCTGTTACAGGGGACAGTGTGTATCTGTGACAGTTCTAATACTGGGGAATAGCAGCATTTTGTGAGTATAGAGGAAGTTATGTCTTGGGTAAGCTGTTGGTTTGGGTTGTTTTATTGGAATTATTCAAAATTGTGAAATAATGTAGCATTTTACATTGCAGTATTTCTGTGAAGACACCAATTAGATTTTGAAGCCTTTTTTTCCTTTACACACTGTGTAAACAAACGTCTTCCTCGCCCAAAGCACTTGCTACTTTGTTAGAGACAGTTTGTGTGTCAAGATTAGCAACTTGAACCAAAGGAAAAGGGAAGATGATGCCACTGCCTTGGATAAAATGGACACCACCATGTGGTTAATAATGTAAATGAATATAGAGAATATTTTAATGTACATATATAGAATATAAGTATAAAAATAACAATCAACCATAAAAGTAAATGTTCAAACCCCACTATTAATCTGATCAGATGTGTGATCCTAACAGCAAGAACATGATTTTAAAGAAGCACAAAATATGTTGTATTGAAATGCTGTAACTTTGGAGGGAAAGTGTAAGTGTGAGGAAAAATCCTCTGATTACCTTGTGGATTTTTGTGGTTAGGGTTTTGTTGGGTTTGTTTTGTTTTTGTTTGTTTTTGTGGGGTTTTTTTTTTGTTTGTTTGTTATTCTGGTCTTAAGTATTTTTCTTTTTTTCTTTTCTTTTTTTTTTTTTTAAAATCTTTTCAAGTAGAGCAAGATTCTGGAGGATTACTTTCTTTCCTGCTTGGATTAGGTGCATTGGGAAGGTAGCACTAGGGTGATTACTGGCTCACGCCACTGCTCTGTTGCTCTTGTCATCAGGTTAATGTGAGGGCTGATGTCTGAAGCAGCGTTTGCTTCATTAGCTCCTTTGTGTCAGCCACTGTGCAGCTGCGTTTTGGTACTTTGAACTGTAGTCTTGAAGGAAGTCTGAGGTAAAAACTCTTCAGACAGATCAGTTGCCTTGTGTGAAAACCTTCCAGACCTATTGAGCTGGAGTCTACTTTCCCTTGGACACACACCATATCCATGGCTGGAAATGTTGTTTTACATAAAGTAAAGGGCTGTGTAATATATATGGGAAGCTTTAAAAATACCTTTCCTGTGTCTGATTTGGTAATCCACTGTCATACTGGCAGTGCAGGATTGAGCTGGCCATCTGCTTTGAGGCATCTGAAATCTGGTGTTTAAAACAGTCTTGTGGGGCAAAATAATGTAAGAATTTAGAGCTAAAAGATACTATTGAAACATGAGGTGTGTTGTAATGTGAAGTTAGTACAATGCTGCTGTATTACTTCAATTTGGAAAATATAAATTTGCAAGGTAGTAACAGGAAAGGCACTCAGGAAATATTTTAAATTGAGAACATATTGTGCAATAGGCAACTATAGGTAAGAAGTGTTATTCTGTTGAGACATAATCAAGCATTTTAGTGGATATTGGGACTGTTAATGGAATCTACAAGTATTTTATCATGTCATTATAAGATTAAAAACTTTTTCCCAGTTACATTAGTAAAGTCAGAGATTAGAAGATCAGCACAAATCTTATATTTTAATAAATATGCTTGGTTTCAAGCAGCAACCCCCCATTTTAGAATTTTTAAAGAGGCTTATATTGTAGTAAAAATTTCAGTAAAACATTAGTTTTTAGAATCTAAAAGTACATGGTTTTAGACTTTTGAAAAAATATTCCTCATTAGTGCTTGTCCATCTACCTACTTAAAAGGAGGAAAAAAAAAGTGGAAGTTAATGGGTCTGGATGAGGAACCACTTTTGGGGCAGCCTCTTTCAAAACAAAAGACAATTCTGCAGTATCAAGCTGTAGAAGCAGAAGTTGTCCTTCAATGGACATATTTTATTAATTGAAATCCTGCTTAAAAGCAAAAATGTATTTAGGTCAGATTGTGATTCTAAGGGTAAAACCACCCCCTCTCACCCCATAGGCTGAAACTTCAAATAGCTCCTGGAAAGCTTGTTAATTTTAAAATACTTCGACTGGCTTGATATTTATTAACTGTACATTATTTGGTAAAAAATTCTGGCTAAAATCTACAATGCTTTCCAAAAGCTATACTTCTATATTGAGCTTTCAGGTAATAAAATTTTTACAGTCATAGAAGGGAAAAATGATTTTATTTTGTTTTTTCTGGGTACTTCATGACAAATTGTGCCCTGACACATCCAGGCGCAACCGAGAGGAGATGTTGGGACATCTGTAGACACGTCTCTTTTACTGAGTCACTACCAAAGCTCATTTCATGTTCTGGGGTATCCTGAGATGATTTTGAAAAGGGTCTTGAGAGCCAGAACATTTACCATGAGGCTCACTAATAAAAATGAGTTGTGTGTAAGGAGCCATTTAGAGTTTTGATGTTTCTGGTTTGATGAATAGCTACATTACTTTTGTCTTTGGTTATCTATGTCTGAGGCAGCAGCTAAAGTCTGAGAATGAATACTAAGTTTTAAAGTACTCATAGATAATACTTCTGCTGGGTGAATGCTGTTGTTTATTAAACCTCTTTTTCTTGTAATGTCATTATTGTTTAAAGTATAATGTAACAGTATTTTGGAAATTATTCAGTAGAACTTCTTTTCTTAAAATACCAAGACATTTTTAGGAAGTAATGAAAATCATACATGCAAAAGTTCTGTTTTGTCCCCTGTATTTTAAATTTAAATTAAGCTAATATTATTGGTCTACTACACTGGAAGAGACATGACCTGTGTTTTAATATGACACAAATCTCAAAGTCTTCTACTTAGAGAAATTTAGAGAAAAATTAATTTTTAGAATTTAAAACCCAGTGCTACAAAATACTTGCCTGAGTTTTTAAAAAATCACATATAAAGCAAGGAGAAAACTACATGCAGCTGAGTTTAAGTGTACGGCTTTATGGTTTCACTAGCTAGGCCTGAGAAGTCTCAGGTAAGTTCTGTCTGAAGAGGTCTTAAACTCTCTTACACTTTAATGCGTTTCTCTGAAGGCAAATTGTTTTAGCATGGAGAATTCTCTGGGATTATATAATTTTCTTGCAGGTTCCATAGTACGGTACCTTAATTTTGATAATGAAAGGAATTTTCTTTTGAGAACTTGGGTTACTGTGAATTTTAAAGCCTGTCTGTGGGTGAGATTTAATTTAATCCCTTGAGTATTTAATAAGCATTCCTGAGACTGTCGCCAAAAGGTGACAAGATTAGCACTTGAGGTTTATTGACAGGATGTCTCATAGGAAAGACATTTATCTGTAAAGGTATTGTTTTAAAAGAAAGAATAAAGTCTGGCTTGAGCTCTGGGAATATATACACTTTCTGAAATGCAGAAAGAATGGAGCAGTTTATTTTCATCACAGCACAGGGACATAGCAGTTTACTGAGGTAAGAAATACAGGTTGACAAAATTTCACAGTAACTAACTTCCTATCAGAACAAAAAATGTAAGTACTTGAGTACTAAGAAAGTCTTAACAGTCCCTGTCATAAATTGTATTCAGGCATGCTCAAAAGTCATTATTTGACAATAGAATTGTACCCTGACACATATGCCTGTACGCAAATATACATGCTGGAGAATGACAGAGGTTGCTGGAGGGTTGGTTGTTTCTGGGTTTAAAAAACCCAGTGAAGAACTAAATTGTATCTCGTATTCCAAGATTTTAGCATGTGAGACTGCTCAATCTCTTTGTCTCCTGTAATCTTTTTGAGAGAACTCTGTGATTAACTGGTCATAAAGTCTTGTCTGTATTAGCAGGGCTTTGCTAATCCTGTGCCCATCCCACCAAACAAATACTCTGTGGTACTGAGTCTACTTTCACATACCCCAGTGTGGTCCCGTTCCCATCAAAGTATTTCCTTTGGGTTTTTATAGCACAAATAGAAGAATAATCAGATCCTTTCCTCTTATTTTATCTATGGGCTATGCACCGAATGACTTATTTTAAAGCAGTTGTGATTCAATGGGGATGTTTTTAATTTGCTGCCTGTTCTCTTTACCTCTGAGGAAAGAATTTTGTAAATGCTGAATAATTTTAGAACATGTTTTCTTGGTTAAGGCTTGGATCATATTTTAAATTAGTTTTAAGAGGAAGGAAATCGTGTAAATGCTGTGGAATTCAGATAAGCACTGTGCATAGGAAATAAGTACTTTAATTTAGGGTGCCTAGAATTGGTAGGTCAAGCTGATGATAATAAAGGACCAGATCTTAACTTTGTTTCAAAGAACACGTAATCAATATCCACTCTCCTGTTTTATTTCTCTTTTACTTGAGAATTTGTTTTGGTGACACTGAAATGTGCAATTGCTTAAGTATTCCACAGGGTGTCATGAGGTAGTTGTTGGAATCATTAATACTTGGATGCAGTAAAGAAAGAAACGTAGTGTGCAGTCCTCTGAATGCCAGCTAATGTAATTTTAGATGTGACTAATACACATGCCATAAAATAAAAAGTTCTTAACTCATTAACACGTGTATCATATTTCTGTATCTGTATAAAATATACAGACGAAGAAAAAAATGTTACAAGAGGTCATTTACAAGAGTGAGCTATTCTGTGTCAGGTCTTCCCAAAGAAACCTTTCTATTTATTCCTTAGTGTTTTATAGTTTACACAGCAAGTGGAATCTTTGGCTCAGAGCAGCAATCTGACATACCAAACTATGTATATAAAAAAGAAAAAAGAGAAAGAGAAAGAAAAAATGTACAATACTTGCATTTGCCATACTGTAAAGAATTTCTGATTCGAATGTGATCCCCCATATTTACTTAAAAATTATTTTAATTTTTATTTAAGTTATTTTCAAATGTAAATTTATTTAAACACACTTTATACAGTGCACACAGCTGTACTGTAGATTTTATGACTTGTTAATTAGAGATATATATGATGTCAAAACTTTAGGATTTTTTTTCCTACACATATATAATGTAGAAGTAGGAGAATTTTTACTAAAGTGTTCCCCAACTTAGTGTGTTTGATTATGGTGGTACATTCTTGCATATGGAGATCAAATTTTTATTGACATAACTGTAGACTTCTGCAGAGGTGCACATGCATTGAAATCAACTTCAGGTTTGTAAAGATATCTTTAAATACAGTTTAACAGTAACTATAAAGGATTTGCTTCTGTTAAAATCTGAGTTGTTTTAAATGGAAATGACATTGGCTATGAGAAAAAAATCGTTATGTTAGGAGACAAACAGCAAAACATCATTTCAGTAGGAAGAGAAGGTGATCCAAAGTGGAAAGTCACTGATGAAAGTAAGAATTTGAATCTCTGCTGACAGCACTAATTTGTCTAATTTTGACAATGTATTTAAAATCAGTTTTGAACAAATGACACTGTATGGATTTTAGCAATTTTTTCTCATATTATATGAGGTGGCATGCTAAAATAATAGACTAGCTAATTTTCTTGTTACTATTTATTTGTGCAAACTCTCGAGGACCAAATGGGTTTGTGTCAGGGGCACAGTAGTGAGTGGCACTGAGAGTGTAGGATGAAGGGAAGTTGATTCTTCTGACAGACAACTGATGACATTTTACACATATGACATCATGCATGTCCTCTCTGCACTGTGCCCAGGAGGTCACAGAGCCTTACAGCACAGGAGGGGATTGCCATGACAGGAGCTGACTGCTTTTAGTTGGGTTTGCTTCCAAAATCCACATTGTCCTGTGGACAGCGTTTTGTGCCAGACCTTTCTGATTTGATCCTTTCTGAGTTAGGCACTATAAATCATGACCTCTTTAACAAACCAGTGTGTTTACAGTACCTTAGCAATATGTTGAAGTACTTTATAGAGGAAGAACCCAACCTGTTTAAAGCAGTTAAGGTATCCAAAACAGAGTAACAGACTTTAAATCTTCAAGGAGATGAAGGAAGTCAATAGAAATGGTGGGTTTTGTGTGTGTTTCTTGTTTGTTTGTTTCTGGTTTTGGATTTTTGAAGTATAAACATCCTGATCTCTGTTCAGGTATTTTCTTTAAGGCAGGGCATTGTGAAGAAGAGGTTTCTAGATAGGCAGGTTATCATCTTTCCTCTTCCTTGGTTTAAGGCTCACTCAACTTGCTTTGCCTTGCCTTTTCTTTGTCCTTCTTAGTGAACTAGAATAATCTGGGGCAATTCCAGGCATACTTTGAATTACTGAGACAAAGCAATACCTAAAACTAAAGTGATTAATATCAGAAAATGTTCAAATAATAAAATACCTGAATGCATTGAGGTTTTTTTCCTATAATTTCTTGTTTAGCAAAGGTAATCAAAATAGAAAGGACAGACACTAAAAACTCTTGATATTATAGCAGGTACAAATTTGGGAGTATCATATCTATGAATGATATGTATGCATTCAGCACCCAAGTTCCTCTTGGACCGGTAAGACATGGTTGATGAATATTATAATCTGTTTTTATTTTCAGATTGAAAATCTACAGGAGCAACTTAGGGACAAAGACAAACAGCTAACTAACCTAAAAGACAGAGTGAAGTCGTTGCAGACGGATTCCAGCAACACAGACACAGCACTAGCAACCTTAGAAGAAGCTCTGTCGGAAAAGGTAATGTTTTCTCATGAACCGCATCATGTGCTGCCCTAGTGGATCAACTGTGTGCAGAAATTGTCTTTTTAAGTTGGTCTGGCACCTGTCACAAAGCCTATGGGCCTTGTCAGGGAAGCAGGTGCTGTGTTCTGGGGGGATGAGCAGGGAGGGACCGCTGGCTGATGAGCTAACTCTGGACTCTGAGGGAAAGAAGGATGTCCTTTTGAATGCTCATGGAGCAAATGGCCCAGGACATGGGAAGATTTTCCCTTAGTCAATGAGATGAGTGGTTGTTCCCTGAAAGAACAGGAAATTGGACACCTGACTTTAAGAAGGAAGAGTTTTGGGTATTTTTCTGTCTTTGTGGTCTTGATTATCCTGTTCTTTTGTCTGTTAACCAGGACCTAACTGAGGAGCCAAGAGCAAGTGACTGTACCAGCTGTTACCTTGGCTTGCTGTTACCACTATTGGTTTCCTATACTTCATTTATAAGGGAAACTGTGTTTCATTAAAAAAAATAAATAATTGAGAATTACTTCTGACCCCCTTTATAAACTGTATGCCTTTAATTTGAAAATACCTAGCAGAAATGATAAATCTGGACTGTTTAAATTAGTGCCAACATTCCTACCAGTTTCAGTGAGGTCAGGTTTCTTCTTTCAGTTAACTTTGAATGCGAGGTAATGCAAGTGAATTTATATGCCCAAAAAATTAGTACAAGTATCCACATTTTTCAGCTCACAGATCTTAATATATACCACTTAAATGTGAACAGGTGAGTGCGACTAATTAGAGTAATATGTGCCATTCTGCAATGTGTAATCCTATGAAGGTATTTATGACTGCATATGACCTTAAAACTCCACTGTGGTGTCAGCACTAACACATACAGTGTTAATGTTGGATTTTTGATTTCTTCTATGTTTAATTGCCTTACCAGCATTTGCCTGGTCAACAGCAATGAAAAAAGCTGGCAGGAGTATTGCTTCCTATGGGTAAGCACACAGCATTTATACAGCAAAGTTACACATGTTTTTGTAATCTTTCACTGCTAATCTGGACACAGCGCTCATCAGTTTCACAGCGTATTAATAAAAAATGACACAAAGTACTTTTTAATCTGCTTTTTTCTCGTAAACTATCTTTTCTGCATTAGTCACTTTCCCAAAGTGCCCACAGAGGCAGCTGAGAGGTTTTTTTTTTTGAACAGCCCTTTAGCCCTTGTGCTACAGCTGTCAGTGTGGAAAGCAGTGTGACTGTCACACTGCGGGCTTGCCAGTTATCCTGTGCAACTGGGCATGAAGTAGGTTCTCAAATGCCAAAGAAAACCTTGCATCCCATTTTCTGCTTCAGCTGTATCTGCAGCACTTCAGAGAAAATGCACTTACATGGTATTTCTTAGCTGGGGTAATTTGCTAAGTTGCAGTCTGTCTCCAATTGTAATGTTATTTGTTTGCTGAAAATAGTAAACTAATGACAGTTTTCCAGAGTGTGTAGTAGAGGTAGCTAGTGTGGAGCTATTGAATAGATCATGTATAATTGTCTTCTGACTGCCACAAAAACAAAAGATCGAGAAGTACTTAGTTCAAACCTAACCCAAATTAACTAGCTCTATTTAGTTTGGAACTCTATTTTGTACCAGTACCGTTCTAAACTAAATTGAAATAAATGTAGCTAATAAATACATAAAAATTGTAACACTTTCCTTAACTCAGGATGCATTATTTTTGAATATTGTAGTTAGGATAGTTTCAGAGTTTGCTTAAAGTTACACTATAGAATTTCTTTGCGTATATAATAACTTGGAATCTGGCAACACCAGAGATCCTGATGATATAGAAATTTTGAGTCAAGCTTTATTTGATACCTGAAATAAAGATTCAAATCCAATAAGTGATGTTACTTTTAATGTTTTAGAAAAATGAGATAATCTTAGATCCTTCTGTGAAATGCATTTTTGTAATTATGTCTGCTTCATCTGGAATTGCTTGGATATATATGAACAGACACTTTTTAAAAGAATCAGTGTGATTAGTGGTTTTTCCAAGTGGAATTGATTGGAACTCACATGGGGTCCCTGAGGTTGAATTCTGTACGAAGTAGTCACTTTGCTTACACGCAGTCAACTGGGCATGGCCTCGTTCCCGGGGTGTTTGCAGGCTGATCTGACACATTTACAGTGAATGCCAGGGGATGTTTTCTCTGCCATGGAGATTTCTGACTTTACAGCTGATGAAGGCGATGGTATCATTTGTAAACCAATGCTTTGGAGAGCTGGTGGGAAGCTGATTTGTGCTGTGGTTTCTGGTAACTACTTCAATCTCTTATAGAGAGATTGTTGTTTCCAAAAGTTGGGTAGCTTTTAAACTTTGAATGTGTGACCACTGTGTCTGTGACACTGCAGACTTAGAATTAAGATTAGCTTTTGAAAAACAGAGTATTTGATCTTAGAGCATGAGACACAACGAGGGGAAAGTTCCCAAGGTAAAAGCATCTCCCTGCACAAATTCGATTGTTTATTGCACAGAGAAATCACCCACAATTTCTTTCCCATTGTAAGTCTCTTGAAGGGCACACTTTGAAGGGGAGGTTTTTTGATGTTAAGTGTGATTTCTGGGATGTGCTGACACATTGAAAGAAGCCAGTAGGCACCTTCTAGAAGTTCCCAATGGACTATTGTCCCTAGCTTTCTTCTGTCTTCTGGCAGCTAAACACTTTGACAGTGCATGTTTTCATATGTGTCTCGTTCCTTTTTGTGTCCAGCTTTCCAATTCATCCCAGCTGCTCTCAGTAGCTTTCTTAGCCTTATTCTCATCTGCAGTAGCATTTTTAAGACCTCCAGACTTTATCAATATTTATTAACTATTTCCCATGGAAATAATGGTAGAAATAGGAAATAGATGTTTGTCCAAGTGGAACAAAGCAAGAACCCTTAGTGAGTTTCTTATTAATAAGTGGATCAATATAAGTGCTTTTATCAATCTAATATGTAATGCTATCAAGAAAGGATGATGCTTTCATTTAAAGATACCGGAATTCTAGGGAAATACATTGTTTGTGGATTTTCTTTGTTTTTCACTAGAAATTTATCAGACCTTCTTTGTAGCGATATAATTTTGTTTTATACTCTGAGATTGGACTCAGTTTTTGGCTTTATCTTAATTCTTTTTCAATTCCGTAGTTTTTAGAGTTTTAATTTAAAAATAATTAATAAAATACTTCAAGACCATCATGGGAAACTTTAAAAAATAGAAATAAAATTTATTTATACCACTTTAGTTAACCACAATTCACTGAAATTTAATTGAATTGCTTTTCTGAGTTTCTATTAGATGAAAAACAAATTAAAACATGATACGAATGAATTATGAAGCTATTTTTAAAATCCAAAACTCAGATGTTTGAGCATTTATATTTTTCCTACATTGTTATTGAAAACATACAGATTGAGATTTTTGGCTCTGAATTAGAAAATATGTCTCATTGTTTATGAAAATAGATTTTTCTGAGTATCTGTCTCTGATTTTCTTTCATATTTAGTGATTTGGTACCTTGGAAAGACTAAATGAGAAATTAATGTAGACATCATAAAACAATGTCGAATTTTCCTGAAATGGAAATCTTTGCATTGGTGTGACAGTATTGCTGGTATAGTTTGTCCTCTTGTCAGGAATCAGAAACAAATGAACTTCAGTCACATTTGAGTATATTTTAGAACTAAATAGCAAAACATATTTATTCAATTATTTTAAGTTGAGAGCCTCTCCTGAGCACTGAAAATTCTTAAAAACAATCAAGTTACATTGCAATTAAAAAGAAAAAAAGTTTGAAAATCAGACTATGCAAAAGTGCTATCAGCTTCCTTGATGTTATAACAAGAAACTTTTCAAAGAATATCTCAGCTCTTGGGCTGGCCCAAAGCAGCTCAAGAGGTTGCTTTCATGAAGCTGATATTTATAAAGTTGGTCCTACTGTAGCAGCACACAGCAGATAAGCAGTGAGTATGTCTGATAATAGAGCTATATGCTGTGGCAATTCAGTTCCTGCCCCTGTGATAAAGTGCAAATAGATTAGACCTGTGAGGTCCCAGATTGGTGCATAAGGAAAGCTCGCCAATGCAAATAAGACTGAAACAAGAACACATTGTTGGGATTTCTGCAAGTTAGCTGTTAATCAAGTAAAACATGGTATATTAGGGCCTTTTAACATGTTTTTGACATTTAGCCTTATGCAGCTGACAGATAAATTAGTCTTCTTTTGTGATTGACAGAGAAAAAAGAATTTATACTGTTCATTAAAAAGATTAAATAGTGTTCTATTTTATTCATTATAGATGAAAAAAATCATTTGGGTAAATAAATCTTCAAGAAAGAAGTGGCGTAGAACTATGTCTGAATATAACTAGGTCTAATATGAATGGTTATTAAACTATTCCACTTAGGGGAGGCTGGCATTTTAATGTTAATATTCAAGGGATTAAGATTTTATATTATTTGTTATTAGGAATAAACTTGAAGTTATTTAGTGTCCTATAGAATCATAGAAAGGTTTGGATTGGAAGGGACCTTAAAGATAATCTAGTTTCAACCCCATGCCATGGGCAGGGGCACCTTCCACTAGATAAGTCCTCAGATCATCTTCAAGACCCTCTTCAGGGCTCTCTCTAATAGGTCTGTATCCTTTGATGAGAGCCCCAGAGCTGGATGCAGTCCTTCTCCAGGTGGCATCTCACCAGAGCAGGACAGAGGTGCGGATTCCCTTCCCCTGACCTGTTGCCCACACTGCTTTTGATGCAGACCAGGACATGGCTGGAAAATATATCACTGAGATTAATCACTTTCCATATCTGTCACAAAGCTAAACGTATTTATATCAGTATAGATCTTCAGTGAAATTTCTGTGCTGTGTTACTCTTATCAAGTATTTAACACCTTGGACTTAAGACTTTGAAATCCAGAGAAATCTGGCATGGACTTCAATACTACTAACTCGGCCCTCTGCTTCTGAAGGTTGTTCTTTCTAAGTGCTACATAATGCAATGAAATGTTATTCTCTTTTTCCTTAAAATGATTCCCAACTTAACCATTTTGCATTTCTTTCTCTTGTTAGGAAAGAATAATAGAGCGTCTGAAGGAGCAAAGGGATCGAGATGACAGAGAAAGACTTGAAGAAATTGAATCTTATAAAAAAGAAAACAAAGACTTGAAGGAGAAAGTTAATGCTTTACAAGCTGAACTGACAGAAAAAGAGGTCAGTCTTTCATAAAATCTCAACTTTCTCATCTAGGTCATTATGATGAAAGAAAGTGCATTAGGATTACTCTTGAGTCATTTTGAGATCTGAAATTCTGCCACTTTAGTGGTCAGCTTCTGAACTGTTCTTTTAAGCATTCTTCACAGTGCTCATTTGTACATAAAGTATTGCTTCAGTTTTCACATAGTTGTGTGTCATTATCTCTACTTTGTCCTTTACCTGAGCCTTCACTAGGCTCAAATATTCCATTGCTGCTCCTGTTTGTCAGTTAGAGCACGAGATTTCCAAGTGTTTGTGCCTCCAGAATATAACATCAGCTCGTCTGTATAATGACTTTCTGTGTTTCACTGCGTTCTCCTCCTGTGATACCAGTTGGTTGTATTTGCAAAACAGTGTCTTTTGCTATCAATGCTAATCTTTGTGTCAACTCTTTTCAGGGAAGGGGAGGGGGAACAGGATCCGAGTGAATGCTAAGTTGGCAATAAGTTAGTGTCCTGGTGACTAGGAATTAACTTTTTACTCTTGGTCATTTTTCAGTCTAGTTTAATCGATCTCAAAGAACATGCATCTTCATTGGCATCAGCAGGGCTGAAAAGAGACTCCAAACTTAAGTCTTTAGAAATAGCCATAGAGCAAAAGAAAGAAGAGTGTAGTAAGTTGGAAGCACAGTTGAAAAAGGTAAGTTCCATGTTAAAACAAACAATCAGCTAAACAAAAATCAGCATCCCATACCCTCATTTTGAAATGATGAGCTTATTTGCTCCTCTGGAGTAAATCTAAAATCTACCCATCTTATGCTGTTTGCTGCCTTTTCTCAAGAGTTTTGTACCAAAGCCACTAGTGAGCCTCGGAAATTGTCCTGAATACCTCTACGAGGGAATTCTGAGCTTCTGCAACAAATAGATAAACTGGGAGCAGGACATTGGAGGGAATGTAGAAGGGCAGAAAGAAATTATCAAACCAGCAATTTGTATGTATGCAAATTTATATTGCTTTCAGAAGTAAACTGAAATGCTTGTAGTATGGGAAAAAAAATTAAAGTCTTGTCCAAGAAACACTGTATTTCCTAGTCCAAAAAATTCAGCTTCCAAAATGGAAATTCTTACTAGGTTTCATTTAGATGTATTTTTGGCTTTGTCTATCTCAGCTGGCTATTCAGTATTTCTGTTCAGCAAGTAGTGGAAGCAAGCATTTAAAGGATAACATACAAATCCTGTTTTTTATAACATGGTTTTACTTAAATTGCTCTGTTAACTAGTTTTTACTTGAATGATTTGCAGTTCTGTTGGTACCATTGTTTCTTTGACCTTCCTCTGTGTTGTTTGGTAATGTCTGCTCTCATTGTTCGAACACCAAGCTCATTACACATTTGATGGGTTCAGGCATTACGTTTGCCTTCTGCAATTCATGACTAAGTGTATGTCAAATGTTGTTTTTTGAATATTGATATAATGTTTCATTTTATAGAAAATAATATTTGCTCTGTGAATGTTACCACTCTTAGGATAATCTGACACTCTTTTTACCCAGGCTGAGTAGTATCCTGCTCAGTGGTTAAGCATTGTTTCAATAGCCTGACCTGTGAAGAAGGTATTACAAAGTGTAAAGGATAGCGGAGTGTAAACCTTATACTTCTACCATTTTTAAATTCAGAATGAATATGTGCAGTTGGGTGCCTGCAATAGATGCCTAGTTGTGAAGTGTAAGGGAAGCTTTTTCAGTAAACATATACAGGTGGCACATACAAATGGAAACACTATTTTAAATGTCTGAGAGCTTGTAAGTGCTACTGATGTCAGAATTAAAATGTCTGAAGAAAAGGTTTTTCCGGAAGGAATTTAGGTTGGTTTTGCTTGTTAGAAAATATGTTTGTTTACTTTACACTTCACTTCAAAATATGCTTCATTACTATCTGAAATATCTTATTTTCTTTGTTTAAAAAAATACTTAAAAGAACCCTGAAAGCACAGATCACTTAAAAAAACCCCTCATCAAAATCCTCTTGAAGGACTTGAAATCCTAAGTCAATCTTTTATGACTGTACATATAAACACATCATACAGTCATGGAAAAATAAGCCCTTATAAAAGTCAGAGTGTGTCTGGGACGTCTTTCATATAAAAAGGGAGTATGTTCCCTGTGTATAAATACAAAGGATTATTAAATGAAAGTTGAAAACATAATAGTTTTATTATATCATAAATACAGCATAAAGCCCCAATGGAAATTGACTCAACATTTGTAGGAGACCAGGTATTTCCACAATAAAATGTAGTTACAACCTTCTTTCTGGGCATGTTTAATTGAACAGAAACAGTGACTGTTAATGATAGTAGACTCCAAACAGTAATTTTCAATTCACATTTTCTCTAATGAAATACTTTATGTTCAAACCTGTAAATATCCTGTGTTAAAAGTAATTGGTCCCCAGAAAACTCCCTTCACCATGCTTTCACTCCTCAGGAAAGTAACTGAAACAGAGATGTGGGTTACTCTTGCACAGGTCTGAATTAGAGTAGGAGGGGACACCAACACAGTTTGGAGTAAATGAACCCATGTGTCCCCCAGGTGTGCTTGGGTATGACCAGGAAGCACTGCAGGAGCTGGAGGGGCCGGGCACACTTTATGTCTCTCTTTAAAAGTGACTCCAAGGGGCTGTCTCGTTGCAAAAGCTGAAAGTAGCTTACACATTACTCCTCTCTAAAAATATCATAGAGAAGGTACCTTCCGTTATGGTACTGTAAAATAATTACAGTTCAGTGTTGATTTATGTGTTTTAACAAGTTATACTGATAAATATAAAGGTAGTATTCTGTGCATACTCGCTAGGAGTTAATTTCCATGAGCACTAATGGTAGTAAGTGCTATGGCTGAAATAAAACATGCACAAGAGGCAAGTCCAAGTTAAATCTGTAAATAAAAAAATAATGTTTAGGTTTCTCTTCCCTGGTTTCCTCTGTTTTTCGGAGAAAATAATATTAATTTTCATTTATTGATAATAGAGATGCTTTTGATTTCGTCTGATTAAATTCAAATACTTTTCAGTGTTGCATAACTGGATTAATGGCATTTCAACAAGAGAAAACATGCTGATTCTAAACCCACAGTTTTACAAAGTAGGCACATTTCAAAAATAGAATATTTGTAAAATGTAATAATTCCTGTGACTGTGCTATATTTTGGTACACAAAGTAGTGTTTTAAATTATAGACATGCTTATTAAACTTTTTGTGACAAAGATTATGGATTGAAATTCATATAGTTTAAAAAAAATCATAAATACCAGAGAATGGTCAATGCCTTTTTCCCAAAATTCCATAGATTTTTGTTGACTTACTTGTATTGCTACTAGTGAAAGAACATCAGGAATTACCTAATAGGTAGCGAAGTGTTTTATATATATGTGTGTATATATAATCTTTATTATCCACTCTAGAATTTCCTCCTTTTGTTGTTTTTCATTATCTTAAATTTACTTGCTTACTGACATATTTGCAGTTGCTAAAGTACTTTTTGCCAAGCTGTAGTGTTTGAAAGTCATTCTGCATAGAAAATTCAGTCTTGTGTTAAACAAAGGAAAAGTAATAAATTTAATGCTACAATTTAATTAATCTTTTATTATTACCGTCTTTGAAGCTTTGGTGATAAATTGCAGCCTCAGCCAAAAGCACTTCTCCTGATTCATTGCTTGAGACCAGCACTTAATGTATCATCAAAAGTGGACACCTTTCTTTATTTCATGGGTTATTTAACTTGAGAAAGGGAAAGTAACACAAACCTTAAATTTCTTACTCCAGCTATTCTTTTTTAGGAGCCAAAGTCAACATTTATGTTTCCCTAGTGCCTCTCACTTTCACCAAGGAATGTTTAGAATCTTAAATTTCTACTTTTTTTAATGACTAGTTCTTCTGTGCAAATGCACTGCTTTTGTTGAGCTAATGCTGTTTTCCTGGATCTTTCCTTCTTTTGCTGTCTGTGCTTCACTCCCTACCAACTTTGCAATGTAGCAAGCTGAACAGTTGTTCAATCAGATGTACAATCCAGTAAGTTCTTTTCTAAAATGCCCGCTGTAACATATGAAAGCATGAGGATCCATTCCCTTACTGTGTTGTGCTCTTCCTCTGTGGAGCTTTGCAGAATACTTCTGATGCTCACTATGCTGTATTCATTATACCCAAATAAATGAACTTTGTGGACTTGAAGGCCATTTTAAGAATGTGAAATACCTTAAATAGGTACATACCGTGTTTCTCGAAAAACAAACACCCTAGCCTTTAGGTCCTCAACTTCTCCATTAGAAAAAGCATGCAGATTTTATTTTTTTTCTTGCTTTTGCTTTGTTTTTTTCAATTCTTACTTCTGCAGTACTTTATTTGATCCTTCAAACTTAAATAATTCCTAATTTGTTCAGCTTTACCTTCAGTGATTGAATTGATTAGGTGAATAAGAGAATGTAGGAAATGATTGGTAAAATAGATCAGTTTACTCATGAAAGGCTGTACATGTTCTGCATATATATATATATATTAGGAACATGGAAACTTTGTATTTAGATGAAGAAAATGCTGAAATATAAAATTAGTGCAAAGGACAGTTTTTGCAGAAACACAGTATTGCTTTGGCTTTTTTAGCATAAATATTGTTGCCAATGTCTGCTTTAATTGCTCTATGTCTCCCATTCAGACTTGACTGTGCTCCTTTTCAATTTGAGAAAGAGCAGCAAGAAGAACTCTCTCTGCAGAGAACAGTTCCTATTTTTTTGGCTGAGACTGTTACTTTTAATGTACTCTGAGCATCACAGGACAGAAGAAATTATGTTGCTATAATAGCAATTTACAGGCTATACTTTACATACTAATCACAGTTGGAATTACCATGTAATTGGGATAGCACATAGAGAAGAACTGGGTTTGAAGCTTAAGCAATGTGGTAGCGTGCATTGGAGGAGGTATTGCCATCACTGAAGGCAATGAAAGTTCTGCCATGAGTGTCAGTGGGTCAGGATTCCAGCTTTGGACTCTCTTATGGGTAGGTTTTGTAGCTTCTAACCATGAACTGGGTATGTCACGATTTACATGTGGCAAAAGAGAGTCCCACAGAATGTGCTGTATTTGCTTTTAAAGTTATTGTTTAACTCTTTTTAGAATTCAGTCACAAATTGTAGCATAAGCACCATAAAAGCTGGTATTATCACCTCCACCCTCCAGCATACTGCTGGTGAGAGAGCCTGTCCCTTTGAATGATAAACCCCTTTTTTCTCTATCACCTTGGTGTCACCTCTGTGGTAGCTGTTCCTATTCATATCATCTGCACTCCTACTGTGCTTGTCTTTTCAGACTGGAGTCTTTTTGCTGTTAGTTTTTAGCTTGACTTTCATAAATGCTTGCCAGTCATTATCTCAGTATTAGTGATTCTGCTGTATAGAATTTGTTTGTTACCTCCTAGTCCATATCTGTGCCGTATTCCAAAGTCAGTCCTTTTCTTAATTTTTTTTTTGCCTTTACATGCTTAATATTCAAAAGGACAGCCTGTTGGCAATTCCAAAATAATGGATGCAAGATCCTTTTCCTTTGGCATCAGGCAGAAATTGTATATTCACAAGATGATTTTGTTAAATACTTTCCTTGCTCACCTTCTTTCTTCTCCTATATACATATATATTTATGTATATGTGTGAATATATTTATCAGTCTATTTTTGACAATGTGAGTAGCAATGATCCTCTTCTTACCCCAAACCAATCAAGGCCTTGAAATGAAGTCATGGTTTGATTGAAGTGAATGGCATTTCTGTGCGTTCCACGTGACCAAGATTTCCCCTTTGTCTTGGAGGTGGCATAACAGCAGTTACTTGATACTTTTTTTTTTTTATACTGAAAATCATCCTGATACTTTATTTAACAGAAGGGTTTTTTGCCCTTTTCTTTTTTGGCTTGAGAATCACAGTGTTATAAAAACCCCAGAAGTCAATCTAATCTTAAAATACTGAAGTTTTAATACTCTTGTTTACATGTATCAGAGAAACAGCAGCCAATCAGAGCAATGTCACATTAAAATTCTTAGTACTTGCAGAATTCTCTCTAAATTACCTATAGTAGTCCCTGAAGTTGAGTAAAGCCCCCGTGAATTTTAAGGAGACAAAACAATTAAGGTGATAGCAATCTATTTTTTGGTTGTTTATTATTGAAAATAATAAAATTTGAAGGATCTTACAAAGTAATTTCTTGCATGTAAATTCTTCTGTTTGTTTTTTTTTTTAAGTACTCAGTTAATTTCTGTCTATGTGTCTGAAGCTTTATAAATTAAACACTGTATCTATCCATCCATTTCTGTTATGCAGAAGAACAATGCATGTATGACTGTACCATGAGATTTTAATAGACTAAGTAATTCATGTTGCATGTCTGTGCCATGGTGTTTCTGCAGGAAATTTCTGGTTCACATAAGGAAATGTTACTTTACTTCTAAAGTATTTGTAGCATTTATTAAGCAAATGTCAGAACAGATACATAATTAACGTAAAAATTTGTGAAATTCTAATGGTGGAGTAATATGTTATTTTTATTGAATTGTAAAAATAACATAAAATAACGCAGTCCTAAGACTGATGTGAAAAAAAAATAATAAACTGAGTGGGTGAGTTTGAAAGTGACCTAATCTGCACACACATTATCATTGGCAGATACAGAGTGAGAAAGCTCAAAGGTACTCATGGACAAGTCACTCTTACTTGTACAAGCCCAATAAAGACAAAAAATATGTTCTTTACAAGAAAACAGGGAATGTAGGGAGAAAAAGGGGGACAGAAATGAAAAAAAGAAAAGAGAGAAGAGATGACAGCAGCACAATGTGAGGATTCCCGTCAAGGGCATTGCAGGTTACAGTACCACCTGCAGAAAGCTCTTTGTAAAATATGGTTTTGTTCTTGCTCTCTCTTTTTAACTAGCTTTCCTTTTCTTCTTCATTAGGGCAATGCCCTTGTGGAAATCGGGTTCCTGCCAGTAGACCAAAAAACATTCTCTAGGAAGTGCTTTTAAAAGTAGACAACCAGCTGAACTGATGGTTTGCAATACTGGGATTGTTGTGTGGTTTTTTTTTTTTTTTTTTTTTTTTTTTTTTTTTTTTTTTTTTAAGATAAGAATAATCTGATAGTAACTAAATTATATTGATTTATATGTGGCATTATGTGGATAACTCAGCTGCACCTCAAAACCCTGTGTAGGCTGGGTGCTTAATCATGTTGGATTTACTAATACCTTATAGGTTCCACTTCATGTTGAAAACCATGGGGAAATGCAATGACCTGGTTTGTGCTGCAGAATTTTCCAAAAACACATCCCACAAATATGGGATGGCAGGAGTACCACAGAAAATATAATAATTGAAACATTTCTGCAACTTAATGTTGATTTCCTTACCATTGGTGTTGAGCAAAGATTAAAGGGCTAAACTGAGGAGTGAAAGTATATCTGTTATTTCAGGTGATGATTTACTTATCAGCAGTGCACCAGATAATTTGTTCAGTACATATCTGAGCTGCTGTGTGACAGGAAAATTCTGGGCTAATAGAACATTTGGCACCTTTGCATTAGTGACGCTTTGGTGTTCTTGCCCAGTTATATGTTTTCCTCATAGAAAGTTTGATGTGGCCATGAAAAGCAAAAAAAGAAAAATAATAATAATGAAAAAATCCATACAGGCTTCCCTCTCTCTTCTGCATTGCTTCTTGTCCTGGGGTAAGACAAGGGTAGAGGTACATGGGGATAGCAGGTTTGGGCTGAAGCTGGGGGTTCCTTTATGCTGAAGTGAAGACTGGTTAAAGGAAAGCAGGTGAGTATTTTTCCTCGTTATGAAATGATGGAAGCAAGGCTGGAAAATCAGTTAATTATATACTAAAATGAAGAGAAGGAAAAGAAAGGTGACAGGGAAGAATATGAAAAAGTGATAGCCTGTAGAGAGGAACTGTGAAATTCTGGATTTACCCTTAGGAGAGCGGGAGAAATCTGAAGAACAATAGGGAACAACATGCATAAGTTTCTTAGTGTCTTAACAGTGGGAGTTGGGTTGTATTTATTTTTTTTCCTAGAGTGATTTTACATTTGCCAATCTATGGAATTACTTTTATTTTTATTCCTTGTAAAATAACACAATGATAAAAAGGTGTATGGTATCAATATACTGCTGATAGGTAGTTGGTTTGCAGCTGGCAGTAGGTACAGTGTCTCAGATAATTGGCCCTGAGTGTGGTATTAATTGACTTGAAAAATTGAAAAGTTAGTTGAAAGTAAATTTCTTCATACAATTAATACCTGGTATAAAATAAACTCAAGTTTGTTATTAAAGCAGGAAGATTGAGGTTGAAAAATAATCCGTTCCTAGCATCTCACCCAAACTGTTAAATGAAGATACTCCTTGAATGTTACTGTCTTAGAAAAATCCTGCATTCAGGACTGGAACTTGTTATTATCCAAAACAGAGAATTTGAAGAGCAAGGCCAGTAGGTTTAGTAGGCTCCTCAGGTCATTCCCTTGGCTTTTTTTTTTTTTTTTTTTTTTGTGGTAATGAAATCTTTCTCTGAATAAAAATCTCAAGTAGTTTAAATAAACTTCAAATCTACTATCTTTTTCTTGTTATCCTCATGCTTAAATGATATGTTACATGCAACCCCCCTAAGTTTCTTCCCTAATTTCAATTTATTTGTTGTATTTACAGTAATCTCAGGCTTGTTCTTTTTTTTATACAGGAGATTTTATCCATTGCAAAGAATTTGAACATTTTAGTATCTGTAGTTTATGTTACTTCTTTCCCAAACATGCATGTTTCATTTTGATCGGCATTTCTTTCATTGCTTGCTTGCATTGTCTATTCCCTGAAATTAAGAAGGATAAGTAAGTCCACATCTTCTCTGTGTAACAGGATAGTTGGAGGACCTTCGGTTCTAAATATCAGTGAATTTCTGTAAAAATCCTGTATGTTCTCTGAATTTTCTATGTTTAATGTGCACTGCCTTAAACTACTTGTTTTTTCCTTGCCTGCTCTTTCAAGATGCCAATTAGGAATAATGGGAAGCAAGGGGTAGGCTAAGCATTGCAGTGCATTGTTGTTTCCATCTGTCTGTGATTATTCCAGCCAACAGTTTAAAGCACTTGATGCCAGATCGTGCTCCCATTGAAGTTAATTGGGTTTCTGCCCCTGGGTTTGATGGGAGCTGGATTGGGCTCTGCACTGTTGCTGTATTCATGGCGTTCTCTCTCGTCTGTGACACTGCCACCCATCCATGCATGTGTTTGCCAGGTTTGTGCTGTTTTCACCAATGGGCTTGTTCTTCTGATGTTTCAGGTCAAGTATTAATGATAAGACAAAAAGGATTATTGGGTAAAATGTCTGCTGAAAGCAGCTTTTTAGTTTATTGGTTTGTCTTTTAAAAACAGCACTGCATAAAAGCAATTTCTTTCTTTGAAATTCTTTGTATCAAACTGCATTTGAGGCATCTGGGGATACAGATATATACAATATGTATATATGTATCTGCTTTTGTATATATATACATGGACAAAGTGTGTATGTATATATATGGGGAAAGAAAATATGCTTTGTTAAGAAATTGCCTATATATTTAAAACACTTTAAGAGCTTAATGTGAATTGAGTGAATTACAAGGTGTTTTTTTTTTTTTTTTTTTTTTTAATTTGAAAAAACACCCTTAAAATACGGTCACTTGAATATGTCAAAAACCCCCTTAATAAATCCCCTTCCCCTTCAGGATAATAGAATTTGACTAGAAAGATATTTTCATTTCTTTTTACAATACTTCTGTAGAAAAGAGTGTCATTGGACAGAAATACCCATAATCCTTTTTACTGAAAACTTGAATTCCGAGACTGAAAAAAAAAAAGTTCTTAAAGCTATTTGAATTATTATCCTTATTTTTTTTTTTTTTTTAAATATTGATTCTGAAGGCTCATGAGGCTGAAGAGGAGGCACGGATGAACCCAGAATTTGCAGATAGAATGAAACAGCTTGACAAAGAGGCATCCTACTATAGAGAAGAATGTGGCAAAGCTCAGGCTGAGGTTGACAGACTTCTAGAAATACTTAAGGAAGTAGAGAATGAGAAGAATGACAAAGATAAGAAAATTGCTGAGTTAGAAAGGTAATTTTTGTATTATTTGTCTTATATTGTGTAGCATTTTTTGCTTAATTGGTCTTCATTTCAGAGTATGTTTTTCATATTTGTTATGCCTTATAAAATTGAATCAGAAGTGAAAGGAAAAAAAAGGGCTACTTGAGAACTGCACCTCCTGTCTGCTGACTTCAGAACAATTTAAGGTTTCCATTTTTTAACACTCTTCATAAAAGGAACATATACAGGAAAAGTCGTGTGCAATTTACAGGGACAATAACCCTCCCAGTAAACTGTGTTGGGGCACAATCCTGTCTAGTAACTGGTGAATCAAAACTGTCCCTACGCGTTTCTTCACTGTGAACATCATCACTACTTCTAAGAGGTCCTGAAAAGTATTGGTAAGTATTTCCAACCTGTCTTATGACTGTTTAATAATAGTTGTAACTTTTTCTCAATGTTCCTGTAGTTTTTGCTTACTTCAAAAGAATATTTTCTGATGTTGACCAGGCAGTGATTGTCTTATTTTTGGGAAAGTTGTACAGTCTTTCCTTAATGGAGTTTTGGGATCAGTTGTCTCACACCCTTTGTGATTAAATAATTCTTGGAACCTTCTCCCATATGGTATGCTGCTGTTTATTTGATTGATAGGCAGTTTATGAGGATCTGATTTCTTTGTTCCTTTCCTCTACTTAGCCATTCTTACTTAAATGAAAGAAGTTGTTTTATGTTTTCAAATGATTTATGTAATTGTTTTATTGTGATCAAGTCAGAAGAAAAGTGTTTCATGGTTTCAAAAGAGAAGTTTCACAGATGTCATTGTTGTGATTTGGCTATAGTTCCAGACAAGACAAAGCACAGTTCTGTCCCATTAGGAATTATTACCATGAAAGAGGGGAAGATTTGCTGCAAATGTTGGTTACCTTGGTGCATGGAAGACAGCCAGGAAAGAAAGATGTGTAGAGTGCCTTTTGCTGGTACTGACTTGTCAACCTTCACAGTTATCTGCTGCCAAAACTTATTTTTCTTTCAGACATTTGGCAAACTTCAAAAATGGTTGTGTCATGAGAATGGAGACCTCAAAATTAAAGTAAAAAAAAGATTTGTAATCAAAATAGAACTGATTGTTTACATGAGGACAACTTCAATTAGCAGGCACCTCTCTTACCACATCAGGAAGTATTTATAATACTCTAGTGTTTGCACCTATTTTAATGTGTCTTTAATGAAAAAGCAACTGCTCACCTCCTTGCACTATGAAACCTACTGAATTGTTGTGTGACACCTGACTCACTGGTAGCCATGCTCAACTTTTGTTCTAGAGGTTAATCCTAAGATGTATATTAAGTAGCAATCACATGTTGAACGGTTGAATATTAAAATGACAATTGAAAGAGGATCATGGTGAAGTGCTGAAGTTTGTGAGCTGTAATTTTTTTGTAAATGTTAATTTGATTTGAATGTTTTATGTAAAAAGAGATAAAGAATTGATAGAGATCACTAGAATTATTTGAATTAAATGGAGAATTATTGATTACAAAACAAAGAAAAAAGGAACCAAGTGATCCAGAGATATTGCTATGGCATTATCAGCATGCAGCTTGTTTTTATTGTCTGAGAACCCTGTAATGGGTTAAGCAATAGGCAGAGCTTTTTATTTTTGTGTGGTTTTTTTTTTTTCTTTTAAATTCTATGTACTCTTATCAGTGAAATTTTCGGACATCAGTATCTTTTCTGTTATTGTTGATCAGGGTGTTGATCCTGAAATAACTTTTCAGAGAATAATGTGGTACTGCTGAGTGGACACAGACTTTTTGAAGAGCATATGCTGTGCTTAGAATGTGATGAAGTAGTTAAACTTTGCTATGAACCTGTAAGTGCTTCTGTAGTGGGTACAGTAAGAGGTCTGTGGGATGACCAGCTAAGCAGAGTAGTATGTTGGCATTCTGAGCCTCATCACACTCTCAGATTTCTTTTTGAATTCTATTAACTGTACTACACTTTCTCAGTTGATTTAACTTACGTACAGCTTTTGAGATGAATTCCAAATTCCTATACACTCAGTATATATAAAGTAGTTATTGTAAATTAGGAAAAGAAAAAAAGAATTAATCTATTGTTGATTTCAATGACGGAAGTTACTGCCATTACTTGGTAATGGAGTTTTAAGGCTACTTTCCACCATGCCTGAGGAGAGGCAGAAAATTATTGATGAGTCGACTAAGACTGGCAATCTGCTGACAATATAGAGAAATATATAGGGAAATACTTTTGGCAAGTGGGTATCTAACCTTTCTTAATAATCAGGCTCACTTTACGTTTCTCTAAAATTTATTTTCTCTGTCTTGCTCCTTATATTGTAAAACCGTTGCCAAAAGATCTATATTTAACTGTGCACATGTTGGTGTCCCTAGAGGGGGAGCTCTGATGTTGAAATTCCCCTTCCTAGGGGTTTAGGTGGAGTGTAAATTGCTGTAACATTTCATGAAGTGCTACTTTTTCTGCTTGTAATGACACTTGATAGGCTCATTATTGAAGGGAAGAGGTGGAGTCAAAGATCAGCTTACCCAGTTGATGGGAATAAAACATTGTGAAAAGAGCTACAACCTTAACAAAGCAAAATTTGAAGATGTTTCTTCCTTCTTGTCCTGCTATTTTGTAATTCATGTAATGTGCTCTAGGTTGCTACTTTTTTCTCCTTTCTTTTTCTCCTTTTTCTTGCTCAGAAGCAGCGTATCTCTGACATTTCCTGAAACTTCAGATGAAGGGTTTTCTGGGGTTTTGTAGGAAAATGAATGTGCTTTTAAAATGTATTTATTAATTAGTAGATTGCTGAGGTCCATATTCACTGCAGTGCCAACATCTTTACATTGCAAGATAATGGCAACAACGTAAATTTTTAAAATTTATGAACATAGGTTTCTGAGAGAGTTTTAATCTGGATTGTTGCAAGTTGTGAGATCTACACAATATTTATTATATTTGCATAAAATTCATCAACATAATGAGGTGTTTGTATAAATTTTGAAAATTTAAAATAGTTGTAATAAAGTTATAATTTACAAATTCAAACAAGAATTAAGACACGATGATAAGTACTGATGTTCTACTAGTTGTCAGAAAGTATTGACACAGAAAGTGTCAAAAACTCAAGGGTAGAAGTATCTGCTTCAAGATATGGGCAGCTAAATTTTTAAGTGTCTGCTATTTGGCAGATGAACATTATTAATAATTATGAAGAAATCTTCATGTGAATGGTAATTCTTTTGGTTTTAATGTGATTTTCTTGGCTCAGAAACTGTCACACTCCAGAGTTGCATCACTGCAGATTAATATTATTGGTCATATATAAAAACATATTGGTCTGTTTCTTAAATTACTCTCTCTATATATTAATTTTGTGTTTTACAGTTTCTTATTATTACATGGGAGAACCAGTTTCTTCTATATTAAAGCTGCTCGATAACTTTTATTGCATTTTTCATGATTTATCTGTTTATAATTAAAAAATGTTAAAATTAAAAGCAAGATATTGCATATAATGTGTCATGTATTTTCGTTAAACTTAGATTGATTTCTCTCTGGTTTTCTTGGTGAAGAAATGTGGTGTGGGTTTTTTTTTTTTTTTTTTTTTCTTTTAATAATGTAAATGAAACTGGACAAGATAGTGATCAGCTTAAATTTTAATGCAAAGGGCCTAGCCACGGAGAGGGAGCTGCAGCTGAAACATAATGTCAGAGTTGAAGGACTATATTGTTTAAAGCTTTTTTTAATGGTGCTAGAATGCGAAGTATATTTATGAAATATGATAGGGAGTTTGAATCCTGAAATTAAGTGAAATACAATAGCATAAAATGTGCATTTGTGAAGTTGGGACCAGCAAGACTGCCTGCTGTAAACTAAGGATAATCCTTGGTACAGTTTAGGAAGAGAAAGACTGGGTGAATTTGCTTATGGATATGTCATTATGAGCCATCTAAATAATGAGGAGTGAATCCTGATGTGTCAGAATAGATGTCTGCAGTAGGGATAGGAAGGGATTAATGTCATTGGGCACTTGCAAGGCTCCACGTGGAACACTGCTGTGTACTTCCCATTAGTCATGTTCAAGGAGGTTGAATTAAAACTGGAAACAGGTGGAGAGAGGGCTGGGAAGATAATTAAAGGAATGGACTGCTCCTGTCACAGGATGGATCTAAACAACAGTGGTTTACCTCTCTGGCAGAATGAAGGCTCGGAAAGGAAACTTGTTTTCTATAAATATATGAAGGGCTGTGAGCACTGCAGTGAAAGAAGAGGGATTCCAGTAAAAGGGCACTGGCACATAATACGGTATAAATTATCCATTAGCAAATTTAGACTGAAAAGAGAAATAAAGTGATGACATCATGGTGCAGATTGAAACATCTTGGGTCTGCTTTTCTCCTGTGCTATGTTAGGTAGTTGGTCTTTTGCTTGATTGAGTGTAGCTTCTCAACACGGATTGCAACAATACGAAAGTCCATTAAAAGAGATGCTACTAGCTACGAGACAAAATCTGTTTGTTTTTAAACATGAAGTTTGGGTTTTTTCTTATCTACTTCTCATATGCAGTGGTAAGTTTTGTGTAATAACATGATAGATGTGCATTTAAACTCTTGGAGTGTTCAGACTAAAATTAATTCATTCTGAATTGATTTGGATTTGAATTCTGATGAAGGTAAGTCCACACAGCACTGAAAAAATCATAGCATAAGTGGCCAAACATCAGCATATGGCATAATTACATTTTAAACAAAGTACTTTTAGGGTATTTTAAACTGTTCCCTTTTCCAAGTGCTGGGCATCAGTGCCAGATTTAAGGACTGGTCTAGCTGGGTGGGCATGTTTTTGGTCTGACTTATTTGAAAGGGCATGTTAGGTATTTTTTAACAAGAAGTTATCAAGCATCTGAGAATTTCCGGTGCTGAAGTATTAATCTTATTCTTCATACTGAATTAAAAATTTGCTGTCAGCTTTAGAAGGGGCTGCATTTCTGTGCTGGGAGTTAAATCTCTGTCTTTGATTATTAGGTACAGTGCTTTGTGAACTTCTACATGATATCTTTGAACAAGCTGCCAAATTGTTCAGCTGCTTTGGCTTCCATGGGAAGGCTTGATGAATGAGGGTCACCAAACCTATGTTAGTTCAAATAAAAGACTTTGTGGTATATGATGAGACATTTGTGGGGCAGCAAATGCTATCAATGTTCACCCAATTTATTTTTCTGTTTGGTGTGTGCCTGCATTTGGATGGTGGTAAATATGGTTGGCTTTCCACAGTTCACAAATGACACGATGCCATTTTACTTTAAAATTTCTGTTCTTTTCAGTGCACAGCAAGGATATAGCTCTACAGAAATTTTATTTTACTTCTTGCTTTTCCTTCCCTTCCCTTTCCTTTTTTTTTGTTTGTTTCAAATTATCTGCTAATATAACATCTGCTTGTTATATTTTTGAAGAACTAATGTGTTCCTCCCTTTATTCTCTTTTGCTGTCTTCCTCCCTATCTGTTTTTCTCCAAACTGCTGCTTTCATCCCTACTCCAACCAGCTTGACATCCAGGTCAGTATTTTCTGCTCTCCTACTTAATGCTCCTTCCACAATGAAGGTTTTCATTGATGCTTCATTTATTTGGCCATTTTGATTTTGTATAAATAACTTCTGTTTGTATTTTGTTGTTTTCATTCTGCTTGTCCCTATTGTGAAGTTTTTGGTCATTCCATTTCTAGATCAGAAACTTTACAGTAAATGAATGCTTTTTCTGAGAAGTCTGCAAGAAAAAAGCGTTTATTAACAGCATATTCAATTCATATGTTGTTTTGTGTGAAGATTTTTTTCTTCCAGTTTTGCTTCTGTTATCTTTTTTTAGGGAGGTCAATACTGGGAGTAACAGTTTTGGTAGATAACCCAACCCAGTAGGTAATGTACTGACGAGTAACAGAGAGATTTATACCTAAGGTCAGAGACTTATTCTTAGCACTTTGCCATTACCCTTTTTACTGTTATTGCAAACATAATAGGAGGAGTTGCAGTGCTTGTGAAACTTGGAGCTGTTTGTGCTGGCCAGGTTCTGGACCAGCACATAACTGCAAGGAGGGGGCGGTGTCTGTATGTGTATGTTTTATATGCTGTGTTTGGATGCAGCCTCAGCTAGTCAGATTCCTGTTTCTCTTTCTTCCAGGTTTTAGATTAGTTCAGCTGGCACTTGTGCTGACACACTGAGTAAACCTTTGAAGTATTACTATGTGTCTTGTGGTCCTTGTTGAAAGTAAAAATTGGTCTAGTTGACATTTTTTCTTCTCTTAGTAGGCCTTGATGTTAATTTTCTTTCTCGTGATTATGAATGGCTATAAATTCTAAGATAGCAAAGTCTTAAAGCATCTACTTGGTATTTCAGAAACTATATTGTTTGGGCAACAGGGCCAGCATTATCCGTGTAGAAAGGGCTTGTTGCTTCATAGATGGATCAGACTGGAGTTAAAGGAGAGTAAATACTGCAAAGACCAAGCACAGTTCACATTTCACAGTTCAGACATGTCAGAAAAGTTTCTGACATGGACATCTTTGAACTGTATGGCAAAAGATGGCTCATTATGAAAGGAGTGACAAGACCTTTTTTTTTCCCCTCCCCAATGTACTTTAATGCAAGTCACAGTTGCAAGTTACTTTCCACCTGAAATTTTTTTTTTTTGGAAATCTGAGTCTTATTGACTGCAGGAATGAATTGGATGGACACATTTTTTATTGTCTACCTACTACAAGCACATTTTAATGTGCTTGAATGGATAGTTATTACACCTGGATTACAAAAATACTTCTACAAGGTATTTTCAGAATCTTTCTTTCTTCCAGAAGTTATTTAAATTCATTTACTCTGGAGTTGGCTGTGATGAAAATATTGCCTAAATGTGACCACTCTACCTTTCTATCAGAGCATACTCAACATTGATTGAAAATCCCTCTAGCTTGAGAGAGCTTAAAGAAAGGTATTATGCTATGTGGTTGTCATTATGGTTGATTTCACTGGAATTCAATGATTGGTATGCAGAAACATTTGTTCAGTGGTTGGAGGTGCAATTTCTGTTATGTTTTATTGACCTAAAAAAAATAACTGACCTTGTTGAAGCAAACTGTCCTCATAACTCTGCCAACTTTCATCCCCAGAGTCCTGGATAAATTGTAGCGTATGATTAGAGATTATTGTGGGAATTCAGTGAAGTGTTAAGTTTTCTCAGCTTGAATCTTCATTAAGGTCAAAACTTAATTTAAGAAACAGATCTATTAATTTCTGTAATTTGTGCAAATCAGTATGTTTTTAGCTGTTATTTTGTTTGTCCATATTTATATGAGGTTGTAATGATTAGAAACATGCTGCATCTGTTTTATAGCAAGGTGGACTATTGATGCTGATGACAAACAAGAAAACCCAATACATTGGCATAATCCCTCCCTGTGCACCTGCCTATTCAGAATAAGAATATCCTGAGCACCACAATCAGTGCAGTGACATCCCCCTGCCTTTAGGTCACTGCAGGTTATATACTCCCTAAACCTTTCCAGCTGCAGATAAAGAGCAGATGGATATTTTTTCCATGTGTAATATACTGACCCGTGCTAGAAAGTTTCCCACCAGCCTCTGATGTTGGCCCTCCTAATTGTTTCCATGGGAGGCTGGGGCTCAATGAGATGTGCAAGGTAAGGTTTAGCGGAGTTTTAAATTTAACTTAGGAGCCGTCCACAGTTTTGTCAAATGTCAGTTTGATGGTTCCAAGGGCAGAGTGATATGTTGTTCAAAGATAATTTCCCTGGAGAAATTGAGATAGTGTACTACTGAAAACTGAGAGAATCTGTGATATACATTACTCTTCTGAGAGACTGGTTATTCTGAGTGAGAAACATAGTTGTCACATTGGATAACAGGCAGATTGTTGACATGTCTTTCTGTTTTAGCCTGCTTGCTGTGAGTACAGAACCAACATTAGAGCATTTAAACATTTTGAAAGAGATGACAATTAGAGAAGAGATTATTTAGATGTATCTGATTACATGAGGTTTTTGAATTTGTAATTAAATTTTTAAATTTCATTTTATTTAAGAAATAGTAAAGTAGGAAATTTCTTCCCTTGGAATTCCACTTCGTAAGAAAAAAATTAAAATACTAATATATTAAAAAAATAAGAAGTCATAGTGATAAAATTAAAAGGATACAAATGGGACCCTGGGACAAGATGCATCATTGCTGATTTTCATCCCACTCACTACTGACCCTGTCTGCTCAGTTCTGTACTTACAGTTTGTTTAAAGGCATGCAGAGGTTAAACTAATAGAAATTGATTATTTAAATAAGGAAGAATATTTTGTAATTTCTCAGTGATTTGCTTTTTTGGGTATTTGGTCTGGCATGCAAATACTCTATTGAATCAAATGGATATGCTATATGACCTGGATATGAAGAGAAAAGAGCTCTACCTCTCTGAAGGAAAAATATCCTCTTAGATGGGTTGGATGTGACAGCACAACTCTGGGGAAGAGAGAGCATAAGGGGCTGTTACTTCTTCCGTTTCATGATTCCTGGTTTCAAGACATAGTAATATTTCTTATGCTTCTCCAGGCCTGCTGCCTCCACTGGTTTTCCCCAGGGGGAAGATCCACAGAGCATATTCCTTTACCTCTTGAACCTGCGAATAAAGTAGCCCCAGGGCCTTCTGGGGAGCTTGGTGACTGCCTGGGTGCAGTGCTGTCAGGATTCCCTGTGTGCACTGCAGGGGTGTGTGAGTGAAGAATCCTTGTGAGATAGCACAGCTTGCCCTCAAAAAGCTGTGACTGAAAAGAGACAGGGGAACTAAATTTAGGAATTGGGCTGTTGGTGGAACCACTTCTTCTTCCACTCGTTTGCTTTCACAGTGCAGGAGCAACATGCCTGGGCAACATGATTGGGACTGGATTCAAATGCTCTGATATGAATTTATAATAAGGGGAAATTAGTATGTCTAAACAAGAGATCATACAAAGTGTGCCTGATTTATTTGGAGGTCTGAAGAAGTTACAGCAAAAGCACGGAAAGCTTGATTTATGTATTGAATGATAATGACTGGATTGATCCTGAGAACTTCTAGGGTGAGCCAGGAGTTGCAGTCAAAAGATGTGATTCAGAAGGAAATTGCAGTGAATCATGGAGTGCTGCAGAGGAGCTGTGATCCTGATTGCTGTCAGGCTGAGCTGGACATGCTGTGCGGAGCATTTGGATGCAGAGAAAAACTGGACAGAGTCAGGAGGTGGTGGGGCTTTTTTTGTAATTTTTTTTTGTTTGTTTGTTTTTTTTGTGTTGGAATGTGTTGGTTGTTTTTTTAAAGAAAAAAGATTGCCTAGATTACAGCTGGAAAGGACCTGATGGACCAGTAGCAGCACTGCAACTCATTGATTGCAAATTTCAGGCAACAAACTATTTCCAGTTACTGGTTACAGTTATTGCTAATGGTCTCAATTAATAAAATAGCTGAGCAAGCAATTGCCATATTAAATCAGATCAAATATCCTTCTCATCTAGTGTCCTGTCATCAGCAGTATTTTATTATTTTTTTTTTTTTTTTGAACAAAAGAACATCAGAAGAAAATGCACAACAATCCTGGGTGTACAAGAGAGATGTGTGACAGATGAGTCCTCTGGTATGAATTTCCCACATGTTCATATAAAGTGTCATCCAGGAAGAATGTGCTGAGGAGGACAGTAGTGCAGTGCAGCGCGTTGGAGTTCAGTGGTTGCAGTGCAGATATGTGTTGAAACAAAGTGACATGAACCATAGTTTGGAGCAGGGCTTTAGTAGGTCTTTCTCGTTCATGCATTATCCTCGTGTGGATATTTCTAGCATCTCTCCAGGGCTTTGGAGGGAACTGTGTCAGACTAAACACTTCTTAAATAAGGATTTTGGAAAACTTCCCAGATTGTGTGTTAGGTAAACCCTTCTTCCCACGTTTTTGTCTTTGAGGTGAGAAATGTTTCAGTGATTTCTGTGACACTTCCTTTATTTCTACCAGGCAGAATTGTTGGACAATAATATTGTTTTGTGGAACATTTGGAGGCAAAATAGTTGTCACACTGAAGTACTGTCAAAATATCAGTACTAAGAAATCTGGAAGTAGCCTTCAAGCAGTTGAAATACTGAGATTTAAAAGGTGGGACTGGGGAAGAAGAATTCAAAAAGAAAAAAAGCTTATTTGACTGTGGTTTTTTTTTTTTTTTTATTTTTTAAATTATTATTAACACAGCAATAGGATCACTTTGGGGTTTTTGAGACCTATAGATCTCTGGGGGCTGCAAGCCTGCTACTTTGAGTAAAACTGAAATAGCTGTGTAATCTATCAGTAATAGGAGCTGGGAATGTAATGAAAACTTTGAATATACTAAAATTCCTTTTCCTTAACTGGTAATTAACTGGCAATAAATAGTTGTGTTCTGGGTTGCTGTAACATGGCATGTTTGCTACTCAGTGGATCCCACAGAAAAAAAAATCAGTGTGTGCAATGGTGAGATGACTTTGCAGTTTTGCTGTTAATAGATTTCATTTTACGAGGAAAAAGGCAAAATGCTTATAAAATTTTGCAGGTTATTCCTTTATATCTTAATAAATTTTGATCTGTTTTATTCCCGGTAGTTATGATCATTAATCTCTGCCTTTTTTATATCAGGGCATAAAGCTAGATCAATATTTTGGCCTGGAATGTACAAGCAGTCTAACTTCTGAGCTTCATCCACAACATTAAAAGCAGCATGGGTCCCAATATAATTTTTTGCCATCAAGAAAGGAAGAATGAAAGTTGTTTTGAAGCTGAACTCTGTTAGACATGCTGGATGTGTCAAAGTAATTCATTTCTTAATGGTTAGGGTAGTTGCTTTGGGGTTTTCATTCAAGGTATTATTTAGTTTGTTATCATTGTGATAATTTTATTAGTTAACAAAAAGAAAATAAGAATAAGGAAACACTACAGATTTTGAAAGATGTTTTGGATACTAATAATTCTTTAGGTTATGGGATCTGGATTACAAAAAAAAAAACAAAGACCCAGTGTGACAGTTTTAAATGCAAATGACAGTACAGAAAGACTTTACTTAGTTATTTTTTAACATATTATAAAACTTACAGGGACCAGAGTCTAACTTATTAACTCGAACCAGCAGTGAAACACGAGGGCTTTCTTTAAGAATAATTGCTGTTGTTCGAGGTATGCTAGGCTTTCTTTGTCATATCAAAATTTCAGCCTATCACGGGTGTAGGTTTTCTTATCGTGATAATACCTGTTTTCTCCAGACAAATACATCTATGGGTTGTAAGTGAATAAACAGTGTCCTTGCATATTTTTGTCAGGAATGTGTCTGTCAGTAACATTGTTAACATCTCTGGGGATGTTTATAGTTCGCTAAAGTCTAACCCATCTTTGTTTTTCAAGTTTACAGATTGGTAATAGCAAATACACTTGTATTCTGTGACAATGCCAGAAATAATGCTTAGCTTTTCTCACATCTTAATAAAATTCTAGTTTATGGATTTCAATGGAATTATATCTGAATTTTAAAGATTACCCTTATGCTGGTTTAGTGGTGACTCAGTAAAGCACCTCTGTATCCTGTTGTTTTTAAGTAAGTGGGAACTGAACTGCTGTGAATATTTCTGTGGAATCTTACTGAAGTGATGGAGTTCAGAATGGACATTCACATGGTTGGGATTTACAGGATCAGGTCTTCTGCATGACTAGCTACTGAGATGCAGAGTGCCTAGTAAAATGTTAAGATTTGTTTCATTGCTCACATACATGAATTCTTTGTAAAGGTGTGGACTATTTATCAAGGAGATGATCTTTTAGAAGAAATATTTTTTTTTTTCAAGTGCTGACACTGGTAATATTGTACCCAGTGCATGCCTAGAGCAATAGGGGAGGATGTGTGTTTATTTATCTATATGTGTCCAAGATTAAATTTAGAATGTATTTTTGAGACTTTGTTATTTTACATAAATTACTAGTTTTGAATAAATTGTATTTCATAAAATACTTTGGGTTGATTGGTTTGGTTTGGGGTGGGTATTTTTTTGTTTATTTGTTTCCCTGAAAACATTCTTTGCACTCTGATTTTTTTTTTCCCTTTATTCTATTTGTTGAGGAGCACAGGTTCCTCCTTCCTGGAGAAGTTTCTGATTGACTTTCAGACAGTTGGTCCCATTGCTCTGCTGTTTAAAGTGATGAAAATTATCGCAGAGACATATTCATTTAGAAAATGTTACAGGTTTTGCTCTTGGGAGTATTTTGCATGTCTGCATTTTTTGGATGCTTTGAGGGGAAAAAAAAATCTTTATGAAATAGTGTGAAGGCTATACTAAGCATGTAACACTTATTTTTGGCTGACATTACCAACTTTTTGGCCAAGGTCCCCAGGTGGCTAATTAAAGCTGGGAATTTAATGAAATAGTGTGATTTTCTAGAGCTATCAGAGATGAAAGCACTGGAGTTCAGACAGCACACGCTACTGTAAAATGAAATCTGAAAGACACATATATGCAGAAATAGTGTTAATGTTTGTCTTAAGAAGTTGGACTGAAGGAATTAAATGTCCTGCAGTTGGACCTATGAAATCAATTTGTGTGCTGCTCCAGAAGAACAAGAAAAACCCACTGACATGGTTAAGTGTAGTTGTTTCAGTTATATTGCTACTAGCAAGAACTAAGCTACTGCTGCTTTGCTGTTTACCTTTCTTCTGATCAAGGGTCTGGGTCTCCATGACGCCGATGTCTATTTCTTGCAAATACATTTCCATTAAAAAATTAAATAGAATGAACAGCCAGTGCAATTGGTGTAAGGGCATCTTGCTGTTTGCACAGTGAGATTTATGGGCTCTACCTTTGTTAGACTGGAGTTCATAAGAGGTAAAGATATAGGGCTTCTTAAGAATCTCTTTGTCTTTCCCCTTTCCCTGTCTTGCTCAGATCTATGATATTCTAAGTGTATTTAAATATTTAGCAGTCATAGATGATGGTTCTTCAGCAGTATGAGAAGTCAGAGCTGCTACAGTCTAGTGATTCCAGTGTTGGCATTCTAAGGCTACTCTTCTAGAAAAATTGTTGGATGCTGAGTCAATATGTCTTAAGCAGTAATGTTTTATTTATTTTATTCTGTCTAATGAGTTTTGTGGTCTTAGGGTTTTAAATTTAAACAGTGCAGCAGAACACATGAAACTAATTCCACATGATAGAGTAATGTAGACTCAACTATGCATATCAGCATAGCTACTAGTAAAGTATGTGGATATTTTATATCCTATATGGTCATGGCATATGATATTTTGTGCTGATTGGGTACTGTTCCCAAATATTATTCTATTTCTTATGCATATTTTTTACTTATCCTAATCTTCGATTTCATTTAATAGCATTTTAGAAACAGAGCCACATGAAAACATACCAGAGCAAGCAAGTCAATAATTCTCCTGGATCAGGGATTGTGTTTGATATTTGCTGTTAAAAAAAAAAAAAAAAAAAATGGGGAATATGTTCTTGCATTGATTTGCTGCATTGAACTCCCCCTGTACATTTAATGCAGGCCTAAAAGAAAACTACTCAGCCAGGCATTTTTACTGTAGCATTTTCTTTTCATTTCCATAGGTATGCAGCCAGTTGTTGGCTGGAAACAGCCAAAGAGAGTCTATGACAGAGCTTTCTTTTATTTCCTTCCCTTCAAGATTTTGCATATCACAGACACCAGATGTTTTCCTTTGCAGCTTTACCATGTTCTACTTTTCAGTGTGGCATTAGACAGAAGCTGAAATGGGAAGTTGAGTGAGGGAAGGGTGATGAAAGAAGCAGTTAGCATTGGCATAAAATTAAACTTCTTACAGAGATTAAATATAAATGAATTTATCATTTATTCAACATGAGATTGGAAACCAATTTATGTTTTAACAGCATGAAGTCATATTGCACTACCAAAATTTCTTCCAAATACCACATTTATATATGAAGTTGTGAAAGTAATTTTTTCTAGTGCTCGTTTAGGTTTAATGTTGATTAGGTCTGTGCTACAATTATGACACCCAGACTCATGAGAGAACTAATTTCACATGGAATTGCAGAGGACATCTAATGTATATAATGCATAGTTGAACACTTTCATTTTTCTGGGCAAGTTGAAGTTACTTAATTTTAGTTATAATAGATTAGATTTTTTGTTATGTGGTGTACTTATAAACTTGTATATCAACTGCCCTCTAAGAATTTTTAGTGCCATGGCACATTTATTGATTACAAGTTAATTGTTAGCTTTTCATATAAATAAATGGTGAAAAAAATACTGGTAGGACAAAGAAACCAATGATAGAAGTAAATATAAAATGACCTAGTTTCTTTAGCATAATAAAATCAGTGCAAGAAGCGTATTCTAACTTCTTTTTTCCACTGCTTCTGATCTGGAAGCAATGGAGGGATTTTCAGTGATCCTTTTGGGCATTGAATAATATTCTCTTCATTTGCCAAAATAGGATTAGTGAGCAGATCTCATTAGGAATTTGCACGTGACTTTATTTTTTATAGATAAAAGGGAGCAAATTCTTCAAAGTCAAAGAAAGTCGAGAAAATAATATCTGAGAATTCAAGCAGGTAGAAAGCATTACTGCAAGGATATGTTTTCATTAACTGCCAGGTAAATTTAGCTTACCTTCTTTCTTAAAAGGATATATGCTAAGTATCAGAAATGCTTCTGGTAAATTAAGATCCACAGCAAATGATAATTAAGTATTGAATTTTTTTTTTTTATTTTAGTACAGTCTTAAAAAACCCAAACATATAATGGTGGCAAAGATTGTTGCGTTTTCATTAGGAATGTCTCATAAATCTGGTTGTTGATAATCTTTTGTAGAAAGAAGTCTCATTACCAAAAATGGTAAAAATGTTTTTGTCATGTACAAAGCTGTTTGTAAATGCATCCTTTATTCTTCATGGCATATTTATGACCTGACCTTCTACCCCATCACACTTTAATCCTTCAAACCACTGTATTTCTAGTCCAGGTTTTAAAAAATAGAATTTCACAACATATTTTAGTCATCACCTTTACCTCCTGCTTCCTTTGAAATTAATGCTACTTAAAGGACCCCTTGAAATTCTTCCTGAATGCACTGAGTGTGAAGGATTGTTGGAGAATCTCCCTCTTAGAGCAATTTTTCTGCATAGAGCTCAGAACGTGTAGGAGTATTTGTGAGCAAATGGTAAAAATGGAAAAACCCTGAAAGTCCAAACAGTTCCTTTAACACTGTATAATCTTAAAGCTGTTTTGATTTGCCATCTTGAAAAAAACAAAGTTACGTTGTTACATCTGATACTTGGAATATTTGTCTGTTGGAGAATCAATGTTCTGTGTCATAGTCACAAAGTTAATTTCTAATGAAAAAGAAGTGATTGCAGTCATTGACTCTAATCGCTATGTGTGTGCAATTCTTAGACATATGAAGGACCAAAACAAGAAGGTTGCCAACCTGAAGCACAATCAGCAATTGGAGAAAAAAAAGAATGCACAGCTGTTGGAAGAAGTTCGTAGGCGAGAGGACAATATGACTGACAACTCTCAACATTTACAAGTGAGTTTATTTTCCAATTGTGTTTTAAAAGCATCAGAGAAAGTACAGTTCGGTTTCACTGTGTCTTCCAGGATGTGTAATGAGTCTCTTCCCACAAAGAGCTCATGGCTTGCTTTTCTTTCACCAGAGGATGCACTACTCACCTCAACTGCATCCATGAAATATTTACAATTAGTGTGAATTAAAAACCAATAGAATTTGAAGACCTCTACACAGTTACTACATCAGCAACTGCTTTTTCTTGGCAGTTGGAAAGAAAAGGTTCTCTTGTATCTCTTCTTTATTTAAGATAGACTTTAAGCCTTATTCTAGGACAGTTTCTACAGTTTTTAAGTTACTGATCTTGGGATTTGAGATTTCCAAGACAATAAACTGATCTGGTTAAGTGATATATTACATACTAGGAAACTTTATTCAAGGCCACAAGTTTGACTTGAAAAAGTGTTCTCTGAGATCTGACTGAAAAACCACAGAGAGAAGTGCTAATTTCTGATGACAACATCAGTGTCTCAATGCTCAGTGTTTATAGGCAATTTACAGTGCAAAATAGCAATTTTGCCTTCATCTGGTTAATATATTGTGTTTCTGGAAAATTTCCAGTGGATGGAATTTGACCCTCTCGTGCTTCGTATGGTTGTATTTCTCACGTGTTCCTCTATGCAAAATGGAGGAATTAACACCACATCTCTCTTCAAGCTTGTGTTGGTGAAACTTCAGGAAATGATACATTATTTATGCATATGTGCAGTGTTATGTGTGCTTTATAACCTTGGTCATTACATACTGATTGCATCACCATGCATTTGACTGTGTGTGATGTAGCAATAAAAGCTTGTGAAGTATGTGGTCTGACAATATGATACTTGAAAATTAAATTTCAGCATTGAGCAGCTACTTGTAATTACTGTAGTTTAGTAAAAGGAATGTATGAAGCTTAATTTTTCAGTAATGTTTTGGAGATCTATCAGAGTGGTGTGATGACTAGAGAGTAGAAGCCATTCCCAGGAACTCTGTTGTAACTGCTATATTTGGAGCTTTCCAGTCATGTGGTGAGAATGCATCTACCAAATGGAAGTAGCCTGGCTGAGTGGCTTGAATTCAGAAAGGAAAAACCTTGTGTGGTGTATAGCTCTTATGTACTGTTCACCTCCAATAAAATAGTTGCACACTAAGAACAGTTTATGGCAACCAGTTAACCAAGAACTGTAATTTCTTGTTACTATGCCTTAAAATGTCAATATTTTAATACTATGTCCTTCAACATATTACTTTCATTATCAAATTTTGTTCTTATATGAATCTGGTAAGTGGGTGGTTTGACTAGCTGAAAAGCCAAAAAATTCTAAAGCTCCTGTCAATTAAACTTGGTATAGAAAAGAAATTTTTTTATAATTTATTAAGAAAACCTTTTCTCCTTCGTGGTGTTGTGTAAAGAGTCACAGGAGTGGTCTGAGGATTTAAATGTGGCAAAATTTTTGGGGAGACACATGATGTGAGATTTACAATATACTTTGAAAAACTAGAAGTACTGTGCATCTGCTAAATAAAAGTAATATTAATTGCTATTTCAATAAATGTTTAACATCTTAGTAAACCATAGGGATCTGACCACCTTTTCCTGTTACTGTTTATAATACCTTCTACTGTGTTTAGTGGAAACACCCTATGTTTATAGGCATTTATAGCACATAGTGCTTTTGTCTACAGTGTACTTGTTACATTTGTGAATGATGTATTGAGCTGTTACGGGAAAAGCATATCCTAAAATTCTCTGGCCTGATGTAATGACTGTATTTGTTGGCTGGCTGTGATAAGCTGGCTGTTGGCTGGCCATGATAAGCTCAGCTGAGAATTGAAGAGCAGTCAGACTGGTCAAATTACATTTACTCCAGCCAAGTCTTGATCCCTTTTGCAGAAGCACTGGAAAGGATGTAATAAGAAAGTGAGTATGATGGTCCATGGACCCTTCAGGGAGTTACTCAGGGCAAACTGAAGCAATCGATTGAAGAGCCATCCCTTCTGTGCAGCTCAGGTAGGGGCAGAAGCTCTGCCCATTTTGCTGTCCACTTGCTTTCTGGGAGGTTTGAAGAAGTTCAGAAGTCTGTAGTTCCTTTGAAGCTTCACCAGTATGTAATAGTTCCTGAGGCTTGTAGGACCATGTATATTTGTGATGCTTTTCATGATCTTTTCAGATAAAAGCCTCTCAAAGCTGGTTCATGTCCCATGCTCAGTGCTTGCAGGTCAAGTTTGAGTCTCTGATGGCTCCATCTCACAGCACTCCAGGGCCACTGCTGTGATGGAGAGCGCCCTGGGATGCCTGGGGAGGGAATTCACTTTGGTCTCCCTCAGCTATCATCTATAATTGTGAGTGATGCTTCAGGTGTGGTTTTGGGGGGTTGTTTGGATCACTGTAAAATTGGAAACATCAGGGAGCCAGACTTCAGATTAATTCTTGGGAATGAAGAATAGTTGTGAGGTTTTATGTTTTTTCCTAACACAAATCAAGGGCAGACCTGTACGAACCTTGCCAGACGTGATGGTCATATTTTACGTAAAGCATCACAGCGGGAGAGCTGGACCTTGAACACTTTATCATGAAACTTTTTGAGAATGGTGTATCTAACATGCCTCCATTTTTCTTTTTTGTCTGTCTTAAAAATGATAAGCCTTTTTGAGAAACAGTGAGCTAAGAAATACACATGTATCATGTCGTAAATTTGTGTGTAATTCCTCGAGTCTCTTTGCAAGATCTTAAAATGTTAGAGATGTGGGACCTGTTTATTTCCTGAGATGCATTTTTCTTGATTCTTGCATGGAACATGTTTCTTCCAGTAACACTGTTACTTCAGTAGAATTGGGAAACAAAATATTTGTATAACATGGAGAACTTAAGTGCATTTGGTTTTGAATTTGATTTTCAGATCTGCTGTAATAACGACCAAGTCCTTTTGTTTCTCTAAACAACAAAAAGGTGCACCTAATAATATTGCAATATGTCTCATCACATAGCCTCAAATGAAATTAAATGTACACTTTTGTCTGATTGTACTTTTCATACATGTAATGTATCAATTCCATAAGGGATCTAAGTCCAGAAACACTTTATGGAAATTTTATGTGAACTGTCCCATTTTTATATGTCATAAAAAAAGTGCAGGGATGAGCCTGAAACAAAGTTAAAAAGTTTAATACCCTATGCTGTTCTAATCTATACAGCTTCTGGGTGTTTCCACCTTCTAGTTTATCTGCTGGCAAAGTCTTTGACTCTTCTGATATTTTCAATGTTTGGGTAATTTGTCACAATTCTCTTTTTTAGGTAGCTTGGTTTTTCTTTGGATGGAAATCCACATGCAGAAAAGAGATATTTCACTAACATGTTTTTTGAGTGAGGCAATGTGTAGTTCTCATTGATTTCCAATATCATATACAGGCAGCTTGATCAATGTTCTATGCCTGCAGTACTGTGAAACAGATTGAGTACACATGTATGTTTTCCAGGTGTAAATATCTGACTTTTTACAGAGTCCAGCTTGTCAGTCATGCTTTGTCACTGGATGTGGTGAGGCAAGGAAAGAGTTCTAGTTTTCCAAAGGCTTTGTACTGGCTGGAAATTTAGTCTTAGGTAATGAATAAAACATGATCCAGAGAAAGTTCCATCAAAAGAGATAGAAAAGCTGGCTAGTTAATATTACAGCTTTGATTCTTGCCATGTGAATATCTGTGATATCTTACTCACTGAAAATAGCTCCCAAGAGATTTCACAGCTAGTCCATGTGAATCCTTAACCTTGTATTTGTTTCTTTATGTGTGCTTCAACATATAATTTTCAACTGCATAATAGTCCTAGAAATATGAAATATACTGAAGACATTGCACATTACTAGATGTTATTTATTTCTGTGTCTTTTAAAATAAGATAGCATGGCCCAAACAAGAGGCATACTTGACAGTACTATGAATTTACTTTGATTTTTCTTTTAATACAGTGTATTTCCTACTTCATTGTTTCACACTTTGAAACTATAATATTAATAAAAAAAGGAAGCTAGGGAATAAGATGAAGTCTTGCAAATAAAAATGACCAGAGCAGTTCAGAGATGCAGGAAGCTGCCATGAGTGCTATGCAGACAGGCATTAGTGCATGGAGATGACACAAGGCAGGAGAGAATTCATTGCATAAACACACCGCTTTGTATTAATAGTGCTGAAATACATACGCAGTGTCAAAACACAACCTTTTAAGAGGTTAAAATCATGAGCTATTAAAAGTGAATTCTAGTTTAAGCATCCATCCTAAGGTGGACCTATACCTCTCTGGAATGCTTTACTAATTCTCAGTGTTCAGGGGATTCTTTCTGTTTCTGTCTTCAGAAGGCTGGTAATTTTGGGGGGCAAGATGGAGCTAAGAGAGGGATTTTGCCTGTTAATGCCATTCCTGTCTGATTTTCACAATGTGCATGTATGAATTGCAAATGCTGGTCTAGCTCTGTTGTGCAGAATTGCCCCCCACCTCTGTGGTTGTGGGCAGGCGATGAGGGGAAATAGGTGACTGCTCTCGACTTTCCATTCTTAATATCATGGGCCATCAGAACACTCAGATAAGATATGATGTAGATAGGTTTTTGTAATGTGTTCAGAGACAAGAGAAAGCATAAAATATGGCCTGCAATGCTTGTGAAGATCTCTTGCTAAGATTTCTATCAGATATGAATATTTTGAAACAAAAGCTGGTTTTGTTTCCAGTCTGCATAAAGGTCATCTGCAACAAGTCTTCCAGTCTTTGTGTAAGATGATAAAGGATCACAAGGTTTTGGAACCAGTTCAGAGATAAATTCAGAAGATGGGGTAAGCTACAGCTAGAATGAAGTTCTCCCTTTAAAGTTCCAATTAACTTGTTTGTGGAAAATAGAAACTAATTTGTATTATGGTTTTAGTGACTTAAACACTTAATTTACCATGGCTTTTTTTACAATTAAAGCAATATTTTCTGCCAGTTTTCTCTACCATATCTACATAATGCTCTTCAATTTATTGTTTGAAAACTAGCCTATGGTATTTTATGGTTCTGGTTTCAAACTATCAGTTCCTTGGGGACTGGTAAAATTTTGTATTAGAGTGGTTAAGCTTAAGTTTGTTCAATTTGTGAGAAAATTAGTCTTCATGTATCTATCAGACAGTTTCACCCTTATAAAGCAGATGGAGAGAACCCAGCAGAGCAGATTGCATAGTTGTGTACATTAGTGATATGTTCATGGGTACTTCCTTTGGCATTTCTCTGCCTCTCTGTAATTGTAGGTGGATTTGGCCAAGACAGAGTGTAGCTAATAACTATAACCTCAAAAAATCTCCAGCCTTCAGCAAAATGTACAGCCTATTATAAGCTACACACAATTCAGGCAACTTTTTTTTCCCTTGTGGATATCTAGGAAAAAGGCAGGAACTGCATTTTTTTAAAGTGGTTGTTTTTATGGAGCTGAATATGAATTTTTAATAGACATTTTGAAAAAATAGAGTTTGACCAAACTATTTTCTGTACCCATTGATAATGAATCTAAAAAAAAAGTCTTTGAGACGAGACTTGGGCAATGGGCAGTAGAAAAAAAAATAAACCTGTGATGCTGTAATGCAATGTATTAAAAATTATTACCAGATTAGAAGTGGATACTTAAAAAAAACCCCCAGAATAATTAATTCAAACACATGTAAGACTATTGAAGACACAGCTAGTGTACTTCAGATTTCCAACATAATATAAATTCAGATTGTAAACATGGATGGACAGTTAGGAATTTTCCTTCCTTGGCCTGTGGAAGTTCCATAAACTGTGGATAAATTCCATATGTGTTGCTGAAACGTGTGTTGAACTTCAGCCAGTAGTTTAAGGTTATGTTGAAGAAAATATTCCTAAAAGGTTTCAGATGAAGAAAAGTATTTGGGACTCTGCAGAGGGGAGGAGGGTTGATTGGTAGGTCTGAGGATCAATACCAGAAGTGGTTTTTTCCTTTGGGGATTTACTTTGACATTTGTTTTCATTGTGCAGTGTAATCCCCAGAAGCCAAAACTACTCTTGTTATAAAATGTCCCTGTAGACAACCTGTTAAAATCCCACTGGAAGATCAGTTTCTTCCAAACTCAGTCTCTTAAGTCTTTTTTTCTCTGTCATGATTGGTGATTGACAGGACTGTTGCAGTGTTCTGTGCTGTGTTGGTCTAACCAGCTATAAAGTGAAAAAAAATTGTAGAGGGTGAAACATTATCAGCACAACTGTTGTATGTAGTTGTCATGTCCTTTCTTTTGACTGGAGTAGTATGTGTTATATATATATACATATATAAAAAACAACATAATTTTTATTCTTAGAACTGCCCCAATTATGAATTTTGGGTTTTTAGGCAAGTACACAGTGTAATAGAACACTATGCATAATTGGTATTACAATTTTTTCACTATTACAAGGACTTCTAGGGCATCCCATGTCAGAAAATCTCAATACTAACTTTCTCATGTTTCTCAGTTTCTACACTTAAGTCAGAAAGTTCATGTTTTTCAGTGTTGTCTAGGTAAGGTTAATTCACTGGCTTCAGTTGCCAAGAATAAAAGCTGGTCTTCTTGATTTGCAATTTAGAAATCTGTGAACTGCGACTATTGAGAAGTATTTTATGTTTAAATTACATCAGTTATTTCTGCTACGTGCTTTAGTAAGTTCTGTTAATTGAAAAGGGCATATATGGCAAGGCCCTGGAAGAAAGAGATCTTGTTGGAAAAAACAAAACTGCAACAATAGGAAACAGGAAAAATTTAATGTGATACACCTTTTTTTTCCCCCTCCCCCTCAATATTTATGTAATAACTCACACATGCGGGACTCCTGTCGTCTCCAGGGGGCAATCACATTCAACATGCATCAAAAGAAATGGCTCAGTTAAACCAACTCTCCCTACCCAGAAATAATTACCACAGGTTTACACTGAGATATAGTTGCAAAAGGTTAGTCAGTAGGGCATCTGCAAATCAAGTTATATGTCAACTCTACATCAATAACCTCATTATAATAGATGTTAGTATTTCAGCACATGACTGTCCAATATAGCATTCCACATATAGTTCATTTTTAACTTTTACATTGACTTATAGCTCATCTAATATTTTACTAACTTATGTATTTAAACACTCTATATTACATAAATTATAATCAATGACAAAAGCAATGATTTAGATTGAAATTCTGCAAAGGGAAATTTCAATAAAATGTCTGGCCCTATTTGTGTAGCTGTCTTCAATGTAAGATGAATATAGGACATTGAACCCTGTAATATAAAGGAAGCATAATGGGAATTCATATTAGCAGTAGATTTTCCAATTTGGGCATTGATTAAAAATGTTACTTATGCTTTATTTTCGGTTTTTGCAAAATGAAAGCTGTTTTATATACATAAACTAGCAAAAAAGTAAATATATTCTAAAAATAACAGCTGATTACCTAAATTCTGCACAAGCTCTCTCCATATACTTTCTTATATCTGTAGCTTATTCATGCGCTATAACATTTTTTTTGCTGAAAGCTTGATAGGCTGGATGAAAACATAAAAAGGTTTTCTAAAACATTCTTGTGGTCTGCATCAAGCTGAAATTTCTACCCAGTTTCATAATTTGGTCTTGTATTTACCTGGTTTGTAACCAGTGCTGTTGCTGTTTGTCACTCCCCATAGATCATTTTGAATTGCTTGCAAGTCTGTTACTAATACATCTAGTCAGCAACAGAAGTTCTGCTTGAGTACATCTAAGTAGAATTATTTTGGTTGGTTGCTAATAAGCCAGATTTCTACCATTTATACTTATCTCTCATTACGAGTGTTCTGTAATAGCCTTATACACTATTACTTACAGGTTTCTCTCTGTACAGACTGGAAAAGGAAGGGAGGTGAAGCACCTTCATACATCATCTTGTCTAGAACACTCCTACCTTGGAAATTATTATTACTTATTGTAAATGCACCTTACTTTGAGAAGCTTTCCTGAGAGAGATTCCATTAAAAAATTTTGGGACCAAATTTCATTGTAAGTTTAAAAAAAAAAAAAAAAGAAAAAAGAAAAATTTGGGTGTTCGATTAAGAACGCCCCATTTGATAAGGCATGCTTTATTAATAGATCTTAGAATATCTCGAAGAATAAAGGTGTAACAAATATATGGAAGGAAACTAGGCATAAGAAATAAAGGCTGTGTGTGAGGTGTCCCAGATGCTTGATGGCACCCTTAAGGAGCATGGACTGAGTCTATCCTACACACCCTTTGTTTGCCTGAACTGTTCACTCAAAAGATTTTTCAAGTGGTTTGTTACTCATGATACTAAAAATGTTGCTAATGAATTGTTACTGATTGAGGTACTTAGTGCAGGTGAACTTAATATGGTTTTTGGTCCAGTGAGTGATCAAAAGATTGTGTTTAGCACGTGAAAGACAAGGAAAACTACATATCATATTAATTATTTTGCAACGACTAGGCACTTTTACCTGTCTCTTGATTCTCAGTGGGTGGTGAAAAATAGCTGCATTTGAAGAAATAGAAGAGAGTACTCCGATTTGCAGTTTAGGTTTCTTTTACAAAGGTGCAGCTGTTTTTTTTAAGCGGGATTGTCAAGGTAATCAGATGATTCAACAACAAACAACAAACTGGAGTGCAACACATTAAATTTTATAGAAGGCTCTTCTTTCAAGTCACAGCAAGGGTTCTTACTGCCTTAACAAGCATTTGTTTGATCCTTTACTTGTGTTAGTATTTTTTCATTTCTGCTTTTTTCTTGGAAAAGTCTCTTTAGCTTTCCAATCTGACAGAGACTCCTTCCATAAAAATACCTTGGAGAAAGCTTGACAGGTTAGGGATGTTGTTGAAGTCCCAAAGTTTTCACTAAACAAATGTATTAGTACAATTGGAGCTTTCCCCCTATGACATTTACATAATTGCAAATAGGGAAAAATTAATTTAAAATATTAGTTTGATGTAGGTGAACTTTAAAGAGGTTAACTTTGAATCTGAAAAGCAAAACCATGCACAGAATGCAGATTTTTTTCATATTGCTTTTTAAAAAGTACATTTAGCGTTATCCTTTGTATATCTGTAGCTGTTTTAGTGACATGAATTAGAAATGCTTTTACAAATGCATGTTCTTTAGTGGGTTGAATTTTTATTAAGCAGTATTATTTGGCATCAGCTAGTCATGTTCCTTTTCACAGTTGCATATTGGCATAATGAAAGAAACATTTTACACCTCCTCTTTAGCTGTCACATACCTTTGTCATATTGAAAACCACCATAATTTAGCCATCTAGAAATTATGACAAAGATAAAAGCCAAGTGTTTGTGATCCCCTCCTCCTTTTTGTTTTTTTAAACTTCAAAGGGACATTATAACAATGTGAACAGTGTGTCACATGAGTGCTATAGTCTCTTCATTTTGAAGAAAGAATTTTGTGTTTTTCTGCATATGGGGTGAATTCCTGGTTCTAGTAAAATTAATGGGATTTTTGCCACTGCCTTGTCAGACAAAGAGTTCTCACATGAAGAAAAAATAATTAAAAAAACCCCCATACAGACAAAAAATAAACTTTAAAGGTCATTGAGAAAGCAGGTCTCAAGTACAAATGGAAACAGTCCATTGTCATTCATCATTTACATCTGATCTGTTGATGGGAATTGTAATTTGTGAGAAAGTCCTTCTGCAGTCAGCTGTAAGGTTTGTCAAAATTGGCTTTTCTGTCTGGGTGTTCTTTTATAAGAACATTTGGCTGCCAAGTCCTAGCAAATATAATTATTTCTCTTAATACAGACATTAGAAAAGACTGCTCAAAGGCTGCTGTCTGGTTCTGGTGCTTTCAGCGTAGGCCCTGATCCTTTATACATGATGGCTTTGTTAACCTTTTTCTTATGTAACCGATAAACTCTAAAATAACTAGTGCTGTGAGCAGGATGACTGGTAACTTGAACTCCTTGAACACCTCCCTGACTTCCTCTTTTGCCTTTCTTTTCTAAATGTGAAATAAGTGTATCATGAGAACACTGGAAAGCTATCACATAAAACATCACCTCATAGCTTCCTACGTAGAAACCTATCCATACATTCATTGGATACCTGGATGAAGGTATCCCAAAGCCGTTCTGGTGGATGTGAATAATTGGCTATGCTTAGCTGTTTGACATAAGTTAACTTGTGTATAGTTGGTCCTCTAAGATACTCTATTCCAGTTATCAACCGCAAATTTCCTTCTCTCTTTACCTGTCTGAAGTATCTGTTAAATTAAAACACCAATTATGTAATAGGCAGTCAGGTGAAATAATTCATCTTGCATCCTGAAAATGTTTCTTAAAAGCTAAAGGGGAAAATTTCGTGTAATTGTTGTCCCAGATGATGCCACAAATTGTGATTTTCCTGTTCTCTGTACTATGGTACCTTGAAAAGCCAGAACATGATAAGATACATTTGAAGACATTTCAAGAACATTTATTTCTGCAGCTTCCCAGTGCAGAATTATCCTGCAATAGCACTATCCTGGTCATAATAAAAACAGCAGGGACAATATTTTGGTACTAGTGCTGATTGTGATACTGAGGAAGCTGCAGCTGCATTCAGGGGGGATCCAGGAGACAGGACTGGGGATGGGAAAAAAGAACTTTTCGACTACCTTTCTAATGTAATTGAACAAAGTTTAGTTCATAATATGAATATGTAAGCTTATACATAATAGTATGAATCCAGAATGCCATGAATTTATTTCAGTTTAAGAATTATGTAGACTACTTCCATAAGTTCAGAAGTGTGTGTGTGTTTTCTGGGAACTATCTCTATTTCAAATATTAATTCTATGAAGTATGAACAAAGGGAAATCTGCTTAAGAGAACAAGAATTTTCTGAGGCTTTTAGTCTCAGTTGTATTCAGCATCCGTATTGCTGTTACATGTCAAAAAGTGTTAAAAAAAGACAGTCAAAGGAATAAAACCTTTAGAGGCAGCATGAAGGCTATAGAAGGAAAATTATATTGGCTCAGAGGAAAGAAATGGATACCACCTACCAAAACCTGCTTTAAGACGACCAAACAGAAACCAGCATAGTTAAACAGCAGGATAAACGAAGCTACCAAAAATCCAAACCAAACAGAAAACACCCCCAAAAATGAAACAAAAAAGCCCCCAAACTTTCCCAAAACTGAAATTTACTGAGTTGAAAAAGACAGAATCATAAAACCTGGCAAGTGAAAAAAGTACAAATAGGAGGACCTTGAAATGCATGAAGTACAATAAGGAGTAAGTCATGAAACGTGCTCAAACTAGTCATTTGCCAATGTGTCAGAAGATGGAAGCCTGCCAGAGAACCTATAGAGCCAAACATAATCAAGGAATATAAAGAGTGCTTTCAAAAAATAGGGTCATGAGGTCAAAAAAAAATGAAAGAAATTTCTTTTTCCTGTGTTCACAGAAGAGGAACTTGGGTAGGTTCTGCTTCTAGAACTACTTTTTATGGACAAAGTATTGGAAGATGTATCTCAGAGTGAGTTGACAGCAGAAGAGATTACACAGCAGTTACTGAAATTAACAATGCCATCACTGGAGAATCAAAGGATAATTCAGGTTGAAAGATACCATCAACTTCTTGCTAAAAGTAGGGTGCACTTGCAGTCAGGCCAAATTGCTCTTAGTACCAGGCAGTTTTCATTCTAAACTTCTTGGAAATTAAAGGTGAATATATGAATTTCTAACTTGCTTAAGGATTGGAGGGTGACTAATGTGACATCTGTTTCTAAAAAGAGTTCCATGTAAGTTTTGGAAACATACCTTCACACATGACATCTGTATTGGATAAGTCAAGAGAAACTGTTTGTAAAAAATAGAATTATTGGGCACATGGTCAACTAATTTACCAACCTAGTATGTTGGTAAAGAGGCAAAGTGCTTTTCCTAAAAATTAAGTAATTCCTCACAAGTTCACAAGTCTTTATATTTTTCAGAAGTGTTGTGACTGTTCATTGTGTTTTTAAAATGCCTGGGAAAGAGTGAATAGATTAAAGAAAGTCAGCAGCATCTACTTGAAGATCAAGGCTTGTTTCTTTGTGCCTCCCTGCAAACTCCTACGACACCAGACAGTATTTAAAAACAAACCCTGGAAGAGTAATTTAAAACAAAAGATGGCCACTGTCATAGAATAAGAGAGCCATTAAGATATGAATCTATGTAATCATGCTACTAAATGCAGTACTGATGGCTAAAAGCTTAAACATTACAAAGAAGAGTGTAATGAAAAAAGTTATGCAGAACAGAAAAGAACATTTTGGCAAACTCAGGCTGATTTATGATGGTAGGAGCAACTCAGCGGGTTTGCATGGTTTTGACCCTAAACCTACAAAAATATGTTGGATTTGGCAATGTTTCACTTGGAGTTTTTGGCCTCCTTCAAGCCCAGAAGTCAAAGCAACATTTGGGACATGAAGCAAAGCCAAAGAAAAGGTTTGGATGAACCATACATACCATAACAGCCAAGTTTCACACAACTCTAATTTTCATAATGGTTTTCCCCTTTGTTTCTTTACATTTTTTTCCAGAGCTCCTTTTCTATTTCTGAATCTTAATGGATAGGGGTCCCTATACCTAGTAAAAGCCTTTTTAATGTATGTACATAAGGAGATGAGAAAGAAGAGCTCAAAGGTTTTCTCTCATTTTATATTACAGTGGAATTTGGATAAAAGTCTTGCAGATACTGTCTGAAATGATGAGGGGTCTTCATGTCCACTTTGGAAAAATTTTCTCTTTTTTGGTGCAAGTGATAGTGCTAGATACTTACCCTTCCTCGTGCATGTGTCAGATTGCAAAATGACATAAGACATCCAGGACACTGAACAGTTTAAGAAAAGGATATAGTCTGGTTTCTTTCTATCACTTATTAACAAGTAGCTCTTAAATCTGGTAGTGTAACTAGCGCTTTCCATGAAGACAGACACGCCTGTACAGTAAATGGTGCGTGTTCTGCATCTCATTTGGATCTCATGAAACTGCAGGATACGATATCTTCAAGCTGCTGATCTAAGAAAGTGTCTCAAATCCATAGTCTGTGTGCACATCAGACACTATACATATGGCAAATGATAAACCTACCATATGGGATTTGGGAAGTTAAGACTATCAAACCCCTATCCCATTATTTTTTCTTACATTGTATGGTGAAATAAAAAACATATTATTCTTCACATTGTTAAGGAGTAATGTTTGTGGCCCCATTCATAAGGTTACAAAACTGATCATGCTTTAAGCTTTCCTTTTGCCTGAAAGTCTTCCTGGTTACACTCAGGTTGTCATTAAAAAAAAAAGGGGGTGGGGGTGGAGTGGAGGGAGATGGGGTAGTGTTTGTGAAATTTGCAGAGTTCGGCCAATTTTTGAATTACAGAGTTCTGAAAACTTCATGTGTAACCTTAGCCAAATATTACAGCTCAAAATAGCTGAGCTTAAGGTTCATTTTGAGAACTTAGTTTTCCAGAATTTTATTGTGTGTATTGTGCAGGTATTATCTGGAAAGAATCGTTTTGGTCCTGACGGTTTTGTGACTGTATATGCAGTTTCACCATGGTTTTATTTTCTGTGTTGGTTTAGTGGATTGGAGTAAGTTAATATCCTCAGCTAAACTGTTTAGATTTTTATCTAAGAATTATAAATTTTGGGTCTCCTTCTTCACTTACTTTCAGATGACAAAAGTCTTTTCATCTTTAAAGAAGATGGAAATTACGTACTCTCTTGAAGTGTTACCCAAAATTGAATCTAGGTACTCTGTTGAAGAAATGTGAATTTGCATTAGGTTCATGATTCATCTTTGAACTCTACTGTTTCTTAAGCAGCCGTTTACCTTCAGTTCATTAAATAGAAAATGGTAAAGCAGCAGTTAGATTTTCTAAGCAAAGATTATTTTTTCATTGAAAGATCTGTGTGCAGTTTTTGAGCATAGGAATAGGGTTGGGTAATGCTTCTTATCTGTGGAATGTATAGTTACTTCTTTCCATGAAGATGCTACAGGTGTTTCTTATAGACATGTCCTGTTGATGCTGAAGAATATGTGGAAAAGAAATTATATTCTACCCTTATTTTACGTTTTTCACAGCATCCTTTTCTCCAGGGGCAGGCAGCAGAGAGAAGGTTCTGTCTGCATGTGGCCTCTGTGTAGATTAATATACATGTTAAAGGCTTCTGCACTCTTATACTAACACTTCTGACAGTTTGGCCCTCTTAATAGACATTTCACCAGTGAGAGGGTTCCCTGAAAACTATACAGGAAAGAAGAGTCACACATTTAATACTGTAGTCTTGGGGAATGTGGCATAAAAGTTTCTGAAGAGAGATGGAATACTAGAAATACACAAGGGTTATATGAAATATCAGAATACCAACATTACAGACTTTTAAAATTAAATATATTTTTAACTTAGAGGAATACTTACTGTAAACAGTGCAAATGTCTGTTTCTTTGGAAAGCACTAGTTAGGGCACTGATACAAACCTGGAACTTTGGATAGTGGGCTTAATTTTGTGTAGGGTATTTAGCTAAGCAAGTTAGAGCTGAATAGAAGAAACAGAAATCACATCAAGAATCAAAATTTCCACTTCATACATCATGACCTGGTCTCATCAGTTGAGGTGGGATTGAAGGACATTGGGTGTAAAAGCGGTACTTCTTCCTCACTGTAGTTACAAGTAAAATGTACAGTATTATGTTAGAAAGGAGTTAAAGATTTGTCCATAGGGTGGGTGTCATCACATACTAGGGCTGATGGATTTCTTAACCTGAAAGCATTTGGACGAAAAAATGATGAATGGGAGCCACAAGACTTGTACCTTGGAAAGTCAAAAGTGGGGAGGTAGAAGATGGGCTGTTGGGTTTGTTTACTGAACAGGAAACCCCTGTCTCCTGGGCTTCTGTGGGTGAATCTGCTTTACCCATGGAGCTGGCACATAAATCAATCTCATCCTTTTAGCTGGTTCTTTTCCTTTTGAGCCAGGGATTCAGATTACCCAGTATCCCTACTGCAAAGCGCTGTTATCAGTTGTGTAATGAAACCCTATCATGAGAACTTTATTTGACCTATCCACTATATATGTGACTCAAGATTCGCAGTCTGGAGACCCATTTCACATGCAGCCAAAATGTGGCTTAGGATAAAAAAAAGATAAGCATGTATAAATCTTTTAAAGACAGTAAAGAAAAATCCAACTCAAACAAGGAAACTCTTATAACTAATGAATTAAGCATCTCCTGCTCTTAGTGAGCGTGAATTTGGACCTGAAGTTTAACTGAGCTTAGTTTGAAGGCATTAAAATTATCCCATTAAAGTGAAAAAACAACTCACATATTTCATTGGCCCTTTGCTTAAGCAAAATGGAAATAATAAGAAAGTAATGTCTTAATATCTGAAAAATATTTTTACAGGAAAAATTATCTGGTGAGAAAACAAGCAGCAGTAAAATGGATCTCAAAGGAATGGCAGGCTTATACAGCATTTTGGGGGAATCTGCACCAACAGAATTGTTGAGATGTTTTTTTGTAGGCTGTAAGAAAGGTAAAACTAATGTTTTAATGAAATTCAGGGAAACTATAGTTCCCAGGATGACCCAAGAACTGAAAAAATGATCCTTTTCATTCTGTAGGACCCTAAAATTGATACTGGTTGAAGGCAAAAGCTGAAAGTGTGAGAAGGGACTGGAACACCAAGTGAATGGTGTTCCTGGGCTGGAGTAACTCAATCCACATATCATACTTGAGTAAGGAGGATGTGCAGTGACTGCTGTATGACTATGTAGAATCAATTGATCAGCTACTTTGGATGTAGGTAGTAGAAGGTTAATAAATTTAAGACCCCTGGTTTACAACCTTTTGCACGCTACCAGTTAGCTCTGTACTTTTTAAAGCACCGTGGAAATATGTATGAGAATGTTTTAGCATATCTGGGACTGCAGGAAAAAGCCAAAAATATTATGCTTGGATCTTTTTAACAGTCTGTGAAAGAAATTTGGGTTTTATAGAACTTTTTAAATTTTCTTTTGGTTTAAACTGAACAAAAGCTTTAAATTTTTGTACCTGGAGAAAAATTGGTATAATTTCCTGTGTTCTCCTTCCCCAACCCACCTCCCCACCCCCCATGCTACAACCACATCCTGAATATGCAAACAACTTGATGATGTAAGTCACTGATTGCTTGTAAAAGCCCAGAATAAGCTGTAGACATCAAGACCCATCATCCAGCCAGCTGGTGTCTTATTTTCCAAGGAAAGAATCCAAAATGGCAGCTCAAATGACTTTGTTTCATGAGCTATCTGAACTGAGGGAGGGCGTCTTTGGAGAAAAATGGTTTCTTGAGATTTTCATATGACCATTACACTTGAGCAAGTAATAATGTATGTAACAATATGGTATATATACATTTTAAATTCCAGTGTTGTCAAGGAAAAATGTGTGTTGCATTAGTGTAACATATTGTGATTTGCAGTAGGGCACTTCTATCCACATTGCTGAATACCAGAGGACTGAGAGTGTCTGTCGGTTCTTATCTATCTACTCACAGCTGTATTTAAGCAACTAAAACACATTTCTATAAACAACTTGATTTATAGACAAAGTTGGCCACTGAGAAGTAAAGTTTTCCTGAAGGGCAGGAGACATGTCATTCTTCTTCGGTTTAGTGGGGAGATCATGAACGTCCGGCTCCTGTCGTGCCTTTTGGTGTTCAGTATTAACCATTTTACTCCATACTTGTGAGTCCTTTTAAATGTATATTATATTCTTTCCTTTCCTAAATATTTATTCTCATGAAAGAGGGAAGTGCTTTTAGTACTTTTATTCTAGTTACTTTCGTTAACTCTTTGATAGACTTTCTTGATTCTAAGTAGAAACGTAAAGGAATTTGACTTACATTTATTTTTGTATTTTAGAACCTTAGTTTATTAAGAACTCTAATTGTCTTGCCAAGAGTGTTTCCTTCACTCCATGCAAAAGAATGACCGAAAATTGTCTTTCAGATATGAATCTTTCTGCACTTCTCTAAGCACTTTTTACCCTGGGTGTTTTTGGGTTTGTTTGTGTTTTTTTAATTTATTTTTGTTTTTAAATCTGGTTCCTTATAAGGTCATACATTACATTACTAATGCTCTGAGGCTGAATTAGTGTAACCTGTGTGACACACCTGAGTGGTTTTTAGATATTTCCCCAGAATGGCTATTAGACTCCAAGCCATGCACAACAGTAACTTTAATTTAACATCTGTGATTTTTGTGATTGGTCCCCACAGCTTGGAAACTCATTCTGTGATTGTGCATCACAGCTACCCTCTGTGGGTATTAGTATAAAAACTGTGCCTTCCTGATGAATTGAGAATGAATGGGTTGCAGCAGTGTTTTCAAAGAAGGAATCATCAGCCATGGCACCATTCCTGCTCTCTCTTCATGCAACTAAAACCCGCTAATCTATCAGTGTAAGAACTGGATCAGATATGAGATACATCTACTTATTTTCTATGTCCTGGTCAACAGAAAAAAACCCCCACACCTTAAAATAAAATAATACAAGAATTGGTGCATGAAAAAATAACATTAGGCACAGTGTTTTCACTCAATATACTGTCTCAGGTGGCTTTAGGGGCCTTTTGACCAGGAAATAGCCTATATATTGTCATGTTTAGAAGCCATAGAACTTATAATCAATAAAGCATTTAAAACTTTTGGACACTCATTTTGGGGCTGAGAATCACCCCAGATCCTTGAGAGGTGTGACTTAAAATGTCATCTTAAGAGTTTTTCCCTTTGTGTGGTTTTTAAGCCTGTTGCCTAGTAATGTCCTTAGGTGCCCATAATTCTTCAGCTGTGAGAAATAGTGAACAATAGTTCCCAGTTCACCTTCTCTACAGCATTTATGGTCTCTTGCTTCTTTTTCAGTAGTGAATGTTCCAAGCTGAAAAATCCTGCTTAAAATTCTGCCTTTCCTTGTTGCAGATAGCTTTGAGTTGTTTGTCTTTCTTAATTGGGAGAGTAGATTCTTTTCAAATTATTTTTAGCACATCTGGAAAGTTTTGCTTAGCAATTATTTTATGTGCTTTATACTAAAAACTAAGATAAATAGAGTTTATATGTATTTTAAATAAAGATTATCATAAGGAAACAGGTGTAGTGCATCCGTAGTCCAAAGTGAGTATCAATTATACCACTGTTGTTTCTGAGAGAAGTTCGTCTAGCTTGTTTTAGTGACATGTATAATAACCTTGTTCATAATTCTTTCTCCACAGGTATTTAAATATTTCTCTATTAACTTAGTCTCTTTTTCTGTAATTTCAGGCAATTATTTCTTGCCTTATCCACACTGGACCTAGGGAACTCACTGTTTCCCCCTCATCCTTTGTGATGGACTGTAACTGCAAATGCATATCATATTCCTTAGTGTTGTCTTCTTCAAGTTGATAGACCCTAATTCTTTCAATCTTACCAAAGAGGTTATGTTTTCTAGTTTCCTTATTGTCCTTGTTGCTTTTCTTTGTAGTCTTTCCAGTTTGTTCACATCTTTGAGTCGATAAAATTAGATCCAGTTCTCCTGCTGAGATCTTGCCAGTGCCAAAGAAAACAAAAGGATTACTACTACATATACATCTCTCCATAGTGGTTTTTTTTGCAACAACATGGCACTGTTGACTTGTCACCTTAGTGTCTTGATCCTTTTCTTTAGTAGAAAAAGACAACTTCTTAATCAGTTATTTCTCTTCCTGGTTTTGTGGAGTTGAGTCATTCTGCTGAAGCGTATGACCTTGTCTTTCCCTCTATTACATAGCATGATTTTTTTATCCTGCTCAGTTCTCAGGCTTGGCAAGATAACTTAAAGTTATATTTTTTTGTATATTTGTACTGATTCCTTCTGCAAATTTGTAGTCTTACTCTTTGGTGTTAATAAAGAATTGAATATCATATGACTCTGCAAAATTCCATTTTTAAAAAACATTCTTCTAGATTAACAGTGAAGTTTTGGTGGCTCACCACAGTTTCCCAAGTAGTTAGGCATCTGTGGTACCTTACTTTTGATTTGTTACCAAATATGACTGCTGCTCTTATTCTTCAGTAAGGTCAATTGCCTTGTCACATGAAAAAATTAAATAGATCAAGCTTTTAGGTAAGTTCACATTGATTCTTCTAGGTGTCTAAACATAGACTGAAGATTACTTGGTCCAGTAAGTCTCAAAGTCAAAACTGACATCCATAATTTTCCAGTATTCCTTCCCGCCCCCCCAGTTAAGATCAAAATTATTTTTCTCATTCTCTAGTTTTTTGGTATCACAATTGTTCCCCAAGAGTTCCCAAAAGAACTTTTGTTTTCAGCAATTCTGAGATTTTATCTACCATTTCTATTCCTAGAGCAAAATTCATTCTATCTAGTCAATAAAAAATCATCCCAGTGTTAATTGTATGAGCTGTTTGATCAGCACTACCATTGGGTAAAGACTGATGTAAAAGAGCATCAGCCTTTTGGTGGTCTTCGCATAATGATTTAATAAGTTCACAGATGTGTGAAGAGAGTAAGCTTAATAGAGGAAAGCCTCACTCAGTATTGCTTTAGTAATTTTGTTTGTATGTGAGTTTATTCATGACATTGTTTTAAAAGCTTGCAAGTAAAAAGGGATAATGCTGTCTCATCTAATACAAAATGCTTGGACATTAGAAGGCAATAGGATATTAGAGAATCCATTTCCTAATTATGATAGTTAAAGATCCCAGTGGGGTTTGATATCTACCAGTATTCAGTAACTTTAGCAAAGACAGGTGGAAAAGAATGGGGGAAATATAGTTGTAGCCTCAGGCAGATACTCAGCTCATGCAGCTGTTTCATGCATTCTGGCAACATGACTCAGTGAAAATCAAATAACATTCCTTATGCCAATATTTCTTACCTGCATATGAAACCAGTTGTCTTTCATTTTGCAAAAACATGATAATTCAAAGAGCATTAAAAAAATGTACCATTTCTCACACAGAATTTATATCTTGCAGCTGCACACTAATCCAAGTGAAATGGAGTAGAGTTTCACTTTATCAGCCAATCATAACTTTAAACTGTTTTTACAGTTCATCGTACAGTTTTTAAAGCCAGATTTAAGTCTGTATATGAAAAATAGTCTACTTGATGTATGAAACCATAGATTAGTCAATATGTATTTAAAGAAGTACTTCAGTAATAGCAGAAGAATGACTACAGAGAATTTACGGACTAAACTCTGAATGATACACATGGAATGTAAGTGCTATGCCATCAGTGCATTTAGGACTATGTGTGAAAGGAGTAGTTGAAAAATATAGAATCAGAATATGCAGAGTTGGAAGGGACCAATCAGGATAACTGAGTCCAACTCCTGGCCCTGTGCAGGACACCCCAAGACTCACACCATGTGCCTGAGAGCATTGTCCAAATGCTTGGTTAATTAGCTAAAATAATCTCTGTTCCTGGTACTCTTTTACAGCTGTCATATTTAGATTATTAGTCCATCCCATATCACAGAATCATAGTCTCATTTAGGCTGGAAAAGGCCTCTAAGATCACTAAGTCCAACTGTTAACCCAGCACTGACACTGATTTAAAACTTCATCTTTTACACCCGTATTTTTGGTTGTTCTTCAGCAGTCTTTATTCTATCCTGGCTCAGATAAGCTTTTTAATGTGTGAAAAGGGTTTTTTGTGTTCTTAGAGGGTTATGGTACTTCAGAAATTAGTCATATGGTTGTACAATAAAAGTTACAGTAGTGGCTGCATTGGTGACTGTCATGATCTCCATTAACACAAAGCATTTCAATATGCTCAAACTTGATACACCCTCATGTACTGTTTTGCTAATAAATTCTAAGTACGACTTAGAAAAGACAGCCTCCAGGAATAAAAAAACTATTCAAGTTTTACACCTATTTCATCCGTTAAAATTCCATTTATTATGCCAGATACATTTTGTAGTTGATGCCATTTATGATATTTGTCTATTTTTGCTGTCATCAAGCTGTTAAACAGCTTTTTTTTTTTTTCTTTTTTTGGTATGAAAAAGGCCTTTCCTATTTCAACTTTATTTTTTTAGAAGTAACTTCCTGCTATTACAATATTTTCTGGAAAAAAAAAGTCAAGAATACCTAAATACCTAAAACAGGTTTTACAAGTTAGCAATTCTGCTATAATTAGTCTTCAGGCTAACTCTGGCTCCATGGATTTAAAACTATCAGAGTATGCTGTTTTGTGAAAAATATGTTTTACTTTGTTTGGACGTGCTTGTCATAAGTTTCTCAGTATATCATTATACTTTAAAACCTCCCACTGGCAGCGTCTGGAAGGAAAAAATATTGTGTAAACTATAGAAGACCTAATGGCAGCTTCCTGCCAACGTTCATTCTTGAGTCAACAATGTTTGTTTTTGTTTTTGCTTTTGTTACAATCTAGTCTTTCATATAAGTTTTCTATTTTTTTTTTATCAGCCTAGTAAAGCATATATCCACATCTTCTACTTTCCCCTATTTTTTCTCCTTTTCATTCCATGATATCTGTGTTTCTGGTCATACCACCAGTGAGTGTTTGCACACATAAATTATACACCTAAAAACACTCATCACTAGGAAATTTATTGCTTCTAATATCTTTCTCATGAACAGTTGTGTTTATTTCTGAGTTGACTTCTCTGGTAAAGACAGCAATGCTCTTAGCTTTGGTTCAGTTCTTTGTTTTTTCAAGACTTTTGATATTATAGTGTATATGGAACCATGTGGGCTTTCAACCATGAGTCTGTGCTGGGAATATTAAAATGGTTTTAGTTGATAAATGCAGGTCTGAGTAAAAATAATAGTAGATTGCTATCTGTATTAACTCTACTATTTCTACCCTGCTGAAGCAAGGCGCAGTACATGGGTGCAGAATGTATCCTCCTGACAGAGCCTATAATTGGCTTTTTTTCCTCCCTTTGAAACCCTACTGGGAGAAGGCAGGGAGCAGGAAGGAAGGCTGCTGTCCTTTAAGATCAAGAACTTGAATCTTCTTTCCCATGTCCAGGAAACTTGTGTTATTTGGTTTGGGAGATCTTTTATCCTCTGGGCCTCCTTTCGAAACCAGCAAAACAAACCAAATTCCAGAACTTCCTTAAACATTCTTTACCAGTATTTTGTGGTTTTTTTTTTTTTGGTTTTTTTTTTTTTTTTTTTTTTCAGAATATGAAATACTTGCAGATTTGTAGCATTATAGCAACACAGTGGGTAATAGTAGTTATTATTTATATTACCTCATGTTAGTGTTCATTTATAGCAGTGAGGGTTACACTCTTGTAATGGCTGATTTTCCTTCCTCTTGAGGTAGAATGTTGTATAACATGACATGAAATACCACGAAAGATTAAACTATATTCATAATGCAATACAGTAGGATATCAGTTATTCAAACAACTTGTATCACACTACATTTGTCTGGGTGACTCGGGTTTGTGTTATGAGGAGTCACTGTGAGACAGGAAGACATGTACAGCAGGGAAGTTTGGATAACCAGGATCATACTGTGTGTATTTAGATTTTTTGTTGACCAGATTCATTAAATGTAGAAAGGCTGTATTTCTTTTTTTTGTTCGTTTATAGAAACCCTCTGTAAGATTGTGATATAACACAAATTTACTGAACAGATGTTGCATTATAAGCCATTACTTTTGATCTTGCCATGAACACTAGATAAGTGGCACCAGCACTAAAAAGACCCCAGACTGAAAAAACCAACTTAGAAGAAGAGAATTGTTGATCTTTACTTTTGAATAATCATTTTATTTACTCATTGTAAACACTGTTTCTTAAAAGGAAAAAAAAAAAAAGCCCTTAAGCACCCAGCTCTCTTCCTAGATAAGAAAATACATCTCATATGTATTTACTCACCTTGAAATACTGTTTTTCTGAGTAACCCTTATACAAATCAAGAGCAAGAAAAATCCAAATTTCCTTAAAAAATGCCTGCAGTTGTCTAAGCTGCATTGCCTAAATGAATGGGAATTATTGAAATCTCCTATAGTCTCTTTTGGTTTGTAGGTGTTTTCTGTGAAATTCGTCTAAGAGAGGGGAAGGAATTTAGTCATCATTTATGTGCATATGTGTGTGCTCGTCGAAGTGATTTTGAAGGTCTTATGTATGCACCAAGAAACGGAGAAATTAGCTATTTGGAAATGGAAATTGGTGATCTTCCAGGCAATATTGGATCTAAAAGTGCTAAATCCGTTAATAAATAAACCTTGATTCAGACTGGAATGTCTTGGCTTGATCTTAAAGGTGATATTATGAGGGACTTCGAGCTATTGACTAGCCTCAAAGATAATTATCTACACATTCCAATCTTGTTCTGCCATCAGGAGTGTCTGAGGCCTAAATGGAGCAAATGTTATTTCCACTAGAAATGTATTTTATTTAGACTATCCTTGTTCCCAAAGATTTAAAAAACATTTACGTCTGACTGAAAATACAAAGAATAAAATAAATATATGACTACCACCTTAGAGACCTGTGTGCTTAACACAGGAGTCATAATTTCAGCCATTGTAGATAGCTTTCCAACTGTGACATTGTATGTTGTGAGCACAGTTATGTTTTTGGTGTTATTACTTTTGTTGGGCTGTAGATGAAAGAATAAGTTTTTCTTTGCTGAATATTTTGGAGGGAACATCTCTTAAAACATCACTACAATGTAAATTTCATTTCCTGTATCATGTACTGGTGCTAATTTGAGACACTAAATAGTGCATCTGAAACAGAATATGTGCAATTTAAATATTAGAGATTAATGTTTCAGCGTCAAGCATCTTGAAATGGATGGAAATGCTCTTCTGCCTTAAAAAACTGGCACCTTAATTCATAGTACATAGGTGTTAACTTAATACATGATAAATCTAAGAATTCTTTTTGTTTCATAAGTTCTGCTGTCACAAGTGAAATATAAATGGGATTCCTTTAGGGATTGCTGGGTATAGCAGAGACTTCTCTAATGAAGCTTATCTGTGGGACAAAAGCTGTACAAAGGAAAGGAAAGCAAGCATTAATTTATAAATACATTTAAATATGTATTTTTGTAAATGTACTCTAATATAGTTTTCATGTATCCTCAGTTGTAGGATTGTGTGTTCCATGGATAGTGACTCCAGACCTTAAAAAAATACTTCAGATGTACAACTTGATGAGTACATAGTCATGTCTGTTCTCTGAAACCAAGCCTGTCTTTGGAAGAGAGGGAGTTAAGAATAATAAAAGATACGTCCCAATGAGAGTTGTTATGCAGAATATAGACAGTGGAAAGTGAGTTAGTTTACATGAAAGGTCAAGCAGATCCAAAACAAAATTCTCATCAAGGCCAGTTTAGTCCTCCTATCTATAAGTTTTGTTAAATCCTGCCCCTTAGCCTGTGGTCTTAATGCCTGTATATTTTGCCTCAAAATAGAGTGAATAATATCAACTTGTAGACATGCTATTTTCTCTTTATACTCTCCTGCATGTTGCCTCATGTGGGAAGAGGCTTGAGAGACTCAGAAGGAAACCAAAATTTTAGCTGAGGAATAAAAGGCAGCTTGTGTTAGTTATAGATTCTGACACTACCTTTGCTTTTTTCATGTGGTAAGAAATATTATTGGTCTCATAAAACTTTGTCTAATGTATTTTGCTTACGAAAATATTTATAACTGTATAAAACTTAGGCTTTTATAAAGCCCATTGCTTTGGTATCTAAATAATGCCCAAACAAGAACAGCTAAATAGTAAAATATTTAGTAAATTCCAGAGAACATTTATTATGGCTCAGGCCAAGGCTTTATAGTACAATTTCTCTTAGTTTTCTTATTATAAACTGATTATTCCTTCATCTACATGGAAAATTTCTTCATAGTACCTAAATAGAATTCTTGCATCCAGTGAGGCTGCCTTTCGTGAGAATTCCCACTGTAATGTAATGTGAAATGTAATTTAGGAAGCACAAAACCTAAAAAAATCCATCCCTCAGTGGAAATGCGTATTTGGCTGGAATAGCATTAGCATGAGGGGAGGCAAAAAGTTTAGGTGCTGGAACTCTGAGTTACAGTATTTGCATTTTTTTATAGTTGCTCCCAATTCTCATCAACTGATGTGATGGAATTGAAATCTTTGTTTTCTTTGTAGATGAGGCGAAATTTTAAGTGACAGCTCTTTTTCTTCATTGAGAGATCCTCACTGAACTTTGTTTTGGTTCAGTGATAGTCAGACAATGTAGGTTTGTTGCTTAGAAAAGAGCAAGTTCTGTAATTCAGCATCTTTGTCATTCCAAAAAAATGGTAACTGCTTATGAATTTCACAGAGAGGTAGAGATGAATTTTTCAGGAGCTAACCTTGAATGAAACCATTGTCATGCAGTCTCTTACTTCTCTGTCCTTCCTTTAAAGAGTAATGGAGGAAAAATTTGCAGTTTTGGAAGGACAGTATTCTTGGGCTATTCTCCTACCCTTTCCAGTGTTATCTCCCCCACCTGATTTTCTTCTCCCATGTCTATAATCATAACAAACCACTCCTACAGTTTCTTTTCTGCATAATCTGTGTGTGTATGATACTGCACATTGTGTCTCTGCAACTTTGCTCTGCAGCATTGCATTCTGGCTGTGCAGTTATGTGTGAAGATCTGTGTGGGTGCTGCAGAATTTCCTCCTGGGCTCATGTTCCTGCAGAATTGATGGGCTCTGTGTCTGCCCTCTTGGCTTTTGCCAAGTGCTGGCAGTGCTGCTCTCAGAGGCAACAGGCTGTGCTGCCGCCTCACCTCTGGCTCCCTTTTTGCACAAGTTCTGTTTCCTGAGACTGCTGTTGAGTTCAGTTCAGCATCCTGCTCCTCCAGCCCTGCTCCTTCCACCCATAGGGAATTTCCCTCTAGTGTGTTGAGTGAGGGGAGGCACCGTGATCTGGGACTGATTTACCCTGTAAGTTACTATGTGAGGGGACAGTTCCATGAACCACGAGTTACTATTTGAGTGAGATTTCTCTTTAGTGCTCTGAAAAATTGCCGTGCTGATTGTAAACTGCCTTCCTGGAGGAATTCCTGCTGACAGATTCTGGGTCGATATTTCGGCTTCATCATGTCATCATTCCTGGCTTATCATGTGTTAATAATGGAGTCCAGTTGTCAGACATTTTGGTGTCCCTGCAGGCCTTCCTTGACTGTCCTATTGCTTACCCTATCCTGGACAGACTCATAAGCACTTCAGTTCTGTTCCTATTCACTGGTCTCTTTCTGAAGTGACCCTCCAAACAGCTTTAATTACTTTATTTTTAATTATTTTATTTATTATTATCCTCACGGTAAGCTTGCCTTGCTTGTGTTCATTCCATTGTCTGAAACAATTAACTTAGTCAACTGTTTGTAGTCCTGCTCCATGTGTTCTCCAGTACTTCCTTCATGGCTCTGAAGAAAGCTGAGTAATGATATAATTACCAGTTGCTATACCAAATATTTAAACTTTTCTTAAAAGAGTGATCTGCAGATGGGTGTGCCAGGGCTAAAACTTGGTGCTTTCATGACAGAGGTACTTGACTTTTCTTAAGGTTATTTATGTAGTTGATATTGTGCTCTATACAATAGGAAATAATTTTAGTTCCTGACTAGGTAACATGTCCATACCACTGTGACTTCTGTATATGTGCCAAGCCAATAAAATATTATATAAATAACTTTATACTAAAAATTCCATAGAATTAAGTAAACGGGGGAATCCTATCTGCATTAAGAAAAGATACGTCTTCCTTGGGCATTCAGTACTCACATGTTAAAAGTCAAAGAACTAAAGATGTTATCAAATCTCTGGTGCAGAAGCTGTACTTTATCTGTTATATGAATCTTTATTTATCTTGCTGCTCATTAATATTATTGAGCTTCTGTCAAACCTTGATAGGAAACTGTATTTTCTGACATTTGTCACACACAGCTATCCAAGTTTTTTTCACACAAGAACATTTTCATTCTAATAAATCTTGTCATTTCATAATATGTAAGCACAATGTAGGGTGTTGAAAAACTCTTATGTACATAAACTACCTGTTTGCAATAAGACTTACACACACCATGTGAATCCCTGCTGCTTATGGATATATTCTAAGGGAGAAGCATTTCTAACTTTAATAATATGTTGGGATTATGGATTAAAAGCAGCAGGGAAGTAGCTTTGTGCAGTGTAACCTAACAAGTGTGCTAAGAATCAGCTTTTGGCAAGAAAACTCCCAATTTGCCCTCTCTCCCAGAAGTTGACCTGGTGGATGAAATAGTGGATGTGTGTATGATTCTAGGCATGCCTTCTCCAAAGATCAACATTTGTACACACTTTAGTCACCTTTTATATGCAGTGCTATTGACATTAACCAGAGAGGCCAGTCTGACAGGGCTGTGCTTTAACACCAGCTAAAGAGTTGCTCTGCTCCACTTGCATGGTTTATCTGAAAAGACTCAACACCGAAATCACACAGTGTAATTGTTTTCAGTCTATAAGAGTTCTCTTCCAGATACAATATCCTGTAGGACAATTGAGTGTCCTACTGAAATCAACATATGTTCAAAACCTAATTCAATTACTTTTCTTTTGTACTTCTGAAAAAATTAGGTTGAACTCTGAAAATTATCAATACATTATATCTAAATTTCCTTTCACTTGCACAACTATAAAACACCTTTCATGCTCCTTTTGTAATTAGGTTTGGAGAGTATCAAACAAGTGTAAGAGCAGAGCTAAGGCCACCAGCTGTTTAAAAAGAATCAGAGATTTGCTCAAATGAAGCTCAGTTGAAAAGGAAAGAAAACTAATAAGATATGTCAATGAAATAACAAATTTTCAGAATAAATGCAAAAATAAAAATTGGTGGTGTTTTTTTGGGGGTTTTTTTTTTTTTTTTTTTTTTTTTTTTTTTTTTTTTTTTTTAGGGAAAAATGAAGGAATTGAAAAAGGGACTTTTCTGATAGTTCTCTTTGTAGCTCGTGTCACCTGAAGTACTTGTTTCCTCAGGCAATCCCTCAGTCTTTGTCATGGCAGCACCTGCCAAACCCTGCCAAACCTTATCCTTACCTTCTACCCTTGACAGCAACACCTGACCTCTCTCTCTGGTATCAACAGCGCTCCGGTGAGATTGCAATGCCTTTTTCAGTAAGACCCACCTCACCCATTATGGAAACACAACTGTCTGTGATAAAACACAGTGCATGGTGCACAGTGATGCAGTGCGATGACAGGGACATGAATCAAAAGTCTGAGAGATGAATAAAAACAATGTAAATTTAAATAGGAGAATATGATTATTGAAGATGGAATTAGGTTTGGACACATGATAAGATTCCATCCATCTGTGAAAAATGCCAGAAGATTTTTTAATGAGATTTCCAGTTATAAATGTTGAGACACCATCAGTCCTGAGGTGATAAGATTAGAGCTTGATTGTGTGTAGCTATGAGAATGAAAATGTATATAGAGAACTGACCTACTGTGGAAAAGCAATTAGGGACTACAGGGGGACTAATAGGAAAATAAAACAGCTATGCAATATATCCCATGGCAAAAAAAATCAGATACACTCTGTTATAATTTAACAGACACTTGTAGATAACGTTATGGTTATGGGTGACTTGAAGCATAAAATAGTATAAAAGAAGAAATTAAAGCTCTAATAAATTAATGTTGCTTGAACCAATATGCTGTGGGGCATAATGTATTGCAAAGGACAGGACAATTAAGGAATGGGAAGGGAATTACTTCTAGGATCTAATGTCTAGATGCCATGATCTGAAAATCAAACTCAACTTTGATATTTGACTTTGGCAAACTGGTTTAGAAGAATTTAATTGGAAATGGACTAATTGTACATAAAACTTAGGAGGATCAGAATTAGAGCTATATTAGTACACACTTGTTAGGTCTTCATATGCCTCATAAAAGGTAGGCTATGAGGGTGGAGAAGCCTTCATCTCTGCTGGGACTGGCAGCTTTGCACAGGTAAGCACTGCGGCCACTTCCTTGGTGCCAGTGGGCCCTACCCACCCATCAACCACACACCAGTGGTGCTGCCCCCACCCTCTCCTGTGCTGTGTAATTGTGTTTTACACCCTGCCAAAAGAAAAGGAAACGGGACTGGCTATGTGGCTGCTGGATCAGGGATGGTACATTTGATTGGTGATACTGTAATGGGTTTTGCTTATCAGGACCTGCCAAAGACCCTTTTTACAGATATGACCCCAGTATCTGTGCCTCAGAGCTATGCACTCCTGGCACTGGTTGTCTGTAGCTGACCCATCTGTTATTTCCATCTGCTCTTCTTTTTCTTTCAAGTTTATAAGTTATATTCTGAAATGTAGTTCAGATCCCAATGCACTGTTTTTGTCTTTCCTCTATACAGCCTATTTAGTGAGGAAAACTGATGACTTAGTGCTAAATACTTGTTAGCTTCTAGGCAAATCAATTTCACCTGAATGAAAGAAATAGAGTTTTCTTAACTTAAAATACTTGTCTCTCTTTTCTGAACTTCATCCTCAATGGATTCACTTTATAGATTTTGTTTTTCCACTAATTAATTCCATTGCTGTTTATTTTCCCTCAAAGAGCCCTGTGGCTGGTTATCACAGAAGCAAAGAGAGTGCAATGAAGTACATTTCTAAGGAATTTAGACTTAGTGATTCTACGGACAGGAACCTTCACAACTGTCTTTTGAGAACAATCCCTGCTCCAACCAGAAATAAAGTTTTGCTCAGGTACTTGCTATTCATCTCATGTTTTAAACAAGTACCCACAATGCTGCTCTCTTGAGGAGACAAGATTCAATACTTTCTTTTCAAGCGTTAACAGTGATCAAATATATGGTAATAAGTAGAATATTTTTCCCAGGAGTAGTGAAGTAAAATGTTTGTACTCAACCTAATGACATTGTGACAGTATGTGTTTTGTTCATGTGTGCAATGCAAAGAAAAGATTTGTCAAGCTTTAATGTGCAGAATACTGAGTATTAAAAAGAAACAAAATAGCTAAGTATTGCATAAAACAGGAAATGTGCAATCTAAAGCTTCTGATCTGGATGCAAACATCTTGACGGTCTCCCTAAACATGATCATTTGTCCCACAGATGAGTTCAGCGCTCAGCTGAATGCCAAATCAGGCCCAATGGGCTGCCCTGGCTTCATTTGCTCCCATCAGCAACTTGTGCTCTGCCTTGAGAGATTTGGCCGTGGTTGGGTAAGTCCCTATGACTCCAATGGAAATTTGCAGGGACCTTATCTGTACAAACCTTACCACTGGAGCAGAGACTTAGTGGAGCAACATACCTGAAATGGACATTCCTTGGGAGTAAATCTCACTCCCACTAAAGAACAAGCCACAAGGTGGGTGTAACACCTGCACAGGGTGCGACATTGGACGTCCCATGGCATAAGAGCAGTAGTGGCAGATTTGTCCACTTCAATTCCAGCTGTTTGGCTGAAGGTTAGGCATGTTGTGTGAGTGTATTCCAGCAAGGAAAGAGAACTGGGCAGGCAGACGTGAATCCCTCTATCCTGATCCATGAATGAACCCACCAAGGTGTCTGTTTGTTGGAGCTGCCTACCAACAAATGCAATTGTGATTAAAACATTGTGCTTGTTGCAAGACGCTAAATAAAACCAGCCATTTAATAATACCAATCCATTTTAGTATAATAAAATACATCAGCTATGGGGTATTTTACGAAAATGTTTAATTCAACTGTTTCTTTGGAATGTAGTAGTCATAGTTTGGAAATTTAAGTTACAGTTCAGTTCTATGTGTTTTTTTTTTTTTTTTTTATGCTACTCAGTGTCTGAGAATACAAATGTCATTTAAAGTTAAGGCTTCACTGTTCATTTTGAAACAACAATTTACAAGTGTCATATTGTCATAGAAAATAAAAATTTCTGTAAAAAAAATTTGCACAAAGTTTTATGATGGTACAAAACATGAAGCAATAATATACCAGTAAAATGAAATCATTTTACTACTGAAGATTTTTATAGTTTTTCAATAAAGAAAAAATATGTTATTTTACACTTTAAAAATTATGAAACAATCTAAAACAATATAAACTGAACATTTTGTAACACTGCCTTTACAAATTAATAACTTTATAAACATATAATTTTTTTAAATATATTTATCAGTGCAAGATACTTTTCAATGTAAAGTTGCAGTATCATTTTTCCTTTATTGAAGGGCAACTTTCATTCTATTACCTTCAGAGAAATCAAATCTTCAGTGCTAGATCCTCATTATCATAGTAAGGCCTGAAGACCACAAAGGAGATATATTTCTTTTTATGTTCATAATTCTCAGTATGTTAAAAGAAGAAAAAAACCCCACCAACTACCAGCTTTTCTGTTCAAATAGATCAAGACCAAGAGCTGGTCCAGAATCTATTTAAATCAGTGGGAATACTTCAAAAGGTTTTGGGCTTGGGCTCCCCAATGGAATTTTCTCTTCAAGGCAATATAAGCATACAACTCTTAGTCAAGTTAGTGGACTAGAAGTTTTTTTCAGCTAAGGAGAACAGACCCTTAACTCCTGACTCACACAGTGGTGATGTGCTGAAAACAGTATTGAAAAATCCTTTTTTCTTTGGGTTAATTAACTAGCTGCTGCAATACCATTATGGACAAATTACAGTGTTAGAAACCAATGAAAATTCTACCTCTGACAAAGCGAGTTTGTCACTTGGGACATCTCATTGACTAACTCTTAGGCAAAACTTTCAGGCCCTAGGTGCACTGTCTCACCTGCTGGAGGACCCAAGGTTGAGAGACTGGGGAGGTAACTGTTCCCTCAGTCTAAGGATTGATGACCTGAAGTGGGTGTGCGGATTTTCCTGATAGTCATTGCTTTTAGGACTCCTTTGAAGTAGCAACTGTCCACTGCTTTTCTGTTGGGTCTTCCTTTGAAATATTTTCAACTTCAAACCTCAATTTTTACCTCCAGTCTCCTTCTCTTTTCTTCAATTTCTGGGCTACTGCTGGATTTTCTACATATTTTTCTGTTTTATAGTTCATATTGTTGAAATTATACAACTAAAAACATTTAGTTGATAAATAGGGGTGGATTCTGTTGCTCCATGTAATTCAAGGCTGAATTAGCCCTTTTTTAATCCTAATCCTGGACAGGCTATTTCATTGCTCTTCTACAAAAGCAATCTTGGAAAAGACTAACTCAGAAAGTCCCAATCACTTCCCTGACTCTACTCAGGAAATTCAATGAGGAAAAACACCTGTTCAGCACTTTGGCAGGATGTTCCTTTATCCATGTTTGCACTGGTTTTATCTGCTGGTTGGTAAATACCCAGAGGAGGGTTGAAGCTGCCTCCCCAGTTATGGCTGTGCTGTGTGCGGGTCACCGCAGAAAACCCCGGGGCTCTCCTCGCACCTGCAGGAGGGGAGTGATCCCTCTGCTCCCTTGTCACCTTCTATGGACCCCTGTGGGAAACACGCTCCTTTCTTTTTACCCTGTTGGACTAGCTGCATAGGCTGTTGAATATTATTTGTCCAATAATCTTTGTCCTAAATTATTTCAAAAATTTCCATGCAATTGTCAAGCACATTTTTTTCTCACAGCTTATAGTACTCAGTTCACTGAATTGGTCACTGTCTGCACTTCTGGTCAAACAGAAACCTCCTGGTATGAAATGCCAATTGGATATAACATGATGGTAAGAACATACCCTACATACACTGTGGGATTTCACTCTGCCCTCAGTACCCACATAAGCCCAATTAGCATTGATTAGCATGAAAATACACATATACTGAGAGAACAGAACTCTGAGTTCAGGTAGAGGCAGGAGGAGGAAAGTTTCTCATTTTAAAGGCAATCTTTTCAGTAAGGGAAGCGTTTTCCCCAGTGTAATTAACAGGCAAGCTGTTCAGGATAAAAGACATGTTTCATGATATCAGGAAAAAAGATACTGTCACTTTATGCTGTTAAGAAGAAACCCAAAGTTCGACTTTGGAGGGTAAAGTTAAGAATTTTCCCTTATTTTTTAACACAAACTCTAATAAAATCCTTTGCCATTACCAGCAAGTTAAAGCTGAAGTTTTCTTTCCTTGGCAATGGCAAATGCTTATGCAACCTACTCAGAGAGACAAAGAGAGAGAGAGAAAGAGAAGAGAAAGGGAGAGAGATTTTACATTTGAAAATACATTCTATATGAAAGAACAATAAAAGGGGATATTGCAGCTTTATACAAAAGGGTCAAGAGACATGAAGTTGAAACACAGAAAGCAGAACAATTGAGCCAGGTTGTCAAATCTGATTAGCCCTTGCCTTGCTGAGGCTACCTTCTTACACTAAAATATACTTTTCTTTTAGTCAATGAGCCATCAGAATATGATTAAAGACAAGGGCATAACTGCAGAGAAGCTGTAGTTAATGTTAACACAATGAGAAGCAGTAAAAACAAAAAGGCACTTGAGAGGACATACACTAGCCAGTGCCAAGGACTTTTTTTGTTTCATTTTTAGGCAGTACACTTGGTTACCAGTTGTGTCTGATGATGGCACATACTCTTTATGGAGTTCACAAGCACAAAATTTAGTACAACACTGAAGAACAATAAAATTTGACTGTATTGCTTCGTAAACAGAGCTGACACACTATACTGGTACTGATGCAGCAGTACTTTCAAAAACATCCTAACCCTTCTTTGCCTATGCACAACACGAGCAATTATACACAAATACAGGTGCAGAAGTCCACTAAATTGCTGTTACTCCAATATTTTCTGGGCACTGAGCTACAGACAGCATGTCCATCCAAAGGACCCCACTGAATAAATTTTGTGACAGCATCTTGGATTTTGCACAGTAAAAACAAAATTACCCATTAACAGAAAACAAAAGAGAGGGAGAGAAAGAAAGACAAAATGAACTATAAGTCAATCATACTTGGTCTCAACACCAGCATTTGATTATTTCAAATAAAACCAACAGAAAAAGCAGACTGTACATGATTCAGGTTGTTAACACAGATTGTTATCCATGTTCATCGGTTACACACTCATTGAAGCTCCTGAGAAAAGCTTGGCTCAGTGTCATCAATGCACTTTTCAGCCTGTACAGTAAAAGATCAACAGTTCCCCAGCATGACCGAGCTATGTCCTTCCATCCCAATTCTCTGAAACTTCTCCAGTCGCTTTATACCTTCATGCTTCCGAGTATGAATTCTGTGTGTTTAGTTTATCTTTTTTCAGTTTTACACCATCGACCAGTTCAAAATTGTAATTCTCCAGTGCAGACAAGTTCCTCTCTGACATCCCATTGTGCCAACAGGCACAGTACAGGACAACTCCACAGATGGCTCCTAAAAGCACCCCGAGTGCACTCATGGCTATGATGGTAATAAGGATTGGATCTAGGGTCTTCAGGACATTGCCTGGTTTCCTGGAGATGTTGTCATCATAGTCCTCGCCCGTACGGTATGGAGGCGTGAACCCTGAAATGGAGTAAAGAATTGCAAAATTTTCAGAACTGATCCCAATTAGAACTTTGATAAATTGGAAATTTTGAGAAAGAACATCAATTATTTTTTTGGACATAAGTTTCTACGTAATTTTAAAACCTAGCTTCTTGGAGGTAGTCATAAATAGCTGAAAACTGTAATGTGTCCCAAATAGTTGTTGATTTTTTCCAGACTGTTCTCCAATTGTTGAATTGACTGCCTGTTAGTAGGGGTTTGATTCTGCCTTGGATTAAGTAGGAGTCTTGGGAGTGAATAACCAGGCCTTTTGATCACATTTTGCCAGGTTGCAGTATTTAGCTCAAATATGTTAATCAAATCCTATTCAGGTCAATGTGAGAGTTTATAGCCTAAGACATAGGCTGGGAATGTCCAGCCATTTTGCATCCTTTCTACTTCAATGACTTCAGGATTGGATCCTGAATTGGAAATAGTGACAGAACTGACACAGAAGAGCCCTCTGCCCACTTGTGTAAAGTATGCACTGGATATCGCAATGTTTACTCTCAACCGTTTTGGTTTATGAAAATGATCCAATAGCACTTAACCCTGTAATTGTTGCAAGAAAAGCCAAAAAGTGTTTTTGGACAAACTCTGACTGAAACCAATTATAGCAATATCCCATTGACTGTAACAGAAAAAAAATTAAGTTAATTGGCTGAAAAATGCAAGTATATTTTATTATTGGGACAATATGACAATTATGACCCATTTAATGATCCATTTACAGCTATCATCATTGAAAATGATAATGCTTTGCTAGACTGGCCATAAAATGACATTTTCAGCCAGGTCTGTGAGACAATTAGCCTGACGAGTTTTGAGCCTAATTACCGATGCATGGTGTGAGTCATAAATTGTAAGATATAATGATAGTGCCTTCTACATCAGTGGACAAGCCTTCTAGATAACAAAATATTGAGGAGCTAAAAAGCGCATGTATATATATGTATATAATGTAACAAATCATGTATATAAAATGTGAAAGGTTTGAGATAGGTATGAATAACAAGAAGTCCATACGATTGTATGACATAGAAGAATAAAACTACCACTTCCTTCAAATAAACGTAAGCCTTCTTAGCATCTGATCCAGACAAATCAAAACACCTTAATACCATATGCAGTTAGAGAACAAATCTATAAATAGGAATGCACAAATTCACACTAAAATGCACATTAAAATTCGTTCCCTTTAAAAAAACCCCCACAATTTTTACCTGTTTGATTAATATCTGTGTCTTCTTCTTCATCTATTTCATTCTCCACATCAGTTGATTCTAATGAAACAAAAGAATTGACATTGATTATTAGGGTTACAAACACTGATTGACTATCATGCTTACAATAATGGTATAGCAGATTTTCCTGTGTCAGAGCATCATTATGGTTGCTTGACAGAACTGTTCATTATAATGGGCTCTGAAAATTAATGGAGGAAAAAAGAAAGATTAAAAAACTCCTCTCCGCCCAGTCTTGGCACAGTTTTAGTTATCAGCAGGGGTTTTCCATGCCTGCAAAAGAGAAATCAGTGTGATGAATTAGCATCTCATTCACTGTATTTACAATTTTGGAGCCCAATTCCATAACACTTCATCAGCATAGGCAGAGTTAATCACAAGAATAGTGTTTCACTGACTGCAACAAGATTACTTATGTTTGGGTTTCAGACTGAGCTTTTGGATTTAGCTCCCTCAGGCCAGAAATCTTTGCTCAACATTTGGTTTGAACAACCAAAACATGTGGAGATAGGAAAGTTGTTTTCCTTTCTCATTTTGAAGTCAGGTAAATATAGTCACTGTGGTCCCAGCACCCCTCTTGGCACTGAGGACACTGCAGGAAGATCAAACAGTGTGTCCTGCCTCTCTTTCCTGCTGTCACTCTGGTTGCATTTGATGAACCCCAGAGGTTGGACTGTGTGATAAAAAGAGATTGTACAGTTTCCTCATCCTGCAGTGAAATTACCATGTAGTTGAAGACTGTCATGCTACCCTCAAATGGATGTTAGCTACAAAAGGTGAGGAACACCCTCTACTATTGCTCTCAATCGTGTTGCCAACTCACATGGCATAAGTTTATCTTCCTAAATCTAGTAATTTCTATTCCCTCTTTTACATAAAAGTAATTGCTTCATCTCCACTGTGAAGGACAGCGGTCAGTGCTTGTGTTTATCTGGGGCTGCTGCTGCCAAATTACGTGCAGTATGCAATGTGCATATGACCAGCAGTGACTGGAATAGCCCAAGATTGGCCAGAAATAAAAGGACTCAAAGAGCGTCTCAGGAATAGCCTGGCTCAGTTGTGGGAACTTCCATGTCCTAACATTACTTTTTGTCCTGCATATCTGGGAGCTGATGTCTACAGCAAATGAGCCACAGCAAACTCAGAATGACAGGACGGCAGAGGACAGAGCAGGGGCCATTTCACCCTGTCTGCTTATCCTGCAAGGGTTTGATATAGTCCTTCAGAAAAGAATTTAAGGCTTGGTAGTAAGTGATCTAAAAAGGGTGAGGAAATTAAATTGGATTTTGAGCATTAGTTAAAACAGGGAAGAGAAATAGGAAAGGCGGAGAAATTTAAAGAGGGCATCAATATGAAATACAGGGAGAGATGTGAGAATGTGAACATTCTGTGACCCATGTCAGTAGAATGTCAGTTCTGATCCAAACTGCTGCCATACCAAGGTGACACCAGTGGCACTTACTATGAATAAAGCTATGAGCTGAATCAGAATGTTTTCAGTGGAAAAATTCCCATATGACTAACAATTATCTATCCCTTTCTCAGAGAAAAAAGCAGATATTAAAACAAAATAAATAATGTTTTGGATGATAATTCTCTATATTCTTGCTTTTTACACTTACTTCGGCAATCCTCTTGTGCAACATGATTGTCAATTTTAATATCATCCACAGCAATTCCTCCAGTTCCTTTTCCAATTTCTCCCTCAATAACCACCTGGCAAAACAAGATAATGTTCACATTGTTTTCACGTTAGCACACAATTGCACCATTCAGGATTTCTTAATTAGTTGTTAGCACACATCTTCACCTGCCATGATGTCACATCTACACATACGTTCTTTGTGGCCTGAAAATCTGCATTGCCTGCCTTTATGAACTTGTACATGCAAATGTAAATTTATATACTGTCATAGCTTCATTAAAGTCTTTTACATCAGCAAAACTGTGGCAAAGAGACAGCTTTGTGACTGATGACAAACGATGTCTAAAGTATTTACTTGGCCTTCCGTAACAAATTGCTTGCATCACTCTAATCTGAGATTCCATGAAATATTTCACTATTACTAGTCACAGCAAGCGCACCTCACCTATAGGTGTAATACTGTCCATGCAAATCCTTCAGTGACGTCTTTTTCTATGGTGTATAAAACACGACCAGCAAAGTGCTGCCGGCTCTGCCCAAGCTCACCTGGTAATGTTTCACAGACTTGTGAAGAAGAACACGTCCTTCCTTCCAGTAGTTTGCCTGGTGCCCACTCAGGGTCCACAGCACCTGGTCATATTCATCTGGCTTTTGGTACCGCAGTTTGATCTTCAGGGTGCCCACGTGTGCGCCGGACATGTGGTACCAGAAAGTCATGCAGTGGGCAGAGTTCTGCGAGTAAATCACGGGGCTCAGCAGCCGGGCGACTTTGCCTTTCTGGCTTTCATCAGCTTGTGAGTAAATGAAATTGCCATCTCCTACTGTGACAGAAGGACTGTGTTAGGAACAGCCACCAGTTTTAATTTTCTTTATTAACACAAGAATCCCCGACCACCCCTGATCATTTTGCTTTCTTGCCATGCTGATGGGTCAAACATCATAAACAAGAGAGTCAGAGGCTGTTGTTTTGGGAGCTCTAGGAAAGCTAATATGCTCTAAGATGAGTGCCACAGAGGCCTGGAGCACCTCACCTAGGAGGACAGGCTGAGAGAGTAGGGGTTGTTTAGTCTGGAGAAGGCTCCAGGGAGACCTCATTGTAAGTAAAGGGGACTTATAATAAAGATGAGGCAAACTTTTTAAGAGAGCCTATAGTGACAGGACTAAAAGAGGGTAGACTCAGACTAGACATAAGGATGAAAATTGGTGGGTGATGAAACACTAGCACAGGTTGTCCAAAGAGGACTAGATGCTCCATTCCTGAAAACATTCAGGGTCACGTTTGAGCAACCTGATCTAGTTGAAGATGTCTCTGGTCATTGCAGAGGTGTTGGACTAGATGACCTTTAAAGGTCCTGTCCAGAGCCCAAACCATTCTGTTACTCCATGGTTTCTTCTGGCCATCTCCTTTGCTGTTCATTGGGATGCTTTGTGCTGAGAGTGAACCGTAAGAACAAGCTCACTCTGTGACACACACCTTGCATTTGCTTTTGCTCAGGGAAGGGGACAAAAGCATGTTTGGTGACAGCATATGCTCCATTACTCAGTGTGCACCTCCTGAAGACAGCCAGCACTAGACTTGCTAAATAGAAATCCCTGGGGCCTGCTCTATGCTAATTGTGCATAAGGCTATTAAAAAAAAATCTGTTTCAAGTAATCTGTGCCCAAGAAGGCAAGATTAGAACGGGGAGAACATGGAAGGATGAAATGGCTTTGAACAGCCATGGTCAGAGATCAGGAACTGAGATCTAAATAGTGTTCCTAAATAGAGTCTGAGCACTGTCATAGATGGTGTCAGACTTATGCCCTTGATGTTTGCAACAATATATTGGGCTTTATACATTTGTGAGCTGTTTCCTGAAAGAGTAAGATTATGGCTGGTACTTTCTGAAGAGCAAAATGGATTTATACACATTGAAATCTGAACACCTAATACCCTTAACATGGAAAATTACTTTCTTAATCATGCTGGGAGAGAAGCACGTGGAAGTGTGATTAGTTTGGGAACAGAAAATTGCTTAGTAAGATACTGACTATAGAGAAGTGCTTCTGATTTACACCAGCCAAACATCCATTCCAGTCAGCTTTTGAACAGCTTCTTTGCAGAGAATTATGGTGGAAAAACATGAAGTTTATCCTGGTGTGTTTAAGAACAGATTGCGTGTGCAATGCAGTCACACAAAAGGATAGAGACAGCATTTATTGACACTGGTACAAAGTCGTTTTGAGAGTAGGAAGAAGTAATAATAAGAAACACTATTGCTCAAATGCTGAAATAAGTATACATTTATCTGTTTATACTGATGCTTAAACAAAAGAAAATTAAAGAGGCAAAAGAAGATGTTTTAGAAGGCTGGTCTTAGTATATACACAGTATTCTTGAATTTCATGTGAAATACTGTGTAATTGAGACTTGCTGGATTGCAATGGGACAGTCCTGCACCAGTGAAGATGGGAAGATGAGCATTGCTACGCTGGAAAGCATAAGAAGGACAGGACAGTAAAAGGTGAACCAGGAATAAAGAGGAGTGGGTTAAACCCAGTGGGTGAAAGAAGTGGGCCTAATAAATGCGAAAGGAAAATATTTCTTCTAACATGAGACAAGGATGTTCTCTTTTGTATCCTGCCCAATATGCATGTTGAAGTATCTGCTCTTTGAAATAATTTTACAGAGGAAGATGTAAAAGAAAAAATTGCGCTTTTTTTTTTTCCTTGTCTTACTGCAGTAACATCTTGTTGAGCCTCTTAAGCGGGAGTGCTTACGTGTATACATTCTTTCCAACTTTGCTTCTGTGCACAGAGCAGCACAATATGTGCAAATCTCATCAAAGAATGGTAATAGGGAAATCCAGAGGGAGATAAAAAAGGAAAATAATCACAGCATCAGAATGGTTGTCTCAGTTGGAAGACCTAACAGTGGCCAGATTTAATCACAACATGTATAATTTGAAGTGACATACAGTGTATCCTGCTGTCTTAAAGCAATTGTTGTTGAAGATCACTTCTGTGGTTTTCCTTCAGCTTTGTACGTGTGACTGAGAGAAAGATATGTCTGGGAGTTGTTCACTGGGGTTCTCTCAATTCATAGGGTGGCCTTGCTATGTAGCAGTGACACTGAGGGCTTGTTTGGGACATCAGTGCCATTCAGACCGCTCATGGTCTGTGTCCACATCCACTCCCCTCATTCTGTACCTGCTGGAAGGTGAATGGCAAACCTGGCAGGTGAAGGTGTTCTTAAAAGAAAGTTTTGGAAAATGTTGGAAGTTAGTGCAGCAGGAGAAAAAGGGGCAGCCTGTAAGACTTACTAAAGCTACAGCTCATGGGACAAATAAGTTTTCTGCACTAGCAGGGCCCAGGGGAAACAAAAAAATTTCATTAGAAGAAATAATTTCTTCATCTCTTGACTGAAGACAGGTTCAGTCTCTCTATAATCTTTGGTGGCAAAGTGCAGATAGCTCTCATTTTCAGAATATTACTTCAGTGCTGGGTCAGGAACTCTGTCTTCATTGTCTTAATTAGAGCTTTACTTATGCATGCCTTTTAGATTTTGTCAGTCTCTGGCTAACATAGCTTTTAACCTCTTTTCAATGTCACATCCTACTGAGCCATTTCACTTCACTCTGCATCAATTTTTCCACCATTACAGCCTTCACTTCAGCTAACTGCATGTAGTTAATTTGATGCCATTTATTTGTACAATGCCATTTATAGTCAAAGTATTATAAGTTTTTTTTTTTTTTTATTCCTGAAACTACTGTACTTGTCTTAAGATTCAATTGAAAGTGTCTCAGAATTTAAGAAGTCCAATTTTGTCTAATTTCCTTGTCATTCTCATTAGGCAAAGGGTAGCAGAAGTGGGAAGGGGGATTCATCTCAACACATTTGATTAATCTGCACGTATGCAAGCAAGAACACTAAAGCGAGAGGCTGTGCAGGTCACACAGTGCCCTCCCTTCTCCACTAGCCTGCAGCATATTTATTGCCTAATTATGCAGAGCCATGAGTTAGATACTACAAAACAAACCAATCAATTTCCCAGGATGATATTTCTGGAAAAACTGTGTGTGAGCAAAGGATGGCTATAATCTCCAACTCCTGCTGGAAAGGAGAAGGGCATGGTAATACATCCACTTGGGAATTTTCACTTACAATACCTTTCTGTGATGGGTAGTCCCACTAACTACAAACAGGAATAATGTGAGGTTTGTTCATGACTGTATCAGTTGGTCAGTGATATTTGCAAAATATTTGTTCATTCAGATATTTTTCTAACCCAGATGATGGTTATCCAAAGGCAAGTCAGAGGAATATCTACAGTTCCTGACAACAAATAATCTCTATTCCCCAACAGAAAGGATAATTACAATCAGCTGTGACTACCTATAATAGACTAGGTTTCCTAGAGAACCACCTTTGTGACTTTACATACTTTAGCTGTAATATACTTTATAATATACTTTAGTTATAATTCTCTGTCTTGTCATTTTGGAAGACATGTTGATATTAAACAGAACAATCTCTTTTCATATAAAAGAGCTAAATCATGAACTCATGATTACCTGTGTGGTCTTGAATTGGCCCCGTTTTGCTGGTCAGGATTGCCCATCTTAAATCCACCTGGTTGTCGTGCTCCCAGTGGCACAAGGTCTTTTGGGATCCCCAGCCAAAGGCACAGTTGAAATTGTATAGTGGCAGCTCTGCAAGGAAAGAGGGAAAAGGGGGGACAAAATGTGATTATTAATTTTGTACTTAAAAAAAAAAGCATACAACTGACCATTAACAGAACCGTTCCTCCCTGAAACTCTGAGAAGCCATAGAAAGACCTCCTGGGAAACAGAGGAAAAACTACTATTTTTTTGGTAAATGACGTGGTTGTTTCTTGTCAGTTTATTACCCACATTTTGGGATTTTTTTTGTGGTTAGATGAATTCTTCTGATTTGCCCACATTAGCTGACTCACAAAGAAAGCTCTGGCTTACTTTCTGGTTGACAATATTTCTTTGCATTGTAATGGTGCAATGTTTTGCAACAACTACGCAGTGAGATTCAGGCAAAAATTAGAAAAGACAGAAACATTAATGGAATGTCCTTGGCAGGAAAGGACTTCTGGTGAAATCTGTAATATGTGGCTTCAATAAGGAACTTATTTCAGCATCTTCTAGACAGTTAAGTAGGCCCACAAGATGGCAGCATTGAAATGGACAAATTGAGAGGGAAAAGGGACAAATGTGGCTGATTGCCAAATGAACTCAAAATAAGCTTCAAAACAAGCTCTGCATAAAACAAGGGAAGTCTGGTATTATGGTCAGGATGAGATCATATCTTGTTTTCAGCTTCTTTTCAATTCTGCCCAAAGGTTTAATACATAGTAGCTTATTTTCTTCAATAGAACTTGGAATTTAAATGGAAAGATTATACGAAGATAGGATATAAATCCCTCGCATTTCTTATTTTCAGAAGCAGTTTGAAATCTTTTGAGCTTTTGGTTCCTAACCCATTGGTATGAACTTTTATCTCACCTTGAGCAATGACAACTCCCAGTACAGTAATACCCTTCCCACAGCAATGTGACCAAATCTTGGAGTCTTTTCTCAGGCATGACTCATGCCTTATTAAAAGAATAATTTAGGTTTACTTTAATGTGGTGCTTTGTGCAAGTATGAACTAAGAACAAAGGACTCTGTGCTCCCGTCAATATCAGCTCTGGGGGAAGAATTGTGTTTCTTGCCCATTTTTAATAAAAAAAGCTAGGAAAGATAATGCAAACCCAAGAACATATTTGTTTATTGTGGGAAAATAAGGAGACATATGGGAAGTGTGTTGAGACCTGTGGCTGGCCAGACCTTTGAGGTGGAGCTCTTCCAGTCTGAAGAGGTAAAGCCCTCCTTCTTGTTGAGCTGCCAAGGAAGACTGGGAGGCTTTTGAACTCACAGCCCAGATTTTAATGGAAAGTAAACTAGAATGATAATTTTATCAAGGCAGAGAAAAGCTCAGGTGAGCAGGTTGAGACAGAATGGATATAAAAAGGGTCCATCTATGATTCTCTCCCTGCCTGCTGTGTCCTTGTTTGGCAGGTCCTTGCTCCCAGACAAAGTTTTAACTGAACTTACTGGATTCCTGCATTGCAGCCACAGTGCCCTCCGCCCCCTGGCCCCTGGAAAATTTCATTCTATCAGCAGAGAGGTCTGAGCACGGCAGTTCCTGCCCCTCTCCTCTGCCTCTCAGTGCCTTGGCTGTGCTGTGGTATCTCTCTGCACCAAGCCCTCATTCTTCACTCCTTCCTTTCATCCTCCCCATCCTGCCTGCCTTCCCCCTCTCTCCTGCTGGCCTCCAGAGGGGTCTACTCCACATTGTCACGAAGGCAGCATCCTAGTTGGGAACAAATGAATTAAACAGATAATGTCTGGCACAGGAATTCAATGCGGAGAAAAGATGTTTCCTGGAGCACCCTAGCCCTTTCTAGGAAAGAGGCAGATCATGGTGAATAATCTCTCTTTGGGCTCAAAACGTTGAAGAAGCAGAACTCAGCCCAAGCACATGAGTGCGGAAAGGCAATCCATTATGTCTCTTTCTTCAGTATATGGGTTTTTTTTCTAGACAATGGGGCTAAGATCAAAGACATCTTGCCCAAAAGGGGACATGTGAAAATCAAGGGGAGTTTTTAAAGAAACAGAATGACATTGCAGTGAATTAAAGGGTTTTAAGATCATGAAAAATAGCCTTTCATTGTCAAGGAGGCCTAGGGAGAGCTATATTGCATGGCTTTGACATCAGAGTCCCCAGACAGAACTTTAGAAAAGGTTTTAGAAAACGTAAAACAAAATTAATCTTATTAATCCCAAAGGATTATATCATGCAAAGCTAGTGATAGCCTGTGTGGTATTCAAACCACAGGAAAGGAGCACAGTGGTAGATAGATCACATTCATCTGAAGATATCACACAGCATAAATGAGCACGTAGCACAAACAGATTGAAAGGACTAGTATTGTTCAATTCTGAATAAAAATAAATAGCAGAATACACAGGAGAAATATGTAAATGGGTGAAGAATCCAGCAAAGAAAGAACACAATATTCTGTTTTCTCCATTTCATAGCCTAAGAACTGTGAAATATCCAGTGAAGTTCAATGTGGATCAAAGGAAAAAATTTCTCATATGATGTGAGTGGTACTTGCTCCCTCAAATGCTGCTAAGGCTGAGCACAATTCAAAGAGAACTGGACACTGAAATGAATAAGGAAAATACCCAGAATTTAATTGTTAATTCTAAAGTGCAAGGAGTGACAAAAGGCTCTCGCCTTATGTTGTGAAGACAGCTCTGAACATTGGGATTAGAAAGAGAGTTTCAAAATAGAGCTAAATTTCACAAATCCGTCTAATAAATAGTTTCTTACACTTTCATTTGAAATATATAGTCCAGAAAATTGGCAAAGAGCCTAAGTCTGATATGTTTTGGCCATGCCTGTGTTCCTTGGCTTCAGACTTAGAGACAGCATGGTGTAGCATAAAAATGAACTTGTTTTCCATGCAGAAGTTTCCACTGAAACTGAGCAGAATTTGACCAGTAACCTGCTCTCAGTTAGCTATTTCTTGCTAGGTTCCTATTGTTTTTTCAAAAGTGATTGTGTTAATATATTCCTTAGACAATCACAGCGATGGGTTTGAAGGTTAAAGACAAGTAATTTCAGAGTGCTCTTATTTTATGGGCTCCTTAAACATGCCATCTCTTACTGCCTATTCTTATGTCTCTTCCAATCCTTCTCCCAGGGACCCATAAAAAGAAATATGGACTTGCTAGCCAATTAATAATGGACACTTGTAGCATCAGGGTAGGTTCATTATGGTTCAGTATGGACAATGGAACTGTCCCAGCAAAAGACAAACTAGTACAACACTTCTATTAAAGGTCTCAGGGGGCTGATACAGTAGCTCACAGCAAGCTGCAGGCAATCTGTGCTCTTTGTCCTTGAACTATAGCTTGGCAGCTCTGGTGGAAGGAAGGAAACCAGGGCTGAGTAGTATTTGTTGTGCTGTCTCTGCAGTGCTGGCCCATTCCCCTGCAAGGATAATTCTCCAGCCAATAGGTGATTGATCTCCTGGTTTGTGTGTATTGAGAGGATGAAGAAAACCAGCTATTATGTAATCAAATAGCAGCAGCTCAGATGAGAACCTGAGGGGGAGGTGTGACGAAATCCCATATGCCTTTTTCAAAATGTAGGGTACGTGATGCTGAATTAAAACAGATTTATCCTCACTTCTTGACCACATCTTGCTCACAGCTGGGACCATTACTGCACATGAACAAGAATGTAATTTGAAAATCTGGTTGAGTGAGTTTCTTGCAAGTCCATCAGTCTTCTGTGGCCCACAGACTTTGACGTACTTTTATAACTCCTCCAACAAGAGGCAAGAAGGAGCACGATGGCATTAAAAATGCTATGAAAGTTCTCTATAAGATGCTCTTGCCAAAGGGTAAATCAACATTAAAATAGGAAATTACAAACATAATTTGGACCACTTCAAAGTAGCATATTTGGTTTGATTTGTATTTGCATTTCACCTTTTCATACCACTTATGCTGGCAGCACAGAATTACCATAAATGATAGCAAATGATAACTGCTTTAATACCCCTTTACTGATGCAATGTTGACCCACCATAAATGAGAATCAGACCTGTTCTACCCTTACCTTATTTCTTAGCATAGATTTTAACTCAGGTTTTCTTAGTTATATTTTTCTGCAATAGCTATTACATGGGTGAAGAACAAGGTACTTTACTTCTTGGAACAGTCTGCTTTACAAAGGACTTGACTTACACACTGAGAGCATGTAATGTAAATGAACAGCTTGTTCTGTATGTAAATAGCTAAGAGACAAGCAATCCAAATAGTCCTTTAGAATTGAAAAAGATGTGTTCAAAAAGACTACATGTTAGAAAGTCCTAGGGCTGAGGCCTGAAAGGTATTTACCTTGACAGATACATTTGTTGAAGGCATCTTTTTAAGTCTGAGGAGGAAAGTAGATCCTCTCTTAAAAAACAGAAAAATCCAAACCTTTAAACATTTTTAGCAGTTTGAAATTATGATTCTTTTTTTATTTTCTTTCAATTCAGTCCCCTTGAAATGAACTGTAAAAGTCTCCTTGATGGAAAGCTTGTTTATACAAGGAGGCTTTCCAGCTATTTGCTCTTAACTGTTTCCATAGTGTATGAAACCTGGTTGGAATGGGATAATCTCAAGCTTTGACACAGGCAAGCATGTTAGTCTGGGATAACAAGATTAGGGGTATTCGCAGGCTCGAATGCAGGCAGTAGGACAGAGATACACGGTGTTGGCACCTATTGCAAAGTACCTGTGCCGTGGCAGGTGCTGCTACCGGGAGGGCTGGTCAGTCTCTGTGCCCAGTCACTGTTGCAGGAGCTGCTGTGGCCAGCACTGGCACCCTGTGGCTCGTGCAGGGTTACCCGCTGGAGCCTGCAAACTGCAACTGATCTGGAATAGCTCCTTGGCTTGGAGTTCATCATTTACCTCATGGTGCATTAGCACCTAAGGTAAACCAGGCCTTACAGGGAATTAAGGCCAAAGCTGAAGGCTCAGTCCTTGATGTGTTAAATTCATACCTTGTTCAGCTTGAGAATAGCTGAATGAGTGCACTCCTCCTCAGGCAGCTGAGGGCCAGGGGCCCCTGAGCAGTTCTGTAACTTCAAGGGCAGTTTCAAGTACATTATTTGCAGCTGACACAGCAGACTCGCTCCCAGCTGTGTGGCCCCTCACTCCGATGTGCTTCATTGTGCCAGCCAGGTCCAGCCATGCCCCTTCAGCAGAAGGAAATGTTTGCACCACCTCCATGCCAGGAGGGGTTTCCCCATGTTGAGGGAAAATTCTGTCTGCCCCTTTTTGGGAGTTTTTTGGCTGGTTTTCAGTGAGGGATTATAAGGCAGCTGGAAACCTTTATGTCTTAAACTGGAGATTCTGGAAACCTTATTCTTATTTATTAATGTCTGACTGATCTCTATCTATGATCTTTGTAATGTGCTGCCATGTGGGAACCTGGAGTTTGGGATGTGAACTGGTCCCTTACTCCCTGGAAGGAAATGGTTCCTTACCAGCACAATGCAGGGAAGTAACATTGGCATACTTTGAACAGAGCCTCAGAAACTCCTTTAATAGAGTAAAAAACTTGGCACATCACGGAGTAAGCAAAGGTGGTGCAGGAGGGAAGTAAGGAGAGAAAATGAATATATCTTAATCTCTGGCAGTAACAGCCAATCTGTTACCGGAGAGTCCCACCCAAGCCAAGGGGATTAAACACAACCTGCAAACTCAGCTGGCAGTAGACAGGAGGGAGCAAAACTGCATTGCACAGAGGCACTCTCTAAATTTACAATTTGCTTAAATGCAAGAAGATACTTAAAAAAAAAACAAAACTTAAAGAAATCCTTAATTTCATCAAAATAGGAACCTAAAAGATAATTTCAGACATAAAAAATAAAGTGCTTTACTCTAAATCCATTTTACAAAATCCTTTTTTCCTTTGCATCCCCCAGCGCTTTCCAAACTGTGGGATCAGCAGCAGCCCTGTGGAAGGGCAGGGTGGAGAGGTGTCCCACGAGGGTGGGCCAGCTCGCTGTTGTGCTTCTCATTGCACCGGTGCTCCACAATCCCCCTCTGCTCATAAAGCGGGGTAGAGCTAGAAATAGTGTATGCTGAATAAGCCAACTGGATGACCCTGGAGACAAATTTTGAGGAGAGTAAAAGCACTGGCCTCTGCAATATCTGAGTGCAGAGGCCAAGAGTGGGAACAACATCTTAGCTAAGTCAGCTCTATCCCTTAATCAAGTCAACACCATCACTGCCCTTTTGGAAACTTTTGCATTATTAGTCCCTTTCTTTCACTTGAAGCAATAGTGTATTGTGTCACATGGTTGAGGAAACAATGATAAACACTTACCCACCCTGTTAATAAATCATTTGCAAGACTGTACCTGACTGTTCTTTAATGGAGGAAATGGGAGTAACTGAAAACTGACCTCTACCACTCCACAATTATTGTTGCAAAAGATTTTTAACTGGTGCTCACAGTTTTTTGAGTTTGGGTTTTCTGCCCAAATCTATCCTCTTTCCAACTTCCAGTAAATTGTCCAGGATATTAAAAAAATGGTATGAAAACTGTGGAAGAAACAAACTAAGGAATTTAAAAGCTGCTAGTTATTGCATTAAGTAAAAAAGACCCTCTGCCAGTGACAACTTGATTTTCCCTTTTCAAATTTATGGTAGCAGTTTATGTAACCCCATTTTGAGAAAACTTGCTAGAAAACAGTATTGTAAAACTGCCAGCTCCCTGGTGGAGAAAACTGGCAAACTTTACTTGTCTTAGTTTTGTAAAACCATGGATATAAATAGTGAGTGGGCCTGTGTGGCTCTGTTTTTTTGTTTTCCCGGAGTTTGCAAACACACTTTGTGTCACTGACATGCCACATTTAAACAGTGCACTGTGTGATTAAGTTAGTTTAATTTTGTCAGGATTCAGCATTTGCTGATGCAGAAGGAAATCTTGTTCTCTGCTGTGTCTACATGTGGATGAAAGGAATAAAATATTTACTGTACAGAGCTAAGAGACCAGATGCTTCTTTACTTCAGAGACTTTTAAGGAATGGGAAGTCAGGAAGTGCTGCAATTCATTATTTTGTCTCTGGCATGAAATTTGGGTATGGAATTTATTATGGTTTTAATAAGAAAAAATTTTTTTTTACCTGGTTGTAATGTATTGTCAATTACTGTTGGCTTTTCTGTATTCAGCACTGTAGTCCCACCTGGAAAAGAAATTATGCGTATCATGATACATGGGACACAATAAAGGACACAGCAGTCATTAGGAATATCCTATATATAAACCTGAAATATTGCCATCTTTATTAGACATGTAGGTAACTGAGTATGTGAGCTTAAGCATGAAAATATGACATTAAAGGCCTGGTTTCCTTTATCAAAAAAGAACACGAAAACTCTTCATTAAATAAAGCTGTATATCTTTGGAGTCCTTGCAAACACCAACTAAGTAATCCTCACCATGTCCCTATGGCTGTCCTTGGTGTATAGACACGGATTTGCTTCAAATCACATGGGGAGTCAGCAAGTGATCGTTATGGCACCTTCTAGGAGTCATTATTTTGTGCATTTACCCAGGGCATGTTGTTTCTCCTGTCAGGGATGTGAGGCCCTCCAGCCCCTGCCATGCTGGTTCCTCCCCATATATTGTTTCATAGCTGTGTTGTGAGACCAGCTCACAAGAGAGGTACATGGGAATTGCCCGACTTTAGGATCCACTCTAAGGCAGGTCTCAAAGTGAAAAAGGAATTAAGGACTTCCCTTTGTCCTTTTCTTCAAGCAGATAAACAAGAGGGGAGTGGGGTCATGGCCCTCTCCTAAAATCATTAATTGTTATTTTCAAAATACTTGACTTTTTAAAACAAGCCTCATATTATTTATAAAGGAAACAAAAAGGAAATTAGCACAATTATAAATGCACGGTGGGGTGCTGATTACCAGTCAATGGCTCCTCTTTTCTCCAGCAAGCAAGTGCTTAAAGCATTATAGAAAGGATGACTATGATGACTTCCAATGAGAATGAATGCCCAAGCTGTATCAGCTTTATGTTTGTGAGAATGATCTGATGGGAAATGCTATAAGCCACGCAAATAGAGTAGCTCTGTATGGGGTCCAAATAGAGCAGGAAGGAATCTGGCCTACAGCACAATTACAGTTAATTGCAAGGGAGGCTTCACTGTGACACTCACATATGTGCAAGTGCTGTCACGAAAGCAACTCTAACAGTCGTACCCACAAGAATGTGGGTGCCACACTTGCATTGGGAAAGGATAAAAGAGGGTAAGGCACTGATGAAATCCCCTCTGCACTGCCCTGATATCTGTAATGGGCCACAAGACTTATATACTTGCCTTCTATGCATTTTGGAGAAAGAAAATAATGTTTTCAATGAATTTACTGGTAAAATCGGTTTTGCACATTTTAGTATTTTAAGTAACTTCATATGTACAGTGCATTGTTTCTCCAGTGTCCAGAACAACTGGGCACACATTGCCTAGGGTTTCCAGGTGTTGCAATAATAAATTATACTAAAGTGTCTGCCCTTTTGTAGAAGGGCAATGTAGTAATTTTCAATACTAGTACTGAAATAGGTTCAGTTCCCCAAAAGAGCTGGTGCTCAGAAAGGCCAATGGCTGTTCCCTTGTCTTGGAGATTATAAACTGCTCCCCAAGCACAACCTGCAAAACTGCCAGGTTTTTCTTCTGCTCAATAAGCTTTCCCTAAGGGACATGTGGGATGCAGTCCACAGCTCCTTGAAGTGCAGAGACTATGAGTGAATGTGGAAGGTGCTTGAATAGATCTGTCTCTTTCCCCTCACACAGCCTCCATCTATATGAAATATGTCTCTACTTACTGGGCTTTTTAAGACTATTGTAGGGCTTTGCAGAAAGCCCCAGTGTTTCCTGACATGACTTTTTCTTTTCCAAAAAATAAATAAATTACAATGTTTAGTAGCATCAACAGGTTTCTGAGCTACCTTAACACAACACTATTTTATCAGACTCCCTGCATGGCTGTTTTAAAAAAGAGTAAGATTCATCTGGGACACTGATTTGAAAAGCAGTGAGAGTGACCGT